>CM053654.1:1221428-2442857 GCA_028654395.1 Scutellaria barbata
TCTTAAATTTTTTGAATTATTTAAAATTTGTAATTTTAATTAATTCTTTTTGTTATTAGCAATTATAATATAATTTTTAATATCCCATATATTCATAATCAACAAACAGATTTCGAGTATTTTTGTAGATGACTATAGTAGCTCATACTCACTTTCGTTTTTGTGAATAATTGATCAATTTGACATTAGTGTGATGGAAAGAATACATATTATGTCAGCATAATAATGCTATAAATCAACTCACTGGCTATAGATCTACTAACATTGAAAATCATATTATATTTGCTAAAAGTCAAAAGATTAGTTAAAATTATAATTTTTTGAAAATCAAGGATTTTTACGGCAATTAACTTGAAAAAATATATCATATAATAATTTAACCTTTTTTTATTAAATTTTTTAAATATTTCACTCTACCATATTAATTTTAAATTAAATTTAATGTATTTTTACGATGTCAAAAAAATCTTTATGTATAATATCCACGTATTCAAAATCAAAGATTAATTGAAATGTTTCAAAGTTTATAATAAAAATATCAATTCATATGTAGTGAGAAAATATTTTTAACTTTTTATTATTTGAGATAAGTAATTTAATCAAACAAATCTAAATTTATGAAAATTACTATCAGAATCTATGAAAAAAAAATTATGCAATATTTTGATCCAAATGAGTAATTAGTTTTAAATTTTTGATTACCTTGTTTCTCATCGATATGCCACTATTCTATAACATTTTTTGTTAATTTATTGTTCGTTGAAAATGTTTGATTTTAATTTTCATAATTCTTAAAGTCTATTTAATAATATAATGAAATTTTAAAACCTGTAAAATGTAATTCACCTTATATAAATGTTAATTTATACTACTATATTTGTAAAATAAATGCACACAATGCCAATTTCTATTAAAAATAAATATAACTAATTTATGAATCTCAATTCCTTTCTCCTGTGTAGGGTTTAGAATTCCAACACCAACGAAAAGGTAGGGTTTAGAAATGGAAGGAAAGGGGATAAGAAGAAGAGAGAAGAACTACAAAGCGGCTCACGATGGAGCCACACCAGCAGACTCCCACCACCACCTGATCCTTCCGCCATTGATGCTCTCCCTTCTAAGCTTCACAAACTTTTCTCTTTCGCTGGAAAGCAACAATTCAGTCATGGGAAGAAAAATACAGGGGATGGTGCTGATAAGGTAGTGCCTCCACCTTCAATTCTGATGTTTCTAGCTCATCTTGTGAGAGATATTTATTTGTGTTATTTGAGGATGTGAGAATTTAGGATTAAGATTATTGTGTGAGGAAGTTGGGAAATTATGGTTGTTCTTGCCCTAATAAGGGATTACTCTATTCTTGATTTGCTTATGTTTGATTCTGAGGATTTTGCTTGCATTGCTAATTTTATATTAAAAACTATTGTTTGTTTTTTTTTTTTTTTGGTGACTTATCAAAATTAGCAAGGATGGATTTATAGGATTTGATGGAATTTATTCATACTTTGGACGTTTGAAGTGTGTGAATCATTATATGGTATCTGGATTTGATGAAGTTTTGTTGTATATAGTTTCTAGTACATGGAATTTATGCAGAAAAATGTGTGATTATATGGAATTTGGATTGATAACCGAGAACAAGATGCTCTTTGTTGATATTCTTCATATCTTTTATGGGAAAAAAGACTGCATATTAAACGCCAATTGAATTGAAGCAACATGATACTAAGCTGTTCTATTTTCCTTGGCCCTCTGTTGTGGGATTGTTGTACGAACGATGTCGAAAGGTTTTTTATTGCTATAAAACGTCCCTGATTTTTCAATGAGTACTCTTGTGCCATTACAGAAGCTTTTTTACATGTGTGTTTAGGAATGCAAGACTATGTAATCCTTGTTTGAACAGTCCCCTGTTTCAAGAAACTGAGCTATACTCGATTGCTATTTTACCTTACGTTGCTGCTAGTTTTGTGAAGCTATTGGCTCGGAGTCCTTAAACATCTTTACATGGAATTTTTTTTAACAAGCTGAGTGCTGACCCTCTAAAATTAATTTGCGATTTTGTTATGTTTTCTTGCAACTTGCAAACCTTGATATCAGTTGTTTCTAGGGAGTTCGCTCAGGGGATGGAACAGATTCTATGACCACAGGGATGAAACGAAAAAGAAATGATCAGACTTTGATGGCAAAAGATAAGAAACGTGGAGATAAAGACTCTGAAATTAGCAAGGATGAAAAGAAGAAGAAAAGAAAGGTAAATAATTAAAAAGTAGCTGACCTCCGATTTGAGGCCTTGGATAAAGCTAGTGCTGGTGCTGGTTCTCGAAGAAAAGAGCGTAAAAAGCAGTAAGCATTTTGATCTCTCTTTCAATGTGTTTAACATTTGCAGGCTGTTGGAAGCAAGAAAGAAGAAACACAAAAAACCCAGAACAGAGGAGGAAGACATGGAATTTCCTGGCTGTGAAGAGATTAAATTTGGAGAAGTTGTCCAAGCGCCTCCGAAGTTAACTAATCTTCCTAAGGTTCCAACTTTAATATTTTGCATTGAGCTTGATTTAAACAGAGATTGAATCACCTGTAGTATCATTTCAATAACCCAATCATTTTTCATTTTAATTAAGGTGTTCAAGGCAGCTCAGGTTGCTTCTCAAGAAAGGCTTCGTTTACAAGCAGTTGATGCCTACAGGAAACGTAAAGGATGGGAATCAAGACCCGGGGTTAAGCTTCCTACACCAGTGACCACGTCCCTGTTTCCCTAGTTGACCGGATACACGGAAACGAGATAAGCCCTCCTATTCGTGGACATATTATTGACGTATATGTTCATGGTTGAAATGTACTTGAACGAGGTAATATTCAGTTGGGGCTATTGATCCTATACGAATGAAAGCTAGTCGAAAGTTGATCGCTCACTTTAGCAAGAGCATTTTTGTTTATTTGTTATGTAACTTATTTTTATCAAAGATTATTTCATCTTGTAATTGCTTTAAGGATAAAATTACAATTTACCGTCTGAACTATACTGTTTTTTTGTACAAACTTATTTTTTTACAAAAACTTTACAATTTATTGTATTTTACCAATTCGAGCATTCACAGTACCTGGCACTCTACAGCAATGACGCAGTGTATAAATTTATTGTATACAGAGATTACATAATGAACTTATCAATGATACAGTGGGAAAACACCCACGCATAAACATGCAGCCTCGGTTGATATAAATTTGTCATCTCATCTGGGAAAAACACGAACATTGAGACACCCCCATTGATGTGAAGGTTGATCATCATTCAATACTTTATGATTGCCTCTCATCACTTAATTTGAAAACAAAGAATCCCATCAGAACAGCTGAGAATATTTTCATTTGTCTACATGCAAATTCCTTACCCAAACAGATCCTAGGACTAGCCTGCATTCATCACAAGAAGTCTTAAAATGGAGTTATGCTCTTGAAGGATAACCCAGATTCAAATGTACTTTCCCTTATTTATTCTATTGTTCTTCATTTGTGATTCAAATTACTCAAAATTGATTGCATAAAAACGAAGCTGAATAAATACAGATTTTTTGTTCTTTTGAGTTTGCATTTAACTTCCAATAATTTTATTCTGTTTAAATGAACAAATATTATATGAGTCAAGATTCATCTTACACTAAACAATGTAGTTTCTATTCTTCGCTTGCATCAGAGTCGTCGACTTGATATGAATCCAATGTCCTAAAATATAAAAAGAAAGTTAACAAACCTTTAATCAAATAGAAGAACCCATAATCATTGATGATAATTATGATGAATTGATTTTCATATACAAATCACCCTGTTTTCAAATCTTCAAAGCACTGACAGTTGTCTACAAACATCAACAAGTAGTCATTAATTCATTGTGAGAAAAGAAATTTTTTGAGTGAAAACAAAAATAAAAAACCCAAAATTAATGAAATGATTAATCATATAACGTTGATTCTGCACTGCCAAAAATCTGAAGTTGTTATTCCAATTATGAGTGAAGATCTAAGTTTTCATGTACAAATCTATCCGCTAGCGTTGAATCCAAAATGACCAAACAAATACATACTTGACAGTAGTATATTTCGTATGAGATGGTGAATATTAAAGTATAAATTAGCCTGAAATAAAAAATGATAATACACTTACCGACCATCCTTTCGAAATTCTTGCATATCAACCTCTATGTTGGGGATATGGGAGACATCTTCAATTTGTTGTGCAATACAACTCTTTAGTATCGGACAATCGAGAATCCATAAGAGCATCCACATTGGTGGATTATTAGCCCACCATTTTAAGGTGGGACCCACATAATAATACACTAATTAAAAACATTCACTTTTAAAAACACATATCTACATTAATTTAATACAAAATTTATATCAATTTAATACAAATATAATCATTACATTTGAGGTCCCATAAAAAAAAATTAAAAATATTGTTTAAAGGAGCAAAAATTGCAATGAGGGCCCACTTTTGCCCAACTTTTGCAGTCAACTTTCTGCAAAAATGGCATTTTACCTGAGAAACGCACCTCATTTTACACTAAAACACATAGATAAAAACACTTGTACAATAATTAACAACAAAAAATTTTAATTAATAACAAGGATAAAAACATCAATGCAGATGCTCTAATTGAGTTAATTTCTTGAGGCATCGTGTGACTCCCACACTTCTCAACTCTTTGCACTTATATAATTGTAATGTTTGTAGAGATGTGAGGTTCCCAAACCATTCCGGCAATTCTTCTATTCTGAATTCCCTCAAATGTAAGAAAGAAAGAGCATTGAGATGTAGAAGCGAACGGGGAAGAGAGTCCCAATCCTCCATCCCTCCCAACATTAAGCTCTGAAGTGAATGGGATGCAGCTTGCAACATTCCATCAACACCCTTCTTAGCACTATCACTTGAATCTGAATCACATGGCTTCATGATTAAAATATGCAAGTTATGGAAAACAGCAGGGGGTGAGATGAGTTTGGGAACATTCCAGATGTGGAGTTCGTTGAGACTAGACATTTTAGGCAGACTATCCCTTATCACTGTCAAATTCATTAAACTGCGTAAATTGCCTATATTCAAATAAATGAGTGAAGGAGCACATGACTCTAGCATTTCACATGGCAAACTGATGAGCTCTTCACATCCCCTTAATTCCAACCGTTCCAGTGATGTTAAGCCTTGGGATTCTCCATCGCTTCTATATGCTATTGACTTCATATTTGGGCATTCCCATATATGCAACTCCTTGAGAGAATTGAGGGTCTCCAGACCATCTGTTAACTCTCTAAGCTTGCCACAATTGAATATTTTCAGTTTTAAGAGATTTTGATTGCTAACAAACCAATCAGGGAGATATTCCACTTCATGTAATCCCAAAATCTCAAGATGTGTAAGAGATCCGCATATGTGTAAGCCAAAATTCAATTCCTTATGACATGATTAGAATTGACTTGGATCCATCCTCAATTTTTGACAATTATAGATTTCCAAGTGTTCAAGGCAAGGGAATACCTTTATTTCAAGTGGATGCTCATTTTCACCCAATTCTATTTCTATCCACTCTACCAACTTTCGCATTTTATCCAACTTTAGTCGTTGAAGTACCGGAAACACCACAATTCTCTCATTGCAGCTACTATCCTTGAATGAAGAACGTATGGATTTTACTTTGCTCAGACGTGACAAAGACAAAGATTTGAGATGTGGTAAGAGCCCCATCATTGGGATTTCTTCACATTCATGGCAATCTTCTAGTGATACATCCACCAAATTATTAAGTCCTTCCACCATATTCGATGGAAATGTTGTGCCTTTGAATCGAATTATCTTTAACCCCTTCAAATCTGGATGAGGTCGGAGACCTTCCAACACATTTTCATCATTAGTTTCACCTTCTCTAGACATACTCCACTCTAGAACTAAGTTGAATAGTTTTGGCTTCTCGAATAAATGTGCACTCTCAGCCTCTTTTCGATCTTGCACCTTTTCAAGATTTGAAATACTCAACTTACCTTGGAGGTCTTTCAACTTTCCAAGCTCTCCAATTCCGTGGCCCTCTTCCTCACCCACATGATAGTATTCTAGTGTTTGAAGACAAGTTAAGCTTCCAATATTAGGAGGCAATCCTGTAGCATTCGAAAGGTGAAGATGTCTTAAGTTGATCAAGTATTGTACGGTAGTTGGAAGCTTGCTTATCTCATCATTGTCCGCTCTTAGCGTTTGCAAGTGATAGAGATCACCAATCGAGTCCGGCAAATCTTGCATACCGCTAGAAGAAATTTGAAGATATCTCAAATGTATTAGCTCGTTGATTGAACTAGGCAACTCCTCAAAATCACAATCCATCAAAGTTAAAATATGCAGGCTTTTGAAGTCCAAGAAAGAGAGTACTTCACCCTTGAAGAATAATGTACGCCGACGTTCTTTAAGGATAAAAGAAGATTCATCTCCACCATTCTCACTACCAGTACACTGAACTTGATAGACACCTTTTGAAACATTGCATGCTAGATCATGCACAAGATCGTGCATGCTACAATGTGTTATGTGATTAGCATACTCATCTCGCTCTGCAACCTGTAACAAGGAATTCTGCACAAGTAGATAAACTTGTTGCCCTCAACCTCCATGTCTTTTTTAGGATCAATTTGAAGAAATCCTTGTGCCATCCATAGCTCAATCAGTTGTTGCTTGTTCATCACTATACCTTTTTGGAAAATCGAACAGTAGGCAAAACATCTCTTGAGTGATGGTGGAGACAAATGATCAAAACTCAATCTCAATATCTTAAAAATATCATTGTCTTCAACTTGAAGATTTGTAAGCCAGTCCTGTGCAATTGAGATCCACTTATCTCTGGGTGTACGGTGTAGCAGTCCTCCAACTACGTTGGCAGCTAATGGCAGACCTTGACATCTTTCTACAATATCAATTTCAATGCTCTCAAACCTGAATGGAATATCTTCATTTTCTTTCAGAGCCTTTTTTCTGATTATGGACTGGCAATCTTCAAATGACAAGACATTCAAGTTATGACTATCAAGTGTGCGAACAATCAAAGCAATGTTTCATTCCTAGTCGTAACAATGATGAAATTTCCCTTGGTAGAAGTAATTCCAGACAAGGAATTTTCAAAATCTTCCCACATCCGCGCATCTTCATTCCAAACGTCATCAAGAACAAGGAGATATTTTTTATCTTCCAATTCTTTTCGTAAATTTTTCAGAAGAACCACCCTACTCACATCCACAACTCTTTTGGATGTCAAATTTTCAAGAATATTTCTCAACACAACAACCACATCAAAATTTCGAGAAACATGGACCCAGATTTGCTTTCCAAAGTGGGTCTTAATCATCTCATGATTAAATACTTTCCGGGTTAATGTCGTCTTTCCCAGTCCACCCATTCCGACAATGGGAAGAACATATAAAGGTTCTTCAATTGTCAGCATCTTATGAACTATATTTGAAACATCATTCTCTTCCAATAAAAATTGGATCAAGAGTGTCTGGATCAGTTTCTAAAGGAAGAGCATATTCAATTGCCGGTCTGCTATCAAGACGGAGCTTGGTTGCATCGTCTTTAAGAGACTCAAAACGAACACAGATTTCATTGATCATAAGAGCAATACGGCGACGACGAACATAGCCATTGAAGAATGTGAAACATTTTACCTTTTTTTTCTCTCCTCGGATTTTCTTCATTTTCCTTTTGATGTCATCATATTTGAGCTCATCCAAAACATCATGAGAATCGAAGGCCACATCATCAAGCTGCTCCAGCCATTCTTTGACAGCTTCATCGGTTATCAACTTCTTCTCAGCATCGTCCAAGTAACGTTGGATCAGAGTCAAGCTACTCTGAAGCTTTTGGGAGTTCTTCTTGAGACCTCGGATCAGTGAGATCTCTCCCTTGGTAATGTCGATCAGATTTTGAACCAGAACTTGAACAGCAGCAGCTCCACCTCCATCCATTCTTTTTTCCGGAGAGAGTTTTTAGAGAGAGAATATGTGTCTTGCACTTTTGATGAGAACAGAAATGGTGTGGGAAAACTTGTTCATATTTGCCAATTACAATATATAAATGAGACTTGTGAGAGTAATACTATAAAAGTTTATAATTATTGCAAGCTGCACGTTACAACTTGTTCATTTATAGAAGACTCGTAATAATATATTCAACGTCTAAGGACATCCACATTCATTTATTTTGGAGTATTTTTAATTAAAACAAAAGGAGTGTTAACTAATGTAAGTGTGTTATAAAGTGTGTGTTTTTGTTAAATTATGTGTGTGTTAAAAGGTAAGAATGATATTTTTGTCCTCTAATTAATTATTAGCTAATCATTGAAGGCTTTATTTTTTCTCATCTCATTCTAATATATTCAATAAATGCATTTTGCTTTTACTTTTTCTCATTTAATTTCAATATATTTATTTTGCTTTACCTTTTTAATGATTATATTTATATTAAATTGATTGGAATTTGTGTTAAATTGATGTAGATGTGTGTTTTTAAAAAGTAGATATTTTTAATTAGTATGTTGGCATGTGGGACCTACACTAAAATGATGTGCTAATAATTCATTAATGTGGATGTTCTAATACGGATCTTTAAAAACAAATATATGGATTAATTGCTGGCAAATGTAATTTACTATTTTACTCAACACCATTTCAATGCTATTGATTTTAGTCAACTAATAATTTTGTCTTTTATGTTACCCACCTTAAAGTAATTTCTTTACCCTTTGTTATGTTCTATATCAGACCAATTTACTACTTTATTGAAAATGAATCTCATTTTAAGTATCTATCAAATAGATATTTTACTTCTCTAAAATGAACTTTCTAGGGCCTAACCTTTTTTTACAAGTCCGTAGAAAATATATATACCAAACATTTAAAAAAAATTACAAAAAATGGTCTTTAATACTCAAACTAATAGAAAGTTGATCACTCACTTTAGCAAGAGCATTTCTGTTTATTGGCTATGTTTACCAGGTACTATCTCACCCTAGTAATTGTTTCCACGGTTAAAATATTTTTTTCATATTTTTTCATCTTGGCATGTTTGGTTTGGGGTTTGGGAATTTAGGGTTAATTAACATATTTAAACTTTTGTTTGGATTAAAGGTTGAGAGTCTGGATTTATTTAAGGTTCGAGTTCAAAAAGTGGATTTTTTGGTTATTTGGAGGTTAGATAAACCCTCCAAAATGGGTGGGTTTATTTTGAAGAGAGATGGGAATTATGATTGTGTCCTAACCATTAATATATATTTTACATTTATGTTTTTTTTTTCATTTTATTTACAAGATGTCAATATTTGTTATTCCCCCACCATGCTTTACTATTTGAATTGAATAAATTGTATTTTGTCAATTCCTATCCATTTCAATTAAATTATTATTTAACATAGAGTTTATTATCAAATTTGCCCCGTAACTTAGGAGGTCTGACAATTTCGAACCGTAAGTTTTCGAGCTGGTAATTTAGGACTTTAACTTGGTGGGTTTCGCGAATTTTGTCCAAATTAAGCCTGAATTACTTAATTTGGGCCCAATTGACAGGTGAAACGCACGTGAGGCCTAAAATTTGGATAATTCGGGTTATTTTTGCTGATTTGACATTTCTTTAGTCCAATTGACTTTTTTTTTTCTGCCCTCCACGTGGATTAAACCATGTTATCAACTTGAAATCCCCAAATCAATTAAAGAGAAAATGGCCCATTGTGCCCTATCTGTTTATATTTTAACCTTATATGCCACCAAAATATAAATAAGTCCCCACTTACCCCAAACTCTATAATTTTATCCCGAAATACCTCAATAATTGAATGAGTCAACCCTTCCATCACTGTTGCCATCACATCATCTGCCCCTTGTACAAATTGACAGAACACTCACATGTAATAATTTCGTGTAAGCTTTGACCATCAGTTAGGCTTCATAAATTCTTACACGAATTTTTGAATAAAAATTTTTGTACTTGTAAACATATTGTTATACGAATTTTGTAATTTATTTTTACATGAATGAAATATTAATATTAAAATATGCTTACACGAATTTTCCAAAAGGTAAAATATGATTAACTGAATGAAATATTAATATTAAAATATTACACGAAAATTTTGCATAATTGGCCCAAAATGCTTACACGATTTTTTGCATAACTTGCCCAAAATGCATAAATTGGCCCTACACGAATTTTAAAAAAATTCACCCAAAATGCGTATATTGACCCAAAATGCTTACACGAATTTTTAAAACTTTGGCCCAAAATGCTTAAACGAATATTTTCTTCTTTTCTCATATTAATATTTAAAATATAATTACAAAATGCTTACACGAATATTAAAATTTATATTTTTAAATTATGATTGCAAAAAAATATGCTTACACAAATATTAATATTAATGTTTATATTTTTGAAGTATGATTACAAAATATGCTTATACGAATGATTACAAAATATTAATATTAAAATATGGTTACACGAATTTTGTGAAATATGATTAGCTGAATGCAATATTAATATTAAAATAGGCTTACACGAAAATTTTATTTAAAAACTTCTTTTAAGTTTTTATTAAAGTAAAATTTTCTTCTAAAATTGAAAATTGTATTTCTTTAGATTTATCTGATTATAAATTTCAATATCGGAAGAACATAAATTGAGTAAAGTGCCGAGTTGCATTCATTGTGGAGCAATAAGATTGGAGTATGAGCCACCCACCTTTTGTTGTGATAATGGAAAAGTTAAACTTGCATCTTCAAAAGTTCCAGAGATGTTGTACGAACTATATACTTCTCAATCAGAAGAGACTATTGATTTTAGAAAAAATATACGTTCATACAATTCCATATTCTCATTCACTTCATTTGGAGTCAAATTGGATAAAGAGCTTGCTTCGGCACAACGAGGAGTTTTCACTTTTCGAGTACAAGGAATGATTTATTACAATCTTCCAAGTTTAAGTCTTAACGAAGACAAACCAGCTTATTTTCAATTATATTTTCATGATACTGAAAATGAGATTGAAAATAGAATGAACCTTAATTCTTATGTATCAAAATGAATTGTACGAAAACTATCTGAATTACTGGAGGAGATTCCATATGTCAAAATCTTTAGAAGATTAACAGAGTATTCTTCTTTAGATGATGTAGAACTTTGTATTGTAAAAGATGTGAGATTGGATCAAAGAGTTTATAATACTCCAGCATCAGATCAAGTTGCAGCTGTTTGGATTGAGGGAAATAATGAGAATGTACGATTTGAACGAGATATAATTGTTAATGCTCATTTTGGGAATCAGTATAGAATAATGCATTATTTTGGATGTTATGATCCTTTACAATACCCTCTTCTATTTCCAAGAGGTGAATCAGGTTGGCACCAAAACATTCATAAAGTTATCACCCAAGAACATGTGCGTGAAAAGAAACAAGGTACATATGTTTTAATATTTCGATACAAATTTTTAGAGCTGGTACACAATAAATCTGTGTTTTGTACTTTAGTATTTTTCTTTTTATTTAATTAAAAATATCATGTAATTCGTAATAACATGATCATTTTTAGAGTTCCCATATTTTTGTATTGATATTAAACATTTATCAAGAACTTTTCCAAATAGTTATGTATAAAAATTGTGTCTTTGATACAAGATCATTTTTACAATAAAAATTTAGACACTCTTAGAACTAAATCTTTGATATATAAATATTTTAAAATATTTAACTTATTGATTTATACATATGACAAGTGAATTCCGTTTTCTAATTGTCCTAACCTACAATACGAAAGTTAAAGGAGGAAAATTGAGCGCGGTAGCGGAAGCCATAGAAAAGCTGGAACCCGTGGAGATAAGAGACGAAAAATTAAAAAACACAACTACGACAACGACAGTAACAGTGGCCACCATAACAGATGATGAACATAGGAAAAAAAGAAGAATTAAGAAGACAAAAAACAAGGAAAGCATCCATGTATCCAGTGATGGGGAGGATAATACAATCAAAGATTTATTATTCAAATCACGAAGAAAGAAGACTAAGATCAAACAAGAAAAGAATTAGTAATTGGTCAAATTACAATTATAATCTTTCGTTTCAAAATTTTGATATTATTTTTTTCTTTTTAATATTTTATTTTTTAGGAATAGAGGAACTAGAATTTTTTTTATTCAATACAATTTTTTTTTTGAACGACTCTGAAAATAATATTTTGGGTATATTTGGATTTCAAATCAAATTTATACTCATACTTAACTATACATAATTTCCATGATCTCATTATATTATTCTTAATAAATTGTTGTTAAAATGCCCCGAAATCAACAAGAAACAAAGATCTCAAAAGTTGGTCTTTCCACATGTAACAGGGTCTCTTCACGTGTAACGCACATGTTCTCAACTAGTATATTTGTATTTGCAATGACTAGTTTCTAGCAGCTACTTCGTAATGGCTACTTTGTATCGATATTATTGCACGATATAACATTAACAATTTTTAAAAAAAAAAGTAAATGAATTGAAAATTACATCAATTGAAAAGTACATAGAAATAAAAATTACAACACAATTGACCGTGCTATCGTGACGCGATAAAATTAGTTAATTTCCTTCCTAACCCTACAATTAGTAGTTAGGGTAAATTGGAGTCGATCCCACGAGAAGTGTGGAATTAACTATATCACTTGTATTCAATTCAATAAAACAATAAATAATGAGGGGTTTTTCAGATTAATAAGTTGTCACTAAATAAACTAAACACCTAAAAAGCAATTAAACAATGAGAATTCGATAGAAAAGAATATTCCAGTTAACAATTCAGTTATCACCCGTTATCAATCATTCTCTAATCAATGTAACTTTCCTCTCTTAAATTATCATGGAATTATCACCCCTAATCTAATAACAAGCTATGTTAGATCGAATTGTCTCTTAAGATTAGCTAAATTAAGATAAGATCGCTAATTAACTTTATTCAATTGAATAACCTAAAATAAACTCTCTAGATTTAATTCATTGAATGCATTAATCACCAAGACGATAAGATAAACTAGACCCCAAATACATAAGCTCGATTCGGTAACCCTAGGATTATGTTACCCTAAAGATGCACGATCTCTAGTTTACTACTAATGAAAATTAGACCACAACAATTAGGATTCATGATCTAAGATTCTAGCAATCAATTGTCAGCACTTAACATATGTGATCAATCTAAATCAAGCAATAATAATCGAAAGCGATCTTCATAGATAGCATAATTAATTCCAATCAAATATCGAGAGAAAGTTACGAGATTAATTAGAAAATAAAAAATAAACGGGTTCAAACATCTCTGCTAACCGGAATTATGGACTTAGCCTAGCATTGTCAAAATCGAAACAATAAAAGTAATTGGAAAATTCATGAAACTAATCTAAAGTATTAAAATCTCTGCATGAATAGCATGAATAGTGCTTGTGAATAGTGTTCTGCGGTGGATGATGTTCTTTGCGTCGATGGTTTGTCCTTCGATTGTGTGATTTGGAGGGTTTAAATAGACATCGGATATCGTTTTGATATATTTTTTCCCCTTTTCTTTACGTAATGGACTCATTCTCCTCCTAGGCTTACGAATTGTCTTTCTTTATCCAAATTTTTGATATCTCTATCCTGAAAATTCTCCAAAACACCTAAAATAGATAAATATATATATATATATATATATATATATATATATATATATATTAAGTATTTGGAGACACAAAACACATATATGTAGAAAATCGATGAATTTAATCTAATAAAAGATTATAAAATCTCACATTAATTCACAATAAATAAAATGTATCAATTTTCTACCTATCAACAATTCAAATAAGTTGTGACTTAGTTGATCTTGAAAATAAGTGTGATTTGGAGTGATATATGCAGAAATATGAAATTGAGAACATAGCATATTGGAAATACATCAGAAAAAGAAAAGTTATAGCTACAATTGGTGAATCGGAAACAAAAAATGATAATTACATTTACCGACCATACTCTTGAAAACTTTGAACATTCATTCATAAAGAAAAGAACATAAATTTGTAATAATAAATTAAAGCAAAACAAAATATCAAAGTCTTCGATTACAAAGCAAGAAATGCATATTTAAAGCCCTAAACTCTAATACAAATAGGAAACAAAATAGAGGAAAATTTAGAAAATACTAGCTGAGGAAAACAGGCATGGGGCTAAGTAAATGTCAAACATTGGGTTTTAAGTATTAAAATAGCGATTATGTGCCTGACTCCAAAAATTATGTTCCTTTGATTTCTGCCGACAACTACCCTTTACTCGATCCCGACAGCCAAATACTCATCTGTAAGTTGTTCCTCATTACTCTTCCACACTTCAAGAAAATAAATCAAATGTTGTTATCTAAATCATTCATATCAAAGACAGTAAAATTATAAATTAAATTAAATTTCTAAGAACATCATGTATCGTACTAAAATTAAATAACGGCCAAATAAACCACTCAACAGTCAAAAAAACATGAATAAACAGAGACTAAAACCACAATCAACCAAAACCTAAACGAGTTGATAACCGAGAATTTGGATTGATAACCGAGAACAAGATGCCCTTTGTTGATATTCTTCATATCTTTTATGGGAAAAAAGACTGCATATTAAACGCCAATTGAATTGAAGCAATATGATACTAAGTTGTTCTATTTTTATTGCTATAAAACGTCCCTGGTTTTTCAATGAGTACTCTTGTGCCATTACAGAAGCTTTTTTACATGTGTGTTGAGGAATGCAAGACTATGTAATCCTTGTTTGAACAGTTCCCTGTTTCAAGAAACTGAGCTGTACTCGATTGCTATTTTACCTTACGTTGCTGCTAGTTTTGTGAAGCTATTGGCTCGGAGTCCTAAAACATCTTTACATGGATTTGTTTTAACAAGCTGAGTGCTGACCCTCTAGAGTTAATTTGCGATTTTGTTATCTTTTCTTGCAACTTGCAAACCTTGATATCAGTTGTTTCTAGGGAGTTCGCTCAGGGGATGGAACAGATTCTATGACCACAGGGATGAAACGAAAAAGAAATGATCAGACTTTGATGGCAAAAGATAAGAAACGTGGAGATGAAGACTCTGAAATTAGCAAGGATGAAAAGAAGAAGAAAAAGAAGGCGAATAGTAAAAAGCAGCTGACCTCCGATTTGAGGCCCTGGATAAAGCTGCTACTGGTGCTGGTTCTGGTTCTCGAAGAAAAGAGCGTAAAAAGCAGTAAGCATTTTGATCTCTCTCTCTCTCTCTCTCTCTAAGATTTCAATGTGTTTAACATTTGCAGACTGTTGGAAGCAAGAAAGAAGAAACACAAAAAATCCAGAACAGAGGAGGACATGGAATTTCCTGACTGTGAAGAGATTAAATTTGGAGAAGTTGTCCAAGCACCTCCGAAGTTAACTAATCTTCCTAAGGTTCCAACTTTAATATTTTGCATTGAGCTTGATTTAAACAGAGATTGAATCACTGGTAGTATCATTTCATTAACCCAATCATTTTTCGTTGTAATTAAGGTGTTCAAGGCAGCTCAGGTTGCTTCTCAAGAAAGGCTTCGTTTACAAGCAGTTGATGCCTACAGGAAACGTAAAGGATGGGAATCAAGACCCGGGGTTAAGCTTCCTACTGCCTACACCAGTGACCACGTCCCTGTTTCCCTAGTTGACCGGATACACAGAAACGAGATAAGCCCTCCTATTAGTGGACATATTATCAACCTTATGTTCATGGATGATATGTACTTGAACGAGGTAATATTCAGTTGGGGCTATTGATCCTGTACGAATGAAAGCTAGTCAAAAGTTGATCGCTCACTTTAGCAAGAGCATTTTTGTTTATTGGTTATGTAACTTATGTTTAACAAAGATTATTTCATCCTGTAATTGCTTTAAGGGTAAAATTATAATTTACCATCTGAACTATGCGGTTTTTTTTGTACTTTTTTGTTCAAACTTTTTTCTTGCAAGAACTTCACAATTTATTATATTTTACCAACTCGAGCATATCATAACAGCAATGACAGTGTACAAGTTTATTGTATACAAAGATTACATAATGAACTTAGAAATTCATAGTCATGAACAAACAATCTACAATCAAACAACAAGTTACCTTGGACGACATAGTTGGGACAAATATTATGAGTCAAGATTCATCTTACACTAAACAATGTAGCTTCTATTCTTCGGTTGCATCAGAGCCGTCGTCTTCATATGAATCCTCTTCGTCTTTGTTGAAGGACTTTTTATTAACAATTTTTGTTAATTTTATTTTCTGTCCAGAAACAAATGTTGCCTGAAATGTTGCCATAACATCTGTGGCAACATTCATCTCTGTTTTGTCTTACTTCACAAATATCTCGATTATTTTGCATTTGTGTCTTTTTATACTATTTTGCAGGTGTTAGATTGTATGAACAAGAGTGGTGAACGTGTCAAAGAAGGTGCAACCCTAATGCAACCACTTTTGAGAGAAATCCTCTTCAAGAATTCGAGTAGACCAAGTCAATATTGCTGAAGCCTCTTGACTAACAACTTGGAGAAATTCCCTCACGCATGTCTCAGCATCTTTCAAAGCATTTAGCCACGTTTTTGAGTGGCTGAGTTTTAGGGATGTTTGTTAGGTTTCTATCTTGGAGTATATCTATAAATAGGTTGGTTACTTTTCATTGTAACTCACTCCTTCAAGCCTTAACATTCATTTATCCTAGAGTCCTTCCAAGATAGAATTTTGTGAGCCTGAGCGTACATTATATACTCAAAGAGAGCTTTTTTGTTTTTGATCAATAGGATCTTTTGTGAGTTCTTTTCTTGTAGGTTTATGCCTATTTTGGAATTCACTTGTATTCACTTTTATTTGTGAATAAATTTTTGCCTAAGGCACCTCAAGATATATATTTATATATATCTTGAAAAGTTATCTCTTTGAGTCATTTTAATTTCCGCTGCAAAAACTCTTCAAAATTAAGTGTTGGCTTAAGTGTTGCGGCAACATCTGCGGTAACATCTACCTCAGTACACTTGATTTAGTTCAATACCAGAACCCACTTTCTAACAAGTGGTATCAGAGCCAACACTCGATACACTGAGTGGTTGGGTCTGGTCAGATTGATTATGGATCCTGTAATTGGAAGACTTTCCGTTCTTGATGGTACTAACTATGCGTTTTGGAAGATCCGCCTACGTGCACATATCAAGTCACTTGATTATCGTGCATGGAAGACGGTGGTTAATGGTTATGCTGTTCCAAAGACTACACGAGATGAAGATGGTGATGTCGTGGACAAACCGGAATCGGAGTGGACTCAAGCCGAACTCAATGAGGCAAGTAGCAATGAAAAAGCTCTCAACGCCATTTTCTCATGGGTTGACATGCATATGTTCAAGCTAATTCAAAATTGTGCTACTTCCAAACAAGCTTGGGACATCTTACAAAGACATTGTGAAGGTGATGCAAGTGTCAAGGAGACGAGGTTGCGGATACTTTCCAGTCAATTTGAAAAGCTTCGAATGGACAGCAATGAGGACATCACATCGTATTTCGAAAAGGTAATAGACATTGCCAATGAATGTCAAATGCTTGGTGAGCCCATAAACAACAAGCATTTGGTGTACAAAGTCATTCGCACATTACCCGAAAGGTACAATCTCAAAGTCTCTGCTATAGAAGAAGCTCATCATCTTGCTTCCATGGATCTCAATACTCTTATGAATATTTTGAAAAATTATGAGGTTAACATGTTGTCTCAAAAGGATAAGTTAAAAGGCAAGAGTATAGCTCTTAAGACTCAAACCTCTGATGAAGATCACGAAGAAGAGGATGAGGAATTGGAAGAAATTGGAGAAAGTGCAAGTGTAGCTTTGATTACCCGCAAGTACAATGCCATGGTAAGAAAATTCAATAAAGAGAAAAGGGTATTCAAGCCTAATAAACAGTATACCAAAAACAATTTCCAAAATCAAAAGAAAACTTTTCAATCTCAAAAGGAAGGTAACACTAGAAGAAATTCTGAAGTTTCTAAATTTGATCCTAAAGATCTTGAAAAAATTCAATGTCGAGCATGTTCCGGTTGGGGTCATTACGCAAATGAATGTGCTAATACTCTAAGGAAACATGGTAAGAATTTTTGGATTTCTTTAAGTGACGATGAATCAGATGATGAAGAGGTTGAAAAGAACTCAACTGCAATGATGGCCACAATACATGAGGAGTCTCTGTCGAACAGTCAAGATGTTGGACGAAATGTTGGGACAACATCTTCACCAACATCTGCTTCTGCTGAAACTAAAAGGTATGTATTGTTTGATTATCCAGATGTAAACTGTTTTCATGGGGCTATTGGTGTTCATGCAGATGATCAAGATGAGGAAGACTTGGATAAAGACGTTCTACTTGGAGAATTGCAAGAACTCTACACAGCTTTGCTAAAAGAATGGAAGAAGGAGAAGAGGAGTGTAGAGAAATTGTCCAAGGAGAATGATGAACTCAAGGACTCTCTTACCAGACTTGAGGTAATGCTCACTAAGAAAGATATTGAAATTTCTAATCTCATGTCTAAGGTAGAGTCGGCCGAAACCACCTTTTCAAAGTTAAACAAAGGAACGACTAAGTTGAATGAAGTTCTTAACTTAAATCAATCTGGTACTTTTGGTTTGGGTTATCAAAACTTTGCAAAAAATCTTGTGCCGGTTGAGGATAAAGCTTTGGATTCTTGCACTTCAAAAGGTATTGAATGTTCTAAAGAATCTTTGAAAAAGAAATTTATCTGTGATTTTTGTTCTAAGCTTGGTCACATTAAGCCTCACTGTTTTAGATATAGAAGGAAGCTGTTACAGAAACAGATGTTGCCCGAAGTGTTGCCCAACACTTCGAACAACATCTCAGATCTGAATAGAACTGAGGCTGTTTGCAAAGAATCTTGTGCTTCAAAATCTGATGAAACCTGTTTTGCGGTATACACTGCTTCAAAAACTAACGATTCAGGTTCGTGGTATTTTGATAGCGGATGTTCACGTCACATGACGGGAACAAAGAACTTTTTGAAAGATTATGTTCCTTTGAATGGTGGAATGGTCACTTATGGAGGAGGCTCTCAAGGAAAGATTATTGGAAGAGGAAGGCTTAATGTACCTGGATTTTCTTCCTTAAATAATGTTTTACATGTGAATGGTCTTACGGCTAATTTGATTAGCATAAGCCAACTATGCGATGGCGATCTACAGGTGAGATTCAATAAAAGTTCATGTGAAGTGTTTGCTAATGATAGTGCTTGTGTCATGACAGGTATAAGATCAAAAGACAATTGCTATTTAGTTGAAGAACAAATGACTTGTCTACAATCAAGAGTGGATGACACTACTTTGTGGCATAAGAAATTAGGCCATGAGAACTATCATTTTCTTAGGGATATGGTTGAGAAAGAACTTATTTATTTAGAGTATGTGGAAACTAACAATCAGCTTGCTGATACCTTTACGAAAGCTCTAAACAATGAGAGATTTCTCAGTCTCAAAAAGTCCCTTGGTTTGTGCATCATGTAGAGATGTTGTCAAGGATGTTGCCGCAACATTTCTGGCAACATCCGTCTCTGTCCGAGTCTGCATGTGAGTCTGCATTTTATTTTATTTTTATTTCATTTTCTGATTTGACACGTGATTTTGTGATGCAATCTCCTTCAGCTATGTTATACTATATATTAATGTGATAGCTCTTAATCATACGAAAGCCTTTTATTCCTCTTTTAATTTTTTAAGGACAAGGAAGCTGAGGTACACGGGGTTCGCTACCACGATGTATTTAGTGTGACCCACTTGTCCATAAATGACGGGAAAGCTGAGGTGTACGGGGTTCGCTACCACGATACATTTAGTGTGCTGTACTCGTTTTTTGGTTGCTTAATGAGATAGGATGAGAAAGCTGGGGTACATGGGGCTCGTTACCACATTGTACTCAGTGTGACTGTACTCATCTTCAAAATTCAACATGATCAAGGATAGAAAAGCTGGGGTACACAGGGCTTACAACCATGTGATATTCAGGTGTGCTGTATCTATCTATATAATCGAATTAAAAGATGGGAAAGCTGGAACACACAGGGTTCGCTACCATGATGTGTTTAGTGTGTCTGTACCTATCTCTAATAAGTTTTTGAGGAATTTTTCATGGGCTAATATTTTATAAAAAGAGCTTATAATTAATGTTGTGTATGAATTGGCTGATTTTTATAGATTGCATCCTTCTTGGAACGTGTTATATTTTGTTTTGGAGTCTGCATATTTTATGTGATTTGTTTTTATTTTGTTGCATAGATTTAGGGGGAGTTTGTTGAGTCTTGCTTAGATATGCTATGGGGTTGTATTTTATCCAGGTTGTTGATACTCAAAACTATATATATTTGTGCCAAAGTCATGTCTCTCTTGTGCTCAATTTTTCGTTCCAATCCTCAGACTCCAAATTTCCCAAAAATTTTCAATATTTTCTTTCTTCACAAAAAGGGGGAGAAGATGATGAAAATCAAGGTGGTGATGAGGGGGAGGATAATGAAGATTGAAGAGGATACTACTTGTTGCCTATGCTGGCTACCCTGCTGTGATTGTTGCTGTTTTCTGATTTTACTTGTGTTAATGTCTTAAAGATCAAACTTTTATTTTCTGTCAAACTTGATTTGATTATGGTTTGTTTTGATTTTTTTTAACACTAATGTCAGTTTTAGTTGTGCAATATTTCAGGGGGAGCTTGCTTTGGATATGATTGATTCACTTCTTGAGTTTTTCTTGGTCTATTTTTGCTTGTGCTGAGTATATGTCTTGGACTAACAAATGCTTTTTGGTTTTGTGAAGAAAGACAAAAAGGGGGAGATTGTTGAAGGACTTTTTATTAACAATTTTTGTTAATTTTATTTTCTGTCCAGAAACAAATGTTGCCTGAAATGTTGCCATAACATCTGTGGCAACATTCATCTCTGTTTTGTCTTACTTCACAAATATCTCGATTATTTTGCATTTGTGTCTTTTTATACTATTTTGCAGGTGTTAGATTGTATGAACAAGAGTGGTGAACGTGTCAAAGAAGGTGCAACCCTAATGCAACCACTTTTGAGAGAAATCCTCTTCAAGAATTCGAGTAGACCAAGTCAATATTGCTGAAGCCTCTTGACTAACAACTTGGAGAAATTCCCTCACGCATGTCTCAGCATCTTTCAAAGCATTTAGCCACGTTTTTGAGTGGCTGAGTTTTAGGGATGTTTGTTAGGTTTCTATCTTGGAGTATATCTATAAATAGGTTGGTTACTTTTCATTGTAACTCACTCCTTCAAGCCTTAACATTCATTTATCCTAGAGTCCTTCCAAGATAGAATTTTGTGAGCCTGAGCGTACATTATATACTCAAAGAGAGCTTTTTTGTTTTTGATCAATAGGATCTTTTGTGAGTTCTTTTCTTGTAGGTTTATGCCTATTTTGGAATTCACTTGTATTCACTTTTATTTGTGAATAAATTTTTGCCTAAGGCACCTCAAGATATATATTTATATATATCTTGAAAAGTTATCTCTTTGAGTCATTTTAATTTCCGCTGCAAAAACTCTTCAAAATTAAGTGTTGGCTTAAGTGTTGCGGCAACATCTGCGGTAACATCTGCCTCAGTACACTTGATTTAGTTCAATACCAGAACCCACTTTCTAACAAGTGGTATCAGAGCCAACACTCGATACACTGAGTGGTTGGGTCTGGTCAGATTGATTATGGATCCTGTAATTGGAAGACTTTCCGTTCTTGATGGTACTAACTATGCGTTTTGGAAGATCCGCCTACGTGCACATATCAAGTCACTTGATTATCGTGCATGGAAGACGGTGGTTAATGGTTATGCTGTTCCAAAGACTACACGAGATGAAGATGGTGATGTCGTGGACAAACCGGAATCGGAGTGGACTCAAGCCGAACTCAATGAGGCAAGTAGCAATGAAAAAGCTCTCAACGCCATTTTCTCATGGGTTGACATGCATATGTTCAAGCTAATTCAAAATTGTGCTACTTCCAAACAAGCTTGGAACATCTTACAAAGACATTGTGAAGGTGATGCAAGTGTCAAGGAGACGAGGTTGCGGATACTTTCCAGTCAATTTGAAAAGCTTCGAATGGACAACAATGAGGACATCACATCGTATTTCGAAAAGGTAATAGACATTGCCAATGAATGTCAAATGCTTGGTGAGCCCATAAACAACAAGCATTTGGTGTACAAAGTCATTCGCACATTACCCGAAAGGTACAATCTCAAAGTCTCTGCTATAGAAGAAGCTCATCATCTTGCTTCCATGGATCTCAATACTCTTATGAATATTTTGAAAAATTATGAGGTTAACATGTTGTCTCAAAAGGATAAGTTAAAAGGCAAGAGTATAGCTCTTAAGACTCAAACCTCTGATGAAGATCACGAAGAAGAGGATGAGGAATTGGAAGAAATTGGAGAAAGTGCAAGTGTAGCTTTGATTACCCGCAAGTACAATGCCATGGTAAGAAAATTCAATAAAGAGAAAAGGGTATTCAAGCCTAATAAACAGTATACCAAAAACAATTTCCAAAATCAAAAGAAAACTTTTCAATCTCAAAAGGAAGGTAACACTAGAAGAAATTCTGAAGTTTCTAAATTTGATCCTAAAGATCTTGAAAAAATTCAATGTCGAGCATGTTCCGGTTGGGGTCATTACGCAAATGAATGTGCTAATACTCTAAGGAAACATGGTAAGAATTTTTGGATTTCTTTAAGTGACGATGAATCAGATGATGAAGAGGTTGAAAAGAACTCAACTGCAATGATGGCCACAATACATGAGGAGTCTCTGTCGAACAGTCAAGATGTTGGACGAAATGTTGGGACAACATCTTCACCAACATCTGCTTCTGCTGAAACTAAAAGGTATGTATTGTTTGATTATCCAGATGTAAACTGTTTTCATGGGGCTATTGGTGTTCATGCAGATGATCAAGATGAGGAAGACTTGGATAAAGACGTTCTACTTGGAGAATTGCAAGAACTCTACACAGCTTTGCTAAAAGAATGGAAGAAGGAGAAGAGGAGTGTAGAGAAATTGTCCAAGGAGAATGATGAACTCAAGGACTCTCTTACCAGACTTGAGGTAATGCTCACTAAGAAAGATATTGAAATTTCTAATCTCATGTCTAAGGTAGAGTCGGCCGAAACCACCTTTTCAAAGTTAAACAAAGGAACGACTAAGTTGAATGAAGTTCTTAACTTAAATCAATCTGGTACTTTTGGTTTGGGTTATCAAAACTTTGCAAAAAATCTTGTGCCGGTTGAGGATAAAGCTTTGGATTCTTGCACTTCAAAAGGTATTGAATGTTCTAAAGAATCTTTGAAAAAGAAATTTATCTGTGATTTTTGTTCTAAGCTTGGTCACATTAAGCCTCACTGTTTTAGATATAGAAGGAAGCTGTTACAGAAACAGATGTTGCCCGAAGTGTTGCCCAACACTTCGAACAACATCTCAGATCTGAATAGAACTGAGGCTGTTTGCAAAGAATCTTGTGCTTCAAAATCTGATGAAACCTGTTTTGCGGTATACACTGCTTCAAAAACTAACGATTCAGGTTCGTGGTATTTTGATAGCGGATGTTCACGTCACATGACGGGAACAAAGAACTTTTTGAAAGATTATGTTCCTTTGAATGGTGGAATGGTCACTTATGGAGGAGGCTCTCAAGGAAAGATTATTGGAAGAGGAAGGCTTAATGTACCTGGATTTTCTTCCTTAAATAATGTTTTACATGTGAATGGTCTTACGGCTAATTTGATTAGCATAAGCCAACTATGCGATGGCGATCTACAGGTGAGATTCAATAAAAGTTCATGTGAAGTGTTTGCTAATGATAGTGCTTGTGTCATGACAGGTATAAGATCAAAAGACAATTGCTATTTAGTTGAAGAACAAATGACTTGTCTACAATCAAGAGTGGATGACACTACTTTGTGGCATAAGAAATTAGGCCATGAGAACTATCATTTTCTTAGGGATATGGTTGAGAAAGAACTTATTTATTTAGAGTATGTGGAAACTAACAATCAGCTTGCTGATACCTTTACGAAAGCTCTAAACAATGAGAGATTTCTCAGTCTCAAAAAGTCCCTTGGTTTGTGCATCATGTAGAGATGTTGTCAAGGATGTTGCCGCAACATTTCTGGCAACATCCGTCTCTGTCCGAGTCTGCATGTGAGTCTGCATTTTATTTTATTTTTATTTCATTTTCTGATTTGACACGTGATTTTGTGATGCAATCTCCTTCAGCTATGTTATACTATATATTAATGTGATAGCTCTTAATCATACGAAAGCCTTTTATTTCTCTTTTAATTTTTTAAGGACAAGGAAGCTGAGGTACACGGGGTTCGCTACCACGATGTATTTAGTGTGACCCACTTGTCCATAAATGACGGGAAAGCTGAGGTGTACGGGGTTCGCTACCACGATACATTTAGTGTGCTGTACTCGTTTTTTGGTTGCTTAATGAGATAGGATGAGAAAGCTGGGGTACATGGGGCTCGTTACCACATTGTACTCAGTGTGACTGTACTCATCTTCAAAATTCAACATGATCAAGGATAGAAAAGCTGGGGTACACAGGGCTTACAACCATGTGATATTCAGGTGTGCTGTATCTATCTATATAATCGAATTAAAAGATGGGAAAGCTGGAACACACAGGGTTCGCTACCATGATGTGTTTAGTGTGTCTGTACCTATCTCTAATAAGTTTTTGAGGAATTTTTCATGGGCTAATATTTTATAAAAAGAGCTTATAATTAATGTTGTGTATGAATTGGCTGATTTTTATAGATTGCATCCTTCTTGGAACGTGTTATATTTTGTTTTGGAGTCTGCATATTTTATGTGATTTGTTTTTATTTTGTTGCATAGATTTAGGGGGAGTTTGTTGAGTCTTGCTTAGATATGTTATGGGGTTGTATTTTATCCAGGTTGTTGATACTCAAAACTATATATATTTGTGCCAAAGTCATGTCTCTCTTGTGCTCAATTTTTCGTTCCAATCCTCAGACTCCAAATTTCCCAAAAATTTTCAATATTTTCTTTCTTCACAAAAAGGGGGAGAAGATGATGAAAATCAAGGTGGTGATGAGGGGGAGGATAATGAAGATTGAAGAGGATACTACTTGTTGCCTATGCTGGCTACCCTGCTGTGATTGTTGCTGTTTTCTGATTTTACTTGTGTTAATGTCTTAAAGATCAAACTTTTATTTTCTGTCAAACTTGATTTGATTATGGTTTGTTTTGATTTTTTTTAACACTAATGTCAGTTTTAGTTGTGCAATATTTCAGGGGGAGCTTGCTTTGGATATGATTGATTCACTTCTTGAGTTTTTCTTGGTCTATTTTTGCTTGTGCTGAGTATATGTCTTGGACTAACAAATGCTTTTTGGTTTTGTGAAGAAAGACAAAAAGGGGGAGATTGTTGAAGGACTTTTTATTAACAATTTTTGTTAATTTTATTTTCTGTCCAGAAACAAATGTTGCCTGAAATGTTGCCATAACATCTGTGGCAACATTCATCTCTGTTTTGTCTTACTTCACAAATATCTCGATTATTTTGCATTTGTGTCTTTTTATACTATTTTGCAGGTGTTAGATTGTATGAACAAGAGTGGTGAACGTGTCAAAGAAGGTGCAACCCTAATGCAACCACTTTTGAGAGAAATCCTCTTCAAGAATTCGAGTAGACCAAGTCAATATTGCTGAAGCCTCTTGACTAACAACTTGGAGAAATTCCCTCACGCATGTCTCAGCATCTTTCAAAGCATTTAGCCACGTTTTTGAGTGGCTGAGTTTTAGGGATGTTTGTTAGGTTTCTATCTTGGAGTATATCTATAAATAGGTTGGTTACTTTTCATTGTAACTCACTCCTTCAAGCCTTAACATTCATTTATCCTAGAGTCCTTCCAAGATAGAATTTTGTGAGCCTGAGCGTACATTATATACTCAAAGAGAGCTTTTTTGTTTTTGATCAATAGGATCTTTTGTGAGTTCTTTTCTTGTAGGTTTATGCCTATTTTGGAATTCACTTGTATTCACTTTTATTTGTGAATAAATTTTTGCCTAAGGCACCTCAAGATATATATTTATATATATCTTGAAAAGTTATCTCTTTGAGTCATTTTAATTTCCGCTGCAAAAACTCTTCAAAATTAAGTGTTGGCTTAAGTGTTGCGGCAACATCTGCGGTAACATCTGCCTCAGTACACTTGATTTAGTTCAATACCAGAACCCACTTTCTAACAAGTGGTATCAGAGCCAACACTCGATACACTGAGTGGTTGGGTCTGGTCAGATTGATTATGGATCCTGTAATTGGAAGACTTTCCGTTCTTGATGGTACTAACTATGCGTTTTGGAAGATCCGCCTACGTGCACATATCAAGTCACTTGATTATCGTGCATGGAAGACGGTGGTTAATGGTTATGCTGTTCCAAAGACTACACGAGATGAAGATGGTGATGTCGTGGACAAACCGGAATCGGAGTGGACTCAAGCCGAACTCAATGAGGCAAGTAGCAATGAAAAAGCTCTCAACGCCATTTTCTCATGGGTTGACATGCATATGTTCAAGCTAATTCAAAATTGTGCTACTTCCAAACAAGCTTGGGACATCTTACAAAGACATTGTGAAGGTGATGCAAGTGTCAAGGAGACGAGGTTGCGGATACTTTCCAGTCAATTTGAAAAGCTTCGAATGGACAGCAATGAGGACATCACATCGTATTTCGAAAAGGTAATAGACATTGCCAATGAATGTCAAATGCTTGGTGAGCCCATAAACAACAAGCATTTGGTGTACAAAGTCATTCGCACATTACCCGAAAGGTACAATCTCAAAGTCTCTGCTATAGAAGAAGCTCATCATCTTGCTTCCATGGATCTCAATACTCTTATGAATATTTTGAAAAATTATGAGGTTAACATGTTGTCTCAAAAGGATAAGTTAAAAGGCAAGAGTATAGCTCTTAAGACTCAAACCTCTGATGAAGATCACGAAGAAGAGGATGAGGAATTGGAAGAAATTGGAGAAAGTGCAAGTGTAGCTTTGATTACCCGCAAGTACAATGCCATGGTAAGAAAATTCAATAAAGAGAAAAGGGTATTCAAGCCTAATAAACAGTATACCAAAAACAATTTCCAAAATCAAAAGAAAACTTTTCAATCTCAAAAGGAAGGTAACACTAGAAGAAATTCTGAAGTTTCTAAATTTGATCCTAAAGATCTTGAAAAAATTCAATGTCGAGCATGTTCCGGTTGGGGTCATTACGCAAATGAATGTGCTAATACTCTAAGGAAACATGGTAAGAATTTTTGGATTTCTTTAAGTGACGATGAATCAGATGATGAAGAGGTTGAAAAGAACTCAACTGCAATGATGGCCACAATACATGAGGAGTCTCTGTCGAACAGTCAAGATGTTGGACGAAATGTTGGGACAACATCTTCACCAACATCTGCTTCTGCTGAAACTAAAAGGTATGTATTGTTTGATTATCCAGATGTAAACTGTTTTCATGGGGCTATTGGTGTTCATGCAGATGATCAAGATGAGGAAGACTTGGATAAAGACGTTCTACTTGGAGAATTGCAAGAACTCTACACAGCTTTGCTAAAAGAATGGAAGAAGGAGAAGAGGAGTGTAGAGAAATTGTCCAAGGAGAATGATGAACTCAAGGACTCTCTTACCAGACTTGAGGTAATGCTCACTAAGAAAGATATTGAAATTTCTAATCTCATGTCTAAGGTAGAGTCGGCCGAAACCACCTTTTCAAAGTTAAACAAAGGAACGACTAAGTTGAATGAAGTTCTTAACTTAAATCAATCTGGTACTTTTGGTTTGGGTTATCAAAACTTTGCAAAAAATCTTGTGCCGGTTGAGGATAAAGCTTTGGATTCTTGCACTTCAAAAGGTATTGAATGTTCTAAAGAATCTTTGAAAAAGAAATTTATCTGTGATTTTTGTTCTAAGCTTGGTCACATTAAGCCTCACTGTTTTAGATATAGAAGGAAGCTGTTACAGAAACAGATGTTGCCCGAAGTGTTGCCCAACACTTCGAACAACATCTCAGATCTGAATAGAACTGAGGCTGTTTGCAAAGAATCTTGTGCTTCAAAATCTGATGAAACCTGTTTTGCGGTATACACTGCTTCAAAAACTAACGATTCAGGTTCGTGGTATTTTGATAGCGGATGTTCACGTCACATGACGGGAACAAAGAACTTTTTGAAAGATTATGTTCCTTTGAATGGTGGAATGGTCACTTATGGAGGAGGCTCTCAAGGAAAGATTATTGGAAGAGGAAGGCTTAATGTACCTGGATTTTCTTCCTTAAATAATGTTTTACATGTGAATGGTCTTACGGCTAATTTGATTAGCATAAGCCAACTATGCGATGGCGATCTACAGGTGAGATTCAATAAAAGTTCATGTGAAGTGTTTGCTAATGATAGTGCTTGTGTCATGACAGGTATAAGATCAAAAGACAATTGCTATTTAGTTGAAGAACAAATGACTTGTCTACAATCAAGAGTGGATGACACTACTTTGTGGCATAAGAAATTAGGCCATGAGAACTATCATTTTCTTAGGGATATGGTTGAGAAAGAACTTATTTATTTAGAGTATGTGGAAACTAACAATCAGCTTGCTGATACCTTTACGAAAGCTCTAAACAATGAGAGATTTCTCAGTCTCAAAAAGTCCCTTGGTTTGTGCATCATGTAGAGATGTTGTCAAGGATGTTGCCGCAACATTTCTGGCAACATCCGTCTCTGTCCGAGTCTGCATGTGAGTCTGCATTTTATTTTATTTTTATTTCATTTTCTGATTTGACACGTGATTTTGTGATGCAATCTCCTTCAGCTATGTTATACTATATATTAATGTGATAGCTCTTAATCATACGAAAGCCTTTTATTCCTCTTTTAATTTTTTAAGGACAAGGAAGCTGAGGTACACGGGGTTCGCTACCACGATGTATTTAGTGTGACCCACTTGTCCATAAATGACGGGAAAGCTGAGGTGTACGGGGTTCGCTACCACGATACATTTAGTGTGCTGTACTCGTTTTTTGGTTGCTTAATGAGATAGGATGAGAAAGCTGGGGTACATGGGGCTCGTTACCACATTGTACTCAGTGTGACTGTACTCATCTTCAAAATTCAACATGATCAAGGATAGAAAAGCTGGGGTACACAGGGCTTACAACCATGTGATATTCAGGTGTGCTGTATCTATCTATATAATCGAATTAAAAGATGGGAAAGCTGGAACACACAGGGTTCGCTACCATGATGTGTTTAGTGTGTCTGTACCTATCTCTAATAAGTTTTTGAGGAATTTTTCATGGGCTAATATTTTATAAAAAGAGCTTATAATTAATGTTGTGTATGAATTGGCTGATTTTTATAGATTGCATCCTTCTTGGAACGTGTTATATTTTGTTTTGGAGTCTGCATATTTTATGTGATTTGTTTTTATTTTGTTGCATAGATTTAGGGGGAGTTTGTTGAGTCTTGCTTAGATATGCTATGGGGTTGTATTTTATCCAGGTTGTTGATACTCAAAACTATATATATTTGTGCCAAAGTCATGTCTCTCTTGTGCTCAATTTTTCGTTCCAATCCTCAGACTCCAAATTTCCCAAAAATTTTCAATATTTTCTTTCTTCACAAAAAGGGGGAGAAGATGATGAAAATCAAGGTGGTGATGAGGGGGAGGATAATGAAGATTGAAGAGGATACTACTTGTTGCCTATGCTGGCTACCCTGCTGTGATTGTTGCTGTTTTCTGATTTTACTTGTGTTAATGTCTTAAAGATCAAACTTTTATTTTCTGTCAAACTTGATTTGATTATGGTTTGTTTTGATTTTTTTTAACACTAATGTCAGTTTTAGTTGTGCAATATTTCAGGGGGAGCTTGCTTTGGATATGATTGATTCACTTCTTGAGTTTTTCTTGGTCTATTTTTGCTTGTGCTGAGTATATGTCTTGGACTAACAAATGCTTTTTGGTTTTGTGAAGAAAGACAAAAAGGGGGAGATTGTTGAAGGACTTTTTATTAACAATTTTTGTTAATTTTATTTTCTGTCCAGAAACAAATGTTGCCTGAAATGTTGCCATAACATCTGTGGCAACATTCATCTCTGTTTTGTCTTACTTCACAAATATCTCGATTATTTTGCATTTGTGTCTTTTTATACTATTTTGCAGGTGTTAGATTGTATGAACAAGAGTGGTGAACGTGTCAAAGAAGGTGCAACCCTAATGCAACCACTTTTGAGAGAAATCCTCTTCAAGAATTCGAGTAGACCAAGTCAATATTGCTGAAGCCTCTTGACTAACAACTTGGAGAAATTCCCTCACGCATGTCTCAGCATCTTTCAAAGCATTTAGCCACGTTTTTGAGTGGCTGAGTTTTAGGGATGTTTGTTAGGTTTCTATCTTGGAGTATATCTATAAATAGGTTGGTTACTTTTCATTGTAACTCACTCCTTCAAGCCTTAACATTCATTTATCCTAGAGTCCTTCCAAGATAGAATTTTGTGAGCCTGAGCGTACATTATATACTCAAAGAGAGCTTTTTTGTTTTTGATCAATAGGATCTTTTGTGAGTTCTTTTCTTGTAGATTTATGCCTATTTTGGAATTCACTTGTATTCACTTTTATTTGTGAATAAATTTTTGCCTAAGGCACCTCAAGATATATATTTATATATATCTTGAAAAGTTATCTCTTTGAGTCATTTTAATTTCCGCTGCAAAAACTCTTCAAAATTAAGTGTTGGCTTAAGTGTTGCGGCAACATCTGCGGTAACATCTGCCTCAGTACACTTGATTTAGTTCAATACCAGAACCCACTTTCTAACAGTCTTGATATGAATCCTCTTCGGTTGCATCAGAGTCGTCGACTTGATATGAATCCAATGTCCTAAAATGTAAAAAAAAGTTAACAATGTAACACCTAAAATTTTTTTTTTTTAATATATGATATAACTATATAATATGAGCTATATTACATTAATGTACATATTAGCACAAGTAAATAAGCATGGAATAAGTCAATTCCTTCTAGAATGGAAAAGGTTAGATAAGAAAAGGGTCACCATCAGCTTTTCCCCATTCTCCATAATTGAGCAAACAAAAGCAAGCCATTTCTCTCTCTCCTTTCTTCCCTCTTCAAACACCAACAGCCTCTACCGACCACCACTTCCACCACCGGCCAGCTGTCTTTTCAACGAGGTAATTGGACCAAGAGGTAGAACTAACCGAGCTCATCGCAAGGACGAGTTCGGAACTTCGAAACACCGCCGTCTCCACCGCGCACGGGCGCGGGAAGAGCGGCTGCTCTCTCACTCTTTTCCTCTCTATCTTTGTTACTGTTTCTGGCCGTCTCCTCTGCTGCTGTTTCGCCGTCGAGTCGTGGTGTAGCCGGCGCGAGCATCACACCGGCGAGTTTGAGTTGAGAGCCGCCGCTGTAAGTGGCGGCTGTGCTGTGTTGTGTGTGTGTGCTGTGGGTGTGCTGTCGTTGTGTGTGTCTGTGTTGGAGTCGGGTATAGTGAGGGTGGCCGGCGCCGGGGTTGCGCCGGCAAGAGGTGGGTGGCGCCGCCGTGAGCCGCGGCGCCGGTAGTGATAGGTGTGTGTGTATGTTGTTTTGGGAGTCGGGGTGTGCTGGTTTGGTTGGGGATGGTTGTCGGTGATTAGGAGTCGCCAGCAGCGGCGACTGGGGTACAGCAGGGGTGGCAGGTGGCGGCGACGGGGGTACAGCAGGGGGCTCGGAAGGTTTAAATTAGGGGGGCTGATTTGGGAAATTTGAAATAGATTAGGGGTTATTCTGCAATTCCTAAAATTATTGAAAATTCTATATTTGACCCAATAATTATAAATATTACATTTTATACCCTTAAGCTTATGAAATTATATTTTAAGCACTCGAAATTACGAATAATGATATCGGACCCCTGAATTTTGATGAAATTACATTATGTATAATATAAATTGATGATATTAAATATTTCCTATTAGAATTACTTATTATTGCTAAAACAATCCCTAAGAATTTTGTTGAAATTATAGTTTTAATCAAAGATTTATTTGGACTGACCCTATATTTTAATTGTTTGCTTTTGAGACTAAAAATATAGACCTTAAAAATATTATAATAATTAATGTATGTACGATTTAATCTTTATCTCGAATCTAGGGTATAAAACCCTAGATTTATGTCTCGATGACCCAGTAACATTAAGTTCAAATCGAATTTTCTACCTTTATGATTTATATGTTTCTCTACGAAAAAGAGTTTAGCCTAAAGAATTTATTTTAAATCGATAATGGTTCGATTAATTTCTAAAAAAGAATGATTATGCTTTGTAGGAAATACGAAAGGAGGAAAGAACTAAGCTCGTATAAAAATAGACGTTTTGCAAGCATCATCTGTAAAAGGTGGGAGTAATTTCTTTAAATTACATTATTATAAAGTTTATGCTATTAATATATGCAATCTATTAAGATTATTATTAAATGTGAATGTGATTGAAAAATGATTAAAGTTAAGTGATAGATTGTGATTTTAAATTGATTGAGATATTTGATGGAAATTATGATGGTTGATGAATGATTGGGATGAATGATTGCATTCTTGAATGATTTAATTCATATGATTAATAATTGATTGAGATGACTATTTGTTTTATTGGGTGATTAAAGTCAAATGATTGTTTGTAATAGTTTATTTATTTGATTGGTTGGATTGTTTGATTGAGGTAATTGTGATTGATGGATATTGAAAGGGTTTGAGCCCCTATAATGAACGGGTTTGAGCCCCGAAAATGATCGGGTTTGAAACCCGAGATGTATGATAAGTTGGGTTATACCCCATAATTATGAGATAAAAGTATGTTAAATGGTTGACTGTTGTGGGTTATGTTTTCATGTTTGACTGTTGTGTTTCATGTTTTCATATTTATATTGTTATATAAGGTGCTCCTATATGTGAAGTTACCTTCATTGAGTGTAATTCGTACGCTCACCCCTTACTATATTCTCTTTTTATAGATCCAAGTTTTTACCAGAGAAGTGGAAGGAAGATGTTCTATCTTTTGTTTGTAAATAACATGTTCGTCATGTTTTAAAACTTTAAATTTGAGGTTGTAAAGTTTAAAGCCGTGAAGCTATATTCTGATGTTATTTTCCGTTGTTTCTGATAAATTTTAAGTATTTTATGTAAAGGCTTATAAAGAATTTCTATAATGATTAGTCAAATGATCTTTTTAAAAATTTGATCTTATATTGAATTGTTGGACGTCCAATTAAATTGAAAATTTAATATTTTATTTTGAATTGAAATTGGGGCGTGACAAACAAACCGTTAATCAAATAGAAACAACACATAATCGTTTATGATGAATTGATTTTCATATACAAATCACCCTGCTTTCAAATCTTCAAAGCACTGACACTTATCTACAAACATCAACAAGTAGTCATTCATTCATTGCCAGAAAAGAAAAGCGAATTCTGCATGTATAGGATTGAAAGCTAAATTCCCATCAAATTTTAAAACCAGAAAAAGCAAAATGTTTCGTCAAAATACAAAATCCAAACATGATAATTGCATAAATAATTTAATGTTTAAAAAATGAGAGGAAAAATTACAACATTTGTTTTTTCATTAAAAGAAATATTGTTATCCTGACAAAAGATTAAGAATCACAAAAAATAAAAAAAGGACTATGAACAGAGCAAGCAAGCAGCAGCATAAGCACTACATTATACTCATAAGAGCAATGTGATTATAAAATTTTATGAAAATAAAAATAAAAAACCCAAAATTAATGAAATGATTAATCATATAACGTTGATTCTGCACTGCCAAAAATCAGAAGTTGTTATTCCAATTATGAGTGAAGATCTAAGTTTTCATGCACAAATCTATCCGCTAGTGTTGAATCCAAAATGACCAAACAAATACATACTTGACAGTAGTTAATTTCGTATGAGATGGTGAATATTAAAGTATAAATTTACCTGAAATAAAAAATGAAGAATGTGAAACATTTTACCTTTTTTTTCCTCTCCTCGGATTTTATTCATTTCCCTTTTGATGTCAATTTTCTTCATTTCCCTTTTGATAATATTTTGGAGCTCATCCAAAACATTATGAGCATCGAAGGTCACATCATCAAGCTGCTTAAGCCAAGTTTTGAGAGCTTCATCGGTGATGAACTTCTTCTCAGCATCGTCCAAGTAACTTTGGATTAGAGTCTGAAGCTTGTCAACCAAAACTTTAACAGCAGCAGCAGCAGCTCCACCTCCATCCATTCTTTTTTCCTGAGAGAGTTTTTAGAGAGAGAGTGTAAGTGCTTGGTGAGAAGGAGAGTTTTTAGAGAGAGAGAGTGTAAGTGCCTGGTGAGAAGTGGGAGATGGGTTTAATCCATCTTGGAGGAGAGAGGGATTGGATCCAATAACCAACAAAAAAGGTGAAAAATTAAAAGAAAACAAAAAGAAGCGCGTGTGTGAAACAGGCTGCTCTTAATTGGCGCGTCAAAATAACGAGCATTGTTTGCTCGTGTGGGTTCTGGTTTGTTGGGCCTGCAGCACTTTACTATTATTTTTCTTTAATTTTATTTTTCATGTCTTTTATTTTTCTTTTTCTTCTTACCTTGCACGCCCACTGATCTTTCATAATTTGCACAAAATTTACCATTTCAATTTGATCCAAGTTCCTTTTGTGGCTTTTTTTTTAATTCAACTTTAAATTGTATTTGATTCAATTAAAAATTTATAATTCTAGTATTTATTAAAATAAAATAAATTTATTTAAATATTTTTGTTTTATGATATGATTCTATTTACTTAAAATATATTCAAATAAATTTTGTGTTTTTAAAATTAGAAAATCTAAATTAAATTTAAGTTAAAATTATGAGAGAGAAGATTGAGTGGAGATGAGATCCATAAAATAGTGATTTTGGATTTGATGGATTGTGGGTGTGAATTTAAATTGATGAAATATTGATATGGAGGAGAAAGAATGTGATAAATGATTAAATGAATTGTATTTTTGGTTAAAGACTAAAGGGTTGCGGATGCTCTTATACTCTGATCAACCTTCAGTGAAAAAAAATGACGTGACAATCGAATTTACTGTTTTCCACAATACTTGTATATATAATATTGTAAACTGTAAATATTTAGATATTATAAAATGTTAAATAATGTATATTTCGGATGAGTATTTATTTTTTCGAGTGAATTAGTATTGATAATTCCTTACTCATACCATTTATAGATTATTGAGATCACCCACAAATTTTAGATTTGCTTAATTTCTATGATGGCAGAAATTATGTAATTGATTTTAGTCAACTAATAATTTTGTCTTTTATGTTAAGGCACCTTAAAGTAATTTCTTCACCCTTTGTTATGTTTAATATCAGACCAATTTACTACTTTATTGAAAATGAATCTCATTTTAAATATCTATCAAATAGATATTTTACTTTTCCAAAAATGAACCGTGTCAGATAAATCATAGTCGTTGATTTTATGCATAAGTATGATGAGAATTTGTCAAATACAATAAAGTGCATCAAATTTAAAATTAAAAGTAGAACTTTTTAAAATCTTAAAAAAATGAAGTCAAATAACTGGCAATTTGAAGTGAGGACAACCCTATTTATTTTTATGTAGAAATAAAATCGATCGAGGAATTTTATTTTATTTTTCCTTACGACTCTTATGCAGTAACAATATTCATTGTAAACAGATATTACATAACGAACATAGCAATGATACATCAATTTCTAATCTCATCTGGGAAAAGCACGAACACTGAGACCCCCATCGATGTGAAGATTGATCATCGTTCTATACTTCACGATCTGTCTCGCGTCACTTAATTCGAAAACAAAGAATCTCAACAGAACAGCTGAGAATATTTTCATCTGCCTATATGCAAATTCCTTCCCCAAACAGATCCTCGGACCAGCCTGCATTCATCACAACTCATGTCTTAAAACGGAGTTTGAACTCCAGATAACCCTTACACGATAAAATTATGCTCAATTCAATCCTCACTTACCTGAAAAGCCGTAAACTTGAAGGGGCTCTCCGGTTGGAAACAACCGTTCTCATTAAGCCATCTTTCCGGCTTAAAGTCTAGTGCATCATCTCCCCATATGAACGTCATTCTTCCCATTGCATACGGTTGATAAGCCACCATGTCGCCTTTCTTCACATTGAATCCATCCGGCATTGTGTCGTCTGATAAGCATACTTTTGCATCCTATGTAACATATATGTAAGAAAATTCATAATCATGAATCTGTCTTTAAAATGTGACATGATTGGAAACAGCATGCTTGGAAACTACAAGTCTACAAGTAACACACACAAAAACGAGGATTTGCACGTAAAAGGAGAAAATAGAAGGGAACCCCATTCTTAATCAAGAAAAGAAAAAAAAATTGTCTTCTTAATTTCTCTTTTTTAGTCATTTTGGTCAATTATACCTTTGGTACATAATAAGGTAGTATGACCAAAGTTTGGATGGTAGGTGCTATTGACAATGGAATGCCATAAATTTGTTTGTTGGGATGAGGTGGTTTGACTTGCGTTTTGGATGGTACGACATCAGTTTTGGATATAGGGGATGATGTAAATAAATTGACCCAATTTTAATGATAAGACTTGGTTTTTGCATGGTACAACCTAAATTTTGGATAGGGTGACACGACCTAAATTTTGATGATAAGGGCTAGTGTTTGTGGTACAGGCAAGAAGGGTAAAAATGTCAAATTTTGGCTAAAAAATAAATTGTAAGTTGAGGCCAAAAAAAAAAATAATAATAATTCTACAACAAGGTTATAAATGAAACCACCAAAAAAAAAAAAATTGTAGAAACATGAACGAACAATCTACTATCCAAATCAATAGAGTTTAAACAGAGTAGTTGTTAACTAACTAGGCTAAAAAACATCAAGCATATTTCAATTGTATGGTAATTCTTGTCAAGATTGATGCAATTTTGAGACACTAAACTGAAACGAAAACAGGAAATTAACTTGTTTCTTACCACTGGAACTGCAGGATATAGCCTAAGAGTTTCAGTCAGAGCAGCATGAAGATAATGCATCTTCTCTAATGCTTCTTCACTCACACAAGCAGCAAATTCTGAAACATTTACGACATCATTTGAGTCTGTTGCATCTCTTATCTCTTTCGCCACTTTTTCCTGTACACGAGGATGCTTGCAAAGTGCATATATAAACCAAGACAGAGTTGCAGCCGTTGTGTCCTTCCCAGCAATAATGAAATTCAATATGATATCTCGCAAGTACTTAGGATCCGTCTTGTTTACTTCCAAAAACCTCGATAAGATGTCATCTTTTTTCCATTGAATCTGCAAAACAAACAAGAATACATGCAGTTGTCTGTGTTAAGAGAGTGTTTGCAAGAACTTAAAGGAAATGATTATCTATATTTGACTTATATTAAGTTACTGGTAGTGTAATTCATCTGATTAGACTAAAATAAAGCGGGAAAATTGCAAACTTAGGATACTAGGTTTAGGTCATTCACTAATGAAAGTCGCTAACTTTTTGGCTCCAACATTGGAATTATAACTTTTCAATTTGGACAATTTTAGGACATAAAAACCCGAAATCATGAATTTCAGGCCAAATCACACGAATTTCAGCCAAATCACGCGAATTTCGAGTCAAGTCACACGAATTTCCGTCAAATCACATCTGCAAAAAAACTAAATCTCATGCGATTGGACCCAAAATTCGTAATTTCGGGTTTTTTTTTCTTCCTCAAATCGCTCAAATTGAAAAGTTAGTGGGGTGTCCTTCATTGATAAATGAGCTAAAAATAGTGTCCTAAATTTGTAAAATAAAGCAGGAAAAAAAAAAGCAGAATTTCTAAAGCAATAAGAACTTTTCTTCAAACTGATTTTAAGCAATAATACTATCATCTATAAATAAAATTACTTCCTCAAAAGCACAGTTTTTTTGCAAACACTCCCTTAATTTCAAAATGAGAAATTGATGACATACGTACAGATGGATCCAACTTGTCCATTTTCTCGATCTTGCTAGAGATCAACCTATACACGAATTCATCAATCACTCTAATCCTTTTCTTCAAATTCGCCTCAGAACCAACATTGAGAAATCTCTTTATCTTCCACGAAATATCCACATATCTCCACAGAGTCATTGCACTTGCATCATCAAAAGCACTGCTAAATCTTGCACCCTCTTCGTTTGATCCACACATAGTATCCAAATCAACTCCAAACGCAACTCTGAATATAGAATCCAGAGTTGCTTTCATGAAAAGATCCTGCATGGATAAGACCAAGATCAGTAGTTAATTAGTTAATAGTTAGTCTGAAGAAGATTGAGAACTCACTTGGATATCCATAGGTTCATTGCTAACTGCAGCTTCAGACACAATGTTGGCAAGCTTTGCAACATTTTTTCTAAAAACTACGCTGCTAAAATCACGTAAGACCCTCGTAGAGAACTCGTAGCTTGATACTTTTCTTTGCTGCTTCCATTTTTCACCATCAACAGTGAAAATCCCATCTCCTAGTAAACCCTTTAGAATGCTGTAATTGTACCATCCCTGCCAAGATCAGTTTTTGCTAAGTTTGAAGCTCCAGTTAATCTTCTCAAATAAACTAGGTTTGATTGCAATTTTATCACGATTTTTCAAATTTAGAATAAAAAAAAAATCATGAACTTTTGCAATTCGAATCATCATTGGTTTTTCAATAAGAGATTGTAGACGTGTCCGACCTATTCTACGCATTGGATGCCATCTTTTTTACAATCTTTCATCGGAAGTGGATGATGATTTGAATAACAAAATTATGTAAACTTCGTGATTTTTTTTCTACTAAATTAAAATTCGGGTTAAAATTGTAGTCTCGTATAAGTTTGAAAGTTTCTTTGCAATTAAACCAATAAGCAACACACTTTGGAATTTTGCAAACTAAAGTATATGAATTTTCCAGTTTGCAAACTAATATTCAATTCCAACCACACCTTTTTTTTTTTTTTTTTTGCCATAGACTTACATCATATGGTCGCATGCTAAATTTCAAGGGTCTTCAGTCTCTTAAACATAATCTATATGGTTCCATGGGCGAGTAATTTACACAAATTAAAGAAAATCCCAAATCAATTTTGCCCTAATTCGTGCTAAAAAGACTGAAAAAGGCCACTTAAAACAGTTAACATTATTATAATATAAAACATATAAAAAAACATACCTTGGCATAGTTTTCAAAGTTGGTTTTCAAAATGTACTCAACATTAGCCGGATCGGAGGTGTAAACCTCGCTGCGAAAAGGGCCGATTAATCGGTAAGTTCTGTATTTTCCGGCGAGCTCTGTCATGTAATCGTGCAATCTATTGAAGTTTATGAGCTGCTGAATTACTGTGCCTCCAATTGGATGGTACTTTTTCTTTCCATGCTTTTCCTGCACTTTTCGAGCTACCACTTTGATGGAGACTATGAAAACGATGATGACGAAGAGAGAGAATATTATCGCCATGGAAGTTGATGTGTGTGTGAGGGAGAGTTTATAAATGAGGATGAACTGTCTTCTTCAGTTTATAAATGTCAGTTTTTTATATTTGCTCTTTGACTAAATTATGTTAAGATTTTGTCCTTCATTTTTATTATTTTATTTAGTGGGTAAATACATGATGTTGATTTTAAAGAAAAAAATGAAAAGATAATGAAAGTCGTGGGATAATTAAAGATGTGATAGGAGCCAAAATTAAAGATTAATTTATAAAAATTATATTTACTTTAGGTTAATCCATCTTATCGAGTTATGTTCATAAGACAGTGTCATATAAAAAAAGTTCAAAAGTAAAATAAATTGTTTATTTTATTTTGGCTTAGAAAATATCTTGGTTTCATATTTATTGAAAGATAATTTGATAAAAGTATTTCCAAAATAAATTAATAATGTATAAATTTATGTGTAAATAATATGTGTTATCATGTGGATATAAGAATAAACTATCTATGGTTTGTTTTGATATAATAACCATCGTGATTAACTAAATATGTTCTTTCAAAAAAATTTATCTTCTAGCTATTTCAAATTTTAAGTTTGAAGATTGTATAATATATCCAAAAGCATTTTTCAAGGAAAAATAAATATTAAGTGATTTCTTGAAAAAAAAAAAATCATCCAAATTTATCATTGTGCATAGACGTGCCCAAACGGTTCGAAAAACCGGAATTGGTCCGGTTCCAAACCGGAATCGTGAACCGTTGAGGTAAGGTTCGGTTTCGGTTCAGCCTCTTCAAAAATCGGTAACCGGCAGTTCGAATCGGCGGTTAAACCACCGGTTTGTGCAATTTTTTGTATTTTTTGTATTTTCAAACGTGACACGTGGAGGGTTGAGATTATTTGCCCGTTGATGATCAGAAGAGCACAACCGTGCTGCATAGCACTGTCAGCCAGACCGTGTGAGATGAAAAATCAATGCTGGTCAATGGGGCACGACCGTGCCCTACTTGACAGAACCGTGCCTTACTTGACAGAAAAAAAAAAAAAAAAAAAAAAAGAAAAAATCGGGAAACCGACGGTTCAGTTAACCACCGGTTTCCAAACCGGAGCTAAAACCGGATCCTCCACAGTTCGATTCCGATTTGATACTTATGTTCCAAAAACCATTGATTTCGAACTGACAAACCGGAATCAAAACCGGCGGAATACCTCTAATTGTGCATACCTTACATATTTCACCATTTACATTTTGAACGTCATTTGTTTTTAGAAGAATAGTCCCAAATCATCAATCAAAATTACTGATGAGTATGTTACTTTTAGTCAACGAACTCAATTAGATCTCACCTAACAATTTTCAAATATTAAATATGCAAGAGCCAAGATGCTTCGTGAAAGCTTTCAGTTAATTTTATATATATACATATGTCCCATTTCTTTAAGGTATGTTAGGTTTTGAGTTGAGAGAAATCTTAATTTTAAAATTTTAAATGAAATTGGAAGCTGTAACTTTCAAAATTATAATTTATTTTAGATAAATTAGTGTAATTTTGACACGATCTTCATCCGAGTTACACTAATTTATATTTATATATATATATATATATATATATGAATGTTTCGTCCATTTTTCATAATGTCAATTTCAAGTTTTTTAGAATTCATACAAATCATAATTTTTTTCTTAAAATCCATGTAAATCATAATTCTTCATATAATTTAATTAAAGTCTTAATTAAAGAAAACTTTCGGAATTCTTTTCTTAAAGTTCATACAAATCAATATTCTTCATATAATTTGATTAAAATCCTAATCAAAGAAAACTCTTTATATCTAATTTAATTAGTTTTCCCAGGTAATTAAAAATTAATTTCTTTCTTAAAGTCCATACAAATCAAAATTCTTCATACAATTAGATTAAAGTCATAATCAAAGAAAACTCTCTATATCTAATTTAATTAGTCTTCACGGGTAATTAAAAATTAATTTCTTTCTTAGTGTCCATACAAATCAAAATTTTTCATATAATTTAATTAAAGTCTCAATCAAAGAAAACTCTCTATATCTAGTTTAATTAGTTTTCAAAGGTAATTAAAAATTAATTTATTTCTTAGAGTCCATACAAATCAAAATTATTCATATAATTCGATTAAATATCTAATCAAATAAAACTCTATATATCTAATTTAATTAGTCTTCTCGGGTAATTAAAAATTAATTTATTTCTTAGTGTCCACACAAATCAAAATTCTTCATATAATAAAGTTCTAATCAAAGAAAACTCTCTATATCCAATTTAATTAGTCTTCACGGCTAATTAAAGATTGTATTATTTATACAACTAGATATAACAGCATATGCGTGCTAACAATTAATTAAAGATTGGAGTTTTAAATTAAAAATTTCAAAGAGATATATAAAAATATAACATGTAAAAGGATACAAAACATATATATGTTATATACAAAGTTGTAAATTGAAGAAATATGAACAAATCAAAATTCTTCATATAATTTGATTAAAGTCCTAATCAAAGAAAATTCTCTATATCTAATTTAATTAGTCTTCACGGATAATTAAAAATTAATTTATTTCTTAGAGTTTATACAAATCAAAATTTTTCATATAATTCGATTAAAATCCTAATTAAAGAAAACTCTCTATATCTAATTTAATTAGTCTTCACAGAATTAAAAATTAATTTATTTCTTAGTATCCATACAAATCAAAATTATTCATATAATTTGATAAAAGTCCTAATCAAAGAAAACTCTATATATCTAATTTAATTAGTCTTTACGGCTAGTTAAAGATTGTATTATTTATACAACTAGATATAACCATATATGCATGCTAACAAGTAATTAAAGATTAGAGTTTTAAATTAAAAATTTCAAAAAGATGTATAAAAATATAACATGTAAAAGGATACAAAACGTATATATATGTTATATACAAAGTTGTATATTGGAGAAATATGAATATTTTTTGATTAAGTGAGTATATATTTGAATTATAAATTATTCTCTACTATCTAAATTGATAATTTATTTTCAATATTTCTTTAGAATTAAGTATGATGGTTGATTTGAAACAAATATTGAAAATCAAAATATTAGTATAAAATTAGATTAAAAAGTATATATATATATATATGATGTAATTAGGTATGGATGTTACGTCCATTTTTCATAATGTCAATTTTAACATTTTTAGAATCCATACAAATCACAATTTTTTTCTTAGAGTCCATACAAATCACAACTTTTGTGAGTTGTGATTGAATTACTTTTCTTTGTTGGTTGCGTTTTCATTTCATATTTAATTCTGTTTTGAATGATTGTATTATTTTTATTTGATTGTGTTTTCATTTTATATTTAATTTATTTTTTGAATGATTGTATGTTTGAACAGCCTGACGCCAAATATAAATGGCATCAAAGGAAACTTGCTGGATAAAAAAGAAGATGTGCAAATTGATGCTAAAAAAAAAACCTATGTAAAATCTGTTTTGCAAAATCGTGAAAAGAGACAAGCAACATGTAATTTACAAGTACAAGATAATCTAAGTAACTTTAAAGTTATATTTTTTTAATATTTTTTAAACTTTGTATTAAAGTACATCTTTCATTTAAAATTGAAAATAGTATTTTAATATATTTATTTAATTATGAATTTTAATGTCAGAAGAACATAAACTAAAAAAAGGCCAAGTTACATTCACCGTGGAGCAACAAGATTTGAGTATGAGTCTCCCACATTTTGTTGTGATAATGGAAAAGTTAAACTTACACCTTTGAAAGTTTCAGAGAAATTATACGAATTATACACTTCTCAATCGAAAGAGTCTGTTGATTTTTTTAAAAATATACATTTATACAATTCCATATTCTCATACTTCATCTCGACGGGGAGTTTCACTTTTCGAGTACTAAGGTATGAATTATCACAATCTCCCAAGTTTGAGTCTAAATGGAATCAAACCAACTAATTTTCAATTATATTTTTTGATATTGAAAATGAAATTGAGAATAAAATATGTCTTAATTCACATGTATCAGAAGGAATTGTGCGGAAGCTCACTGAAATACTAGAGAAGAACCTATATGCCCAAATCTTTAGAAGACTAACTGAGTATTTTTCTCTAAATGATGTGCAACTTTGTATCACAAAAGATGTGAGTTTGAATCAACGAATTTGTAATGCTCCGACAGCAGATCAAGTGGCAGTTGTTTGGATTGAGGAAAATAATGATAATGTAGGGTTTGAACGAGATATTATTGTTAGTGCTCATTTTAGGGACCAATATAGAATAATGCATTATTTTTTATGTTATCACCATTTACAATACCGTCTTCTATTTCTAAAAGGTGAAACAGAATGATACCAAAATATTCATAAGGTACACATACAAAAACATGTGCATGAAAAAGGGTAAGATGCATATTTATGTTATAATATATTTCAAGAACATATATATTGATAGGATGAAATGTAATAGATTTTGATGAGACAAAACGTGTAATAGATTAGAACTTTAGCTATCTGGATGAGTTTTAAATGTAAATATGCTAAGGTAAGGATGCTGGAAGGACTTGAAGATTCTGCCAAGCAGCCAGAAAGCCGAAGTCCCTGCTACCTGCATACTGTATCAAGCAACCAGCAAGCAAAACTCGAAGAGGATGGTACAAGGAGCCTGGAAGATAGTCAAGGAAGCTGACTTACTCGAAGAGGATACTACCAGTTTCATCAGAGTCAATGCAACCTGACTAGCCAGTAGAGTCACTCCAGTTCTAACGAATCAGAATCTGCCATGTGTGATAAAGCAGCAAGGACACAGTACAAGCAGTCTGCAGAATGAAGTTGCGCAGACAAAGGACAAGCAGTTGCAGAACAGACTGAAGGCATTTCAGAACAGGTGTCAGAAGATCGGCAGAACCAATTAAGAAGAGACACCTCATCATGCAAAGGACTGTCTTCCCAACGGGCAGAAAACTATCTGATGTCTATATATAGGAGTCTGATTTACAAAAAAAAAGTAGAGACAACGATAATATACAACCAAGAGAGAACTAAGAAGCAAATAGACGCACAAGCTTATACTCTCAAGTTAATCAGACTGAGCAAGCAGCAAGCCAGCTACCTTTGTGATCTTCTGACGTTCAAGGAGCTTGCTGCATTTGATTGTGTTTTAACCTTTCATTTTATTCTAAGTCTGGTATGAGTCGCTTAGGCAGGTGTTGAAACTGCTAAGTTGTAATCTCTCTGAAGAAGAGAAAGGATCCTGTGTGGGTCGGTTAACCTGTGTGGAGATCCTGTGGGGGTCGATAGTTGGTCACTGTGCAGCTACCTGTGTGGATAGAGCTGACAGTTTGTTTAGAGTTTAGTTTGTGTTAGCTGAGACTATTGTAAATCAAACTAGCTTTAACAAAGTTCCTCCTTGTGAAGGAGTAGATAGGACGTAGAGGGGTTACTCCACCCTTGAACCTCTATAAGCTTGCTTGTGTCTTTTATAGCTTTCTATCTATCTATCTGCATCTGAGCATACTGCATTAAAAGCGCATTTCGAAAAACATAAGTATTTCCGTTGTGCATTACATTCTCTGACTAATTCCTGAGGTCATTGCCTGAGCAGGAACCTGTCGAGCAGTAAGCTTACTAGCTACCTGTTTATCAGGGACTTAACATTCCTTGGAGTAAAAGTTGAAAATTTGATAAGGTTAATTCACCCCCCTCTTAACCTTATACCACTAGGACCAACAAGTGGTATCAGAGCAGGTTGGATTAGAAATCCAATCTGTCTGGTCAAATCCCTGATCTCTGTTTTTCGAAAATCTGCATACATTGCTTTCATCATATCATGGACACGCACAAGCTTCCTATGTTCTCTATTGAAGAGTATGACGATTGGAAGATTAGAATGCAGGCACATCTCTCAGCCATGCATGACGAAATGTGGATGGTTATCACGGATGGACCTCCAAGGATCACCAAACCAAATCCAATATTTGCGAGAGCTGCCGAAGTTGGCGATGCAGGAGCCATTCCCCATCAAGCTGTGATTGACAAACCGAGGGAAAAATGGTCGGCTGATGATAAAAGACGAGCTAACCTGGACAATGTAGCCAAGAACGTCTTATTTGTTACTCTGGATAAAGGAACCTTTAGCAAAGTCAAGACATGCAAGACCGTCATGGATATATGGAACAAACTGGAACAAATCTGCGAAGGAACAGAGCTGACTAAGGAGAACAAGGTGTCTACAGCAACCCAAAAATTCGAGCTGTTCGAGATGTTCCCTGAAGAGACCTTAGAGCAGATGGATCTGAGGTTTACAAACATTGTAAATGAGCTTGAATCCCTGGACAAATTCTACACTCAGAAGGACAAAAATATGAAAGTGCTAAGAGCACTACCTGCAGAATGGGACAGCAAAACTACTGCAATGAGGGTGTCAATGGATCTAAAGTCAATGAGTACCTTTGACCTCTTCTCTGACTTAAAAGCCTTCGAATATGATATCAACAGAAGGAAGAAGGAAGCTGAAGAATCTAGCACAAAGGTAACTGCTCTGACAGCCAGAAACGTAAAAGACTCTGGAGCTATCTGCAGTAAGCAGGGTGAGCCACCTGCCGAAGGTACTGATGAAGAAATGGCCCTTCTTCTAAGAAATTTCAAGAAATTCATCAGATACAACAGAAAAAGTGACTTTAAGAAGTATCAGGCACCTCCCCAACAACCCATTGTTCAGCAACCAAACCAGGATATGTCCGATCTCTGCTACAATTGCCGAAAACCAGGACAATATGCCAAAGAGTATCCTCACCCTAAAGTCAACAGGTACCCCAATGGAGAGTCATCCCAGAAAAGGAAAAAACGAAGAGAGGAACGGAGGAGAATTAAAGCCTTCCTAAGTGAGATGGAAAAGGGCAAGGAACCTTCCAAGGAGGCTCAGCAAGATGCGGACTCCTCTGATGATGACAGTGACTCCTCATTCTCGGAAGATGAAGCACTTATCTGCCTGATGGCACATGAAGCTGAGGATAGCGAGGATGATGAGGTGATATATCCTAACCAGCTCATAATGGAAGAGGAAAAGTCTAAAACAAGCCTCTCCCTTAAACAAATCATGAGTGAATTCGAACAGATAAACTCAATTCATGAGGAGCTAAAACTCGAAAATGAGATGCTCAGGAGGGAAAACAAACAGCTAGCTGAAAAGCTATCTGCATATGAGCTTGATAGCTCAAAGTGCAGTGACCTTCTAGAGCAAGCATCTAAGCTCAATCTGAGAATCGCCAAACTTGAGAATGAGAAGAGTGATCTTCAAGCAGTTATAGGATCCTTTAGCAAGTCAGCTAAAGAAGCCAAGGAATGCATGAATTCGGGCAAAAGTCCATTTGACAGAACTGGCCTAGGATACTGTACAGGAACCTCTCAAGGAACAGCAAGATCATCTAAAACTATTGTTTTCATTCGAGCTGGAACCCCAAAAGAAAAGGAGTTATCCAATAACTCAACAGCAAGCTTGGAGAACGCAATAGATAAGGGCAAGAGACCCATGTGCACATCCTTAGGGGATAAGCCTGTTTTCAAAAGCTGGCTACAGCAGAATCAATCTGCTGATAGAAACAAGAGAAAACAGCAACCTACAAGGATGCTGAACAGAAACCTCTATCCCACCAATACTAAGATCAAAATGTCTAAACCTAAACGAGCTCATGCTCAAGGGAAGTATAGTGGAGGACCTCACTTCAAAAGTGACGGGTATACACAGGTTGCACACACATTTCAGTATCTGAAGGATACCTCTTATAAACGAAACCACCAAGTCTACAACAAAACAATTGTTGTGAGACAAGTTTGGATTCCAAAAGGTATTAACAAAGAAGGACCCGTACATGTATGGGTACCTAAGAACCAGTAATCTCTATTTTACAGGTACCTACAGCAGGAACCAGCAAGGAAGTGTGGTACATTGATAGCGGGTGTTCGAGACACATGACTGGAGACAAAGAAATCCTTAATAACTTTCAACAGTGCAAAGGACCCAAAGTAATCTTCGGAGACAACTCCAAGGGAAGCACTAGAGGAGTTGGAACTCTCATCAAAGGAAACACTCACATTAAAGAAGTGTCGTATGTCAAAGGCCTAAAATACAACTTGCTAAGCATAAGCCAATTTTGTGACAAAGGTTACTCAGTGGAGTTCAATCACAACAAATGCCTGATAAGGGACAGCCAATCCAAGGAAGTAAAGCTATCAGGAACTAGAAAAGAAAACATCTATGTAGCTGACTGGAGCTCAGTAACCACAGCTACCTGCTTCATAGCAAAAGGATCATCAGAAGCTAGCTGGCTATGGCATAAACGGATGAGCCATCTGAACTTCAAAACGATCAACAAATTAGCCAGGAAAGGACTGGTCAGAGGGCTACCCGATATGGTGTACAAGAAAGAAAGTCTATGTGAAGCATGCCAAAAGGGAAAGCAAACTAAAAGATCCTTCAAAAACAAGATACAAAGGTCAACTGAAAGAGTGCTAGACTTACTACACATGGATCTGTTCGGACCGGTAGAACCAGTAAGCATGAGTGGAAGAAAGTACACACTTGTAGTGGTGGACGACTATTCAAGATTCTCATGGACACTATTCTTGACAAAGAAGTCAGACACTCAGCGAAAGTTACCGGAGCTACTGAAGAAGCTGTAGATCGAAAGGAGCCTGAACATTATCAAAATTCGAACAGACAGAGGCACTGAGTTCACAAACAAGTTTATTGAAGAGTACTGCTCTAACAATGGAATCAAGCATGAATACTCAGCAGCTAGGACGCCGCAACAAAATGGTGTTGCAGAGAGGAAAAACAGAACCCTGAAGGAAGCTGCGAGGACCATGCTAGCTGAAGCACAGCTACCCAAGAGATTTTGGGCAGAAGTAATCAACACAGCATGCTATACCCAGAACAGATGCATTATCAACAAAGATTTGAATAAAACTCCTTATGAGCTATGGTTCGGTTATACTCCAAATATTGAACATTTTCATATTTTTGGATGCAGGTGCTATGTACTCAACAATGGAAAAGATTACCTGAAAGCATTCGACTCAAAGTCAGATGAAGGAGTATTCTTAGGATATTCCTCGGTAAGCAAAGCTTTCAGAATCTTCAACAAGAGAACACTTGTTGTAGAAGAAACAGTACATGTGGACTTTGATGAACCACACTGTTCTAAGGCTGATATAGATGAACTTAATGAAGATCTTGGAAAAACTCACATCACCAACACTCGTGTTGAATATATTGATGCTGAGTTACCAAATCTCCAAAATATTGAATCAACTCAGAATCAGCAACCTGCACCTACACAGCAACTTGGAGAACAGGAACCTACTCCAAACCAGCAGGCACCAGTAATACAAGAAGATACATACCACCCTGAAGGAATTCAACTGGAAGTACAGTTAGAAATACAGCATGATCCAAATCAGCAAGCTGAACAGGATGATCACGAGCAACCTGCTGAAATTCAAAATGAACAACAGGTTGAAGAAATTAGAAGGAAATGGCTAAGGAATCATCCAAGGAATCAGATCATAGGAGATTCCACCTCTGAAGTGAAAACAAGAAGAAGCAACCCCCATGAAGCAATGTTTGCTTGCTTTATTTCACAAACAGAACCAAGCTGCATAGAAGATGCTCTAGAGGACACCAACTGGATACAGGCAATGCAAGAAGAGCTTAATGGATTTGAAAGAAACCAAGTATGGTATTTAGTTCATAGACCTACTCACCAAGGAGTAATCGGCACAAAATGGGTATTTAAAAACAAACTCAATGAAGAAGGACAAGTAGTAAGAAACAAGGCAAGATTAGTAGCAAAAGGTTACTGCCAGGAGGAAGGAATAGATTTTGAAGAAACTTTTGCACCTGTAGCAAGACTAAAAGCAATCAGGATCTTCCTAGCCTATGCCGCTCACAACAATCTGACAGTCTACCAGATGGATGTCAAAAGTGTTTTTCTCAACGGACTGCTCGCTGAAGAAGTATATGTGGAGCAACCTCCAGGATTTGAAGAAAATCCAGAAACCATGGTCTTTAGGTTGAAGAAAGCTCTCTATGGGCTAAAGCAGGCACCTAGAGCCTGGTATGATACTCTCTCGAAGTATCTACTTGATAATGGATTCAAGAAAGGCAAGGTGGATAAGACACTCTTCAGAATCCAAGATGGAGATAGCATACTGCTCGTTCAGATCTATGTCGATGACATTATCTTCGGTTCAACAAACAAAGAATTGTGCCAAAAAATTTCAAGTCTCATGCAATCCAAATTCGAAATGAGCATGATGGGAGAACTAAGCTTCTTCCTCGGTCTACAAGTCAAACAACTGAGCAATGGAACCTTCATCAATCAAGCAAAATACACTAAGAAATTGATAAAGAGATTTGGATTGGAAAATACAAGCACAGTAAGCATACCGATGATAACATCAGGAAGCCTAGACAAGGACACTGATGGCAAAGCAATAGGCGTTACAAAGTACAGAAGACTAATTGGGTCACTGCTCTACCTGACAGCAAGCAGACCAGATATCATGTTCTCAGTGGGAATGTGTGCAAGATATCAAGCAGCTCCAAAAGAGTCACATATGACCGCAGCCAAACGAATCATAAGATACCTCAAAGGAACCCAGGAAGCTGGTCTATGGTACCCGAGAGAAGGAGGACTCAAGCTTATTGGTTATACTGACTCTGATTTTGCAGGTTGCAAAATTGACAGGAAAAGCACCAGTGGTACCTGCCAGCTACTAGGAAACAAACTGGTATCATGGTTCTGCAGAAAGCAAACCTCTATAGCAACCTCAACAGTCGAGGCCGAGTATGTTGCTGCAGGAAGCTGCTGCGCACAAATTCTATGGATTTAACAGCAACTAAAGGACTACGGAATTGAAGAGAAGGAAACACCTATCCTATGTGACAATTCAAGCGCAATAGCAATCACCCACAACCCAGTTCTACATTCAAGAACCAAACACATTGATATCAAACACCACTTCATCAGAGATCACGTTGAAAAGAAAGATATATCTTTGCAAAAAGTGTATACTGATCTACAGCTAGCTGACATATTCACAAAGCCACTATGCGAATCAAGATTTTTGTTTCTAAGAAACGAGCTGGGAATAATCAATTTATGATAACTTTTCTATATAACTCTATGTTTGTCTGTTGAAATGACTATAATATTCAGGGGGAACCATAGGCAGGACGAAGGAAAAACAGCAACCTAAAGGTTACTGCTCAAGGTCCCTGGACAGTTACTAGATACAATGTTACTGCTCTGAGCTACCTGCAGGATCCAGTAACTGAAGCGCGTGAAAAGAGGAACAGTTACCCCGCGGGTAGCAGCCGTTTTTACAGAAAACTCCTCGATATCCACAAAATATCACATCAAGTCCTTACGCACATGTACACCGCGCCAAAAATCTCAACCATTGGATTAAGTTTTCAAATTCAAGACCAATCAGAACCGTCAGATCATCTCTCACCAAAATTCAAATATAAGGAAGTCCTTCTTCTCACTCATCTCTTACACTTAAACATTTCCATTCTCTTGCAAACCCTAATCTCTCGTGCTCTCTCTCTCTCTCTCAAAGCTTTCCAGTTTTTAGATTTTTCTCTCTCTCTCTGAAATGGCACCAAAAACATCCCAAGTTGTTGATGGAAGGCTAGTGGACCGCAAGATCCTCCTCAAGATTGTGGAGGAAGAAGGGAACTCGAAGGAGGTTATGAAGAATATCCTTCAATGCCTCTATGAGACCGGACTTCTCAGACTCTGCTCTTATCACAAGGCCCCGTACGCGGAGGAGCAAGTGGAGAAATTCTACCGGAGGGCGAAGGTCTCTGCAAATGGGTCAGAGATCACATCAAAAGTTGGTGGAGTGACTGTGGTGGTGGACACCGGTCTTCTGGAAGAGGTGTTCGCTCTGCCTACTGCAGGAATGAACGCCAGTGACCTCTCCATTTACGGAGAAGACCAGCTGGAGGAGTTCTGGACGATGTTCACCAGGAAGGAGGACACGACGGGGATGTCCCGGAGTTGCAGCAAGAAGGTCTTCCTTCTGGAGTTTGAGTTGCTGCATAATATCTGCTGCCATATCATAGAGAACCGCTCTGGTTCCTTTGATAAGTGTACCAACTTCTGGTACAGGATGATGATGGCCATAGTGAAGAAGGAGAAGGTGAATTGGGCCAGCTACCTGCTATCCAGGCTGGTGGAGGAGGTGGAGAAGAAGGTAGGTAAGCCTACCTATGGGCTGATTATCAACACCCTCCTGGGTCACTTGAAGGTGGATCTGTCCCAGGGGAAGCCCATCCAGAAAGGGAAATTCATCGGTGCGGGTAGGGTCTTTGCCAAGAAGACCACTGCTCGGTCATCCCCAGTAACCAGAGAGGTCTCTGAGGACCTCAAGGGGGCTCCATGGACAAGGAAGGCATTCCGCGACACTGCCTCTCCTTCGTCTGAAAGCAGCTCGAGGATGGAGGAGCCTGCAGAGCCCTCACCAGCTCCTGCTGTACCAAAGAAGATCAAGCACAAGAAAGATGTACAGAGGAGACTGGTCATCTCTGATGATGAACCAGAGATCGTCACCACTCGGGCTGTTAAGAAGCCTGCAGTGGAAGTGGAGATTGATTCTCCAAGGGAGGAACTGGAAGGGAATACAGCTGTTGATGATGATGATGAGGAGGAGGAGGAGGAGGTAGCTGAGTTCGTCATCAGCATACCGAAGCTGGAGGCGGAGTTCGGTAAATTGGTGGAAAGATTCAACACCTGGTGGCAGTACAGGCACCTGCCCAGAGAGGAACTCATCCAGTGGGCAGACTGGAAGACTGAGGAGGAATGGGCGCTGAACTGGGTCCCATGGATGATTTGGAGGAGATTCTTCAAAAGAAATTTCTGAAGGATCTCAGGAAGCTGAAATGGCCGGAATTTCTTGAAAACGCGGAGATAGCCGCTGAATTGGAGGCCAGGAAGCAGAAGGAAACTGCCGCACAACTGCCTGGCCCCAGGAGCCTGAAGGGAAAGGAAGCTGTCATCCAGCCAGACTTCTATAGGGAGGAGGTGATACTGGATGCTGCTGCTGACCAGGTAAGAGCAGACGATGATGTGGGCTTTGCTAAGGCCCAGATAGCAAAATACGGGGAGCAGGAAGCCATGGAGAGGATGATGAAGCAGGCTGCTGATATCAGCCTGACAGATACCAGAATGAGAAGGCCAGTAAGGGAACAACAGATAGGTGAAGGATCCTCCTGCTCAGCGTTGATGGTGGAACCTATCAACAGGCGGTCACATTCACCAACGGAGAAAAACGGTGAGGAATTCTCATACCTTACTGACCTGATCATTCTTCCTGAAGTACCTGTATAGACGCCGATGAAGGAGAGGAGCTCGACGCCAACTGACTTTCCCAAGGCTAAGGAGTTGGAAACCCTTGCTGCTGTGGCATCTCTCGAGCTGATAGTTCCAACCACAGTAGCAGCCGCCGATGACACCACGGAGACCACCATTCATACACCAATGGAGGTAGAGGCTTAGGGGGAACATGTGCAGCAGGAGGCACCTGTTCAAGCTGAAGCAGTGGAGGAACCTGCCCTCATGGAGAAGGAGCAACCTGATGCAGCTATTCCAATGGAGGTGGAGGAGACAACACCTACCAAATTGGTGGACCAGGGAGAGACTGTCGCTGAGGGGGAAGTAGCTGCGGGTGAAAAGGTGGTGGAAGTGCAGGAGGCAGAAGGAGACAAAAGTGGAGAAAAGGAGCCTGTTGCGCAGAAGGAGGCTGAAGTGCAGGAGGATGCAGTGCAGGAGGTAGTAGAGGAGATAGAGAAGGAGAAGGAGGCCGAAATAGTGTTCAGCAAGGGTAAGGTAGCTGAACAGGACAAGAAGCTGGGAGAACAAGAGGAGGATGCTGAGGAGGAAACTCACTCTAAGAATACTGGATCAGGAGGTGGAGGATCCAGTAGCCCTACCAGCAGCGATGAAGGGTCACCCAGTGAACAGGGTGATACCGGAGCCGAAAAATCCAAAGAACTAACATCTGTTTCTGATGAACAGGCACCAGCAGGAGAACGCCAGGAACCTGCCAGATCAAATGAAGAGGTGCTGACAGCAATTGAACAAATGGGGAAGTCCTTGGTGAAGGCGAGCAGGAAAATCCGCAAGGATACCCGCTCCCACTCTGTGAAGACCTATTCTTTTATGGACTCCCTCAACGTGACATTGTCAAAGCTCACTCAAATGATAGCCGCCTACCGACCCCCTAAGGAGGATGCTGCAGTTGAAGTTGTCAAGAGCGTGATGGAGAAGCTAAACAGGCAAGAGGAGAAGATGATCTCTCTTGAGGCCAGTCAGAAAGCTCTAGTCACTGCAGTAGACCGGATGGACAGGGAGCAGTTCAACCAATCTCAGACCCTGCGGGATCACTCAGGCACCTTGTCTGATATTCACTCCATGGTCAGTTTTGCGGTTGGGCGTGCTGATGATGACAAAAAGGGGGAAGGAAGGATTGAAGGCAGACAGAAGGCTGGACAGGACCCTACTGCCTGCAGACAGATGGTAGTGAGCAGTAGGAGGAGAGATGACTCTGGAGAGGGCGGACACAAGGGAGCTGGATCTAGGGGCCCTTCAGACAGCAGTGCAAAAAGAAAATCAGATGTTGTTTCTGGGTCTGTTCATCCAGGCTTCAGGAAGGGTGCTGATATGAGAGAAGAGAAAAGGAGGAGGACTGAAGCAGAGCTGAAAAGCAACCTGGATGCTGTCTTTGCAACAGATCCTAGGGTTGTCCTTGACAAGATCTTCCCTCCGCACAAGCTGCCTGACATGGTGGAAATGGAGAAAAATTTGCAAAGTCCAGATGTCGCAGCAAGTGCCACTCTCAGAAGCTTCCTAGAAGCAAGCCCGGATCCCAGGAGTGACAGATTCCTAGCCCCAGAAGTCCCGGAGGTCACTCTTCCTACTGAGGTCAACCCATCCTTTTTTCCAGATAGAAGCTTTCAAAAGAAAGGAGCTGATGAAGTACTTCACCACCCTCTGCAAGGAATCTGCTCTTTTCAGAGGATTCAAGACGAACAAGGAGGCTTTGCAGAGGTTCCTGGAGCTGACAAAGAAAGGTGGACTTCCAATTCAAGTGAAGCTAAAGCAGAAACTTGGAAAGGAGCTCATACCATACAGTGAAGACTTCTGGCTCAGGTTTGAAGAGTCTGAGGAAATGGTGAAAAGGATGGAACCTAGCTATCAAGATTCGATAGCCAACTGGTGGAAAGGCACAAAGTTTGAAAGAAAGAAGAAGGCCAGTTGGTTGAAGACTTGATGTTTTTACCTTTTTGCTTCTGTTTATTTTGTTGTTTTGTTTAAGTTTCTGTTTGATTCTGCTATCTGCTTGAGTATGTATATACCTTGTACTTAATTCTGATCAATGAGAATTTGATTCTTCTGGTTAATGAAAGCTCACATCTTGTGAACTTGATGCATGCTTATGAATGATTTTATCTATCTGCATCTTTGTTCCAAGTTAATAATATATGGTTCTTTGATCCTGTTAAGGAGTTTTGTCATCATCAAAAAGGGGGAAATTGATAGGATGAAATGTAATAGATTTTGATGAGACAAAACGTGTAATAGATTAGAACTTTAGCTATCTGGATGAGTTTTAAATGTAAATATGCTAAGGCAAGGATGCTGGAAGGACTTGAAGATTCTGCCAAGCAGCCAGAAAGCCGAAGTCCCTGCTACCTGCATACTGTATCAAGCAACCAGCAAGCAAAACTCGAAGAGGATGGTACAAGGAGCCTGGAAGATAGTCAAGGAAGCTGACTTACTCGAAGAGGATACTACCAGTTTCATCAGAGTCAATACAACCTGACTAGCCAGTAGAGTCACTCCAGTTCTAACGAATCAGAATCTGCCATGTGTGATAAAGCAGCAAGGACACAGTACAAGCAGTCTGCAGAATGAAGTTGCGCAGACAAAGGACAAGCAGTTGCAGAACAGACTGAAGGCATTTCAGAACAAATGTTAGAAGATCGGCAGAACCAATCAGGAAGAGACACCTCATCATGCAAAGGACTGCCTTCCCAATGGGCAGAAAACTATCTGATGCCTATATATAGGAGTCTGATTTACAAAAAAAAAGTAGAGACAACGATAATATACAACCAAGAGAGAACTAAGAAGCAAATAGACGCACAAGCTTATACTCTCAAGTTAATCAGACTGAGCAAGCAGCAAGCCAGCTACCTTTGTGATCTTCTGACGTTCAAGGAGCTTGCTGCATTTGATTGTGTTTTAACCTTTCATTTTATTCTAAGTCTGGTATGAGTCGCTTAGGCAGGTGTTGAAACTGCTAAGTTGTAATCTCTCTGAAGAAGAGAAAGGATCCTGTGTGGGTCGGTTAACCTGTGTGGAGATCCTGTGTGGGTCGATAGTTGGTCACTGTGCAGCTACCTGTGTGGATAGAGCTGACAGTTTGTTTAGAGTTTAGTTTGTGTTAGCTGAGACTATTGTAAATCAAACTAGCTTTAACAAAGTTCCTCCTTGTGAAGGAGTAGAGAGGACGTAGAGGGATTACTCCACCCTTGAACCTCTATAAGCTTGCTTGTGTCTTTTATAGCTTTCTATCTATCTATCTGCATCTGAGCATACTGCATTAAAAGCGCGTTTCGAAAAACATAAGTATTTCCGTTGTGCATTACATTCTCTGACTAATTCCTGAGGTCACTGCCTGAGCAGGAACCTGTCGAGCAGTAAGCTTACTAGCTACCTGTTCATCAGGGACTTAACATTCCTTGGAGTAAAAGTTGAAAATTTGATAAGGTTAATTCACCCCCCCTCTTAACCTTATACCACTGGGACCAACATATATTTTAAGAGATATTAAACTTTTTCAAAAATTCATTTTATTGAATTTTTTAATACACATACAATTGCAGTAAATGTACCAAATGTGTTAATTACATCAAGATGTACTTCAGAGGAAATTATCTCTCAAGAGTAAGAAGATATGTACCACAAGATACGTATTCCTAAAAAAAATGTAAGCATACTTCTTGAAATATTTGAGGAAGATGGTTGGATTAGTCATTACGATTTCATTTGTTTATTTTAATTTTGATTTTGTTTTGGTTATAAATTAGAAATTTTACTATTCGGTTGTTTAGATACAATTGGGTGTTGAAATTAAATAGTTAATTAGGTTTTAAATTAAAGTTAATCTACTATTTAAATTAGAAGAAGTTTTCAAAATTTTAAATTTTATTTTCACACAAATTTATATAATATTTAATAAATTATTATGTTTATAAATAAAATATTAAAAGATGGGAATTCGAACAAGAAATATTAATAACCACAATAAAATAGAACCTAATAAAGAAATAAAATAATGGTAAATTGGGAGGCAATTTTATAATTCTCTTAATAACCTGAAAGTGACAATGAAATTGAAACATATAATTATTTGTAAAGAAAATTTTGAGTAACATTTTCTCGGATTTAACTGTTATGGCAGTACACGAATAAATTTTTTTTTTTTTTTGAGTTTTTGTTCTCTAAAATTAAGAAAATGATTGGTTAAGTTTTTTTGAAGTATTTTAAGCTCTTTAATTTTGTATATTGGTGGCCCAAGGAATATGCAACGGAGATATCTTGACGTATTGACATTAGTATAAAGATAAGGAAAACCAAATATATTTATCACCATGACTTGTAATCTTAATTGGATATAAATACAAGAAAATCTAGATGAAGGTCAAAATACTCAAGATCGTCCAAATTTAGCTGCGAGAGTTTTTCGAGCAAAATTGTATAACTTGAAAGATCAATTATTTAAGAAACAAATATTCAGAAAAGTTGTTGCACATGTTCATGTGGTCGAATTTTTGAAAAGAGGACTACCACATGTTCATCTACTTATCTTGAAGCAACAATGATGACGTTTGGTGACACGACATCAAATTATATTAGATGCTCAGTAGAAGATTACTTGAAGTCCATTGAGAATATAACCGATTTTCTTTACTTAAAATGATTTCAAAAACAAATATAAATAGAAAAAAGGTGTGTGAATGGAATGACTCATATTTATATTGTTATTTGGGTTAACTTCTCTTTAATATACTGCTTAGAGAAAAAAGTGTTAAAGAGGTTAATTTTTTTCTCTAATATAGGTGTCCAACTACAATACATATAATTTGAAAATATATATATATATATATATAGATATATATATATATAGTGAGTTGAGTATTTAAAAAATTGTCACAACCTGTCTGACTAATCTGAGAACCAGTAGTAGCATAATATGATGACATTGACATTTGACTTGAACCAATTTTTGCATAACAACATAAATTTATGGCATTTGACTTTGTAATTCATGCAAAGGTTGTTTTCTACAATTATTTTTGTTGTTTGTGCATCCTTAAAAAATGGTTACGCTATTTTATTTTATCTAATTCATTAATTCCTGAGAACGAACACCTTTTTATAAAATCATCTAAAAATTTAAACAAATTTAGGTTAACTCTATTTTAGTTCTCCATTCTATAAAGTTGATTATAATCTAAATTTATATATTTCAATGAGGCAATGGGACTCAATATTGATATAAAACAATCCTCTGTAGAATAATATAACAATGTATGTCTAAAAAAATTTATATACAATGCTAATAACTATCTTTTTGTTGTTTTTAAAAAAAAAAACTATATGTAGGGTCAAAGAACATCGATTGATCTTAGAAGGAGCAAATGAAGTTCATTTTCTAATTGTCCAAAACTGCAATACGAAAGTTGATGGAGGAAGATTGAGTTCAGTAGCTTAAGCCATAGAAAAGTTGGAACCCGTGTAGATAAGAGACGATAAATGAAACAATACAACCATGACAATTATAGTAACAATAGTCACCACAACAGATGATGAACAGAAGAAAAAAAGAAAAATTAAGAAGATAAAAAAAAATAGGAATGTATCCATATATCTAGCGATGAGGAAGATAATATAATCAAAAATTTGTTAGTCAAATCACGAAGAAAGAAGAATAAAATATAAAAGAATATCAAATAAGAAAAGATTTAGTTAGTTGTCAAATAAGAATTATAATCTTTCGTTTCAAAACTTCGATACTTACTATTTTTTTTAATATTTTAATTTTTAAGTATAGAAAAACTAGAATTTTTTAATCGAATGCAGTAATATGTTTTTATATTTTTTTGATGTATTCTAAAAACATATTTTTGATATATTTGAATTTTATATTGAATTATACTCATACTTAACTACACATAATTTTCATGATCTCATGATATTTTTCTTAATAAATAATTATTTTTATGATATTTATATTAAATTGAAAAAGCATTAACTTATAATAATCAAAATGTTAAGTGTTTAAAATACACTTCAAAAAAATTATAAAGAACAAGTGGAGAAAAAAAATACCACGAAATCAACCAAAATATAAGTTTCAAAAGTTTATCTCTCCACGTGTTCTCAACTATATATATATATATATATATATGCAAAATTAAGATTCCTTTATTTTCTTAATTTTATGAATAAAAGTATAGAAAATCGTTCTTAATATTAATCAGTTTAATATAAATTATATTTCATGAATTAAATTCATAACATTTTCTTTCGTTCTTTCTTTTTTTATATCAATTAAGTTAAGTTGGATGAAGATTATTCTTAAAGTGCACTAACTTATTTTAATTTATCCAAAATATGAATACATATTAAAATATAAATAAATCTATAAATATAAATATAAATATTGAAGAAAAAAAATTAAAATTTTATCTTGAAAACTCTATCTAATTTTCAAGCTTTAAATTGAGAAAAAAATATTAAATTCAACCCCTTATTGAATAACTTCAAAATTTAGGTCTTGAATTCACAACAAATCTATAAATTTAGTTTTGTTGTGAAATTTTTCTTTCTATTTTTTTTTTAAATCCTTTTACAAATTTGCATCTATAATAGGGGAATTAGTATGAAACTACAAACTTAATTAATGATGCGAGTCCCATCATATTTGTTTCTATCTTATGAATTGCATTTGCAAAGCGGGGTATTTCATATTTTTAAGAAGAATACAAACCTTATTATAAGTGATTATATTAGCTCAAATGGGTATTATATAATTCCAAAATATAATAGGTTTTCTTTTTATTTAAAAATATCAAATCTCAATAAAAAAAAAAATTGTAAATTTACCGTCAATGGTTAATACTGTGTATATGCAACTTCAAAACATACTACATTTTTAAATATTTCGGGAATTTACAATAAATTTGGTTAACTAAAATATTATATATTGCAAACTTAGGTCGGATGGTCTAAAAGATACAATCATTTGTACTTATAATATAGTAGTACATTGATAAAATAAAATACGAGACTAAGTACTATATTACCGACGAGAATGATGTAGTGATGTGCACATTGAATTCATTCGGGCTTATGTTCGGGTCTGCCAAAAGCCCGAACACTTAGTCCTCCATCGACGTGAAGATTGATCATTGTTCTATACTTCACTTCCTTACTCTCATCGCTTAATCTGAAAACAAAGAACCTAAGCAGAACAGCTGAGAGTGTCTTCATCTGCCTATAAGCAAACTCCTTCCCCAAACAGATTCTTGGCCCGGCCTGTTTCATCAATTTGTTGAAAACTAGTAAGATTGAATCCAAATAGGCCTGAATCATTACATTGTATATTGTCTTGGGACAACTTAAACTAACCTGGAAAGCTGTAAACTTGAAGGGGCTTTCATGTTGAAAGTTACCATTGTCATCAAGCCATCTTTCAGGTTTAAATTCTTTTGCGTCATCGCCCCATATGGATCTCATCCTTCCCATTGCGTACGGTTGGTAAGCCACCACATCGCCTTTTTTTACGTGGAAACCATCCGGCATTGTGTCGTCTGTGAAGCACATTTTCGGATCCTATTGATAGATTTCTGAGTCATGGATTAATTTTCAATCTAATCTTGCATCTCGTGTTAAATTTCATAATACACAAACATAACTCGACGAGTATATATATAATGAAACGAGATAAGATCGTTCTGGCATATGAAAAGACTAGTGTCTCAAGCTTCGTACATGTACACTATCTCGAGCTTTTGCAGTTCTTGAAATGCATGTGTACAAATAACACAAATTTGTCTTTTGTACGTCCTTTCATGATCAAGAGCAGAGCTAGAGACATATTGTTGGGGGCTAATTAATCTAAGGGGACCAAAAACGTCAAAAAAAAAAAAAAAGGCCTAACTGGATAGGAAAATCATTGTAATTGCTTTAGTTTCAAATTTAACTAAAATTTTTAAACTGACATAAGTTTAGTTATCCTTACAAATTAAGTTGCCAATCAACTTTTCGATGATTATATGATGTTGTTTATGATACTTAAACAACTCATCAACTATACGAACATTGACAGTTTGGCAGATGAGTTGTAATTAATATCATACATATCATCATTCCAATCACCGAAAAATGGAAACATGATTCGAGTTGCAAGGTACAACTGTAGTCTTGCATTTTTTTTTGCCAAATTCCAAAAGTTAATTTAATTAAATTTGCAACAGAAGTAAATGTCTTTTTTTCTTACCACAGGAACTGGAGGATAAAGCCTGAGTGTCTCAGTTATTGCTGCATGAAGATAATGCATCTTCTCCAGAGCTTCTTCACTCAAACTGGTTGAAAATTCTGCGATTGTTTCAATCTTATTCGTCACTTCTATAATTTCTTGCGCCGTGTTTTCTTGCAAGAGAGGGTGTTTGCACATCATGTAAAAAAACCAGGACAGAGTTGTTGCTGTTGTATCTTTACCAGCCATTACAAAGTTCAATATTATATCTCTCAAGTACTTAGGATCAACTTTGGACATTTTCAAAAATCTTGATAAAATGTCTTCTTTCTTCGATTGCATCTGCAAGAATACAGAGAAAACGGAATTGTTTATATATAAATTTTTGCAATTAAGGGGAAGTTATACATGGAAAAAAATCTCAATTTTAGTCCAGTAAATTAAACTTCGTCAATTTTTTTATCAGACAATTTTACGTATTCCAGTTTTCGTTTAATAATCACATTTTTTCAATTTTAGACAAATTCTACCTACATGGACAGCAAAATTGCAAAATTCACGTCCGCAATTCTTACATCCATATATGCAAAAACTGAATTTTTGAGTAAATCCAATGAAATTTTGAAAAAAAAAAAAAAATGATGGTTAGATGTTGACCAAAATTGAAATATATAAATTCATTTGTAGTAAAAATTTGGACGATACCTAATATAAGTTATAGAACGAAAATTGCAAATTTTCCTTATATTTGCAACCAATATTTGTTTTTAAAAAACTGATTAAAAGTAGAGATTAGAGGAAAATTACTTATTAATCAAGAATTCAATTTTTTTTATTTCTTTTTTTTTTTTTTTGCCAAAATTCACAACCTGAAGTGTACGCTAAATAATTACTTTTGCCAAACGTCTGACTTTAATATTCGAAAATCAGTTGCAAACACTGATTTCTTAAAGAAAAGTGGTAAAGAATCGATTTCTTACAGAGTCATCTTGCGGCTTTTGCATTTGTTCGATCTTGCTATGGATCAGCTTGTACACAAACTCATCAATGACTCTAATATGTTTCTTCAATTTTGCCTCCAATCCAACATTCAAAACTTTCTTGATCTTCCACAGAACATCGACGTATCTCCAAGCAGTAATCTCACTTGCATCATCAAAAGCACGACTAAATCGCGCACCTTCCTCATTCGAACCACACATACTGTCTAGGTCGAATCCAAATGCAACTCTGAATATTGAATCAAGAGTCGATTTCATGAACAGGTCCTGCAAATTTGACCATAATCACAGACTCACAGTCGCTATTAGGGTGTAAATATGATAATACAGCACAGTAGCTACTCCGGATCGATCTGAATTGGAAATCGAATTTGGCTCAAAGATTTTTGATTCGAGCTCGAGCTACTCAAATATCTCATTATCTCAAGTTTGAGTACATTAATACTCAGCTCGACAATTTAATATTTGGCCCTCAATAATTTATCTGTTAACAAATATAATATTAAACTTTAGTAAATTTGAGCCATTTTATAAATATTATCATTTAAGTACCGAGTGGAGTGAGTTATGCGTCAAGTTGAGCTCAAGCATAAAAAAATAAGCTGAATCAAGTTCGAGTCAAGCACAAGCCTCGAGATTTGTAATTGAGTTTGAGCTCGAGTCTGGCAGTACTCAACCCGAGTCGTTGACATCTTGAGATATGTTTAGCCAAGAATTTTAGGAATTAAGAATGCTCACCTGAATATCCATAGGTTGATTGGAAACCACATGTTGAGATACAATATTAGCAAGCTTTATTGCATTTTCTCGAAAAATTAAACTACTAACATCCCTTAATGCCCTGGCAGAAAATTCATGGCTTGACACTTTTCTCTGCTCCCTCCATTTTTCACCATCAACTGTGAAAATCCCATCACCTAATAAATCCTTTAGAATGCTGTAATTGTGCCATCCCTGCAAAGATAATAGTCATCAAAGTTCACAAGCTTCATCAATTGTTTTGGATAATTGCAATTACCCCTCAGTTTTACAAGATTTTAATTTTAATTTTTATGACCAAAAATTGTTCTTAAATAGCCTTTAAAAATTAGAATTTTAATTCAAAAAAATGTATCTTAAAGCACAATATACATTTTGCCAGAAAAAGAAAAAGTACTTTCTCCTAAAGAAAGGATTATCTACAAGAAAAAATAAATCAATCCATTTAGATTTTCTTTAACTAATACAATTATACTCCCCTTTAATTAAGTGTCATTCTAAAATTTTTGTTATTTAGTAAAGAATATCTTAACTAATTAAAGTATTTAGAATCCAAAATTAAAAATAGAATCAAAAAATTTCCCCAAAAAAAAAAAAAGTCCCGTCAAATTACTAACTAAATTTCAGCTGGGGGAAAGACAAATAAGATAATCATGAAATAAAATTGAATAAAAATCTTAAAAAACAAATAATAGGAAACAAATTAATTTAATCACTAAAACGACAAATTTCATGTATACAAATATAAATAAAATAAAACACGAGATTAAAATAAGTACCTTGCCATAATTATCGAAGTTGGTTTTTAGTATGTACTCGACATTGGGAGGATCCGACGTGTAAACCTCACTTCGAAAAGGGGTGATCAATCTGTATGTCGTGTATTTGGTTGCAAGCTCAGTCATGTAGTCGTGTAATCTGCTGAAGTTGATGAGATGGTGGAATATGGTCCCACCGATCGGATGGTACATTTTCTTTTCAGATTTTCCGGCGAGTTTACGAGCAATCAGAACGGAAAATATGACGGTGAAGACGGTGGCGGCGACGGCTATTGGCCGGAGAAAGAATTCAAAGAGAGACATTGTTGAGATATGGAGTTGGGATTATGATATTCACTCATTCATTCTCTTCTATGTTTATATAAATCTTTTAACAATTTATTTTTATTTTTCAGGAAAATGGAGTAAAAGTTGTTTTTTAATGTTGTCGGTGATGTGACATGCCACTAAGTAGACGGTCATGTAACGTGGCAAGTACATCAAATCTTTTTGTCTTTTTCCTGTTTTTGGTCATTTTATTTTTTGTTTGGTAAGCAATTTTGTATATGGGGAGATTTCATTAAATTGATTGATCATGCTCACAATTTTATTATATATTTTTAGCTATTTTTCAAAAAAAAAAAAAAAAATATATATATATATATATATATATATATATATATATATTAATGGACAGAGATTTCTCAATACCCCTTTTACCCAATCTAGAGAATATCTGAAACTATGTTCGTGATGGTCCCAGCAAGCTGTGCTGGGGTAAATATTTTTGCCCCCTTTTTTTTTTTCCATTTGCTCGTTTTCCCCATCTTTTCATTATATCTTTTTTTCTTTGTAATGTGGTTATTGTATCTTTTTTTTTTCTTTGTGATTGATTCTTATCTTTTTTTCTTTTTCTCTCTCTTTGTAATGCGATTATTGTGCCTTTTTTTTTTCTTTGTAATGTGATTATTGTATCTTTTTCTTTTTCTTTGTAATGCGATTATTCATTGTATCAAATGAATTTTTGATATAAACTTAATTTTTCATAATTATCTATGAACATATTATAATATAATATATCAATAATAAAAATATATAATTTAGAATAGTAGAATGAAAATATGGAAAAATTATAACATATCAACAATAAAAATACATAAAATCACATTTAGAATTGAAAAAAAAAATGCTGGGCTTTTGGCCAAACAGAGGATCTGCATCCGTTGGTGATAAGTGATTGTTTGGAATTTACAATAACATCCTCAATAATTCTTTTGTAGTATCCGCAAATTATTTATGCTAACTAACCTAAACTTTAGTCTTATTTAATTCTTAATTAATACAAGCCAATTAAGTTAGGGAATTTCCATTACACCTCCTGCTAATTGGAAATACACTTGGCAAGTTTTTATCAATTGAAGCACACTTGGCAATTTTTGGCAAATGAAGAAAATGTAATTAGGAAAGAAATTATAAGGAATAGGAAATAGAATTTTCCATCCCCAATTCTCTCCTCTCCCAAACCGCAATCACCGCCACCATCACCGCCCAATCCCCTCTCTCAGTCGGCGAAATTCCGGTCATCTTCTCCGATCAAGGTAAAATTTCCGATGAGCCCGACATGAATCCAGGTCCGGAGCTTTGATTGGCCTTGTATTTCACTCTCTTGCTCCCTCTCTCTCCGCCGCCATCTCTGTTTTTCTTGGCTGTTATGGTGGCCGGCGCTCGGTCGCGCCGACGATGTGTGTGGGGTGTGTGTAAGCGCCGGCGAAGTCGATTGGGAGCCGCCGCAGCTAGCGGCGGCAGAACTGGAGTATATCTATATATGTATGTATGTTCTTGTTTGTGAGTTGGTGTGTTGAAGTTGAGGGGTGTTGGATTGTTGGGTGTTGGGTCGAATTGGAGGTGGAGCCGGCGCCGGTTGCGCCGGCGGGCTGAAGCAGGGAGAGCCGCCGCGTGCAGCGGCGGCGGCGCTGGAAAGTATACTATATATATATATATATGTGTGTAACTGTGGGTATATATGTACATATATTGTGTGTATTGGTTGGTGAGTTGGGTGTTGTTGGGGTTGGTGGAGGCGTGGCCGGCGACGGGAAGTCGCCGGAAATGGAGATGGCGGGCGGCAGTGGCCGCGGCGGGGAAGGAGAGGCAGGGGGGGGCTGTTTTGGGCTAGGGTGCAATTAGGAATTTAGTTAAGTCTAGGGGTTTAATTGCAAATCCTTGGATTTAAGAGATATAACAATTAAGTCCCTGTACTATTAGGTATTCACCAAGCAGTCCCTGAACTAAAAAAGACTTCTAGATTGGACCCTGAATTTAAGAGCAGTAACTGTTTGACTCCCAGAACCTTAGGAAAATTGCAGAATAGTCCTTAAAATTTCTAGAAGTTACAAAATAGACCTTAAACCCTAAATAAATTACAGAATCGCCCTCAAACTTTGATAAATTGACCGAATGATTATATTGTGACCCCAGAACTTAATAATAACTCCGATAATTTGAGTTCTAGACAATATAAAATGATAAACGACAAGATAATGGACCATTTTAGTAAGGAAACCCTAATTTTAGGGGCGAAGTCCACAAACCCTAATTTTCAGTAAACTAAAAATTAGGAACCCCGTCTATCGTTTTTCTCCAGAATTTATTCTTTTATAGATTTTATTAGACTTAAGCTATTTAAATCAGATAATAAGCCCGTTATTACTCTCTGTAGGAAATACACGAACGGGGCCGAACTAGGAACAGGATCGAAAGTTTTTGAGCAGGATTCGGAGATAAGTTCAAGGTGGGGGTAAAATCTTATTTATGTTTTAAATTGTACAATTTTATGAAAAACTACGTGACTATGTGATTTAAATTTTGTTGTTATGTGACCTCGTTTTAAAATAGAATGTCTTTACTACATGAGTTTTATTCGAGCAAATTATACGACTTTGGAAGTTATTTGTTTTCAAAGAGACTCACTTGAGACAAGAGGCAATGTTTGAGTTTATTAAATGACTTGGAGAACTATTGATTCAAATGAGATAAAAGAGACTGGCTTTTTTCTGTACTTACGTGTTATGTGAGTTATGTGGCCAACGTGAACGTGCTCAATGTGCATTATGTGCTTATGTGGAACCACTATGTGATATTTAACTGCGCATGCGCCTTCACGCCAAGTAGGGTATTCCTTGTCGGAAACCCATCAGAGCGGGGTATTTTTCGCAAACCCAGCACGAGGGGGTGTAATAACCCAAATCGGGTCGGCTTGGGGCCCTGATAGGTATTTTTCGGAAACCTATCTAGAGTTCATTGGGACTACTTGGGAGTCCACAACGTGATTTATGTTTTTATTTGCAAAGAAAATATTATGTGTCCCCTTTTCTGTACAAATGGACCCCACTAAGTGTTCTTTGACACTTATCCCCTTCTATGTTTTTATTTTACAGAAAGCTCTGATGGCAAGGAATGGTGAACAGAAATGCTGTTATTTTTGCATATGTATATAAATATAACCATGTATATGAATATTCTGCGTTTCTGAAACCCTGAATATGTTCGGAACAAAGGCTGTGCGTTATGATATAAATATGAACGTTTTTCTTCGCTGGATTGAAATAGACCTGGAATATTCCTATCAGATAATCTCTAGACCTTGTTTGTTTTAAATATTCAACTGATTAGGTTTTTGCTGGACGCCCTATGATCGAGCTGCGTTTATACTCTGTTTAAAAAATATATATATATTATTCGCGTTTTTACCCTTTTGGAAATGGGGTGTGACATCTTTTGTACATATATCTTACATTAATAAAATAAAATGCGAGATTGAATAGTATTTTGTCACTAAATTCATTCGGGCCTGCTGAAAGCCCGAACACTAAGACCTCCATCGACATGAAGAATGAGCATTGTTCTATACTTGACTTCCTTACTCTCATCACTTAATCTGAAAACAAAGAATCTCAGCAAAACAGCAGAGAATATCTTCATCTGCCTATAAGCAAACTCCTTCCCCAAACAGATTCTTGGCCCGGCCTGTTTCATCAATTTGTCCAAAACTAGTTAGATTGAATCCAAACAGGCCCGAATCATTACATTGCAAATAGTCTTTGGACAACTTGAACAAACCTGGAAAGCTGTAAACTTGAAGGGGCTTTCGTGTCGAAACCTACCATTGTCATCAAGCCATCTTTCGGGTTTGAATTCTGTTGCATCATCGCCCCATATGGATCTCATCCTTCCCATTGCGTACGGTAGGTAACCAACCAAGTCGCCTTTTTTTACGTGAAAACCATTCGGCATTACGTCGCCTGATGAGCACATTTTCATATCCTATTGATAGATTTCGCGGTCATGGATTATACTTTCGATCAGTTAATTTTAATCTGGTGTTACATCTAGTGTTGCATGTCATAAGATACAAAGGTAAATCGTCTAGTGTATATACGGTAGTTTTGGTATATGAAAAAGACTAAAATATCCTTTCTGTGAAAGACTTTGTAGCCTTCTATCCAAGTGTCCTCAGATTGCAGAATTTTGAAGAGTTGTGTCTCGAGCTTTAGTAGTTCTCGAAATGCATATTTTCTAAGAGCTCTAATACGAAAAAAATCATTATCTTCGCTATAATTGCAAATTTCACCAATCAACTTTTGGTGATTAGTTTATGATTTGGTGATTATTCATATAAACATTGACTATATGGCAAATGAGTTGTATAGTACCATAAATATCGTTATTTGATCACCGAATAATTAAAATATATCCATCATTCAAGTTACAAGGTATTACTAACTCAAGGTCACATCAAAACATTCATCTCCTCAAACCCTAGCCAAATACCAAATTAATTCAAAGAATTTAGTTCAATTCAAACTTGATTTGAGCAAGAAAATAATGAAATTTTAAAAACCCAGAAATTGGAATTAAGGACACAAGCTGCACACTGCAAGTGTGATTTAGTCCTAAATTGTCCCAAAATCATAAATGGCCTGAATGATAGAATGACCAAAAATTGTAGTCCTAAAATTGTAATTTTTTTCAGGATCGTGAAACACTATGTAAAAAGAGAAAAAAGCCAAGTAATCTTATGCAGAGCACAACACATATATATATACCATGGAAATCAAAGTCAATTTTCTTACCAGAGGAACTGGAGGATAGAGCCTGAGGGTCTCAGTTAGTGCTGCATGAAGATAATGCATCTTCTCCAAAGCTTCGTCACTCAAACTGGCTGAAAATTCTTCGATTCTCTCGATCTTGTTCGTTGCTTCTATAATTTCTTGCGCGATTTTTTCTTGCAAGATAGGGTTCTTGCACATCATGTACATAAACCAGGACAGAGTTGTTGCTGTTGTGTCTTTACCAGCGATTACAAAGTTCAATATTATATCTCTCAAGTACTTAGGATCATCTTTATACAATTTCAAAAATCTTGATAAGATGTCTTCTTTCTTCAAACACATCTGCAAGAACACAGAAAAACAAAAACATCTTTACAGAAATGTTTGCAACTAGGGGGGTGTTAATTAGCAACCGATCTTATTCTTAAAGAAGTGATTAAAAGTAGATATTGTAGGAAATTACTTTTTTTTTTTGTGTGTGTTGAACATACTTTAACCTTATAAAATCTAAAGCTTAGCTCATAAAAAGATAAAACAAGTGTAATAACACTAGACTACTCAAGTGTGGATCAAAGTTCGTCCAAACTCGACTTGATTAATTATCAAACAAGCTCAAACATAATTTATGAAGCTCGATAAAATTCAATAATCCTTGAATAAGTGTCCGTTCAGCTCAACTCAATTCATTTAATGTCCACAAAATTCCGATTTTAATATACTAAATCAAGTGCAAACGCCCTTTAAGAAACGAAGTAAAGAATCGATTCCTTACAGAATCATCTTGCGACTTCTGCATTTGTTCGATCTTGCTATGGATCTGCTTATACACAAACTCATCAACAACTCTAATACTTTCCTTCAATTTTGCCTCCAATCCAACATTCAAAACTTTCTTGATCTTCCACAGAACATCGACGTATCTCCAAGCAGTAATCTCATTTGCATCATCAAAAGCACGACTAAATCGCGCACCTTCCTCATTCGAACCACACATGCTGTCTAGGTTGATTCCAAATGCAACGCTGAATATCGAATCAAGAGTAGATTTCATGAACAGGTCCTGCAAAGACCATGATCAAATTCACTACTGTCCCGAGGTGTAAATAAAAAATACATCTCGGGATCAACTCGGAAAAAAATCAAATTCGACTCAAAGATTATCAAGGGCGACCTTGAGCTACTGCCTATAGTTCTCAATCTCGAGCTCAAGCACATTGATACTCGACTCGACAACCTCACATTAAATTTATATTTTACCCTAAGTAGTTTATTTGTGTACTAATATAATTTTAAAATTTAGGAATTTATGTTATTTTATAAAAATTATTCAGATATTAAGTCGAGTCAAATTCAAATTTATCCACTAAAAAGATTTCGATAGAGTTCAAGTCAAGCTAGAGCCTCGAATTTTGTAATCAGGCTTGAGATTGGCACTACTCGGCCCAATCAACTCGTTTACACCCATAGTAGCTACAACGTAGACATATGTTTAGCCAAGAATGTTAAGAACTAAGAATGTTCACCTGAATATCCATAGGTTGATTGGAAACCACATGTTGAGATACAATGTTAGCAAGCTTTATTGCATTCTCTCGAAAAATTAAACTACTAACATCCCTTAGAGCTCTGGCAGAAAATTCATGGCTTGACACTTTTCTCTGCTCCCTCCATTTTTCACCATCAACTGTGAAAATCCCATCACCTAATAAATCCTTTAGAAGGCTATAATTGTACCATCCCTGCAAGAGATAAAAGTGATCAAAGTTCACAAGCTTCATTAGTTGTTTTCGAAGGTGAGAATTTACTTAAAAATGGTTCCAAATTTACTGCAAAAGCAATTTGAATTCATTAATGCAAAGCAGTGTTTTATCTCGTATTTTATTGCACTAATGTTAGATTATCTCGCAACTCGCAACATATATGTAGTGATCCAATGGAGTGCAATAGACAATACAAACTATCTACAAAAGTTCAAAAGTAAACACACTACTTTTTGGTCAAATTTCAAGAGGATATATACATGTAATTTTTAAAGGTAATTACAATTCTCCTATACGATTATTTGAACTTTTGCATTTTATCATATCCATATGAACCATGAAAATCATATTTTACCTCTAAACATTATGATTCGACATGTCGAACAATTAGAAGGTTAACACATGCACAGAAATAAAAGGCTTTAAAAAGATTAGATGGTAAAGTACATCAAATAACAACATAAAAAACTAAAGTGAGATTTTATATTTTAATTGATGAACTGGACTCAAAATCAAATAAGTTGATGGACAAAAGGCAATATTTCAATTACCCCTAATTTTTACAAGAAGAATTCAATTGTTTTTCACTGAAAATTGTTCTTAAATATAATTTAAGAAAAGAATTTGAAGTTAAAAGAAGTATCTTAAAGCACAACAAACAAAGTGCTATGAAAAGTACATTCTCCTAAAGAATTGATTATCTACAAGAAAATAAATCCAAATTAGATATTCTAAACTTATACTCCCTCCATTTCATAATAAGTGTCATTGTGGGGTCTAAATTTTATTTCAAATAAAATGTCAGTTTGAACTTTTATGCAATTTTATTATTTCTAATAATATTCATTACCTAAAATTTAGGAATTTAATATGATATTTTTTATGAAATTAATTTGATTTTTTTTTCAATTTTGAATCTTAAGTTCCTTGATTAATTAAGGGTGTATTTATCCAATTTTTATATTTCTTAATTTATGACAAAAACTCCAAAATGACACTTATTTTGAAACGAATTGAATATTATATTTCTTTCATGCAAGCAAACATAAATAAAATAAAACATGAATATAAAACACAGTAAAAAAAAGTACCTTGCCATAATTTTCGAAGTTGGTTTTGAGTATATACTCGACGTTGGCCGGATCCGACGTATAAACGTGACTTCGAAAAGGGGTGATCAATCTGTAAGTCGTGTATTTGGTTGTCATCTCAGACATGTATTCATGTAATCTGCTGAAGTTGATGAGCTGGTTGAATATGGTGCCGCCGATCGGATGGTACCTTTTCTTGCCAAATTTTCCGGTGAGTTTTCGAACAATCACAACGGAAAATATGGCGGTGAAGAAGGTGGCGGCAATGGCTATTGGCCGGAGAAAGAAATACAAGAGAGACATTGTTGAGACTCAGAGTTTGCAATTTTTGTATGTTGTTAGGATTTTCTATATGGCCAGTATTTATAATGGTTTGAACACAAACTCAATTCATTTAATCATCTACTATACTTTTCCCTTTTTGTATGGTCTTTTTATTTGATTTAAAAAATAAAAGCATGCAATTGATTTAAAATTTAAATGGAATGTGCGTGGCATTAGTTTGACAACCAAATTTTGCATTTATATGATACACAAATGAAATAACAAAAGGTGGAATAGGAAATTTGATAGGAATTGTCCTCATCAGAATAAAAATAATTTCTCTGGTTGATTTTATTTGTTAAGTATTTAGACAATGTTGGGCTCATCGTGAATCCAATATTAGATGGGATGAAAGCATATATTAACATTTGATAATTGATTTACGAGACTTTAGATAAATAAAAAATTGGGAGATTTCGTTAATTGGTTGCTCATGCTAGGAATTTTATTTTATATATTCGTTATTTCTCAAAAAATAATAATAATGATGATGATGATGATGGGGGTAGAGTCGTAGAGATTTCTCAATCCCCCCTATACCCAATCTAGAGAATATAAAAAATTATCACTATAGGATCCAAATATTTATGTTGGTTGGTGATATGTTATTGTTTGGAATACTAACACATTTTTTTTCCTTTTCTTTTATTTTTTTATCTTTTAATGGAAAAGGAGGTTAGACATAATATTTACATGATTTCTTTTCTATTATCTTTTATCTTTTCATGGAAAAGGAGGTAATTTAGCTCTTAACGATTCTTCAAAAGTATAGCTTCTTTCATATTTTTGGGCAATCGCATTTTCTATTTTTATTTTGGCCCACAATGGTGCCTCTTTTGAATTAGTTTTTATGGAGAAAAGGTATCGATCTTAAATATTGGTCGATCTACGACAATGAAATAGAGTACAACAATTTAAACAAGACAACTAACTTTTAATAGCTAAAATTCATTAACAGAAATAATGAAAGATGTCATCAGTTTTGACGATTGTTTGCACGCAACTAATGAATCTGAATCAACTTAAAACTTAAAAGCAGGATGAGGTTAAGGTTCTTTGCCGGTTTAAATGATTTAATAAGTCCCATAATATTGTTATGCACTTTGAAATGTGATGTGACATGATTAGACCTGAAATCAAACAAATTATTCGACACTCGATTCGAGATTGATTGTTAGAAATTTTATTTGAGTTGATATATATATATATATATATATCAACTCAAATAAGATTGAACAAATTTTTGGGTTGATAAAATCTAAAGCTACTCGAGCTTGATTAATATTAGAAGATGAAACAAGTATAAAAATATTAAAATGTTCGTGTTCGACTAAAATTGATTAGACTAAAACTCATTCAATCTCAATTCGATTAATTATCAAACTAGTTCAAAGTTCAAACATAAATTTTGAAGTTTGATAATATTTCAAACAAACTTGAACAGTTGTTCATTCATTTAATATTGTATCATTTACAGTCTCGCATTTACAGTTCGAGACTAGATGGCAGGACAATAAAACAACAGAAAATCAGGTTTTATGGACACTTAGCTAATAGAATCAAGAAACATAACTTAATACAAATTCCACTTACGAGAAAAAAAAAAAAACACTGAACTTTAGAACCAGTGTTGGGTTTGGATTAGGATTAGCTTCATTATTAATGATTTAATAATCTTACTAATAAAAGTCTTCCGACGAGGTTTTAAAAATAAAAAATAAGTCTCCTGAAATTTCTACAAATAATTTAAATAAGTTAAAAATAAAAATAAAAAAACTGAACAAAATGCAGTACTTGAAGAAAGATTAAAAGTGGATTGGTATGCAACCTTTCCGAAAAAGGGATATAGTTCGGCAAAAAAAAATTTGTCAAATCAAATCGATTTATAACAGGCAATTGAAATCAGTTTAGAAGAAATTTGACGTCAATTTGAAAGTGTGGATGTTTCTTACAAAATATGGATTGCCGAATATATCCTTATCTAAGATTATTATTTAAAGTTATAATAGTAATTTAGGATTTTCATACTTAAATAAATTTTATTAGAATCCTAGCTAATTTAAAATTTTATAGATATTATTATAATTATAAATCTAATATAAAAGTGTTATATATAAGATATTTGTATTATTTATTTCTTTAATTTGATCTGATCTCCACATAATCTTAAACATGTTGAGCCTTGTTTCATTAAGCTTGTCGAGTTTGTGGATTCGGATCGAATATGAGGTCCGAATCTTTCCATCAAGACCGACCTAATAATGCATCGACTCTATATGGGATCAACAAAACCCCTAAAGCATAATGGGAATTTAGTTCTTGTCTTTGTCAGTACACTTAACCCTGCTTGTAAATACATTCTGCTGATATGCCTGGAAAATGACAAGGGGTATATATCCCTATTGATAACAATCAAAAAACTGATATAATAGAAAACATTGGAAATTAACCTCTTGAACAGGATAATGACTCATTAAATTAATAAGATATACAATTGGATATATGGATATTCGACATATGCAGAAATTATAACCTTCAAGATAAAGTATTTGAAATGAACAAAAACTACAAAGATACAATGAATCGATGCAGGCCAAAGCAGTTAAGAATTCAAATTGAACAAACTCAGATACAATCAAATTTCAAATGAATGTCAAACACTATAGCTAGCTCTCTCTCTCTCTCCTGAATCTCCTCATTCCCTCACTATGGTTTGCGGCACACAGAAAACACTCAAGCTATACAAATCGTGTTCTCACTATATATATATATATATAAAGAAAACAATACAATGCAACAAAAAATCATATATCCATTTAATTATTCTAATCTTGTTTCCACTTAAAATACATCTCATTTAATTTTGTTTATCATCTAACGTTGATACATTATTATTTTTAGCTATGTTGCGTTGTTTTTTTTTTTTTTTTACTTGTTTAGGTTAAAATGAGTTAATCCTTGATTAATTTTAAGTGATGTATAATTTACCTACTATCTACATGTCATGCACGTCACCACACAATCTATTTTTTGATCAAAATTAAGGGTGTGCGTAGTTCGGATTGATTCATTTCAAAAATGATTCTCCAGAACCAAACCAAAGTAAAAAATCTCTACAACCAAACGAAACCAAAGTTTGATTCGGTTAAGTTCGGAGCTTTGGGTTTACTGGTTTAGATAAAAACAAAAAACTAAATACTTCATTTCAAAAGCTACAAAGTTTCAGAATTTAAAAAATATATATTTTCTTAATAAGAGACATTAGAATATAGTTCATTATTATTAATTATTAAAACATAAAAAATGTGAATTATTTATAGCATTTATAATTATTAACTTAATCAAAATATGTATTATGTAATTATATCAAGATATAGAAAAATAAATGATATATATATATATATATATATAAATCTTTAAAATCGGTTCTAATTACAATAGAGGTTGGGAGATTCGGATATGAAATCTGTTCAAGATGAGATATATATTTGCCACTAGACTAAGTATAAAAGTAATCAATACATATACTTACTTCTAATTTTCATCTCTCTATTAGTTATATATGGAGATAAATACAATATATAGAATTACATCTTTACTCTTAATTCACTACAAGAAAAAAATATCAAACTTGAAATGGAAATCGGATGTTCATGCTACTTAATGAGTTTTCATGCCACATTTTACCCTATAAACTATTTTGTTAGAGCATCTCTTCAATATTGTGCTAGATTTTTAAGATTTTAAAATTTTTCACTCAAACAATATTTTAAAATTTTACGCTAAACTATCTTAATTAATTTTACGTTGGATTCAACGCAAGATGCTAAACTATCTTAATTAACCTTATGTTGGATTCAACGCAAGTCAAATCTTGCGTTAAAATATTTTTATATATATGGCAAAAGAAAAAAGATGACACACCAAAATATATGTTTTTATATGTAATATGTAATATTATGCAGCCATTCCCAAAAATATCGTTAATAATTTGTAGGGTTAAAAACATTTTCCAACATCCAAACTATATATGATTTTACATTTTTTGTTATAAACTTTTAAATGTTGGATTTTGTCGTATGAACTTTAAATGTGATACATTTTACGACATTAGATAAATCATAATCGTTGATTTAAAACACGTGTACGGCTATGAGTTGTACAAAACCGTAAAATGCAACAAATTTAAAGTTCATACGGCAAAGTGTAACATTTCAAAATTTTTACAAAAAAGTGATTATTTCAAAAATTTTACAAAAAAATGTAAAATCACGTATAATTGAGATGGTAAAATATTATTAACCTTAATTTGTATTATATAAGTTTTACTTAATTAAATTTCAAAATAGTTGTCACATAAAACTGTCTCTTCATTTTAAATTTCAAAATAGTTGTCACTTAAAACTGTCTCCCAGAGTCTAAGAAAACATTTAGTATGTATAAAACTAAATATATAAAATGATTATACTATGTACGTACCCAACATTTAATAGACAAAATTAATATAGTTTCACTTTATAAAATACAATACGAACAAAATTAAACACTAATATTTTTCTTCATAATCTAAAACCACATATAAATCTGAACAAATTCTCATTTCTAACACTACAACCATTTTGAAAAAGAGTTGTATAAATTAGGAAAATTAAGAACCGTCATCATAAAATAACAAGGAAACCTAAGAAATTGCAATAAGAATCAGTGAAACAAAATACTCTTTTCACAGATCTAGAGAGATTTCCTTAAAGAGGCTTGAAATTAATCATCCCAAAGAGGAAACTAATGTTACTATATATGTATGAAGTAATTAATATCTCAGCATTGCCTGCCTTGGTGCAGTGAACCTTAATTTCCTGAATCAAGACTTGCAACACATCACTCATCTTAGTATATACATGTACATAGACACATGTATACACATATGTACTTTCTAGAGAGAGAGAGAGAGAGAGAGAGAGAATCTGTATCTGCATTAATCCCTGCTGTTTGTTGCTGGCTTTTGGATGTGGAAGAGTTAGTTGTGCCTCGGAAAGGAGCTAAGTTCAGAGCAGTGCACGTGTACCCCAGTAACCAATGCTCATCTCTCTCTCCTCTCTCTCTCTCTCCTCCCACTAAATTTACAGTCACACAAGAAATCAAGGTACAATGTTAAGCCCACACCTCTCTGTTCATCCCTCATTAACCCCTTTTTGCATGCCCCTTTTTTACTATTCTCAACAACATCCTTTCACTCCGACATAAATGTTTCACTTCATGTTACTTTAATTTAATCCTACATGTAACAATGCAGTACTGAAAGTTTGTACATCCATATTCATTTATATTAATTGTAATGAATCAACCAAGATGATGATCACAATCCACACCATGAATCCTTGATATATAACAAAAGTGAGAGGAAGAGGAAGAAGAAGAAGTAATGCAAAATAATCTGCAAAAACTAATCATGTCATTATCAGAAGATAAAATCAAGCATAGGGTTTTCAACTTTTCATATCATCTTAATTAATTTGTAGTAATTGTTAACTTAAAATGGAGGTCGACCTGTTGCCCAATAAGCCTCCGCTGGTAACTGCACTGAACTTAGCAGATTCTGAGGCGTCCCTTGAAACGGATTCGGGTTCGGGTCATTCATCAGCTGCTGACCCGAAATCCCCGGCGATCCCAGCTGTCCTCCGCCGCCGCCTGCTGCCTCCTCCTCCTCCAGCGGCAGCCGCTCGTAAGCCGCGTTTCCGAACGAGGCCGCCATGATCACCACCGGCCCGGAGGCGAGCAGAGGGCCCACCACGGTCCCTCCGACGACCTGCCCCTGCGATCCGGCGAGGTATATGGCGAGGCCCGAGGCCGCAGGCGGAGCCGGCGGAGGCAGGAAGGAGCCCGAGAGGGAGAGAATCTCGAACCTTCCGTGTAGAGTGAGGACAGAGGTGGGGGAAGCCGGCTGCCGGAGAGTGACGTTGGTGACTGTGCCGCTGCCGCTGAGGATGCAGACGCCTCTCTGCCGCCGCGTGGCGAAGGTGGAGATGCTGTCCTGGATGTCGCAGCCATTGGCGATCTCCATGACATGGGATCTGAGGGCATTGGCGCTGTCGCGGGTGATGATGATGGGGGGTTTGGGTTTGTTCTTCGATCCCGCGGGACGGCCGCGTGGGCGGCGCGTGACTTCACTCTGGTCTCCGGTGGGGTTGGCGAGGTCGTTGCCGTCGGAGTCGGTGGTGGTGGGGTTAACGTTGTAGCTGTCGTCGCGGTCTCGCTTGAGGCTGAGGTTGCTGTTGCCGCTCTGCTCTTCGTCAGGGTGGTGGAACTGGTGGTGGTGGTGGAGGTGGAGGTCTCTGCTGTGGAACGGCGGCGGCAGAGGGCGGCCGTGAGCTAGCTGATCCATAACGCCTTCTCCCAATTCAAGAATTCTTCTAGGATTGTAATTGTCTGAAATTTATTTGAACTAATTTGAGCTAGCTAGTAAGAATCAAGCTTCATTGATGGATCAGAAATGGAGGAGCTAATTACATCGATATGAATTAATCCAGCTGAATTGAGGAACCCTTTCTCCACTGTCTTCATGTGATGCTGTCTCTCTATCTTCTTCTTCTTCTTCAGAAAGAGGGGAGAGAGAGAGAGAGAGAGAGGGGGGAGAGAGAAGGGGGGGGTGGGAGAGAGTTTATGTTTGGGGGCTTTGGTTAGGAGCTAAGTATATCTTTTTGGGGGTTAGGGTTAGGTCAAAATTGAAAGGATTGGATCAAGTAGGGGTGGGGTGGTGGGGGTGGGGTTGGGACTTTTGGGAGTTTCTATCTGGTAAAACGACAGCGTGCGCATGGCCGGATGGGCGGTGGTGATGGGGCCCACTCCTCTCCCCTTTGTCTGAAAACCCTCACTTTGGTTAGGAGTTTCATACACAAAAGTGGGATGACAAACTCATCATGCTCTTCAAGCATTGTTGAGTTTCAAATTTTGTGTTCATTTCCAAAATTGAATTTGTATATCCTCTAATGTTAGATCTTCTTGTATAGTCTTCATATATAAAGAAAGACTCATTTTTAGGTTTTTTTTTTTATTAGATGATGTTAAAATTAATAATGTTATATATATATATATATATATATATATATATTAAAATTAATATCAATTTTAGTAATTCAAAAGATTATCTAATTTCAATTGTTTTTTATGGAAATTTGTAAAATTTGTCGGAAAGTGGCACGGGATTCGTACATGTCCCATGAATTTGGTGATTTTTAACCACTTAGATGACGTGACACTAATTTACTAATTTTAAAGAGAAAATTGATAAATGAAATAAATTAAAAAAAATGTATAGTTTTTTGAGTCATTAAATGGTGCCACACCGTCCGACTGACTGAAAATTTAAAAATTCACACGAAATCTTGATAAATGAATGTTCGATAAACAAATAACTTCGATAAATGAATAATTTTCTTCGATCCTAACTTGGGCCAATGAGATAAATGAATATTCGATAAACGAATAACCTTGCTAAATAAATATTTCTTCCTAATCCCAAGAATATTCATTTATAAAGGTTTCACTACATTTTATAAATTAAATATGACTAAATTGGAGAGGTTTAGAAGTTATAATTATGAGCATACATTGAATTTAGTAAACTTAGCATATATAAAAAAATTATATTTGTAGGAAATAAATTATCCATTATTGTTCATAGGTCAAATTATTTTGTGGGTTAAAAAGTGATGGTCATTTCACAGATGTGTGCACTTAGTAAGACATGCACTTACATGGTGGTTGGGTCCTAAATTCCATGTAGACTACATTTATTCAAAATTGAATTTGGAGAAAATTATGCTTTTTGTTGGAAAAGGTTTGATTGATTACTGATTAAAAAACTTAGCATACTATATATCAAGCTCACTAAATTTAAAAAGATAAAAGAAAAAGGAAAAAAAGAACAAGATAAACTTAAAGTTCATTAACTCTCAGAATACACAATCCAAATCCTCTATTTTTCTTATTAATTATAATATGACTTTGTACCAATTGCATCATTATATATTTTGTAGTAACGACATCCAATTTAATAATAAATCAAAGATAAAAGATCTGTCACGAGTCGCTTATAATCTGTTAATCTCTAAAAAAAATTAAAAAAAATACATAAAAGCATCAGTGTTTTATAGTTGGATACTCTCTATAACTTCATATATATATTAGGTATGTCTATCTATGCTTTCTCGAAATCCAATTACTGCAACATTAATGTCACAACAAAATAAGATAACAACTAATTTAATAAATATAGCACATATAAGGGAAAATATATATTACAATATAACACAGATTTAGTAAATTTGATTACAGTACTGGGCTCATTTCTCTTTCCTCATTTCATGTCCAAATGAAATTTTTGTTTCTAATGATGTATATATAATTAAATAAATGATATGAACCAAGTTCGAAGATCGATGGGACACAATTGTAAATTGCTACTACCAACAACTCCTCTCAATTATTGGTGGTTTTTCACATAAAATACATAAAATATATAATATAATATATTTATTTATATAATATGCCATTCAATCAAATCAATAAGGTTGAGGTGTAAATTAATCATTGATTTGAATTAGGTGATCTTGCAGTTCAACATTTTAATAAACAGGTCAAAATTTAGAGGGGGCTTACTTATATTGTTGCAATTAATCATGGTTTGACTATGGCATCCTCTTGTAATTAATTTAATTCAAATGTTTTTTATTAAATTACATTTTACTTCGCAGACAACACATTAATTTATAATGGGAGTCATATTTATTCTATATTTAAAAAAATGATGCATGATATAATACCACATGGAACTTTAAAGACTTCCATTTATTTTCATACCAAAAGGCATGCATCCTTCATCTTTCTAGAATAAATAAATAAATAAAAATTTGTACAATTTAAAATATTTAAAAATGTACTTATTTTTTGGATTTCGAAAAACATAGACACTTATATGAAAATGTCTCACGAATAGTTATCATGAAACCGATTCTTATTACCTGAACTCTTCTCATGTAGTTGGATCTATGCGATGATTTTACATAAGATTCACTTTTTCATAAACAAAAAGATTATTTTATTATGAAATGATTTGTTTCTCAACCTACTAGCATTTGTTGGTTATAATAAAAAGGTTTTCACAATATCGATAATTATTTTATTATTCTCAATATATTTTATGTATTTTGAAGATGCATGTTGTGTAATTTAATATATATAATATATATTAGATTTGATGCAATTTTCAATAGGTTAAATACAAAAACAAATATGAACTTTTATGAAATTGGAGCTTTCAACATGAGATTTTAAATTTAACAAAATAAATCATGAATTATATAGAATCTTACAATCCGACTTTCATCAATGTTTTGATGAAATATCCAACGTGTAGGGCAATTTGTTTAACACACTGTTGCTTAGAACAAGGGTATATAAGTATTTTCATAATTGATCAATCAGTATATATAGTGAGTATCGAATTATTGATAAATATTACAAAAAAAATGAAATACTAGTTAGAAATAATAATTTTGTGTGAAAAAGAGGAGCGTTACCTGAATTTACGTAGAAGTTGTGTGCTTAAGGACAAGAGGAAACGGTGCCGTTTTGTAGTTGAATGGAGACAAGAAGAAGAAACTGGACGAATTAAGGTGGGCCCAAGGATGAGAGAGAAAGAGAGAGAGGAGAGAGAGAGGCACATGTGGGTCTATGGGAAATTGGAATAAAACAATTGGTCTGTCCTAAGCAGACCGTGTCTAACGGGCGACTTCTCCAATCTGGATCAATTTTCTAACTCTTTCTTTTCTTTTTTTCCTTAAATTTAAATTTATTAAATTAAATACAATCGTATCGAAATAGAGTGTTCTTCAAATTACTTGTGATCGAATTTGATTGGAGTTCGTTTGTTAGTTTTAATGTACATAGATGAACAAAATAATTAGCTCAATTATGTTCACGAACATTTTCACGAGCTAGAATGTTTGTTTAATGTTCGTTTTATTATTCATTTATTATTTATTAACAAAGTTATTTGTAGTGCATTCAGTACATTAATTGTAAAATAAACTAAATGTTCAAATAAATTATAACTTCGTACTTAATATCTTTATCTTTTTGATCTTATAAATCTTGTGTATTATAATGAGATCTATATTAATTTTTAATAAATTGAGTCAATTTTATATGAAATGATTATATAAAATGGTTTCGGTATGGGATTGAATGTCTCAATTTGTCTTATACCAAAAATAAAATGTAAAAGTCGAGCTGTGTAAGAAATTCTCTATATTCTCATAGTATTCGATTAGTTACAAATAAGATTATTTATTCTACATTAGTGTTTCATCTAATGTTTCAAAATAACCATCACATGTCAAATGTAAAAATGACATTATCAATAGAAAATCCAATTGATATTAATTATATGTACTGTATATTTTATAAAAAAAATATAACAGAAATAAAAATTATCATATATTGAGATAAAAAAATTCAAACTAGAAACATTGTAAAAACACTTAATAAATATTTTCATGTAGTGGTAAATATTGTAACGATCGACAAGATAGTGTTACAATATGAGATGAGATATTGATGAAAAATTATGGTCTTAATGGGAATTTTAGAATATTGAAAGATATGCAAATTAAATTAAAAGAAAGTTTGACGACTTTGAATATTTGAAGTTTTGAAACTTATAAATAAATCCAAACAAAAACTAACAAAAATGATAATATATATAATTAACAAAAGTGTACGTTATTAACTAACTAATAATTCTAATCGTTATATTTTAAGAGTAGGTCTTGTGTGAGACCGTCTCATGAATCCTATTCCATGAGACGGGTCAGGTCGGGTCGAATATAATAATTAAATAATACTTTTGTATGTATTAGGTAATATTTTTTTATATTTCAAGTAATACTTTGTATTATATTATTTATTATATATGCAAAATACAAAAGTATTACATGATACATAGAAAAGTATTACATAATATATACAAAAGTATTACATGTTGCATGAGGAGAAGAGAGCACCTGGAAGCTCTAGGATCCACGTGTTTTTTAAGACCCGACCCGACCTAATTCAAGTCATATATATCTTATAATACAAAAGTATTACCTGATACACATAAAAATATTACCCGATACACATAAAAATATTACTATTTTCTTATAGTCTTACTCGACTCAAAATAAAAGTATTACCTGATATATATAAAAGTATTACCTAATACACATAAAAGTATTACATATTTTTCGTATGGTCCAACTCAACTCAAAACACATCTTATAATACAAAGTATTACCTAATATATAGAAAAATATTACGTAATACACTCAAAAGTATTACATAATTTCTTATGTTCAACCCGACCCGACCCGACCCGTCTCACAACATAGGATCCATGAGACGACCTCACCCAAAACTTTACCATATTTTAATTAGAAATAAAAATATATATTTATATATATACACACTGCTGACCCCACGTAAGTACAATCATAACCATGCATACAAAATTAATATCATGGTATGTGTAATATCTGATAGTTACATAACATCCCATTTGTATCTAAATATTATCCAACGTAGATAGAATTGATTTTAAAAAAATCATATTTTGCATGTCATAATTCATAAATTAAAATTTGACTTTATAAGAATAATAAAAACAATTCAGTGGCATACAACAACTTAGATAAAACAAGCCTGATTTTTATTCACAATAGTTTCCACACCTGCTTTTTATTGTTCAATGATGCCAAACTTTATAGACTTAAACTATGTTTCCACCTTAATTGTTCTTTTTTTGACTATAAACCTCAATTGTTCTCCAAAAGTGAAATATGTGTCGTAAATTAATACTTCAACCATACTTTATTTAAAGGGTGTCTGGAAAAAAAAATTACCAGACAAACCACATCAATCGGTCAAGTTTTTAATTATTTGTGTAGAAAAAGGCATTTGCTCTCAAATTACACAAAAAACTATATAAAATCATCTTATTAGTGTAATTATGTGAAATGAAGTCTCATTAGTTACATACAATTAAAAGGAATTAATTCATAAATCAATTTCTATCTTATGAATTATTTAACATAAAATTCACTTTATTATTGCACCATCAGTAATGCAAAAATTTATATAAGACTATCTCACATAAAATTATTACCTAAGATGATATTTTATGTAATTGTATGTGAAATCGATATTAATTGTGTTGAATGCATGGATTAACCTACTTCTATTGATTCATATCAACTTTATTTTATATAAGATTTCACAAAAGATCGTCTCATATAAAAACTACGCTATTAATTAGATAGGTCACATAAGACTATTATATTTTGTTAGTTTAGTTATTTTAGACCATTTTCTTTTCTTTTTTAAATTAATTAAAGTAGCATTGGGGAATGGAAGAGAACACGCGTGGCTCGAGTGCTCACGCACATCACACGATTTTTCTTTATTCTCAAATCTGTATTGAGTAAATCTGTGTAATTTCGTATAAAATTATTAAGATATTTTATAAACTCCAAAACTAATTTTTAATTAGGAAAAGAATTTCTTCGACCTCAACCTGCAAATATAAAATTATCTTATTTAGATTTCATATAGTTTTTATTACAAGAAATCTTAATACAAATTGAAACAGTGTTCAATTTAAGATATACTTCTACATAGTTTTGGGGCTGATCATTGATTTTCACAACACATGAGTCATAACTTTAAGATCTCATTATAAAATAAAATATTATATATTATTAAATACTTTAATATATAAAATGGTACTATATTAGAATATCTTTATACGAAAACCCTATTCTCTCTCCAGCGGCGACTTAATGATTCTATGTCGTCTTTTTTAAAGACTTAAAGATAAAAACTCTTTGATTAATTGCTGCAACTTTTTTCAGTTTATCAAAGTTACTTTTAAGCCCACATGACAATTCCTTTTCAACATTCTTTGAGTTCAAGAGATATGATTATATCTAAGTAACTCGTAAATTTACAATATTATCTTTTGTTCTTTGAGTAATTAAGATTATTATATTTTCGAATTTTGATATTGAGATATTATCATGATAATTTGGACGATTTTAGAATAATGTACACAAAATTCGAAAATTTTGAACCTAAATTGTATGTGCGGTGCATATGTCTCTCTAAATTATGGTATTTTTTTCACTAATTCTCACTCAAAATGAGTTTGAAACAAATTAATTTTAATAAATTGATTTGGGGCTTAGTTAGGACTTAAGAGGTGAGTGTTTTTGGAATAGAAAACATACATTTTGGTTAAATTTTAAGGGAATTAATCAAATTTCATGAGAAATGTCATAAATTTGTCCAAATTAAAAAGATAATATCTCTATATGATTAATGACTAATAGACAATATTTTAAATTTACAACTTTCCCTGTAAATAATGCAATGTGATTAAATGGTTTGATTTTGATATTGGATTACTTATAATATTATGAAAGTCGTTCGTCCTTACATCAGAGTAAACATAATTTTACAATCAACTCATTTATCATCATTAGGGCATCTCCAAGGGCTTGTAATACTCTAGTGCATGTTTTATACTATATTAGTACAGAACCAGCATCTTTTCTCTAACAGTTCGCACTACTTTCAGCATTACTTTATTTTTATTATTATTTATGAATAAAAAGAAAAAGAAAATGAAGTAATGCGGCACTACCAGTAATACAGTACAAGTAGTAGTGCACCGTTGGAGAAGTTTACCCCTACACTAAAACTATTTTACACTAAAACTATTTTAGTGCAGGGTTGGAGATGGTCTTATATATGGACTTTTCATCTCATTTGATCATGTGTAACATTGTTCAAATTTTAATTTTTTGCACAATATTTTAATCCCATTATTACAAAAAGCTATTTCATACAATATAAAATGTATATGAAAATACTTTTTTATGTCAGGGGTTCCATTACCTACTATTTAAACTAATTTTTATAGTTTTAAACTTTGTTTGTGAGTTAAGGCCAATTTTACTCAAACAATCTCTTCAATTTAGGAGGAAATAGAAACACATACAACCCCTAGCTAAAGAACAATCAATAATGCATGTATAATAATGCATATTTGTGGTAATAAAAACAAAACATCATTTTCTAGGGCAGTCAACCATACCCCTCAAATTCATTTAATTTTTGTATATGTATTTAAAAAAAGGTCCCCTCTCTCTCATTGTGATATGCAATTCATGGTTGCAATTGTTTTCCAAATGATTGGATTCTTTGCAGTTGTTTCTGGGGTCTACATCACTTTGCCTTTACCCTAACCATCAAAAATCGACAAAGAACAATAATGACAATAATAATAAATGAGAAAGAAAACCAATTTTAGAAAATTGAGATTTACACCCAAAAAAATATAATAAAAACTTATATGAGTTTCTGAAACGAAACACAATTGTCCGCATCCTAAGTATAGGTAAATCTCTTTTGAGTCATGAATATTTATGAATTTAAAATTAGATTTATAAAGTTGTCACAAAAGACATACTCAAAAATTCATATAGATGGCGCAGTGATCTATTCTCTTGCCCTTTTTCTTTTAAGTTAAAATTAAAAGAAAAAAAATCAAATTCTAGACCTTACTAAAATTGAAGTGTATGTCACCTTGCTAAGTATATGGGTGTAAAAATAGTTTTTGTTATCTAATACTAAAATTTAATCTCTAATCCATAAATTTCTTGTTCTCGGATAGAGGATTTAATTTGCTTCAATTAAGATACGTTCATTACGTTTCAAAATTATTTTCTAATCTATAAGATAGAATTTGTTTCAATTTATTTATTATTATTTGATTGCCGATCTTGTCTTCTATTTTGAACAAAGTATTTCATTTATTCTAATACTCATGTTTGTTGTTGGAAATTCATCTCTTAGAAAGGGAGGTTGTCATCATTTTATTATACATATAATTATATAGCTATAATTTTTTCCTTAATTTATGTAAAATAACTTGAAACGACAGATACATTGAAATGGAGGAACAAAACGAAAATAATATTCATATTAATTTAAAATAAGTGTTGTTCTGAAAGTCAAATTTTGTTTCAAATTAAATATCCTTTCAATTATTTCGTCATTTATCTTTCAAGTTTACCCCAATTCCAATCTCAAAAGATTCCTTAAATTTGAACTTATCTATTCAATATCGTTAATATTTATTCACACAAAACTCCACAATTCCTTATCTTATTTTTTACTTATTTTTTCTTTTATATTAATCCATCTCATGTTGTTTTCCTATATTACAAAAAAACATTTTTATCCAATTTTTATATTCATTAATCCATGATAAAAACTTCAAAACAACACTTATCTTGAATCAGATACAGAGTATAATTAAACAAATACTTAAATAAAGCAACTTTGGACCTTGTGCACCTACCTTAATTAATTGCAAAGCTTATCTTAATCAAAGTCTTTAATTAATCTAATGGATTCCATTACCTTCCCCCATTAAATAATTGTTATGAGCTAGCTAATCCTTGGTGGAATTTGGACCACTTGAAAACAACACTATCACTTTCATGTGATGTGCACATAATACCACTTGGAATCTATCACACCATTTCATATTCTCCAAAAAATTGATTTATATTTATATACTTAATTATTAATACATTAACTCAACCGACGCGCCTTATCCTTGTCCTTTTCTGATCAATATGGTCATAAATGAATCGAGTCAACTATTACATATTACTGTTCAAATTTATTTAAAATATTTCGAATTTCAAAAATTTTGTTTAAATTTATTTAATAAATATTATCGAATTTCAAAAATTGTTATACTTAGTTGAGGGTTTAAATTTATTTTTTTCAAATTTAATCCTATGATTATCATTATTTTAAATTTAATCTCATAATTGAAGAAACTAACCAATTTCAATTCAAGTTCGTTGCATTTGAGCTTACGGATGATCTAGAAATGACGTGGTGAAATGTGTTAAATTTTTATTGATTGACATATATTCCCTTGTCACTTTTAAATCATTAAAAAACCTCAATTCAGGAGTTACGATATGAAATTCCAAGTTTTTCGATCAATATTAAATTGAAATCAGATGAATTCTTAAATTGTGAACATAAATTGAAAATTATGATACCTAGCAAACCAAAATTAAAAGATAATAAGATGAAAAATGATTATAATATATAAAAGTCGAATATGAGTTGCGCTTGAAATAATATGATAATTTTACACTTATTTTAATATTATTTTACCTTATAAAACTCAAGTACGCATCGAGTTTTATATTTTACCAAATACACAAATATATTGAAGATTATTTGATACACGTATATGACCCGAGTTCAATCAATTTTTTTTTAATAAATGATCTCGAATCTAACATTCAATAAGTTTGATTTGATTTTGAAACCCTAAATACATGTAGGTATGGTGGCATAAATGAGGCTATCACATCATTTTACTTTTTTTTTTTTGAGAAATTTTACTCCGTAAAACTTATTAATTCATAAAATTCAACGACAGCGATTTATTGTCATATATCCATTCATTACCAAATACTTAGTTACATTAAATATTTATATTTGAGGAAGTCAATTTTATTGTTATCGAGCGTTAAAGTAATGATGAAAATTTATTTGAGGAAGTCAATTTTATTGTTATCAAGCGTTAAAGTAATGATGAAAATTTATGTTTGGATGAAAGTATCTATATCTTAATTTTACAGAAATATTGTAAATATATTGGTATCGGTGGAAATATTAATACATCATATTTATGGATATTTTTACGATATTTACTGATATTTCTCCAATATTCCACCGATATTTATTTACATATCTTGATATTTCATCGATTTTCTTATAATTTTCATATCAAAATCGATACATGATATTTATCGATATTTTGATAAAATTTCTCATTTTGTTATCGTTTATATGAAAAAATTAAAATATCAAAAATATATTGCTGCAAACTGTTTTTATATCGGTCACATAAAAAATAAAAATATCAAAAAAATATCGAAAATATTTCCGGATATTTTGATCCTTACTTTAAAAATAAGAGTCGAAATTTGTTTTATTAATATCAATTAAATTAAGTTAAAAAGCTAGCTTTAATTGAATTTGTATAATATTATATTATATCATCATCAATTCCAAAGCACCAGTTCCAGCTATTTTATAAAAAAATAAAAAATAAGAAAAATGTTCAAATTTATATGTCAGATTTATGAATTTGAGCTCATCATGGAAGCAATTAAATATCTTCTTAATATTCTCTTGTGACTAAATTAAATATGATAAATTTCATAATAAAATATATGATAAATTTCATAATAAAACTCAACTTATAGATTGATTCGTAATTTTAGACTCAAATTTTAAAATTTCTCAATAAGGGGCTTAATTTAATATTTTTTTTCAATTGAAGGCTTGAAATTTAGATTGAATTCTCAATTCAAAACAAAATTCCATAATATTTTTTTTATTTATATTTCAATATGTATTCATATTTTGGTTAAATTAAAAAAGTATATATATATATATATATATATATATATATTAATACAAAGTTCGATGAAGATTGCACAAAAATATTTTAATTTATCTAAACTATAAATACATATAAAAATATAAATAAATCTATAAATAAAATAAAAATAAAAAGAAGAAATAAATGAAATTTTATCTTGAATTGAGAACTCAATCCAAATTTCAAGCCTTAAATTGAGAAAAAAAAAATGTAAACTTGAATCCCTTATTAAAAAACTTAAAAATTTAAGTCTAAAATTGAAAATTAATTTATAAATTAGATTTTGTTATGAAATTCATCCAAATTAAACATATTCCTTGCAACTAAATTCTAATCCTTTACGAGTAAATTCAAATAGTTTGCAGCCCATTTCTCTTTCTTTTTCCAAACGCAATCGCGTATTAATTGAAGGTTGAATATAAAAACTAATTTAAAATATGATTTTTTTTAATTTACAATTTAAAATAATTTTTTTATTTAATTACAATCAAAACTTTAGGAATTTTTCAAAGTTCAATCTTAATTTTTTTCAAAAAAAAATTCAACAAAGTGGACAACATGTGGCTTTCCAACAAAAATCAACCTGAAATATGATCGTTTCAATTTACAATCTAAACCTTTTTAAATGACATATTTATCTTTATAAAAGTTACGTACGAATTGCATATTGTGCATTTTTAGAAAAACTTGTACGGAAACAGTTAAGATTGCACTTTGAAAAACTCACGAATTTCTGATTACAATCAAATAACAAAAAATGTTAAAATTGTAAATTAAAAATCGATTATATTTCAGATTGAATTTTACATTTAACGCTATTATAAAATAATCATTACGTAAAATATATAAAAATGATGATATTTCTATTTAATACATGACCCGTAAAAGAATGAAACGACAAAATGCATGTAAAGATGATCAAAATTGATTTTTATCTTCAACGAATAAGTCTCTAGGGTTTTCAAACAAGTTGGAGATTAATTAATGATAATGGGAAGGGTTAATTAAATAATTAAGAGCCGACCAAAGTTGAGGTCAGCACGTGATAAGATAGTGATCTGTTTGGAATCATTTTAGTCATATTTCCACCTGCTAATTACTTCATCAACAACAACTTGCCTTTATAAATGTCAACGGTTTTTCCTTCTTTTTTATTAATTTTTATTTTAAATAAAAATAGATTTATAAGCCGTCTATAAACATACGAGATTCTCTATTTCATATTTGATCAAATATTTTAAAATCACATTATATGTATTAAAAATATCATTAATTAATATGTAACATGAAAAAGAAATAATAGAATATAAAATGAAATAACAAATATAATAAAGAATTCAAACTTGTTTACATTTGTTTGCAAATCTTACGAGGGGTTTTAATGAGCGTATAATGAGACAAGTTGAGTTTTCATATTGTTAGGTTTAAACTTAAATTGATCATTAAAAAATTAAGAGTTTTGGCTTTAGTGGAACTTGATTGAGCTAAACTTTTTGAGTTTAGATTTATCTTTGGTTTCTTGATAATTAAAGTTTAAACTTATATTGAAAGATGACTTATATAAATGTAACCAGAAAATATTAAAAAAAAATTAGGAAAAAAAAATTATATATATATATATATATTGGAAAATAATTGATTTATTTTGTCGATATTATGATATTGGACTCAAATCAAATTTTAACATCGTCTCGAGCTAAATATCAAGTAACTCACGAACTGACTTGAGTAAACTCGTTTCCTAATTATATTTCAAGGGATTAGCATTCACGAGACTTAATATATTTTGATTATTATCCATTATGATTGAAGACTTTTAATATATATATATATATATATATATATATATATATATATATATATATATATATATACCATTTCAAACCCAGGATACACGAATACTAAAAGCGTAAGGATATCTAACAATTATTCTCAAAATTTGGTATTGTTACACCACATCGATCCCCTATACATAAGTATAGCATTGGATACGCAGGATTTCCAACCAAAACTTTGAATAATTTGATATTTTTTTACCAGACATTTAAACTCTTAGGAATTTACTGAGGCTTAAGTACTACGATATATTATACAATCATAATGTTCACCCTTTTAGCCGTTTTAGCCAGGAAGGCGTTTTAGGCATTTGTGGGTTGAAGGGGATTTGATAATATATATATATATATATATATATATATATATATATATATATATATATATATATATATATTATTAGACGCATTCATGATGCTTAAATATTCATTGACTAGTTTTCAAAAGAAAAAAAGTAATTGACTAGTCTAGCTGTCTCTAGCAAATATGCCAATTAACAGAAAAACACATGCTACCTAGCTATTTAAATAATTAAATCAGATAATTAATAAATATTATGGGAAAGATAATGTAGAAAATTGAGATTTTATGATTTGTGGGTTTTAATTAATTTAGAAATTGGAAAGTTGTATGTGAGAATGTGTGTGCAATTTTAATCTTGAAATTCGTTAATTAAGCATTTCCAACATAGTGGCGATGGTTTTATAATTAAGTATTAATAATAATAATAATAATAATAATAATAATAATAATAATAAAACTAAAAGTAATCTTATAAAATATGTTTGCTATTATAAAAGGAGTGAATTTGACAGATGGAAGACCATGCCCAAAACATATAAGAATCTACAACTCAATATTTTAATTAATATTTAATAATTTGACAAGAAAAAAGCAAAATGATTGCTGGGACATAATTATTTGGAAAAAAATAGTTTTTAAATCTTAACTTTACCATCTCAAATATTTAATTAATAATGTATCCATCTAGTTTTTTTTAATCATATAATTTTAAAAACTTGTGATATTTAGTTCGATTCAAGTGACCCAGTGTTGTTCAATAATTAACTTGTGATACGTTGGCAATTGTTTATCTACATGGTGCCTAACTATTTTTATTTTGGAAAAAAAAATTAAATAAAAATTTATTTATCTCTATTTTTTATATTAAAAATGGAACGGTTATTTTAAAATAACATGGAAACTTCTTTTTTAATTTTCTATTGATAATTAAATTAATACGATTTTCAAAATTTATTCTTTTATTATATATAGTTTGCTTGGACTTGTTATTGCTTGAAGTAATAAGACAAAAATAAAGAGTTTCTAAAATTGTAGACCTATTATTAGAAAGTGAATAGATAAATAAATAAAAATCCAAGTGCATTAAGTTCAATTAAACAAGCAACTATTTTTGGTAAGTCTAGTGCATATATAGTGATTAACTTCCGTACAATGTTATATGTAGTTAATGTAACATGAATAATTTAATTTATGCTGACTTTTATGTTGGAGTACTTATACTTTCATCTTATTTTGTGTAATTAAATTGATGGCTAAGATAGCATCACTAGACACTAATTAAAAAAGGTATTATCCGATTATAATTTGTATCATAATTTTTATTTATTTATTTTGAGGAAAATCATAATACAGCTTGAAGGGGAGAAAAGGAAGATTGGACTATCATAGATTCTACTTTTTTAAAAGACAAATAATTAGTTTATTAAGTTTTTAATATATACTATAAAATAGTTAAAAGTGAAAGTGACAGCAATGCAATATATATAATATGTAGTTAACTATTCTTTATAAACTATATAGCATTTTACCTCAAAATGAATTTATCTTATCTTAACTCAAATATTAATTTAAAAGAAATTTGTAGTACATGCAGTATATATGCACTCAAATTAAAGGATCTTAAAAACTCTCAAAAATAATAGTATAATTCTTGTGAGACCTAAGAAACCAAAAAAAAAAAAAAAATTCAATTGTCATAAAAAAAAATTAAACAGGTGAATCCACAAAATAAACATTGATATATAAAAATATATTTAGGCATTGGGAATCTAGCTACATCTCACAAAATTATATTTATTAGACGATTGTATATAAGTTTTGTATGAAAATTTTTAATCGATTATATAATAAAATGTTAAAACCTTTTAATAAGATTTTATCAAACTCCATTAACTTTTGACTATCTTAATTATAGAACTCTCCGCGTTAATTATCACCTATTCCATCAAGATACAAATATCTTATTTCTTATAATAAAAAATTAAAATTTTATAAATTCTAAACAAACCTTAATATTGGTTTTTTTATGGGCCAAACTGGGCCCAAAATAAAACTGAAAAAAGGAAAAACCACGTATAATTAATAGTTTTTGGACACATAATATCTTATTCATAAGGTTGGGTCTCTTATATTGGGCTTAAGGAAAAGTAAAATCGAGTTGATGAACATATCTGATTACCCGACCCGACCCGACACTAACACAACATTTTTATCGTATTGCCCTATTATATAATGTTGTTTTGTTTGTTTTATTAGTTGAACATTCAAGATTCTTATTTTCCAATGCCTCATTTCAATTTACCATTGTTGAAGAGGTCACAAAAAAATTTGAGAAACGTTTAATGATAAGATGAAAGATAGGTTGCATTCCATTGAAGCACCTAATAATATTTAAATTTTAAACATTTAATCATTTGTTTCACACTTATGATATATGTGCATGTACATAAAGTTTGAATATTTAACACGATTGATTTTTATCTAATATAGCATCCTATTATACTCCACAAATTACCCCTTTTGATTTAGTTAGCAAAACTATCCATTTTAATTAACAAATTATAAGTACTCATTTAAAAAAATATAAATACGCCGAACTTGATTTTTTGCCAATCTCACTCATTTGATGCAATTTGTAAAAAATTTAAAGAAAAATCAATATGGTATAATACCGTTAAGAATTAATCCTTAAAAATCTAAATTTAATCGTTTAAGTCTACACATAAAATAGCAGACTGGATCATCTAAGCTTTCAAGAATATGATTTGACATCAAATCTTGAACAAATATCAAGTTTAAAAAACATAAAAGCATCACCTATTAGGCCTACACTGGTATTTTCACTGCAAACATAGTCTAAAACAAACATCTGCTAGACAAATAGTGAGGAAACGTGTACGTAGTAAAAAAATAAACATACCTCGTATTGATAGTCTAAACAAACGATATGCTTCTCAAAAGGTGAACCAGACGCCTTGTTGTGAATCAATTACCAGCCTGCAAGAAGGAACTTGGTGACAAATAACAAGTATTATCGTGCAAATACATTGTAAACGAAGACTCCCAACTTTCCCAGCTTATAGTTGTCCAAAGCACTGGTGATAGAATATCATACAATCTTTTAATACACTGTAGTCCTGCATTTCCTGAACAATTACTATAAGAAAAGTCGTAAAGAATATTGATAAAATTATCATACATTGCCAAAAACGTGTAATTCAGATCAACATGATCGGAGCAAAACTGGACCCACTGATGTACTAAGCATGTCACTCAATGCTAATTGAACCTCATTTGACCCATGCTCACAACTTATCAAACATGAAAGCAGGGGAAAGAAACTAGACAAGTTCTTCTCGAATGAAGAATCTCCTAAGCTACCTATTGCCTGTAGAGTTGCAACAATAAGAGGTGCTCGAGCAGCCAGTTCTCTTCGTCTTCCAGAACCTAATGGTATCATCCTCGATGGCCTACTCTCAAATGATGAACCAGGCATCTGTCCCGAGCAGGCTATGTCAATGTAGAATTGCAAGACCTCCTGGCAGAGGTTCACAAGGTAAGACTCTACTTCTGACTCTTCATAACTAGGAGGCCTATCAAGTATGAGGTTTTGTAGAGATGTGAGGCAAATTTGATAGGACTCGCTCTCGAGGCGAAGTAGAGGCGGATCCTGCATTTGAGTCAGGGACCCAAGTTCTTGTAGCTTTGGGCGTATTGACACATCACTGTTTATCTTGTGAGCATGTAGCGCAACAGAATGCACAGCGTCAAAGAGAACAACAGTGTTTTTAACTGATAGTTGAGCTCTATGCATGTTGTAGATCTCCAAGATAGCCTGCCATATTTCATGGAATAGTAATTATCAGTCAAAAAAATATTTTATGTCATGATATGACTTCTTTAAAAGAAAATAAGTTCTTATAACAGCATCTAGATTGGTAACCACTTTTGTACAAGCCACAATTTAGTATATTTAAATTCTTTTAAGAACACAAGAAATCAAAAAGGAAAAATCATCACTTCCATTTTATTTTGTTCTCCAGCTCCTTCTATTGCTGGTTGTGGTTCTCCAATAGAAACTAGGAAAACACCCATCAATTACCAAACAAGGTGATTCAGTCCCCTCTACTTTGGGGGCAAACATACTCATTATTTTCCAAATAGAGGTTATACCAGTATTAATAAGAAAGCAACTTCAGAGAGAGAGAGATAATCACTATATAAAAAAGCTAAAACGACAGGAAATATTCACCAAATAAAATTGCTTGAGTAATGTAAAACACACCTGTATTAATAATAGCTGAACAGCAGCTCGACATTTAACATCAGATATAGCTGCATATAAATGGTGTCTACTCGAGTTATCGGAATCATTATTGGAGGTAATTGACCCACCAGTAGAGTCATCATGGGTGTTTCCATTTAAATCTTCTTCATGCACCCGGATATTATCATCTTCATTGAACACAAACGAAAAATCAGGGAGTGTTTCCTGGGCAACTTCTTTGAGAGATGAAACCACATCAAACCACTTTTCTTCAGAAAACAGTTCCCCAGCATTGTTCATTAAACGAACAAATGCAGCAATACCAATTCCAGCAAGACTTTGATGAGGACGTTTGATAAAACTAACTAACAACGTCAGCACTTTCTTCAGAAGGGGATTGACGGTATCATAGAAATTAACAAAAAGATCTACAACCAGTTGAAGAGCCAATGTGCATGTCTCATAAAGCCATGCATCTTGATCAGATTCCTCAACATTGCCATCAGCCCTGTTACTTGGAGAGTTATCTCTGGATGGGTCAAAAGCACGTCGAGTATCGTCGAAGATTCTAAGTAAAACTGATTCAAACACCTTTTCCCATAAGGGCAGTGAAAAATGTTGGCCATAGTTGCGTAAAGTATCAAAGAGTATTTGTAGGGCACTCTTCCTGATTTCAGGTCTTGGGTCAAAGCTCAGTTCAGATAAACCTGGATGGTGAAGGGCAGGCAAAATAAACACATTGGTATATTACTTTGTTTAACTTGAATAGTTGCACTAAAATTTTAGTTAGGGAGAATTCAGGACAATCAAGCTAGATATTTCAATCAGTTTATAAGTAACCAGCATAATAGAAGTTTTTCCTTTACCTGCCAGCAACGGGAACCATAAATAGAGATGGTCCACTTTATCAACAGCTTCACCATTGTCGATTTTTTCATCTTTTCCTTTATGAGGTGAAGATGGAGGAACCTTTCCAGAAGATCCTTTGCCTAGGTCTCCCTCAGCAAGTTTTGCAGCACAGAAACGGAGGAAGCCAATGGCATTAAGGCTAATGTCTTTGTTGAATCTACTATTGGTGAATGCTATAAGACAATTCACACAATCAGTGAAAGTAGTGGTCTCAGTTTCAGTGATGTACGGGAAATAGTCTCGAATAATCTTCTCGGTTATTTCGAAGGCAAGGAGGACAATGTTCTTATGCTCATCATAAGCTGCTGTGGTGAAGACCTGAAAGTTGGTAAATGAGAGGAATAACTGTGAGTATCTGATGCATGAACATGTAGTTCACATAAGAAATTAACTCAATGAAGCAATCAGCAGAAAAATGTTGCAGTCTACTACCATGAACATGCTCTTCCACCCTGATTTGACATTATTGACACGAGATAACACCATCTGAGAAACGCATCTGATAATCAATTCTCTGATTTCAATGGCACTACTCTTGCGCATCACAATTACGAAAGGCTTCATAAACTCATTCTGAAAATTATAATTAGCCAATTCTTCCCTCTCCAAGAATTTCATTGATAATTGGCGTAAAGAGTCCATAGCAAATATAGCAATGGAAAGGTTTTCTGAACAGCCAATGGTTACAAAGAATTCGGAGAGTACTTGCCAAATTTTTGACCAGACAAGCCTGATACGGTTCATGTTATAGTGCCTGTTAAGAAGGAAAACATATTTAAATAACTCACCCAGCCAACAAACTAAAAGGTAAAAGTAAGTTAACATAGAGTTTTGCCAAAAAAAAAAATCATGGAAAGAGGTAAAGCCAAAAGGTCGCTGTAACTTACGCTATCTCAACTATTTTTGTAAGGCTGAAAACCCGTGGATCAGAAATGGACCGCAATTCATCCATAGATACCTTGCAAAGTGCCTTGACAAAATCAATTATTGCCTCGCTGTTCAGCTTTTGGCTCCGTATGAATATACGGTTAATTTCACCTACTTGTTCCAACATGTTTAAATTGGAAACTAAGTTGTTCATCTGTTCAGATGTAATTCCAGCACCCACATTACCACCAATACCAGCACTATCATATGAACCCCTCCTCACAGCTGAGGCTGCATTCTGAATTTTCCCATGTCCTTTCTTTCGTAGAACAGGAAGAATATTTGATTTGGCTTGTTTAGATTTGTCAGATTCATTTTGAGGAATTGCAAAAAAAGTTGCATCAGGTGGAGCACCTTCACCCAAGAGATGCAAATGTTCAAACCGTGAAACACATGTTAAGATATGCTCCCAGGCCTCCTGCAAGTAATTCCCATCCTCATCTGCTATTGTTACTATAGCCTGTTGATGGAAGTAAACAGATGAATTAGAGTCGATCATAAGTTACAGAAGAGTGATTTTAATTTCTAGATCATTTCCTTTACATCAAGCAAGACCATCACTTTGACTTAAGATCAATTAAGATCATCACTTCTTCATAACACGGATTTTAATCTGCTGATAATCAGATCTCAATGTATTTAGGCACGTTTTTCTATACCAGGCTAATAGAAGCATCTACACCTACCAACTTCTTGCCTAAGGATTGATTTTAAATGAATTATTGGAAACTGAATAGTAAACAGAAGAGAAATGGCAAGATGAGATAACAGTTATAGAATAGTTCTTACACAGGAAAATACATGACGCCACCATAAGAAGGGGCCAATTTGATGATCAGGTAGTGTTTCTTTTCACATGCATACATGGTTATTTTGAAGAAAATGGAGAACAAAAGTGTATTAGGAGGGAACAGGGAGCAGTGAGGAATAGCCATTAGAATGCAGAGAACATAGTAATTCCATCATGTTTACACACTAAAGCTGAAAACAGCCTCTAGGTGTTCACTGCATAAAAGAAAAGATATTTCAACATCTTCAACAATTGTGTATCATCTCCTATTCAAGTTAATCCTTATTCTGTGTCTTCGTTTCACAGTTTTCAAGGTGCACCAGTTTTCAATATTTAGACAATAAAACTCCTCTAGTAATGATGAGTCATGTAGAATGCAGATTTTACAACATTTCACCAATTTGAGATAGCAGTTGAAAATCCACTAGCAAAGAAGCTGAGTTCCATGACGATGAGAGGTCTATTAATGAATGGAAGGCTCATTCTTGTCAAGGGTTAAGAAAATGACCAGGCCTTCATGCTAATTGGTGCAAGACTTAGTTGTGTGGCTCAGGAGGGATAGGGATGGGGTATTGGGCACATACTAGCTTTAAGACATTATGGTTACCCATTATCCTCAGAAAGGTCATTTGGCCTGTCACCTCATTACATTATAGAAGTTGGAAATCAGGAGAAAGCCGCAACTTCTATTTGTGCCACCAAATTCATTTAGACCTTTGTTAGTTAAAATCATAGAAACCATGATACGCAGATAAGAACTACCAACCTTGATTGCATCAATGTTTTTTTGTCTAATATCGGCAGGTGAGTGGAGGGAAGTAAATTTTGCTAAGGACGTCACAAATGCATCTCTATGAGTTTTCATGGACATTGCTGCAGTAACATGGATTGCACTGCGGAAGCCTTCCAAGCATATAGATATTACAACTTCATCATCACTTTGGTCAAGAGGAACACTGAAGGCAGCCAGCATTGGAGCCCAACATGCCTCTATCATGAATCTGAGGATCACAACATCTGTCGCAGGATAATAAACTGACCTACAATTTTCCAATGCAAGTAGAAACATCAAAACGGCATCTGATTTATGTATTCTATAATGACAGCAACTGTCATACATCACAACAAGAAAAGAAAAAAAAATTCCATGTATCCTGTCATCCCTAGTACTACTCCATTCATCATATTCTAACCATCATTTTCCTACTTTTCAGGGGTCAGTTTGTCTCTCAAATAACAACACTCCACATGAAGATAATGGGCGAGCATGAAAAATAGGGAAAAGGGTTCAGGGAAATAAAAATTAAAGCATGCTCTGGTATTAGCAGCACATCAAGTCCCCAAGCCTTTTAAGAAGAAAATTATATATAAGAACTTACTCGGATTTGCTAGCCTTTTCTTTGAATTGTTGCTGCATGTGTTTCATGAGGTCATCACCAGTCTCCATACTGTCTCCACCTCGCTTGCGAATTACAATATTCAATATACTATCCAAGCCTAAACCTCTGTTTAAGTTCACAGACTGCGACTGTTGGATGGACAAATTTTCTTCTTTCATTTTAATCTCATTTCTTGATATTCGCTCAAACAATGATCTCAAATACTCCTCAGGTAAATCTTTCCCATCATCTATTCCACGATTGTTCCTTATAAAATCCTCAGCTGACATCTGTACATTCAAAAGAAAAATGTAAGAAGTGAAGAATACATTAAATCTCCCCCTCCCCCCAACGTTCCATTGCATTGTATTAAAAGTTTACTTACCTTGTTTTTAACCATAGGGTTATGTGCATCAGTGTTCAGCATTATCACAGAGTAGGCAAGCACATATGCTGTGTCAGCACTTATAAAGGCCTTTGGATTACACTTGCAGTACCGTTCAGCAAACTTTTCCATAATACGATCGATCTTTTGTGCCTCACCTGGCAGTCTAAAGCCCTGTAGGAAGGTTCTTATTGCCTCATCAAACTCCATGCCTTGAAAATCAAAGGAATCGACATATGCATGCATCACTTTCAGCGATAAATCTTCCCTTTCACCCAGATAGTCGCCAATCAGACTTTTATTCAAACCAGATGCATTTTTAAGAAAAGCTGCTATCTCTTCGGGCGAGTTTCCCACCTTATTTGCATTTATCAGGAATTCAATACCTTTCTTGGGTTTACGATTAAAAAGAGATATGCCCTCCTGCAGTAATACGTAATGTTAGGTCTTGTAAGTATGCCAGTTATACTTGAAACACACAACTAGTTAACATAGTAATTAGTAAACAAATAAATATAACTTAATTGGACCTGAAGTTCAAGTTTGTATGCACGACGCTGCTCAATTGTTGAGGCATCAGAAACTTCACTTGCTTCAGAGTGACTCTCTGATACTTCAGAAGATTCATCTACATTACCATTTATCACTGGAGAGCTTCCAGGGTCAAAATTGCTGTCCACAGCTTCAAATTTCTTTGTGTGAGCATCTGGAATTCGCAATTGTTTATCCATCCACTCACCCATGCACTTCAAAATAGTAACCAAACATTTCATAGCTTCTAGTTTCATAGTAACATCTTGAGGAGGCTGAAGTGTAGTCGCGACACCAGGCGGAACACCTTGAGCAGTTTTTAGTAGTCCATTAACCATCCTGAAATAATGCAACAAAATGAAAAGAGAAGATAGAAACTTTTCACTAAGTTTGGATTGGTTTCCACCAAAATACGTTTTTTTTCCTCAAGCAATAAAAATGCATTGGTAATTAGGATTTCAGGGGAATAAATTTATATCTCCTAAAACAGTTATCAAACATAATTTTAATTTAAACAGCCTATTATATCTCCTATACCATCTATAACAACAACAAACAGCCTTGAGAACAAAATCTAAAAGTAGGCAAATTGAATATGGTTTCAACAACTGCATGTACTGGAAGTAAAGATAATAAACCTTCCTGCAAACTAGGTAACCTAATCAAAAGCATCAAAGCAAAGGCATCATTGCAACTTAAACAATATCGGATAAAGAACGCGAGAAAATTGTACCTCTCAAATATGTTTGAAGCATTAACATCACAGTCATAGTTAAGGAATATATCAATCATGATCTGTGAATCACCACATAGCTTCTCCAGAAACCGAAGCACCGTCAACTTTTGCTGATAGTTTGGTTGTGCAACATTTTCTAGTACTCTGAGTACAATCATTGGGAAAAATACTCCAATTTCTGCCTTCAGCCCAGCTCTAAATCGTGAGACCAGACTTATAAATATTGAGCAGGAAAGCTGGAAAATAATCATAAGGGTTGAGGCAGTGTTCTTCAAAAGTGACAGACACAAGTACTGCTTTATAGCATCTAAAAATCTGTTGAAGAGCAAGAACAGTGTAGTGATCAATATTAAAGAAAGACAAGCCTGTCAAATTAAAGGAAAACGAAAGTATAGATATAATAGAAAAGAGGAGTGGTTAGAAACATCAATAGAACAGGCAAACAAAATGTTTCTAAGCATTCAGGGCAAGTTGCTGAAGGTAACAGATAAACTGAAAAGGGGGGAAATGAATTTTAACAACATTAAAAAACACAACCAATAGAATGCCAAAAAAAAAAATGGTGTTTATGATAAGCACATTACAGTGGCAGCATTTAAATTGAACTCAAGATCTCAAACCAAAATTTATACTCAGGAAGATCAACAGGGAAGTCAAGTGCAATCCTCATATCCAGTGTGAATTGAACTTTCTATGCAGAATAATGTGAAACCCTCACTAGCAAAGTACCACAGATCATGCTCCTGCTACTTAAAACAGTTTATACCACGAAAAAATCATAAGATCTATGTTGATTCAGAAATAATCTGCTATTTATAAAAAGTACACGGTACCGCAGGCACCATACTATTTCAAGTATGCAATAACCTAATTTATTATTCATAGTCTCTGTTGTGAACTATTTCATAACACACTTTCCAATTGCATCACAGATGGAAATTAGCCTTATCCAGAGCACCAAAAACAAATGAACTCTTAAAATTTCACTACATCACTGTTGTGCAAACTACAAATTCACGGGCTTATCATATACAACAAACCCAATGGTAACAGCATACATATATAAGTTTCAAGGTTCATAGACTGCTGAGAAATGAATAAGTAGTTATAAGAATAACATAAAAACAATATGGAGTAGCATCCAATACCTTTCACTCGTCCTAAATATTGCCCCAGCATTCTCCAACAAAATCTTGAGCAACTCCAAGGCTAGAATCTTCCCCCTCATTGCCTGAGGATCTGCCAAGGCGTCTTTGGGTGGAGTCTTCATCGAGAGCTTACATAAAGCCCGGAAGACAAGAAAAGCATCCCATCTCAATCTATTCCCAATCTGTACCTCCAAATCATCATCCCTTTCCCCCTCGCCGTCCGCCAACTCTCCTTTTCTTCCCTCCAATGCTGTTTTATACATACTGATCTCCCAGTACTTCGCATCCAACATATCTTTATCCGTAGAATCCAACAAATCAGCTGGATTAGTGCCATCCACTGTGGAGGTCTTAGTCTCAAATGCCCCATCATGAGCCCCGACGCCCGATCCAACAACACTCTTGGGTGTACCAGGACTAAAAACCACATCAATATCCTGCATTATCTTGGTGATAAAACCCTGCACGAACATTGTCATCGAACCATCAGCATCAGCCTTCTCCATCGGCTCTGTCAGCTCAGCCACTACAATTGGCTGCAACGGAACTGTCGATGAATCAGCCTCCATTCTCCGAAACACAATAACCAGCATCTGAACCAACGACGCCTTTGCAGTTGTCTGATTCACCACGTTCTTACTAGTCAAGTAAATGTCGTAACATGTTCTCACAACCTGCAACAAGCAATCCCCATGAATTCCCAGCGACACCGATGTAACAGCCGACAGAAGCGCCTTGATCACCAGCAACTCCACACTCTCATCCCCCAAATCGTGGCATTTACACGTACAATCGATCAATTTCGACAGCAATTTCGCGTCAGCGCCCTCAGTCGTGTCCGCCTCTCCATGAAGATATCCATGAGCGATCAATTTCTGCACCGCATCGAGAGCATGTTCGGCAATTTTCAGGTAATTAGAAGAGAGCGCGTTGATGAGAGGGCTGAGAATGAGTTCGGAATCTGACAGTGTGAGGTCCAGGAGAACTCCGGGATGCGATGACAAGTCGAGATCGGATTGGGCGGAGGGGGAGGCGGGGGAGGTGGGGGATGGGGTTTGATTGGGTGAAGTGAGGCGTTCGATTACGGATTTGCACTCGGCGGCGATTTTGGAATGTTTGCGCCACGAGGCGTTCTTGATGATTTTGTCAAGGGCAGGGAGCAGAACTTGAGCTAAGCGGGAATCGACTTCCGGAGAAGCCATTCCCGGAGTTTGAAGGTGGGGAAATGAATCGGGGAGTGTGAAGGGGGACGGTGGAGGTGGGAGGTGGATGGACGGTGTTCTGTCTCTTTAGTATTGCGGCGGAGGTGGTGATGGTGGCGGCGACGATGTTGGTGGTGGTGGTAAATCTAGAGTGAGAAAGCTCCGGCAGTAGTGGTGTCATGTGGATGGCCGGTGATTTGATACGGAAGTCTAAATTTCACGACAGTTGAATTGACGGGAATGCCCTTCGGTTGACTATTTAGATAAATTGTAAGTCAAGGATCCCTTCGTCCAATGCAAATTATGAAATTACAAGTATGGATTAATGAAAATTCTATTAAACTTTAAAATAATTAACATAATCTTTTAGAAAATACAATAATAAATTTTAATATAGCCTACACCTTCAACCACACGTTATGTTAATGGAAAATATATAGATAATAAATGAGGTCTAATTACAAAAAATAAAATCCCAAAATTTGTTTTTGTTGCAAATTTTTAGGATTTGATAAAATAAAAATATAAATAATTTTAATTATGTTTTGCATTCGAATCATCAGTCAACCTTTTTGATAATCGAATGATGATGTCATGCATTGACTATATTGCATTTGTCATAGTGTCAAATTATTTGAGTTATGAATTATACAAGTGTTGAACATATCATCATTCATCATTGTATCACTAGAAAGTTGATTGGTGGGTGGGATAATAATTTTTTATCATTTATCATTTAAGAATTTTTAACTTTTTGAATTTTGATATTCGAACACTAATTTTTAAATTTGATCAAAATTAGCGAAGCATTTCGTCGATCACTACGCCCTTCCTCGTCTCTGGGTATCTTTTCTTTTGAGGTAGGAAAATCATGATCGGGATAGCGGTTATGAAACTTGGGTATGAGTCTTTGAAATGGCTTTTTAATTATAAATTAGTCCAAATTTAAATTCCAAATGTACAAATTTTTCGAGAATTACATTCGATCCTCACTCAAATCAGATCTCAATATTAATCAATCGATCTAATGATTTGCTATAACTTGAATAATAAAGCGTTTAGACATAAGAAACATACATTTTATTAAGTTTCAAAGGAAATCAACTTTTAGCTTAGATGCTACATTTGAACAAATTCCATAAAAAATTCAATATCTCAAGTAATTAGAATTTAGAACTACCCCATTCAAAAAGAAATCTTTCAAAACAATAAGTAAATAAATATTGTATATATAGTAAATTCAAGATCAAGTTATGGCCAATGAGGAAATTCAAAAGGGAAAAAAAAATTAATTTCCTGATCAAGTATCATACCATTCAAATTATAGTAGTTAATTTTATAATTTTTTCTCACTTTCTCACCAATTCAATTTCATTTTCTTTTATATTAATTAATTTCAGCTAGAGTGGGGTGGCAAATTTGCAGCAAGATTTCTACATGGATGATCCACCGGAGGTCCATGTCTATTCTGAAGATCGCGGCCGCGAGTGGCGGCGGAGGAAGGCACTTCCGGCGGAGGCGCTGTGGAGGTCGGAAAGTGAGGCGGTGGTTCGATTTCCTGGCCGCGGTGGTACTGAAGAGTCCATGAAGGATGCTCCATTGGATCAAATAGGGTTGACAGGTCATACGTCGCCGGAGCTGCTGAAAACGCGGGCAGATCTGCAATGGACAACGGCGGCGGCTGTGGCGGTGCTGGAGGAGGAGTTGGAAGCTCCAGGGTGGCGAGATGGGCATGTAAGTAGGAAAGTTCTGCTTGCAAATTTACCACCTGCATACATATTTAACATCACATTATCAGTATCCAATCCCATACTATAAATTTTATTATTTTAAAAACATTTTTTAAATAATAAAATGAAAGTATATGTGTGGTGTGGATAACCAAATTGTGGTTATTAAATTACATTTTAAAACTCCTTTTTAAGTTATTTAGTTTGAGAGTGAAAAAAAAAATTGGCTCATAATTATGATTTTTTTTTTTTTTTTGTCTCATAAATAGCACGATGTTCAATTAATTCTACAATTTAAGAATCTGTCTAATTTTAATCCAATTTTAATTGAAATTTTTGAATTTCACAAAACGTCTAGAAGTGATGTAGCGATATGTGTTAATCAATTACTGACACGTCTCTTTTAGGTCACCGAAAAGCCTCAATTCAACAAAGACTGAAATCGGACATATTCTCAAATCGTGAGACTAAATTTAAAATCATGATAATGTTGCAATCAAAATTGAAAGACACCATAATTATGGGACAATTAACTCTTTAACCCGACAATACTTGCAAATATAATTGAAGTCATTATATATATATATATATATATATATATATATATAAATTCATATTTTATTTTAATAAAAAAAGTATACACTAATTTTTATTTATATAAATTATGAACAACTTGAATTCAAATTGGTATGAAAATAATATAATCGTTAGCATTTAATTCATATGAAACTATATATTTATTAGCATTTTAATTAAGAACGAGTTTAAATTAAATTATATACACTGAAGCATCACAATCCCAACAAATTTTGAAATGATTATAATATAATATTTTCAAATTCATTTGACTAAATACAGTTTCATAGTTTTCTTTAACATATTAATTAGAATAATAAAAATCAAATAAAATAATATTGGAGCAAAAGCAGTAGAACCCAAAAACCTGGAAAACAACCCAAAATAAGCAACATACATTGCAGAATAAGAGCAAGATGATTGATTTTTGAAACAAAAAGTTGACCAATCAAGATGAGCAGTTTTCTTGATTTCAGCAAAGCATATAACTGTTCCCCCAATGTACCACACACAGGTCCACACTTAATTATACTTCTCTAATATATGTTTTTTATTTTTTTTTAAAGAAATGTATAATTAACCTTTAAAAAAAAAGTACAATTTAAAATACATAACTATATGTTGTTCCAGCATATGCCAACTCAAACCTTGCTACATACTCAATTTACTTATTTATTCTCCATATTTCAAAATAATTATGATTAAAGATTGTTTGATATAGATTAAGAAAACCTTAATATACATAGTTATGTTTGTTAAATGATTATATTATCAAAGATTTAATAGATATAGTTAATGTATATAAATTTAAATAAAAGTCTAGTAGAGTATTATAATCACTCTCTTTAATTTGGCCAAAAAAATTACTATAATGTATTTTCATTAAAATATAGGATTCAAACAACGATTAAACACAAGAGTTTCAATGACATCAACTAAAGGAACATTTGAACTAATAAATCGAAAAAAAAAAAAAAGTGAATACAAAGGTTTATCGGATATAACTAAAATTAATTAGTGCAATACTAATATACCATTTAATTTCTGGATTAATTAAATACTTAAATTCCATAGTAATTAGTTAAGCTGTCAAAAAACTGATAAGTTAGTTTTTACCAACTCTGATTAAGACAACTATCTATTACTAACAAATCTCAAATCATATCCCATACGTCATTAAATCCATACAAGTCATCAACATAGACAATATTTCTCATTTTCACATTCTATTAAACACCATACATATATATTCGTAATTTCACAAAATCGAAAAAGAAATTGTATGTGGAAGTAAATTAATAATTAATTACCTGTTGTTGCAAAGAAAAGATATGCGCTACGCAGCCATAGACGGGGTCCCTGAGCCGAGCCTGAGCCTCGTAGCAAATGGTGATGACCGCGTCGAGCCGCCGGTGAGCCGGGACGTGGTGGAGCAGCTTCGACACGTTGCTGGCGCCGAACACCTTGTGGACCGCCGCGAACTGAGCCGAGCCTTGCTCCGAGTCGAAATACGGCGCGAATATGCACCCACCCACGCACTTCCTTCTCAAGAACTTGCATGCGCCACACGGCCCGCCGCCTCCGCCACCGCCGCCTCCACCGCCACCACCGCAGCCGCCGCCGGCCGGCGAGCTGCTGCTGGGGCCACTTGAAGTAGTGCTCATCTGATCGATCTTTCAAAGCCGGAAAATTAATTAATTATTAACATTGTTTTTTTTGTTTTTTTTTTTGGGATATGATATATATGTTTCTATTGTGATTGGATTTAGGGTTTGGTGGAATGGAATTAAATTGATGTATTTGAAGGAAGAGAGAGTGTGTTTTAAATAGTAAGAAAAAGACTTTGAAGCCACGCTTTGAAGCAATTTTGCGTGAAGCAAACATGCTTTTATTTATCTCCTCAATTTGGCTCTAAAAATTAGCATTTTTTCTCCAACCCTTAATTTTCAAATAAAGGAATCTATGGATATATTCAATAAAATTATTAGACTAGTATTGATAATATTAGTTATTATGATTTAAATCTTTTGTTAGATTTGTCATGTTTGATTATATATGAGTTAATGCTTGTTTTTTAAATATATAAACGTATATTCATATATTAAATCTGTGGAACAATTGTTATATAATTTACTGTTTTAAATTAATTCCACCCTCTATTTCATGGCTAGCTATTTTTCTTTTTATTGTTTTTTGTGTATATTTTATAATAAAAAATCAAGAAACTATATAATTTACTTTAAGGATTACTCTAGTTGTGTAATATATTATGTGTGTGTGTCTATGGGTGGGTGGGTGATGATGGTATGCAGTAAATTACATATATACAAAATATAATTTATATATATATATATATATATATATCTCAATATCTACAAACACAAATATAAATGTGTGTCTATATATATATATATATACATACATATAAAATAACGAGCTAGCTTTTAATTTTGTAATCATATTTCGTCGACATATATATTCTTCTGTCAGCTTGTTATAATTAACTATAACATGTTTTAATAGTTTTTTTTTTGCATAAATTGTTTAGGTCTTTTCATCATCTAAAGGTTTCGAATTCATGTTCAACTAGCATTCTTTCATTTTATCTAATTAATCCTATTGTTGTATATTTAATGCTCTAGATATAAATAATATTTATAAAATTAGAACATTGTTAAGGAATTTGAAGAATTGAAACGTGTCAATTAGAACACCATAGGGCTATTGCGTGTTTGAAGCTGCGTAGAGGGCAAAAAACGCCATCTCTTTCACCGAAATGACATAATTGACCCCACTTTTATTAGAAATTATTCAAAATAATTATACAAGCAATTTACATGCCAAAAGAAAAAAGAAAACTAAAATTAATATAGAAATTTTAGATTTTATTAATTACTCTATATAGTTCATCCGTGTGGTGGTCAAATTTATCTGATCTATTGGCCTTTGAAGCATATATACATAAATGATTTATATTTATAATTGTATGATTATAATTGTCACTAAGATAGCTAATTATGTATAAATTATTTATTTGAGATAACGAAAATTGTCATAATCCTAACTACTTTTTATCCAATTGAAAACGGCATTTGACAGTGCTGCTTTACCAACCTAGTAAATGAGGAAATTTAAGATAGAAGATGATAATAATATATCATTCAACACTTAATTACATAAATTTTTGTATAAAAACTCATGTGAGGACGTCTCACATGAGATCTTACGTAAGACGAAGTATTTTAAAGTCTTATATAAGATCGATATTGATCATATTAAATAGGTTGACTCATCTTATTGATCTATATAAATCTCGTATTACATAAGATCTCACGTGAGATCATCTCACATAAGACCTACTCAACTTATATCACTGTGTCATTTGAAATAAGATAAATAATTAAAAGTTCATTATAAATTGATTTTTATTACCATAACATATCTATAAATGAGAATTACCTTGGCCTTGACAATTTTTATTTTTTGTAAAAGATACTATATAACTTAAAAATAAGTGTGGAAAGATTAAATTTAATTTGTAAAATGTGTGCATATAAGTGGTTTGGTGGATCACTTCTTTAAAGTAGCGGTTCTCTTCTCGGAGACCTATTCAAACGCAGGCATGCCATGGTCGATGTGCGACACACGTCACCTGATTCGATATAATTTATCCAATAAAAGGTATCAGTTGTATAATATTAGTTCTCATTTAGTGAACTAATCAAGTGTATGTTTCTAAAGTATACTCTTAAGGTATCAATTGAATAGTTGAATACTCATAAGGTATTAGTTATTCATTTAGTAAAAAAATATTAATTGTATACTCTTAAGGTATTAGTTCTACTTTTAAAATATTTATGATATATATATATATATATATATCACTTTTTAAAATCTTAAAATAAATTTTAAGAGATTGAAATGTAAGGTATTATTCATATAACTTAAGGTTTTACTCATATAATTTAAAGTTACCACTCATATACTCAAAAGGTATCAGACTATTAGTAAACTGTAGAATGTAAGTTTAAAATCTTAACATCTCAGATTCACAATTTTTATCTCTTTCTTCCTTAAATTTTATAAGCTTAAATAACTCAATTTTCATCATACTTTCAAGATGAAATCAAACGGATTTTCATATATATAATCAACATACGTCGTCTTAAAAAACTCAATTTTCATATGAATTAAATGAAACAAAAAATTAAATCATATGAAAATTCATCAAAATAACTATAATCAAATTAACCGAGAGTATGGAGAAATCATCAAAATACTATAGAAAAGACAAGAAAAAGAAGAAGAAAAAGAAGAGAAGAAATGAGTGAAGAACACAACAACTTGAGAAAAGAATGGACAAGATGTAGAAGCTGTTGGCCCAAGTACATGAGTCTCTCTCTCATTATATATGTGTGGGACATTTTCTCTTAATTACTTCTTTTGGATAGGTTTTACCCATAATCCCTTTTATCAATTAAAATAATTCACTATGATCTTGAACATGATTAAATTATTGACTCAATATATTAGGTATGTTCAATATATTAGCAAAACAAAGCGAGATTGATCCGGATAATATCATTTTATAATTGAAATTTTTGATTATATATATAGGAATAATTCAATTTTAATCATGGATGTAAGATATTTTTTATTTGTTTTGACAACTAAACACTTGTTATTCAATCTTGATCTTTCATATAATATTTTTTTTCTAATTTCAGTCTTTTTTTTTTTTTTTGGAATTTGGTTGTTGCATCAGAATTTCAAACAGTTACATCAATTTGAAAATTCCCATCAAATAAATTGAAATTTGAAAAAATTAAAACATAAAATATCAAAAAAAATACTTGTTATTAAAAAATAGAAAATATCTTACAATATTAAAATTGATATTATCTATATATATTTGTGTGTAAAACCATGCATGGTTGTATAAAAAATAAAAAGAAAGAAAATTAATTATGCAATCCGGATGTATTTAAAATAATAATAATAATAAATTATGCATGGATGAATGAAAAATATAATTGCCTCAACTTTGCTAGGAGGGTGAAATTGTCATTAGAAAAATAAATAAATCATGACCCATTAAAAAATTAAATTAAATAAGTAAAAAGAGGTCAAAAACGTCAAAATTGACCGAGAGATCGTTCAAAGCGCAACGCCAGCTATTATTTTCATTTGCAATATTTAGCTGCCACGTCGGATCCAATGATGTCACGTGTAACTGAAGATATGATTTTTAAGTTATTTTATTAAAATATGAAATTTAGGCATATAGCTAACGATTTTATTTGTATTTATCTAGTGATTAATTCTAAACTACGTTCCAACATAATTCATCACCAATTCCTTACGAACTTAGTTGATAACGTATCAATAAAGAGACATATTAAATTGCTATCTAGTTTATTCTCAAACGTATCAATAAAGAGGCATATTAAATTGTTATCTATTTTGTTTCCAAACTTATTTGAATACGTACCAATAAAAAGATACATTAAATTGTTATCTATTTGTTCTCAAATGTACCAGTAAAGAGATACATTAAATTGTTATCTATTTGTTCCCAAACTTTGAGTTTGTGTTATTTTCAATTAATTATCTTTAAATTATTATTCAATACGATGTACAATATCATTAAATTATTGTTTAATTTGATATACAATTTCTTTAAATTTATAATAATTGTTTACAATTTTATATTTTCCCAAATAATAAATTGATTTTTTTAATAATTTGTCGAAATAAGATAAAAAAAATTAATAAGACTTCTTTTACAATAAATTGAAAAAATCACAAATTTAAAAAATTAATATTTATTTATTCACATTATGATAAATATGAAATTATTTTAGATTATAAAAACTCTCAAAATAAATATAATAATATTTGGATAAAAAATGATTTTGATTGTCGATATCCAAATAAGTAGTACTTAATCAATAATATAGTTGAAGAAGATAAAAAAGATAAATTATAATTAGTGAAAAGATAAGTGAAGGGGAAAGAATTATCTAAAACTACAAAAGTTGCCTTGCGTTATAAATCCATCAAAAAATAATGTAAGTCCCCATCTTGAGATCAACGAAAATGTAAGATAAAAAAAAATTCCATGTAAGACTCTCGGCTCCAAGTAATGTGTTATTTGCAGAGCTCACCTCCTATCCTTCTTCCAGTTACTTGCAGTAGTATAGTATCTGCACAAATCATCCCACCATTAATCATTAATTTATAATTGTTTAGTCATCTAATTTCATCTGCACAAACCATCACACAATTAATCATTAATTTATAATTGTTTAGTCATCTAATTTCATTAGTTGGATCAGGTGGTTTCGGTGGATATGTATCATGATTTTACAGGAATATTAATGAATATATTAGTTTCGATGGAAATATCCATTATTTTTTTTAAAATAGTAAGGAAAGAAATATTGTAAAAAAATTGAAAAATAAATTTAGCATATTATAACTAACATTAATATATATATATATTGAATTTAATATTTCAAATAAAATGATATATTTACAATAAATATAGAGATAAACTACTATTAGTAAATAATATATACATCATAATTCTCTTATAAAATTCTAAAAAAATTAACTAAACTTAATTAAATTATGAAAAGAACCTAAATGCTAGTGTGTTAATTTATTTCAATAATTTAATTAAAATTTTTATTTGTTTCACTTATAGACAAAAATATAGATATATAGAGATAAATAGAGCTTAAATTCGATACATATCTTTTAAATAAATATATAAAAATTTCATAATAAAAAAGAATAAAATAAGAAGGAAAAAAAAAACAGAAAAGCAAAGAAAATAAGGAAAAAAGTAAAACTTTAACATGTCAGTCTAAATGAATGATATATTTACGTCATATATCGTGAATATATTGTCGAAAACATATATTCACGATATATCGCGATATAATATTTACGTCATATATCGTGAATATATTGTTGAAAAAGATATATTCACGATATATCACGATATATCGCAATATTTTCACCGAAATATATTGTCGAAAACGATATATTGACGATATATCGCAATATTTTCACCGAAATAAAACTATGGCCTGATATTATTTCGATCCTCCATTTTTCGCAATATTTTGAAATATCCGTTATTTTCTTCACTTGGTAAATAGAGTCGGCTTTTCAAGATTTCAACATATAATCCAAACAAAATAAAATCAATAAACAACACATAAATATTATATAATTATAAAAATAAAATAAAACATATATATATATATATATCGATATTGCTGGATTCTCAGTAATAATGCACCAATCAATCAAAGAAAAAATGAAGAACAACCCATGCAAATCTGAAAATAAAGAACTCCAACTCCAAGACTTATAGTGGTTGGATCAAGATTGATCTACATCCACTTTCAGAAAGATGGGATGTCAACACTCAATTACAAAACTTCAATGATCTACACTCAATAACTTATCTCACTCACAGCACAATTGAATTAAGAATACAAATCCTTCTCAATTCTCTTCTTGCTGGGAAAACTCTCTCCCTCGATTGACCTCCCTTCTCTTGTATATGCGTGTGTGTATTATTCATCTTGTGAGCTGCTATCTTCCCCCTTATTAATGTTGCAAGTACTGATCAAAATAACCCCATCCGTTTCAGCATTCTCATCTCAACCAACTTAGTAACAAATTTGCTAAAAAAGATTTGGTGTGATGCAGTTGCATGGAGCTTACATGCACCATTGCCTTTATTGCCTTTATTCATACTTTGGATATATTTGAATCATGAGCTACAAGTATTCAGCTCAAAAACTCAACAGATATATCCTCATTGCCTTTATTGCCTTTATTCATACTTTGGATATATTTGAATCATGAGCTACAAGTATTGAGCTCAAAAACTCAACAGATATATCCTCAATACAAGTATTCAGCTCAAAAACTCAGCAGATATATCCTCAATAATCAGTAATATAATATGTCGATATATTCTCGATAATAATTTTCTATAGTTATATTTTATAATTCTTTATATATTCATAATGATGGAAATTTATAAATAAATTTTGTTATTCTAATGGTGTAGCTATCTAATTTCATTTACGGAATATTTTGATGGTTGGTAGGATGAGGGGAGCACCTACTATGGTTTTGTAGTATCCGGAGTTTATTTTCTAACATAACACTGCTAATTGTACAAGGTTCGAAACATTGTAATTAAAAACCATCACTCATCTTCAAACGTTGCACTATTTTTTTTGCATTAAATATAATATTTTTTGCATTAAATATAATATTTCTTAATATTATTGTAATTTTAATTTTTTATTTGTCATATATTTACTAATATTCTTAAAATGTATTAATAAATCAATTTTTTGTTTGTTACGGGATGATATATATTCGATATACATTATATTGTTTGTTACGTAAAAATTATATACGTAATGTCTATTATTTTTAAAATACGTAATATTAATATAAGTCAAATAGTTGAGATATTTTTATGTTGATATTGTACATACACCAATATTCATATCAAATTCAATATCTATGAATTCATATAGAACTGGTCGATATTATTAACATCAATCATATCAGTTGAAATACCTATATATATATATATATATCAGTATTTAACTTATCTAAAACTTGTTCATATAAATAATATAAGTTCCTATAGCTATATATCAATATTGATCATATGAGCTGCGATATACATAAACCAATATATAAATTATCAATCATATTAGTTGAAATACCTAGATATATCAATATTTAACTTATCTAGAACTTGTCGATATAAATAATATCAGTTTCAATATATATATATATATATATATATATATATTAATATTTAACTTATCAATATTGATCATATCAGTTGCGATATGCATAAACCAATATATAAATTATCAATATCAAGATATATATCATTCTTTATAATTACTTCACATTTTTCATTTTCTATAAATAAGTCACCTATCTCATTCTTCATAATTCACAATCACAATATTTTTTTAAATTTTACTTTAATTTTATTAGTAATTTTTTAACTTTTATTTTATCAATAAAAAAAATATTGTATTTTTGCTTTTATTTTATCAAAAAAAATTAATTTAATTTTATCAATAATTTTATTTTATGATCATTCAGTTTACTACGAAAAATATTATATGTTTTGGTTTATTTTATCATAGTAAAAACATATCTCAAATTTTAATTATTGTATGTAATTTTAATAATATATATGCTATGTGTAGTTAATCATGATTTTTATTATTATTCAAATAAAATATGATGTTATTTAACATTTTAATTATATATAATTAAAGTACCTTAAATATTTATATCCGATAGATTAATTGTGAAATATAATAACAATTAAAATATATAAAAAACATATTAAAAAACAAAAGAAAATGAATGAAAAAAGAAATTATAAAAAGAAAAGAAAATGAAAAAAAAAAGATTTAGCCTTTTTGTGAGACGGGTTGTAATATTTTTGTGTATATTAATATAAAAGTATTACCTGATATATATAGAAAAATATTACATAATATACACAAAAGGATTGTAATATTTTTGTTTATATTAATATAAAAGTATTACATGATATATATAGAAAAATATTACCTAATATACACAAAAGTATTACATAATACACATAAAAGTATTACATGTTGCACAAAAATAAAAAAGTATTACCTAATATATAGGAAAAATATTATTTAATATACACAAAAACATTACATAATATAGATAAAAGAGCGCATGGATAGCCCTAGGAGAGGATTTGCATGTTTTTTTACACCCGACCCAACTTAATTTGGGTCATGTAACCTATTATGCAAAAGTATTATTTGACATATAGAAAAATATTACCTAATATACATAAAAATATTAGATATTTTATTAGAGTCTAACTAAACTCAAAATGCATCATATAATACAAAAATATTATATAATATATAAAAAAGTATTACTTAATACATATAAAAGTATTACATAATTTCTTATACCCAATCCGACATGACCAATCTCACAAAATATGATCCGTGAGACGATTTCACCCAAGATTTTACCTATTATAAATCTTATGTATGTAAATAAGATTATGAATCATTAAAAAAATACCACTTTATCCTTAAAATTACATTCATGATTGACGATTTCTGGTAACTAAGTCAGCCTCGCTTCTGATTTAAGTGTTTTTTTACAAGTGGGCTAAGGAGGTGGGCTAAATAATTGGGCCAATTTGTGGCTATGCTTAGGGCCAATTTGTGCCAAAATTATACATGCTTGGCCCAAAGTGCGTGACATTAGTATCCCTTATATTCAAGATTCATATATTAAATGTACTATCAGGCCCATGCAATGTACGGTTTATAAATTTAATTAAATAAAAATTACTTTACAAAAATACAGTATATGTATTAATTTATTATGACAATTTTGTTTCAGATTTTTTAAGGTTTTAAAAAAATAACCTTATTCAAAATTGCAATTTAATCACAATTATTTGAATTTAGCAATATAAATCACTACATTTTTACAAACTTGCAATTTAATGATAACTTTTTGAATTTAACTAAAACAAAATAATCTTTTAACTGAGTATTGCAATTTGAAAATACATATGTATTCTCTAATGATTCGAGTCCACATGTCAAGTAAAATCGTATGTAAATTAAAACTCAAATTGCAATAGTGTGTTAAAATCCTAATTTTTGTGTAAATGTTAAAGATGTGATCACAAAATTATTTAAATGTGGTTCGAATTAGGATAATTTGTCAAAATCATGATTATTTTTGCTAATTTTTAAAAGTGGGGATTAAATGGATTAAATTGTAATTTTAAAAAAGAGTGTTACTATTTTTTTTTTCTAAATTCAAAAAGGTCTTTATTAAATTGTAATTTTGAAAAAGATGCTAATATATATATATGTATATATATATATATTCTTCAAATAAACCATTTTTAATGGGAGGTAGTATTTTTTTTTTTTTGCTCAGTAAAAGGGGAATATATTTTCAAAATTAGGGCAAGAGAATTACCCCAATAGTACACCTTACCAATAACTCAAAAATACCCTGAAATTAATACAACAAATACTCACTTTTTTTGACACTAGACACTACAAAAAATAAAATTAACACCCAATAACCTTCTGTGGGTTACTAACCCAATCGTTGAAATTGGCCGCCATAATAGAAGGATAATGCACCGAAATCCAACTCCAAAGTCGGTTTTTAAGTTCTTCCAACAATTTATCAAGCACAAACTTTTCATTATGGAAAATAATTGCATTTCTTTTCTTCCAAATAAGCCAAACCACACATTCCCAAATACAAACTACAAAAATTTTCCCCTTCTTTCCTTTTAGGATCCTACTAAAATATAGTAAGTTCGTTGAAGGATATTATATTCACATTATTTTATTAAAAATAAAATAAAATATATACATTTTAAATTATATATTAATAATAATATTATTAAAAATGCATGTCATATATATAATTTTGATTAGATTGATCTATATATTCTAAATATAAATAAGTTCGAAGTTATTTATTAATTACTATCTCAAATTATCATTTTTTGACTGAAACTATTGTGTACATATCAATAACCTTGTTTTATCAATATTCTATATTTTGTTGCCAATAATATATTGAATGAGGTTTCCACTTTTAATTAATTTTGACATTTCATGTTTTAGGATATATGACATATACCATAACATTCACCATTTTGATGTCTCAAACATTTTTCATTTTATAGAAAACTATATATTATAATCCTATATATATATATTTGAGATGATTGTTGCAATCTTATTCTTAAATATTGAAATTATATATAAAGATTTAAGCAATGGATACCAACATGTCATCTTTATACTTAAATAATATATTTTTTTCAAGGAAATTCCATAACAAAATTACAAAAATGAACTTTCCTAAATTGGTAAAAATTGAAAGTGAATTAGAACAATAAGACCTGCAGGTTCATGGTCAAAAAAGGAAAAAAAAACACAATTATCAAATTTAGAAAATTATCATTAATATATATAAAATACAAAACAATAGAAATTAATGAAGCATGTATGTTGGACATGAGTCAAAACTCCAAAAAAAAATCCAAACTTAGAACTTTCAGCTGCTATGTGGAAATTTAATTAAATATTATTAAATACACACTATGTATGCTTACATATATATATATAGAGCGAGAAGAGAGAGCTGAGAGAGGATGAGAGAGAGGACTGAAACACACCTCTCTGTGTCAGAATCACTGACTACATAGTATACAGCTTCCATTGACAACTCTCTTCCACTGTACAGTGAATCTCGTGTTCGAGAACTCGTAGCTGATAATGAATCCAAGAAAAATCGAGGAAGATCTATTCCACCACCTGGGCCCACCGCCGCACCACCATGAGCAGTTCATGGGCCCTCACCACAGTCAATCGCAGCCCTCCATTGACGACGACGCCTTCTCCCTCCCCGAAATTGACCTCTTCCGCGACGACGAGGACGAGGATGGCAGCCACACGTCGTCCGACACCGAAATCCCTCTCCCGCCCTCAAACGGCGCCGTTCAGTTTCAGAACCCTAATTTGCCGAATCATACCTCAATCAACCACAACAAGAGGCCAATTCATCAGTCTCCGTTGTGCATTAGCCCCGAGCCGCATATTTCCTCCCAATTCTACACTTTTAATAAGGATTCGCATGCCCTCATGATTCACTGCTTGATCGAGGGCCGATTAGCGACGCCGGAGGAGATCCGAGCGGCGACTCCGCCTCCTGTGCTGGCCAGCTGGCGCTCAGTGTGGAAGGATCGGAATGAGGATACAGCTTACCTGACGGCGTGGAAGCGCATCCAGGACAAGCTCAATGTCCACGTGGCGGAATCGGCAGCTAGCATCACCGGTAATAACAGCCATTTTCTTTGTTTCAAGAACAATTCAAGTCAATTTGTTTCGCATGTTGATCAGTGGCAGGACATAGTTATGTCATTTCATGGTGATGCTGATTTTAAACACTTAGGATTGAAAGAAACTATAGAAAGAATTAAGCAGGTGTGGACGGTAGGGGCAAAGTTTTATGGCATACCTGAGAGTTATATTAGGACATGTGTGGCTGCTTGCCCTGTTTGCTCGGATGAGTCTTCTGGGTGTGCGCCGAGGTCTAAGAGGCGTAGGTTTGAATATACGGAGTCTTTTGATGTGCCAGCCAAGGAAGTTCCAGCACAATTGCAACAGTTGGCAGCTAAGCATAAGGTCGTGTTGTGTATAAGACAAAAATATATTAGGTATAAGCCATTCATGGCTGAGGTCAAAGATTACGCGTGTCATAGGGCAGGGGAGCCAGCTTCCACGAAAAAGTCGCGTGTTTTGAAGAGGGAGCCGTATACGTCAAAACGGTGCGGGTGTGGGTTTCGTATAAGGGCGATAGTTCCAATATCTAATTATAATGAGAAAGATAAGACATTTGTCTATGAGGAGGAGGGGACAGCTGTCTTTAAGCTTTATGCGGTGCATTCAGGACATGAACCAGGGCCGTTGGATGGGAATGCAAGAATCATGCATCGTATGGTTGGACATAAAGGGGGTTTCCTGATGGATCATGAGACTGTCTATGGGATGGCTGAAGATGCGGAAAATGAGGGTTTTGGGTTCTTGGGAAAGGATAATGGGGACATGCAGCATTCGGTTTTGCAGCAGTTGCAGGAATTGAGGAGTGAATTGGGGTTGCTTGAGGGTAGGATTGGGAAAATCCCACCCTCGCTGTTGGGTTCTGTGTCCCGTGAACTCTTTGAAATCGTGAATAAGCTTAGAAATGTTGCAGATGATGGATCTAAATCTGTTGGATTGTTATCAGAGAAGCAGCATCTGGATGATGTGTTGGTGGTGGAGCATGATTTGCCAGATTGGGTTGATGACCATCACTCAAGGATCTATGGTGATGGCAAGGATGCAGATGTTATCGAAGATGATGAGGACAGTTTCGGAAGAACACTTGGGGAGGTTGCTTCTTGGGATCGGATGCGGACAGAGTGCAGGAATGAAAAGGATCTGCTCGGTGAGACATGTAAAGAGGAGAAGTGGTTGAAATGTGGAGATTTTGACCAGAAGGGAATTCTTGGGTGCAGTAATCCTAAGTTGAACAAGCTCATAAGGCATGATGAGACTATAGATCCTGATGTAACTCTTGTTGGTATACAAGTAGATGGCTTCTACCCTGAAAATCCAAAATGGTTTGATTCTCCCTGTGGACTGGATCCTGGAGCTGACTCTGAAGATGGTGGATTCAGACATGGGGGGATCGTGTAGAGAGTAGAGACCATTCATCTTGGTGAACCCACTCTAACTTAATTGAGTTTTTTTGGTTTCATTCATCTTAATTCACTGTTGGAAGTGGGTTGTACAATTATGTACACACTACAAAGCTTGGAGGTCCTCAAAATCACAGTAACAGCCTTTAGATGTCTTTATTGCATGTAATTTGTAAAGTATAGCTGTTTTGGAATCTCTGCATATACTTAAAATTGCTCTGTCTTGACCTTTTCTAATTTTGAATATGAACTTGGAGTTGCCACTATTATGCTTTGTGCCTGTGGAAGTTTGTCCCTTCAGCTTTGTTTGGGATTTGTGCTGTTCTTGTGTCCTCTGAAATTGCTTATAGCTGTATCTTATTCTTACATGGTGCATTCCTCTCTTAAAGCGAGTTTTCCTTAATGATTACTAAGTGGTAAGATTTTGCCATTTAATTATTTATCTTGATTTTCATTTTGATGACTATAGAAGATACCAATAACTTGTAACTATGGTAGCTAGAGTGTTAATACCAACTATAACACTTCTGGTGGTTTGAGGGGAATCATAATTAATTATGTAAAATGTGCATTGGATTTCAATATATATATTCATCATACCCTCCTTATTGCAGATTGGGATTGCTATATGTGTGGATTGATTTATATTAATTATTTCCAATTTTTTTTGTTTTCTTGGGTAGTATTTTGTAAATATTGTGGCTCAGATTAGCCATTTATTATACAACTATGACAGCAATTGATGATTGTTATTTTGTTTCTGCACCTGATTTGCATTCTTAAAAAATGGATTTGAAGCCTTTATGCTTTGTCAACACATTATTATTTTTGTTGTAACTATTATTTATTTTGCTTTGTCAACTGAACATGCACATGATAAATATACTTGCTCAATGTTTTATACTCACAGTATGATGTACTGATTTCGTGGTTTGTGGTCCAGCAATTTATTTGCCTTTTACCTTTTGGGAGAGAAATGGTTCTAGTGAAGTAGTTTTGTTTATTATAAAACTCATTTATCATCTCTGATATAAGTTATCATAATCCTATATTTTTGTAACTATGGAAACTTTTGTTCTCCTCTGCTATGTTTGCAATTAGTATACATGTCAGATGGTCCATCATTGCCCTAAGGTATAATCCATCGGCCATTCCATATCGTAGGCTGAGCTTGTGTGAATTGGTTTTGCATTGTGAAGAAGTTGGCAAGTTATTTACAAAATTATCAAGAAAGAGCACCTCTTCTTATTCTGTGACTTTTGTCAAGAAATGTCTTGCCTTAGCACTGATACTCGAAGCCAATACAAAGGTGCAGGTACCCACTCATGGACTTTTTGTTTGCATAATTTGAATTACTCAATTTTGATGAAAAGTTGTTCATCTGATATAATTGTTAAATTAATGTTTGAGTATGAACAACAGAACAAGTTGTCTATATCCATGTCTGGTATAACACTGAGTAATTTCAGATTTGGTACCTATTGTATTTGTGCTAGAAGCTTATTTTTATAACACGTTTTTCAATAAGTGTGTTTTATTACGTAAAATTTGCTCAATCGCAAGGGGAGAAGTAAATGCTTAGACTGCATCAAATCAGCGTGTTAGAATTTGAAATATAGTATAGATCAAAAATGGAAGGTTTTTCTATGATAGATATTGACAAATAGGGGTTTATCAAACATCTACTAGTGCAGTAGTATCATGTTGCAGTTGATGAATTTAGTTAGGTTTGATTTATGAAAGATTATGTAGTTAACTTGAGTTTGAGCAAGGATACGTTGTACAGTTGGGCTGACCTGTGAACATAATGAAACGTTCTGTGCTTTAAGAGTGAGGCTTTTAATATTTGATGTGCTAATAATTCTAACACTAGAGATTCTATGTTACATTTGGGTAACAACGATACCCAAAAAAAAAAAATTGCTCGTATATCTTTAATTTTGTTACTGGTTCTAGCAGTGACAATTTTTTATATTTTTGGTCTATTGCTATATAGATTTCACCTTTTCGGAAAAACTCCCAAACCATATTGATTTTTTCCTTTTTTTAATTGATAAGTGAACTTTTTGAAGATGTTGGTTTATGCATACTCTCTTAAATCTAATATTATATTCTTTAGAATGGATATGATTTAAGTAGAGGGTTAAACAAATTAACTAATAATGGAGACATTTCCCCTTATAATGGGATTTTACGTTAAATGATGGAAACCTTGTCAAGATGTAATAAATTTGTAACCCTGTTTGATGAGTTGGCTTTGGCAAATTGCTTTATATTCTCATTAATTGAATTATCTTTTGTGTTTACACTGTCAATAGAGCCGACCCCACATAATGGCATAAATGCTTAGTTTGTTATTGTTTGTTTGTGTGATTTTTTCACGCTTTCATCCATCATTTTTCCTTAACTTAAAGTTCCAGCTGTGGAGTCATTTCAGTTATGGAACTGGGGAAGCATAATAAAGCTGATTATACACCTACGTTAAATGGTAACTCTTCAGGTAATCATCGGCCACATTAGCTTTTAGTTTTAAGGTAGAATATAAAGTAGAAATGTCATGTATTAAAGGTAAATTTAATATGAGGACAGAAGTAGGCATTCAAACTTATGTATAAGTGTACTTCATTTTATTATTCATATCAGTGACAAATATGGCAGTTTGAGATTATTGTGGATATCTATTAGATATTGGATGGAGAATCTTAAATGAGAGGTGGGAGTGACGACTCTACACTCACATGTTTTTAAAATAATTGTAGATTTCATGCCAAGTAATCAGATGCAGTTGATGTATGTGGAAATTTGGTTTCAATAGTTCTTGACAATATTAAGGGTAGCTAGCTATAACCTTAGGCTTCCATAACCCATCTATTTCTCTATGTGTCTTTTGTTATTTCTATATAACTTTCATGATTATTTGGATGTGCATTGGATGTGTGTCTATTTGTTTTGCAATACTCATATGAAAATCCAGACAAGATCAATATTTACTATACATGATTAAATGACTCTTCATGGTTATACATTAACTATGGTAACTATGTTTGTCTTTTCATAATTTATTTTGAACCATATCAACACATTACGTGTGTCCTTTTTTTGAGGTGTCAAAAGCTGTCTGTTTGTCCAGTATAGTAAGTAGATATGTGAGGTCATATCTTGGTCTCCTTACAAGTTGATTCTGCCATGACATGGCTGTTGCTGTTTTCAAACTCTATTTCTTCCTCCTGTTGATATCTTATTATGCATGATTATCATCATCTATAGGACGCTTTCCTCATATACAAATTATAGTCTTGTGTTCTGGATATGCTATGGTTTTGGATGCATGGTAGACTGAGGCAGATGATGGTACTTGGTGATGTTAGTGTATACTTTCAAGCATGTTTCATCCTTTCTCCTCAAATTTCCTGAAGGTTTCTCAGGGAAGCAGTGGGTGCTTTGTAGTATCTTTTCCCTTTTTTCTCCCATTAAAATTTCTAAGGTTCACTATTCTTGGAATGATTGATGTAGACCAAAATCAGAATCTCTTTGAACTTAGTTTTCCACTACATGTAAGTAGATATTTGCAGAGTTCTCCCCACCCTGTGCATGCAGATGCTATATGAGAATCTAACTGACCCTTGACGAATCCGTTTGGAAGAAAAGAAGGCTGCAAACTTTGTTTATTAACACCAAAAGAAACTCCAATCAGTTGGCTATGATGGTTTTAATTTTAAATGAATATTTTCTCGATATAGAACACTCATCTCGATAAAAAAATTTGAACCGCCCGGGCATTTTCCCTCTTTTATCCAATGCTGACTCGACGACCTATGCCTTATGTATAAGTAAGAAGTATTTTTTGGATTTGAACTGAAAAAAAATAAACAACTTTGCTGACAATTACATATTTTTGGATATTGTCAGAAGAGTCCTCTAAGTATTTTGGTTTTGCATTAGATTCATTTTTTTTGGACTATGAAGAAAACCTAAAGAGATCACTGTATTGAGGTATCTACCAGCATGGACCATGAGTGTCTAAGTTGTTTGCTTGTAAGAAAGCTGAATTGGGTCATTTATGGTGGCCTCTCTCACTCTCTCTCATATTATCTGGTTCTGTTTTCCAAATCATTCGTCGTCTCTCTTACCTTTACTAAAGAATTTTTGTGCTTAATACTTCTGCAGGCTTGGATACTTGCTGGGTTTGCAAATGCTTTCCGATGGGGTAAATGCTCGCACAAAGTAAAGCTCTGCAGTGCCTTGATTCGATTTCAGTGAATATTATCTTATTAAAGCCGTTCTCTTCTTGTCGTTCACCCTACAAGGGCATCAATCTTTCATACCACAATGTATTTGAGGGCTTGTGAATGTAGCAGGTATAATTTCAATCCAACATCTTGGCTTTGTTCTTTCAGTCATCTCCTGATGATATGACTGCTCTTTGCAGTCACTGCATGGCCATTCACATCTTGATTTTCTTTTTCGATATTGCTTAATGTCTATATATTCGGGGTGGCTATGCACTTCATTACCATGTTTTCAAATTCTATTGTCGAATGTCTGATGAATCTGATTCATATGAAAGTGGGAGCTGGCTTTCATTCTTTCCTTTCATGGACATTAAAAATGAATATTTGTGGGTCTGATACCATTATTATGTCCATATATGATCATCCGTATTTCTTCTGCATTGATGACCATCCAGCCAAGTGTTAATTTTTTTTAATAGGTGTGTTATGTGTACTTTTTTTAAAGGTACCAACTAATCATTAATGCAAGCTTAGATTGCTGTTTCCACTATGATTATGAGAGATAAATAATCAAAATCATGTCTAATCATATGGTTTGCACGACAGATTTAGCGCTCCTCCATATCGTGGTGGGGGAGTGGTGGTTGGGAGCCGGGTCGGGACGGGCCGTCGGGGTTTTGAAAACGATGCCTTTCTTTTTTCGATTTCATGTTCTTTTTGGTTAAATATGTTGTAATCCAAATATTTAAGTTTTGTCCTAGTAGTACTTCTTAAAGGGAAAAGTGATGTATGCTCATGTTTATTCACTTTCTTATGATTGTCTATTTGTTATTTTGAAATAGCAAGATTTCTAGTTGAGGTAAAGGAAAATGAGATGAAAAAAGATGATGATTCACAAATAAAGGGAATAACAAGATTCGAGTGCACTAATTTTGAAAATTAATCATCAACACATAATTTAAGCACTAACTTTGTTCAAATTCTACAAGCAATTATAGGGAAACCATTTTTTATTTTTTTATTTTTATATACGTATATGCATTAGGCCAAATATCAAGATTCAAAATGCATTGTCACATAAGTATCAAGGCCAAATTTTAAAAAAAAAAATGTGGGTCCATAGTGCACCTTATGCCAAATTAGAGGTATTGCCTGTATCAAAATTCGGAATATCATTATCAAATAGCAGCTAAAATTAACAATCAAAATTAATTAGTTTTAGTAATGATGTATAAATAAAAGGTATTGTATTCTTTTCTACCACAGTGGGGATAATTAATTATTTTTCTATCATAATAGATATATTAGATATTTTTTCACCATAAATATATAAAAAAACAAATCAATCTTTGTTGATGGAACATAAATGAGTACACTTGTCATTACATCAATTTTTTATGCATTATTTCATATGTCAGTGTAATGATTATTTTGAACAATTGACATAACTTATGGTAGAAAAGTAACAAATTATATAGTATTATAAAAATCATTTTTATTTGAATTTATGATATTTAAGGACATTTAATCTAAATAAAATACATGATCATGGGACAGATGATATGGTTTGGGAACATACTCTAAAAGAAAAATATATAAAGAAAAGAATATTATTATAAAAAAATCTAAATGAAATCTTGATATGGATATAATGTAAATCTTCTTTGAAATTCAAAAAACTATAAGGAGAATGGATCCCACTAAGTCAAATTGTAACGCAAAAACGCTCTTTATTTTTTTAATTTTTTCTTTTATAAAAGGAAAAAGAAAAAGAGAAAAATCATTCAAATTCATAATCATTTCCCTCCCAATATATTTGGTTCAAATCAAGCGTTATGAATTTCCCTACATTTTCTATCTAGGGTTCTTCTTACCAAATTTAGATACACAATTCTCCTCACAGATAATCCATATCAATTCTGCATCAAGTTAGGGAGAAAGTGCGAAACCACGGCCGCGATCAGGCTGCTTGAATTTCAGGTTTGATTTCGCCATCATTTGTGTATGATCGTGCTGTGTGTTTCTATTTTTGCTGAAAAAGATCGTGGAAATTAAGTGGAAGGACCGGTTAGATGTTGTTCACTATTGTTGAAGTGGAGTAAATATGCATGTTGGTGAAAAGCGTATCTAAAATTCTGTGATGAAGTCATCATTTTGTGGAAAAATGGATTTCTCTTACGTAAATTAGTGGAATTCTCGTTTGACGTTTTCAGGAATTCTATATTTGAGGAGATCAGTGTTATGAGGCTTGATTCGTGTTCTTTCACCATATATTCTTTATATGTGTTTTTGGTGGATAATAGATGCAAATCATGGGTAGTAGTATATCTTTTCTCACCATTGTTGGTTTTAAATTTTGATACTTTGGGTTTGGGATTCCAGGCTACAAACTGCTCATGTATAACAGCCACATTGATCGGCGTTTGCAAATGGAAACAACTTGCAGTTCTCTTCTATCTGAGCTACAGGTTATCTGAGATAATATTTTTCTTGTGTATCTTTGTCTAACATTCAATTGCAGAACTTTGTCAACTCAAAATACATAATTTTTTAACTTTTGATGTTACTGGATCAGAAAATATGGGATGAAGTTGGAGAGGATGATAACAAAAGGGACAAGATGCTATTTGAACTTGAACAAGAGTGTATGGACGCATATAAAAGAAAAGTGGATCAGGCGAGTCGCATTAGAGCTCAGCTGAGGCAGGCAGTGGCTGATGCTGAAGCACAGCTCGCAGACATCTGCGCTGCATTGGGAGATCGTCCAGCTCATATAAACAAGGTCTAAAAACATGGAAAAAAAGGACATATCTAAAATCTTTTATGTTTGCAATGAATAAGCTTTGGAATTATGTAAATAGTTTATATGGTTTATTAATAGTGCCAGTTTTCTGTCTGAGACAGAGTTCTGGAAGCTTGACGAAGTTGCATGAAGCAATTATGCCTCAATTAGAAGATATGAAAAAGAAAAGAAATGAGAGGAAGAGCCAATTTGCAGAGGTTTTGAAACAAATAAGTATCATCTCTATGGAGCTCTCAGGATCCATAGAAGCAAATCCTGACATATTGGCTATTGATGAGAGGGATTTGTCAATGAAAAAATTAGATGATTTACGAAATGAGTTACTTTTGCTGCAGAAAGAGAAGGTAATTGTCCTCCACCTCCACTTGTCCATCTTGTTGTTCTCACTTAGACTGACATTGATGCTAATTGACAATAGCCACTTAATAGAAAAGTTAAAAGACTGAAATATGGAAACTCTGTAACTATTTAGACCTTTGTAAAGGAAAAAACATGAGGTTTAATCTGGGCAATTGTGAAGATCTACATATTTTTCTTTGGGTCAATTATGCAACACTAGAAAACGTGGGACTTGGTTTTAAAGTTTAAGCATGTAAATTTGATCGTGTTTGGAAGCATATATATAATCATGCTTGGGAGCTCTCTGCTTCTTTTTATAGTTGATTCTGGCTTGAGTATTTTTTCTAAAATACACTGAATTTGCTTGCAGGGTGAACGCCTGAAGCAGTTGCAAGACCTATTGAATGTTCTTAATGCTCTGTGCATGGTGCTTGGAATGGACTTCAAATCAACAGTTTGTAGTGTGCATCCATCTTTGAACAACTCGTGTGGGAAAAGGAGCATAAGTGCAGATACAATACAAGGGTTATCTGCTAAGATACGTACACTTAAGAATGTTAAGTTGCAGCGCATGCAAAGGGTAAGCATATTTTCAAGTCAAGTTTCTCTCTAGCAATTTAGGCTCCCTCTTATTTGTGGCATCTTCAGCTTCAAGATCTAGCAATAACCATGGTAGAACTCTGGACTCTGATGGACACACCAGTTGAGGAGCAACAAATGTTCCAAAATGTCACTCGTACAATTGCTGCTACAGATAATGAAATAACAGAGCCCAACAGTTTATCTTTGGAGATCATCAGTAAGGTACTTTCTCACTATTTAACTTAGGTGCCAATGGAAGCATTATGTATTACCATCTTGTCATCCTCTATCCCCATTATCCCATATGCCAATATTGGAGTGTGCAATTTCATCTCTGGCAGTGATATATACATACAATGGTTCTTGTTCTCAGGCTGAAGCAGAAGTATTGAGACTGCAAGAAATGAAAACAAGTAAAATCAAGGAGGTCCTTTTGAAAAAAAGATTGATTTTAGAGGAAATATGCCAGGAAGCACACATGGTTGTTGATGGACAATTTGGAGCAGAACTCTCAATAGAATCTATAGAATCAGGTCCGGACACTGTTCGACTCTTCTGTACAAATGAGCAGTGATTTTATTTTTTTCAGAAGAATAAAATAGGCAGCCAAATTCTGAATGGTTGCATCTCTGATGATCTTGTGTTTCCAAAAAGAATAGTAGGCTGCAACTGGCTGATTCCATCTCTCTTAAATCTATTCACAATTTTGCAGGGGCAGTTAGTCCATCTGATCTACTTGAAGAACTAGAGGCCTGCATTTCCAAGGCTAAAGAGGAAGCTTTTAGTAGAAAAGAGATTCTTGAAAAGATTCAAAAATGGTTGGCTGCCTGTGAAGAGGAATGCTGGCTGGAAGAGTACAATAGGGTTGGTCATAGTTTTGCTTATGTCACTGAATTTTGCTTTCATTATCCATATCCACTCTACCCCCACCCCCCACACCACTACACTACCAGGCCCTTCCTCCTTACTCTCTCTCTAAGATTATTTCTGAATAGGATGACAATCGTTACAATGCTGGGAGAGGTGCACATCTTATGCTAAAGCGTGCTGAGAAAGCTCGTGTGATTGTCAACAAAATTCCAGGTATATGGCTTTCTTTACATCACATAATAGACTGTAGCAGAGACAACTAAATAGTTTCATATCTTCTTATTTCTTGGTGTCAAAAGCAATGGTGGACACACTGAAATCAAAAGCAAAAGCTTGGGGGAAAGAAAGAAAAGCTGAGTTCCTTTACGATGGTGTAAGCACTTCTCTTGGATTGTGATATTTTTTACACCTTTCAAACTAAATACATTTTAACAATCAATGTTGTAATATTATTGTTTTCTCTAGGTTGGTCTTATAACCATGGTTGATCAGTACTGCGAATTAAAGCTTCTGAAAGAACAAGAGCGTCAAAAGCGACGGGTAAACTTGCTTAACATTTTGTCAAATATCAAATTGAATGTGTGTAATTTACTGATGCTATTCTTTACATTAGGATCAGAAGAAGCTCCAGGGACAGTTAATAGCAGAGCAAGAAGCGATATATGGGTCAAAACCAAGCCCATCCAAGAGTGGAGCCAAGAATTTCAGACCTTCAACTATTGGTACAGCTACTAGTAAGAGACTTTCATTAGGAGGAGCTGCTCTTCAAAACAAACTCGACAAAGCATCTCTCTCGTCTCGTTCTATTCTGAAGAACAGCTCCATTAAACGAAACACTCCATATAGCCATCACCAAAGCCTCATGGCCCATTCTTCTGGTAAACATGTTCACTAGCTTTCGAGCTTTATTGTTCAATTACGAATTAAGTTTCACTTAACTGATTAGCCTCAACTACACATGTAAAACAGGCAAGAAAAGCATGTCTAGTGGCCCTGTTAAACACCATGCAAGCAATGCATCAAACTCACACCAAACTGAATCATCTTCGATACTAAGGAAGGCTCTCTCTCCCCTATCGTCTTTTTGTTCGAATATCATTCCTTTCAATCAGGATCAGAATGCCAAAAACAGTGAGTATTTCCAGGATACACAATCTGGCTACAAAACTCCAGTAATAACTCCAATGAAAACAAACACGTATTCTGTAAATGATGAGAACAGAACTCCAAAGAGAATGCCTATTCCAATGCCAGCTACTCCTCCAACAATGTCTACTGCAATGCAAACAGCTATGACCCCTTACACACCTAGATTATGTGGCACTGAAGAGGCTGATTATTCGGTCGAGGAAAGACGAGCTGGTTTCATCATTCCTAGGTCTCATTCTAGGACACTGTCACTAGTTTAGTTTGAAGTGTTTGAGGTTTTGGTTCGTGATCATATCTGTCATTTTACATAGTCTATTGATCTATGGCTTCTATACTCTTCATGCATGTAATATGCTTTTTAGGTGTTATGCGATGTGTGGATTTGTTCTCACTTTGTCTATTTTGTTAGTCTCTTTGCACTTACTCATTTGAAAGAATTTGAGAAACCAAATTTAATATGAAATTAATAATATTTGTAAAATAATAATGAATCTTCTTTTTATGATGTGAGTAATGAATATGTACTTATATGTACTAAATTGGCAAATAAAGGCTTAAATGCAAATAAAATCATTAACTTTTATAAAATTGGAATATTAACATGATTTTCTTAAATTTAGTAAAATAAATTGTGAACTTTGTATAGTTGTAATTTGTATCACTGTCCTTTTTTTTGAAAAAAAGACCGTTGAAGTCTCAAGCAATGTTTACACTTTGGATGTGACACAATTCTTTTTTTTTTTTTTTTGGGAAAAAGGATAACAAATGTTGAGAATCATTTCGCCATAATGGAAGATGATTTGAATTGTAAAAATATGTAAAGTTCATGATTCTTTTGATAAACTAAAAAGGTCATATGTTAAAATTGAAATATTTTAGAAGGTTGTGGTTTATTTGTATAAGATACAATACTTTTGACCCTTCTAAAAAAATTTAAAATGTTGAAGTATATATAATTCTATCAATAGAAGCTATGTTCTACATATGTTCATTTCACATAATTTGTAGATAGATTCAAGAAACAAAAAAATAACATGAAGTTCATTGTTATATGATCGTTTTCAATTGATTCCTAATTTAGTTGCTAGATTATTTAGAGAAAAAAAACTGAATAGAGAATGAAATCAAGCAACCAATTGTTTCAAGCGATATTCCTTATCTAATTTTTTACTCCAAAACTTTTTATAATACTCGTCAAAAGTAAAATCTCGATAAATATTGATATTATCTCGACTTCTGAGTTTCTCCGGTGCACGAATGAGTATAGTCTCACTTGGGGCAAGGAATGAAGCTATGGGCAATCTTGGTTTATCAACATTCACAACAGCTCTATGCCAAACTTCTACACTTGCCATTACTTAGTGCTTGAATTTGATCGCCAATGTTTATGACCAAAGCCTCTGGCTTCGGTTATATTTCTAGCCACTTGTCGTTCTTAAGAACTTGAAATCCGAATACTTGCAAGTCTTGAAGAAGAACGGTGAGGATGTACGGATCCGTATGAACTGGTAATCCGTAGGTCAGCTCGGGTTTTGGGCATGCCGGATAGTAGTTGATGGCCATATGTTGCCCTTGCTCTCCTAATATGTTCTTTGGACAATCTTTGTCTAAGCCTAGGCTCTCTGATATGGCTTACTCCAATAGCAACCCTAGTTGTCGAATCTCCATGTAGTAATTGCTTATGATTTCCCTACAATATAACAAATATTAGAGATGTCGATAAAGGTCGTGCAATTTTAGCCCTAACTCAAAAGCCTAGATAAAAGATTAGAAAACTAAGGCCAGTTCTAACCTTCAGATCACATCAAACTAGATTTAATCTTTTAAATTTTCTCTTTTTTTAACCCTAGCCTGCCAGCTAAAGGCCAACTAGGGTTAGTTAAAAAAAACAAATGTTGTAAAAGTTGATAAAGGTCGTACAATTTTAGCCCTAACTCAAAAGCCTAGATGTCATAAAAGTTCAGAAAATTAAGGCTAGTTCTAGCCTTAGAGATCACGTCAAGCTAGGTCTGATCCTTTAAATTTTTTTTTTTTTTTTAACCCTAGCGCCAGCTACAAGGTCAATTAGGGTTAGTTAAAAAAACTAATGTTGTAAAAGTTGATAAAAGGATTGACCTTTTACAACATATCTAAGTCATATTTAACTCAACTTACATGAAAGAAGAAAGTATAGAAGGCCATTTAGACATGTACTTCTCCAAGGGATAACAATGAAATCGCAGATAGTTTCTCCAGTTTTTCACACTACCCTTCTCCACATTAAAACTTGTCATTAATAGCATCGTTTTTAAAGAATCATCGGAGTACAACTTCATCTTCTCTTTCATGGGTAAATTGAAAAACTCGTGTGCAACTGTCAAAATATTTTTCATTGCTTCCTTTGATATTCCATGTTTAATCACCTTATACCGAACATAGACAATAGCATTAAGGTGATTGACGCCATAGCGACAAAGAGGATGTTTAGAGTTTATAAGTTTCTCAAAAGTGATTGGTGAAAATTTAAAAATAAGAGCTAGCTTATTTCATTTTAAGATGTGAGCTTATAAGTTTTTATTTTTTATTTTTTTAAGAAGTAAAAAAATCTCAACTTAATTTTATAATAAGTTAAATTATACAACTGTCATTCCTAATATCTTCTAAGTTCCTAGTAGCATCAAATATGAAATACCTAAATCAAAAATCAATCAAAAATCAAATGAGATTCAAAGAAAAAACATTGGCTCTAGAACACATTTCTATATAATATGGAACTTGATCGTTTGTTAATGAAATTAGAAGAGAGACAGATAATTAAATTCCACCATCTTATTTATCCAAATAATTTAACACTTTATTTTTAAAATAAGGTAAAACATCTTATAAGATGAATTATCATTATAAACTTTTTTTAAATGAAACTTAACCAAACACTCTTAAAGACTTAACATCACTATTTATTACCTGAAAAAAATCATATTCTCTAACGGCATTGCCTATTTGTTAGATTATCACACTTCTATCTTTGCAACTCAAATCGATTATAGGAATATCGTCGCACTCAGCTACTTCTGATAGCTTTGGCCTCTCCGATTCTGGACGAATGTAGCTATCGGGGAAGCTGAGGAACTCGATTCCACTGATTATCTTCGTTTCCATGGAAGTTAATAATCTGCTTCAACATAAGTATATATATTAGTAACATCTTATACAGTTTTATTACAAAATTTTACATTCTTGAGGTCTAAGCATTGTAGTAAAAGAAACGAAAAACTAGCCATCTTAAAAAAAAACGCAGTAATTGTGTGTTAAAACAAGGACATTAGGAACCTGCACACTCCAATGAGCAATATTTTCTATGATGCAAACACAATCATTCATGAAATACATATGGGGTTTGAATCTATATATAATATAGCAGCTTGGTAAATCATGTGTGTTGTCTTAGTCTTAAGGAAATTACAGTTTTATCCTTACGTGGATACCATAGTGCTGTGATTGTGGTGTTTTATGTGTATTGGACATGTAAACGTGTCAAATAAAATCATTCTTATTAATTTTACAAATAATGTGACATGCCCGAGAAATTATGAATAAGATTCATCAATCTTATGATGTCATCCCATGCATGATCAGCATGCTGACGTAATTCAACCTCATGTGTCGAGTATTAGATAATAGTTGTCGATGAAGATGAGATCAGTAATGACATCACCCTTGCATCATGAGGGCGAATATCTTAAAAAACATATGGTTAGTAGAAACACGGAATGAAATGTGGTCAAATCGTAGTATCATCCATCTAAGAATTTTCATGTGAGTCGTGAAAATGATGGATGCATTAATAACAACAATTATGTAAATGATACTCCCTCCGTCCCGAATTACTTTACACATCAAATTGAGCACAATTTTTAAGAAAAAGTGAATATTTGCTTTTTGATTGAGGGTATAATGGTCAAATTTACTTTTTCTAATGGAGTGATTAGTTTAATATTAAATGGCATTGTGTGAGAAAAAGTAATGATATTGTGTGTAAATAAGTGTGTATTGTGAGGGTAAAAATTATGATAAATTTTACTATTTTTGGGTGTGCAAAGTGTTTGGAGACAAATTAAAAAGGAAAGTGTGCAAAGTGTTAAGGGACAGAGGGAGTACTATTTAGTGGAGTTTGTCAAAAAAAATATAGCTTATAAAATCTTCACATCTCATCTTTAACATTTTATCAGGATTTTATAAACTTTTAATCAATAAGATATTTTAAATAAATTATAAGTTTAAGTTAACCAAACACCCTCCTATTTATTTGTTGTACATTTATTAGTTGGACGATCATCTACCAATATTCTATACATAGGTTATAAATTGACAGGTGAATGAACAAAATGAAATTTTCAGTTTCTTCATATTTGTGAAATCTTGTTGCACTGTCACAATCATTTAAAAATCTTATATCCTCTCCTAAATTATATTTCTTTTAATTTAACCGGACAACTCAGTCCAATTACACTCAGGCCCATATTTAAGTAGTATTGGGCTTTCTAAGCTTGTAATGAGCCCATTGTGTAATTCTTGTAGCCCAAAAGAGAAAAATAAGAGAAGTTAATTGCAAACATTACGACGTCGTATAAACGGATTTGGAGCTTTCAGCAAATTTCTTTCTTGAGAGAAAAGACAGCGGAAATTTAAAGAAGAAAAACTGAAGAGCAATTCATTCTTTGGATCCCAGCAAAATTTCCTTTCTCTCTCTAAGTTATCATTGATCTAGTTTATTAGCAATCACCATGCCCAAGCAGCAAGCAAATTGGTCTCCATACGACAACAATGGAGGGTATGTCTAAACCCTAATTGGAATTTTAATCAACAGTTTGACGTAAGCTGTGGTTTGAATGCTTATATGTGTGTCGTGTGTGTTCGCTTAGCGCAGGACCTGTGTCGCGATTGCCGGAGCTGATTACTGTGTGATTGCGGCCGATACTCGAATGTCCACTGGCTACAGTATTCTCACTCGCGATTACTCCAAAATTATTCCTCTGTAAGTCTTTTTGCTTTTTTTTTTTTGTTAATTCTTTTTGTCCATTTGTTCGAGAATTGTTTTGTTGCTTTTGTTCTGTGTCTTGCTCTTTGAGATTTTCTCTGGTAAATTTGATGGAGTAGGTGTTATTATAGATGATTTTGGTTGAAGTTTAATGTACAGTTGTAGTTGTTGAAAGGAACAAGCTATAGGTAATATAAACCAATTTAAAATTAGCTTGTTTTATCAAAATGTTGAGTAAAAAAATTGTTTTTTTTTTTTTTAATGTTTAGAGTATCTATAGAGAAAAATTTTAAATTTTTTTTTTACCCAATTGAATATGAGTGGTGTGGTGTAGTTTTCTGTAATCATCTTTCAGGTTTCAGTTCTAATACTAAAGGTACAGCTGCTTATCGTAAGACTTCATTCACTCAATTATGTTTTCAAGATGTCTAGGTTGGAGTGGAGATAAGTACATGATTCCTACAGTCCCTAGGATGGAAAGATGTTAATTTTTGTGAGTAAAATGCGTGGATGAAGCATGCACTTCGAAGTATTGTTAAAATCTGGCATTTGTCTCATTTTATTTATGACCGAAAATGTAGTTGATAAATCAATTCCTTTCAAACCTCTGCTAACCATCTGGTGTCTCATTTACACGAATGCTCTATCTAATGGGCACTCGGATTTAGTTAAAGGCTGAACTCTTGAAAACTAGATGTTGGGTTTGCGAAATGAACCTAGTGGAACTAGAAAGGGCCTTCCTGAGATTTGTTTTTAAGTTCTGCAATGTCACTGCATTCATGTGTCTACTTGTTTCAATTTGGAATTTCATTTGCTGGCTCAATTTTTGTTGTTGGAATGTTCACATCATGGAGCCTGGAGTAGGGCAAGAGGAATTTTTATTGCTCTGGCTTATAACAGTTTAAGTTCCTTAAATCTTTTTAATCCAACCTCTTCCACTGAACTTGTGAGATTCATGAGAATTTTCTTTTATGAAATCAGTAGTGTTTCATCACTCCCATTTCCTAATTCACTTTGTGAAATAACTATGATGTTATGTACCTCTTATAGATAAAAGTGATCTGTGTGTTCATCACTTAAAACCCACCCTCTACTCCTTGCTGTTATCCATGGAGCCTTCCCTGGGAGAATTCATCATAATACTATTATTCCTTCTTTACTTGTGCTACTCTTTTCTTGAATTTTCTGTGTTCTTAATATTTGTCTTGTCTATTAGTAATGACTAGGGGATATGAATTCTCTTTTGTGTTAAATTTGCTGATGTATCTTACTATCTTCAGAAGTGTTTCATGTCTGTTTGTGAATATTGCTCTGATTTATTCTTGTTTTCATTTGACCATATAGAGCGGAAAAATCTGTGATGGCCTCTTCTGGCTTTCAGGCTGACGTTAGAGCTCTGCAAAAGGTGTTGGCAGCTAGACACCTGGTGAGTTGTTGAAACATGTGATATAAAGGCTATGGCTGACTTTTTGAATATCCTCGTGAATCTCATTATCATCATGATCATATTTGACTGCCAAACAAACTGTTTCTCCTTGTTATTGGACTATCAATCCTTTGGGTATGCAATTGCTTGTTCAATAGCTTAATTTAGTATGTCTGATTTTGAAAGAATATTGAAATTCACCACTATTTAATGTGGCTGATATTGGATTGAAATTTCAGAATTATACCTGGTGAGGATCACTAGGTCATTGGTTCGTTCTCAACTTCTAAGCTTGTTGTTTCATTGAATTTCATATACTTGGTAGTCTTCAAAAATAAAAATACTTGACTTTGAATGCTGCTAGTTGTTTGTGTTGTTTAGAGTGGATTCTATTCTACACTCTTCATGAGCTCCCTCTCCTCTCAGGCCCCTCCCAAAAGTAAACCGTAAAATAAAATGACACAAAACAAAACACCTTGCCAATGTGGATGTTAATGGAAGGGTGACGTGGAATGTGGGGTCCACATTAATGTGTTATTAATGGGAAGGGTTGTGGATGTTCTTATGTGCCATTAAGACTCACTAGATTTCAATTTGGCAGATCTGATGCAAATTAACTTTTTTTGTTTGACTTCTAGACTTATCAGCATCAACATAACAAGCAAATGAGCTGCCCTGCAATGGCTCAGTTGCTGTCTAATACCCTGTACTTCAAACGTTTCTTCCCTTATTATGCTTTCAATGTCTTGGGTGGCCTTGACAGTGAGGGTAAGACTAGATGTTATTTCAGTTGGATATTGTTTCAAATCTTTCTACTGTTTGTTGATTCTTCTCTTTGCCTTGCTGAAAATTCCTGAAGGAAAGGGATGTGTCTTCACATATGATGCTGTTGGATCTTATGAAAGAGTTGGATATAGTGCTCAAGGTTCTGGTGCTACTCTTATCACACCCTTCTTGGACAACCAACTGAAATCTCCAAGTCCTCTCTTATTACCTGCACAGGTTTGGTCTTTAAATTTCTCATTTTGAAAAATACATGTCCTCCTCCCCACCCAAACAAAACCATTAATATATGAATATGCAATGTTGCTGCAGGATTCAGTGACTCCACTTTCAGAGGCAGAAGCCATTGACTTGGTGAAAACCTGTTTTGCATCAGCAACAGAAAGAGATATATACACAGTAAGTTTGTTCTTCCTTATACTTGCATATTTTAGGTAGCTACTTTTGTAGTGTTGTTCCCGATCTAAGTAGTCGTGTGACATGTAGTTGGTAAAGTTAACAATATGGCTGATTATGTAAACTGATGATTATTGCATTTTGATTCTTGAAACATGTTTTCAGTTGGTGATGCTAGCCATATCTGCAAATTTATATCAAGATTGTTTTTGGATCTATACAAAAAAGGCACTGTTATAATAATGTGCCATTTGACTGCAGCTGGTTTACAATTTTCAACTCGAACATGTAGGCATGCATATTCATCCAATTGTTTGACATGATACTTGCCATCATCAGTAGTCCCATTTGCCCTATCCTCACAAAAGACACATACTATATGTTACCTTGTTATCTTTTTTCTTTCTTTTTGTGCATTACAGGGAGACAAGGTGGAGATAACCGTATTGAATGCAAGTGGTTTCCGCCGTGAGTTCATGGACCTCAGGCTAGATTAAGTCCAACTTCCGCATCACTTGGTGATCAGCGCCCCAGCTTTTCCTTAAAAGAATGTTCGTTGGTGTAATGCATCGCATGATTTTTCACAAGGGCACATCAGCTTCCTCTTTCACCTCGCATCAAGTGCCTTCTTATCTTTAAATCTTAATCTGCAGCGTATGTATGAACCATTGATTGGGAACCGAATTTCTGGCGAAATTTTATGTTCATTACATTATAAAACTCAGATTTCTACTTGCCTTTCTTTTGAAACTGATTAATGTAAGAGCCTGTTTCTGATATTCCATAGTCTGTCTTTTCATGTTCAATAACCATAAAGGGCGAAACACATTTTATACACACCCATGTGGGCGTGTAGTAAAACCTGTGATCTATTTCATGGTGCTTTTCAAAAGTATGAATCTATTATTATGCCACAATTATTGAAATAATTTTTCTGATTTCTTGACTTTGAACTGAATCATCGCAGCATTGATCTATCCTATAAAAAACTGGCTGTTCTTGAGCTCAATTAGAAACTGTTCTCTGATGCCCATCCCTTCTTCTCCAGTGCCACTCTCAGTGCCTACAAACACACATTCATCAACATTCTATGTTAGCTCTTTTCACAATTCTATGAACTACAAACCCAAAACTGCTGAATTTCTTCACCTTGATCCTCTTTCGGTTTATGTCGAAGTCGAAATTCCCCAAACGTGATGCTGATCGGTATTGCACGATCGATTTCTTGCCCGGTGGAAACCAGAACTCAACATCATCAACAAACTGAAACAGGGGATGGTAAGAGTCATACAAATATGTAATGGATTTTGGTGAAGGGGTAAAGGGATCGACGTCTTACCCCTAAAATTGGGCTTTCATATTCCACTCGCACATAGTCATCTCTTTTCTCTGTTATTTTTGGTGTGAAATTGTCTGGTTTTGTTGATTTTATCTGTGAATCATTATTTGAAAATCAGCTTCATTTACTTCCAGGGAATAATTTGTGGGTTTTTTTTTCCTAATTATGTGTTTCAATTTCGTATTTCATTTTTTGTCATTGACATTATTGATAGAACGAAATCAAGACTGTTACCACATCAAGTAGCTCTTCCATTGCGTGTTGCTTGCTAACTGGATTTTTACTCCCACGACCCTCCTCAGGATTATAATTCCTGCAAAATTATCACACTAATTTGAAGGGGTATTTGGTAATTTAAATTTAAAATTAATATTCCTTTACTGAACAAAAAATGGTTTTTTGTAATTAATCTTTATATAACAGAGATATAATGGTTTTTTCAAGTTTGACCAAAGACTTGAAAAGACAGATAATAATACAATGAATCACTTTTACTTCCTCATTTCTCACGTTTTTTATTTGAAAATCGAATAATAATAATAATAATCACATGTATAAATTAGCTACAAAGACCTAAATTGAGTGGAAATACAGGCAATATAGCATTATGACCCACCCCCCCACCCCCCTCACCCCACCCCACCCCCTTAGAAATTAGAAAATTGATGTGATCAATCTTATGATTAAAAAAATTCAACAATTTCGAAATAATATATTTTATAGATTGCCTCATATTTTGAACAGATGAATTGATGTGAAGTGATTTATGAAGGGTACAGACCAAGGTGGAGCATAGTGAGTGAGATCACTGATATTCTCAGAAGTGGATACACAGTTGTTTGTGGCTGGGCATAATGCTAATCCTGGAGGACTTTTCTGCACACCCAAGTAACTTGGTTTTGTTCCACTGCAAATCATTATTTTACAAAATTATTTTGTTATTTCAGTAATTGCATCAAGAAAACAAATCTAGAGAATGGATAAGAAACTTGAGGTGGGCGTTGAATTAAAATAAAATGAAGTACCTGAAATGGAAAATAGCTCCAAGAACAGCAACTTCACTGCTCCTCAATACTATTTCCCTGCACATGCAGTTTTTTTAATTAGAGAGAGCGAGAGCGAGAGAGAGAGAGAGAGAGAGAGAGAGAGAGTGAATACCTACGAGTCTTTGGGGCAGATGTGTCATGGGGTGGGTTCTCTTGTTCTTTCTGGTGAGAGAGAATGGGAAAGTTAATGTGGGGGTTTAAAGATGAGATGTGGGTTGTTTTGTACTTCTTATGGCTCAAGAAATGAGCACTTGGAGATGCCATGGAAGCCATTTCTCAATGCTCTAACTCTCTCTCTCTATCTATCTCTCTCCCTCTGTGTGTGTTTAGGATTTATGTTGTTTAAGGTCAAATAAATAGACTTGTTGTAGAGGCAAGCAGTGTTATAATGGCCGGTGCCATGATACTAATATTTGTTTATACACGTGTGGTCTCTCTCACTAACATGGCCGGTGCCATGATTCTACTATTTGTTTATACACGTGTGGTCTCTCTCTCTCTCCTCTCTCTATAATATATATAGAGAGAAAAACTCACACAATCGACTTTTGCTCTTTCAAATTTCTTTTACTATTAATCATAAAAAGGATGTTCGTAATCTTGGGTTACTTGAATAAGTACTTTAATCTTACAAAACACGCATAAAAATGCCTACAAGAAAACTTCAAAGTAATTGAAATTACTCAAATTAGTTTTTTATTTGTAGAATTAGATTAATAATTTTAGTAAATAAATTAAAATTTAGCCAACGAAAAAAACAAGAATCTTCCATCAAAAATAGCTAAAGGGTTTCACAAAATTACCAACAAACATTTTCATTTCATAGTATATGTGTAAATGATCGATATTGCAAACCAATATAATTCACCTACCAATAAAATCAAGATCAAAAGCCAAAAATCTGAGAAGATCAGAACTAAAAAGCATATAACTTTTTGATTCAAAGTGCAGATTCTGTACAGAGATTATCTGATCTGGGATTTTCTTAGCAAGGCATTGCCAGTGGTCTACGAGTACTCAAAACTTTTCGTGTGCACTTATCATGTACACACTACAACAAAAACCGAAAAAATTAATGAAAGATGCCAAAAGACTACCATCATGAGATCCGTTTTACTCTTCATCTCTTCCAAGTGTGGAAACGATTCATCATTTATACTCTTCATCTCTTCCAAGTGTGGAAACGATTCATCATTTATAGATGACGCCAGCCAATTCAACTTCGTATATAAGCCATGAGTTTGGTGGAACGTTTTCTCCCCCTCCATGCTTCCCAAAACTGCACGACAATAATGAAAACCTTAAGACTGTATAAACAAAGAAAGAGGATTTGGGGAAATGGGACATGGAGAGGTGACACATTAGAATCCATACCCCATAGACGGAGGGATGATAAGCTTCCTCTTGTCACCAACACGCATACCTGAGCATATCACATGTTAAGCATGTGAAGAAAATTAGACTTGAAAGTAGAAAGGAATGAAGACTATTATCTTGTATCAAGTAAAAAGCATAACTACCTTCTATGCCAAGATTCCATCCATTAATGATTTTTTCGTCACCTGAATGAAGATGGATGAATGACAAGTAACATATATAAACAAGACCATTTTCGTTTACTTTATCACATATAAAAAGAAATAACTATGGTGGGGGATAATTTATACCTAACCGAAACTTGCAGGCTCTTTTGCCCACATTTGAGTCAAATACATGGCCATTCTCCTTCAACATGGCAGTGTAAAAGATTTTGACCTGATCCAAGGTTCATTTATGCAGTACTAAGTGGGAAGATCGTAAATATAACCAACCAATTGACAAAATGGAATATCTCTGACTGGTTTAACATATAAACCTTTTTCCCACGAGTAGCTACTTTTGCATTGGGTGGTCCATTTGCCACCTCTTCAATGATCAACCCATTTGACAAGGTCCTGTTTTGCACTGGCTTTTCATTTGTAGGCTGATTCTTGATGTCCGTGAGTTTGGTCTCTTGGTTGTCTGTCATATTAGGCAAGCCCATGTTTAAATCTCCCCCGACTTGATTTTTCTTCTTCTTTGTCTTTTTCTTAGTTTTATTCTCAGACTGATCAGTATTTGCAGGTAACTCAAATCTTATGCTGACCTCGCTGCAAGCAGAAGTTCAAGTTATAATGCCACATTATAGGATAGGCAGAAGCCCAAACAGATGATAGCAGCCAGAATTCTATTTCACTCTCCATATTTTTTGTTCATAAAGCTTCACTTATTTTTCCATCATCTTATATTCAGATCCTACACCCATAGTTACTAGTTTATCAGATCAATTGTTAAAGTTAAATGTGAAACAGAATGCATATCCTACCTCACTTGTTTGTGATAAAGCAAAATCTTAATAAAAAAGAACAGATAATATGGAACTAACTTATCAATCTGTTGCTCCTGATCTCCATCTGGTACATTCTTCTTCTGGCTATCAGCATGTAATAAATCCTGCTCGGATCTATCATCTTTAGCAAATTTCACACCAATTCCTTCAGTTGATGTCCGTTCCAGCTTTTCTTTTCGTCTCTTCTTTGATTTTTTACAATTTTCAGGGCTCAATTCTGGAGGAGGCTCCAAATCATGATCTCCAAATTCCCTGCTTATGTAAATGTATTATAAGATAAAAGCTACCTGGGTTTTATGATAATAATTGCCAATGGAGCATAGACTGCATATCATATATAACTGCACAGACACTAAAAAGCACTATTGAACTGCCCATTATTAACAATTTAACAGGTAAAAGAAATACAAGCTTACAGATTTTTGGAGGCTTTAGCTTCATGCTTTTTATCTTTTCTGTCAATCTGAACTTCACTGGTTTTCTCCTCCTTAGGATGTTCATTTCTTTTCCTTTTCCGGTTTCCACTGATTCACACCACATAAAGGCTGAGTAAGAGGAGTGTTAAAAGTGGTTCGCACAATGAATGGAGTAGGTATATGGCTCATTAATATATCACACTCACATATCAAGGGAATGCAATTGGTCCTTTCCATTGCTCGTAGGTAACTCCTGGTCGACATTGTTGGCACTTACATCACTCGAAGTTGCTTTTGCTGCTTTTTTACTCTTAAATACAGATAATAGGTAGCCTTCTTCACCTTCACTTTCATGTGAACTATCATCTGTATCTGACTCTACTACTTGGCGTTTTTTCCTAGGTCGTCTACCTTGGCCCTTCCCAATATTCAGATTCTCATCTTCTGATGAAGTCTCATCAACCACTTCAATAAATACACAAAGTTCAGAAAGGATAAAAGAAAGGTGATGTTGTTCAACAGGATTGAATAGTATCAAATTGAATAAGCTAGATATATCTAGAATTCAATTCCATATCACTTTTAGGTGAAACGTTCTCAGAAGTAATATTTTATGGCTCATTCCTGTAACTAATCAAGTTCATATACATTAAAACTTCATATATTACATTTTTAATATCCATGACAAATCCAGTTGTAATAACAAAAAGAAAAAAAAAAAAGAAAAGAAAAGAAACTAGCCTCATGTAAGTGTAGAGCATACCTTTGGATTTTATAACAGGGGATGGTGAAAAATCTTGCAGTTCATCATCATTAATGAAACTGTCCTCATATTCATCATCATCACTACGGTAACTAGATTCCTCTGTCTGGGTATCTTGAATATCCACACCAAAAGATTCTCTATTGAGTCAAAGTAAAGGAAGCCTAGAGTTTCCAACATGTAAACTAAATATCAACATGAGAATAACAAAGAAGCATTTTCCCACCATGTGAATCTGCATAGCCGCGATGAAAATATTGAAGGAATTGAGTTGGTCTGAAACGACCATCATCGCATTTTTAGACAATATGGTGGAGTAAGGTGCTAAACTTGAACAAAAAGAAAATCAAAGTAAGGTCCTCATCAAATTTAAAGAGAAACAACAAATAAGAAGGATACGAATCACTTTGAGGATTGGACTGCTGGCTTTGACGGACATAATAACCAGTGAGATAGACACTTCGAGGCCCAAGAACAGAAAAAACGACATCATCTGCTTCCTCAAACTCCAAATCTAAATGGCATGATTCTGTTTGGTTGGGCAGCAAAACACAGAGCAAAACTGGACTTCGCTTACCCACGTTACACTGTACTATACTCTTGGTGGTAGCATCACTAATCCCCAGAGTTGCCTAAACAATAAATCACAGCATACACCTCAAAGATGAAATGCCATAAACAATAATAAACAAACTACCCAGGAAACATTCATACACACACAGATGCAAGGAGAACAAGAGCCACGTATTTTGCCATCATTAATATCCCAACTTTTGATCTCCTAGAAGGTTTTCTTTAATATATAACACAATCACAACCCCTCAAAGTTCAACTTCTGTTTTCCACATGATAAAGTTCAACAATAACATAGTCATTTTCTCCATATATTACAACAGTAGATGATAAAGCAATAGACAACAAACAAAATGTCATAGTCCCCATTTATAAACAAAAATTAAATTTCAGTAATCTGAAAGAGTACCTGCGATATTCGGAGCCTTCCTCTTGCCTTTTCACAAAAATGAGTCACAGGCTTTCCGGGCTTCACCTCAATACCTAAATTGCAGCAACAATTTCAAAAAAGAAAATATATATAATATCAAAATGGAACAATATTGTAATAATTGAATTCCAGATAGAGAGAGAAAGAAAAACACAATCTCGACATTTTACTCAAACAAGCAAGAAATAATGGCAACAGAACAACGACTCACCCCAGAAAGCCATCCGTATACGCAGAAGATTTCTTGTTTCGAAATTGTGATCAGAATCTTGAACCCTAGAGAGAGAGAGAGGAATTGCGGTTTAGGATCTTTAAACCCTACAATTTATATATGCGCTACACGGCGGGAGAGATATATATTCACAAACCGATATATTGATATGATATAATTACATTTTAGTCCACTTATTTCAACTAATTTACATTTTAGTCCACTATTTCAACTAATTTACATTTTAGTCCACTATTTCAACTAATTTATTTTAGGGTGGTTCTATTTCAACTAATTCATTTTCTATATTTGTATAAGTTTTCATTTTTTAAATTATAGGATGTATTCAATATTAAGTGGGGCACACATACATAGAGCCCACTCAGTTTATTTGTGTAAAGTATAAGATGCAATACAAAATTACCACAAAAATTAAAAGTACAGGGTGAGTTTAATATCATAATTTATAATGTAATAATCAGTTCGAAATTTTCTGTAACATATTCATATTAAAAACTATTTTACAAAAGGAAATACTTTTTTAATATATATTACATATATAGATACAAGTTTTAAATACTTAGGACCTATCATGAAAAACAAAAGACAGATCATTGATAGATATGATGCAACAAACAAAAATTAAAACAAAAGGAAAATAAGAACTAAAAAAATCTTTAAAAGAAGCTATTAAATTTAAATTACAATTTTCAATATTAAAAAAAGACAAATATCATTTTCCAACCTCTCTATTATAAGTGTCTTTTCACCTTATAATCTTTTTTTTTTTAATCACAATTTGTAATATACATTTTTTTCAATTTTGTAACTTTCGACAACAAATTTCAGTCAAAAAGTGCATATATGATTTGCAAATATTCATCACTTTCTCTTAGATATTAAACCCTAAGTTGTTTTTCAATCCTAAAATCCGCCACAAATTAAAAATATTTATGTGTTTTTTTTAACAATGAAAAATAGTTGCAACACCAAATTTTTATATATCATAAAAAATATATATATATATATCCTCTAGTTATGTATGTGCAAATCATATAATACAGATTGCGACGGGAAAAAAAATTAAGTTACTAAATGAAGAAACATGTATAGCTTCCGCTTCGTCCACAAGTAATCTTTCTCGATAAAGTCGGTTGAGTAGGATAAAATTATATCATTTGGGAACCGTACATGCACCTTTTGATGCATACAGTTCAAAAAAAATTGTGAAAAAATAGAATTAATGTATAGATTACAATCCTCTTTATTTTGAGAGTTGTTTTTTGAATTCGAAAGACAGTACTTGGGTCTCCCACATTGAAAAATTATATTAACCCTATTAAAAAACATATTAAATGTATTTGGAACTATAAATTTTTCTACGCATTTTATCCTTGCACTAAATGACATAAAAATTAAATCACAATCAGTTTGTCAATAAAAATGTGTTGATATAGGATAACTGAAAAATAATAAATATATTTAAAAAACTAAATATACAGAATACAAAATAAATCATTTTAATGACACCTCTAGATGACATCATGACATGAAGTTCAACTAATCAAGAGGGCTTTTCATCTCCATTTTCCAAAATCTAAATACAAGGTTTCTCTCTCCTCTCTCTCTCTCTCTCTCTCTCTCTCTTACAGTCTTACATGCTCTTAATCTCAGACACTTGTTTGTATAAAAGAAATTGTAAGTAACTGTTCAATGGTACAACTGCAGATGCAGAGCCCAGTTGAATCATCAGCTTCGAAGCTTGTACTCTACTCTTACTGGCAGAGTTCATGTTCCTGGCGTGTTCGCTTTGCTTTGAATATCAAAGGTTCGTTCTTTTCCCCAATTTTTTTTATTTTGATTTCATATTTAATCTTTTGTTATTAATATTTGATAAAGTTTCTATTTTTTTATTTTTATTTTTGGTAATTTTTTAGGGCTTTCTTACGAGTACAGAGCTGTGAATCTTGCCAGAGGAGAACAGTTTTCTCAAGGTTTTTGATACTTTCTCGTCCCAATAAAATTGCATATTCAGTTACATCTCGTGTTACATATCTTATGTTTCACGATATTTAATATAAGTCACATGTTAATTAGTAATATTGTATATAAACCTGTGGCGTTAGTGGTAGTTAAATTAAAATATGATATGTAACATAAAGTGTAATAGAAAATATTAAAATCGACTAAAAAGAAAAGACTTTATATCTGGATTGCTAAAATATGTGTATTAGTTATATAATTTCCAACAGAAGTTATGAATATCTTCAATGAATGAAGACCGGTGAAGAAAATAAATTGAAAGAAACTATATTTATTCTTCTTGTTATAGTAAAAAAAAAAAAAAAAAGACTAATAAATTGATATGAATTCTGTCTTGTAAAGTGATAGTTACTTTGAAATGAATGAAGTAACAAAATTGATCTTTCCATGTAAGGAGAAAATAGAAAAAAATATTTCTGTTTTGATCAATGATTGGATTCCACGCTTAAGCGATGAATTTTGATCCTTTTTTTACGCTGAAAATTGAAGCCTGAGATGGTGGTTTTATGTGGCAAACTAAATTTTGTATCTATTGCAAACTTTGAAATATTAACTTAATCGATAATTAGAGAGGGATCTAAACGAGAATCCAGACAGTTGTACATTCTCTAAAATAAATAGTTGTACTTTGGTGAAATACGACTCTTTTTAGCGGTAAAAAGAGGCCCTTATGCTCGAGTTTTGAAGGCAAATATGAACTCTGCTACAAAGTGTGAAACCATGTTTTCATACTCATGTTTTTATTCTGTTTTCATCATATTGAGGTGTTATAGAGTTTGCATTTTGCTTGCAGAGTTCGAGAAACTAAATCCCCTTCATTATGTCCCGGTTTTGGTTGATGGAGACGTAATTGTCTCAGATTCATATGCAATTTTACTGGTTCGTTACTTTGTGCAAAATCAATGCTAAAGTTGATGTAAATTCTATGCTGGTTAATCAAAGCAAAGAGAAACATAACGCAAATTTATTTTCATTATTTTTTCCCACTAGTATTTGGAAGAGAATTATCCTCAGAATCCTCTTTTGCCGACTGATCCTCAGTTACGAGCGATCAATCTCCAGGTTCATGAAGTCATGGTATATAGCATCATTATATGCAAAGCTAGTTTCCTGTCTGAAAAGTACGATTTTATCACAGGTTGCAAGTATTGTGTCGTCCAGCTTACAACCTATGCACATGATGTCGTTATTGGTCAGTTTTTAATGCGTATTATTTGCAATTAGAAAATTATAATAGAATGTATAACTTGATCTCTATACTTTAGTGTTGTTCTTGAATATACACAGAAATATCTCGAGGATAAATTTGGTCTTCAAGAGAGAGTAGCTTGGGTGAACTTTCATTTAGACAATGGTTTCCAGGGTTAGGTTCATTTACTTACTGAACTTCTTGAAAAGTTAGTGTTTTTTTTTTTGTTCAAAAATTGCATGTATATGATTGCATCTATTGCATTGACTCGATTGTGCTTATATTCGTCTTGCTAGATAATCTTAGTTTTGCTAATTGTATAGTCTATATAATGCTGTCTCTTGTTGGGCGTAAACTTACCAGCTCTTGAGAAGCTACTGAAAGATCGTGCAGGCACGTATTCTACGGGTGATAATGTTTATATGGTAACTTTCTTGTGCTCTTAAAACCTATCCGTCTTTGATTTCCAATGAGAACTGTGATTGTGTGAGAACTATTAGGGTAAAAATGGGACACAATCCGCCCAAAATAACTGCCGTCTTAGGATTTTGCGCATAGATTAATAGTCTTGTTTAAAAGACTGCTCTATCCATATTTAAGTAAATTCATTATAGGTAAATTTTCAATAATCAAAGAGGGCAATTTTGGGCAAATGTTTGTTAAATCATGTAGGGTATAATGACACTTATTTTGGGACAATTTTTTATTTTTTGGTTTAAAGGATATTTGTTTTAGGACGGATAGAGTACTTACAACCAGTTGTATATCACATATTCGAATCGAGACAAAATTATCTTCGACATTGTTGATCATCAATGAAATTATGCTAAAAGGAGACGATTGCGACTATGTGCAGGCCGATGTGTTCTTGGCTCCTCAAATTGCTACTACGACAATGAGGTTTAATGTCGACCTGGTAAAATCCTCTCCCACCTCTCGCCTACTTAGTCCTCTCAATCTTTGTCTTCTTTTTAGCGCATTGTGTGTTTCATCTTGTATATATATTCGATGATTGAAACTACTTTATTCGCCACTTAACTTGACAAATGTCACAATTTCCTTTTTTTCCGTAGTTGAAGTTCCCGACTTTGAATGCAATATACGAGTCGTACAAGAAATTGGTCGAGTTTCAAGCTTCTTCGCCAGACAGACAACCCGACGCCGTGCTATGAATCGTTCAATGGGAGTATACGTTTGGAGAAATCTATGAACTTGTTTTCAGTTAAAGCTTCTGCATATAAGGTTGTTCATCTTTTCTTGAATAGTTGTTGATCTTTTTCACTAATTTGCAAAATCAATGGGGCATTGGTTCTTTCTTCACTTGTTCTTTAATTCAAATTACGTAATATGATTGAAACACACATGTTTTATTTCCTATGATTTTTAGATGGATGGATTCGGAGTTGTGAATTTGGAATTGTTAAGAATAAATCAGTTGAATTTCGTTGGATGTTTTCATATTAGATCAAATGTTAGTAACAATCAATGATAATATACTAGATTATTTGGAAAAAAAAAATCTAATTTTTAAAAAATGATTATTCTGTTTATTTTATCTATTTTTCAATTCTCAATTTTATTCTATAATTCGATATAAAAAATTATTTAAAAATAAAATAAAACTATACATAAAAATATGTATAATCTGTGCCTCGGCATGAGAGAATTAAAAAAGAGAAAAATATTTTAAAATAATTAAATATATAATATTAATATTTTTAGGGAAAAAAGTAAATTACCATTTAGATCTCCAAAATGTTTGGTTACTCATAAGACTTTAAATTACTGCACATCATGTATTCACATGCCACCTTCACATTTCACTCTCTCAACCACAAGTCCACAACCACCACCAACCACCACCACCAACCAGATTCCGACGCGACGGTGATTGTTACTCGGTGACAAAAATAGTCGATTATCGTATAAAAGACATCGAAGTAGTCGTCAACATTGGTTGTGAATGGGTTGCAAAAGGCAACCGGTAGCTAGGTTGGGGAAATATCATGAGTGCATGTGTAACAAGCTTTCATGTCGACTCTCTACTCTCCTTTGTCTGTCGTCTTCGAGATTTGCAAAGATTCAGAGTTTGTTGCGGCCGTCGAAGAATGGCTTGATGTTCTCTCAAGAGAGACGTTTTATTTCTGTATCACTTGTTAGTTTTTTGTCAATAATATTTTATTGTAGCACGTTTGGATGGAAAAATGACATTTTTTAAATATCCTCAATTATCTACTTATATATAGAAAGTAGATTTACCAATTATTTTATAATTCTTTAAATTATTCACTAAAACATGAATTTTATGCAATGTTCTCTTGAAAAGAACATATATATGTATATTCGTGTATACATGAGTGTTCTCTTTTTAGAAGCTCTCAAAAAATTTCAAGCATCCCATATCCTTATATATTATGATGTAAAAATATTGATGTTTATAATAATTTAGTTTTTCAAAATAAATAAACCTGTCATAGTAGTCGTCTAACTATATGGAGAAAGGAAGTGTAACTTACAATGATAATTGTCAAATCAAACCATAATCAACAAACCTTTTTAGCCTGAAATAATATTACTTTATAATATCCAAACAATTGTTATATATTCTCCAATTTATAAGGCTAAATTGATGAACACACCACCAAGAAACTCTCCTCTTTCTTCGCATAGCCTCTCGTCTTCTCATCACTCTCCACTTCTTTCAATCGTTCTGCAACTGCCATTCTGCAAACACAATCTTGTCCCCTCTCTCTCTCCTCATCTAGAGAGAGAAAGACACACGCAAGAATGCTGCCATATGTAACCATTGAAGAAGCCTCAGCTTCTCTAGGAAGAAACCTCACATTTGCAGAAGGGCTATGGTTAAAATACTCAGCCCAGAAATCAGATTTCATTCTGTATTGTCACAACACTCTCTTCTTGTTCTTCTTCTACACCTTGCTGCCATTGCCATACGTGATCATCGAGCTCTTGCGTTGGAGCAAGATCGATCAGTTCAAAATCCAGCCCAGATTCAAGAACTCCTTGTCTGATATGTTGGATTGCTATACAAAGGTTTTGTTCACTTTTGTTGTTGCTGTTGGCCCTCTTCAGATCTTCTCTTACCCTGTTATTAAGGTATTGTTTTGTCTCATATTTTTCTCTCTCATGCATGTAATGCAATTTCTTAGTACAAATCAAAGTTCTTGAACTAAAATGAATGATTTAGTTTGTTTAGGAGGACCTGTCTTCCACTGCTCATTTTTTAATAAAGAGATTTACTTTTCTAGTCATCTGTGTTAAATATCTAAATTGTCCTTAGTACAAAATGAAAGTCAAGTATAATGGGTAGAAAATGTTATTTTTTGAAAGGGTTTTATTGGAAAGTTATTCTTGCCTACAATTAATAGAAAAGTTATTTTTTTTTGTGAAAATGTCTCTCATTACCTCTTTCATAAGACGATTTACTTCACTTGATCGAGTTACATGCACAAATCACCCTTGGTAGAAAAAGAAAGTCAAGTATAATGTGTAGAAAATTTATATTTTTTTAAAGACTGTCATAGAAAATGAATAGTGATTTTGCTCTAAAATTGGTAGAAAAGTTATGTTTTATAACCATGTGTAGAAAAATATAATACCTTATGAAAAACGGTAAAAAAAAAAAAAACTTGGCCCTTTGTTTAATTCCTTGTTGGCTTCTTTTGATTCATGAGTTTGGATGATTGTAGATGATTGGAATAAGAACAAGCTTGCCATTGCCATCAGCCTCGGAGATATTGTTGCAGCTATTGGTATACTTTGTTGTTGAAGACTATGCTAACTACTGGTTGCATAGATTGCTTCACCAAAAGTGGGGCTACGAAAACATCCATAGAATCCACCATGAGTACACTGCTCCGATTGGATTTGCAGCGCCATATGCACATTGGGCTGAGGTTATAATCCTCGGCTTGGCCTCGTTTCTTGGTCCACTTATCATGCCAGGACATATGGTCACCTTCTGGCTCTGGTTTGTTCTGAGGCAAATGGAGGCCATTGAGACTCATAGTGGGTGTGTATTGCGCGTTCTTGCATCATATAAATCGCGCATTCTATGTTAGAACATGTGGCAAGATGTGCTAAGAAGTCTTTTATGTGGCATTGTGATTGTTTTGAGCACTAATTTTTTGCTTTTAAAGAAGAATTGGCTCAAGTGTCTCTCTAAAATGTTATGTTTTTGTGTTCTTTCATCATAGGAATCGTGCATTTTAAGTTCGAACATGTGGGGATTATATAGGTAAGATGTTCTAAGAGTAAGTCTTTCATGTGGCATTGTGGTGTTTTGATCACTAATCTTTACTTCATGTGAAGAGTTGGCTCAAGGATCTCTCTTACATGTTCTGTTTTTGTGTTCTAGCATCATAAAAATCGCACATTTTAAGTTAGAACATGTGGCGTTTAGTTAAGATGTACTAAACGAAGTCTTTCATGTGTCATTCATGATGTTTTAATCACTACCCTTGTCTTCTTGTAAAGAATTGGCTCTAGGGCCTCACTGAAACGTTCTGTTTTATGTGTTCTTGCATCCTGAAAAAACCGGGTTCTCTAAGTTAAAGATATGGTCTTTAGATACTGTATTAAGACAATACTATCATTGTACTGTGTTATCCCATCTTCTGATCACTCGTTTCTTTTCGTGTTTTTAAAGGTACGATTTCCCCTGGAGTCCTTTAAAGCTGATTCCATTCTATGGAGGATCAGCTTTCCATGACTACCATCACTTTGTTGGAGGGAAAAGCCAAAGCAATTTCGCATCAGTATTCACTTACTGTGATTATATCTACGGAACCAACAAGGTTCGTATATTAGTATTCTACGATATGAAGTTCCTTCTCATGTGTCCTTCATTGATCGATTACTACTTTCTATATAGGGTTACCGATACAAGAAAGAATTCGAAAAGGTATTCATTCATTCACAAAGCACGATCCTCTCAAATTCACGATCATATAATGTAGTCATTTATATGTATAATGTATCTTGTCACTGTTCACGATCATATAATGTAGTCATTTATACGTATAATGTATCTTGTCACTGTTCTTCTTGAAACTCAATTTTTGTATACCTAACTTTTCCTATTGATCTTTCAGAAAAGGGACAAACAGAAGCAAAAGTGAGAAAATTGGATGGAATATTGCCAAAGAGAGTAAGGTTAGGTTTGAATACAAACAAATCTACATCTATAAACATTTCTTTCACGTGTTCTCTTTGTGCTTAATAGTTGTATAATATCACATCATCTTTATTCTCTTATTTCTTCAAGTATATAGCACCATGAAGATAAATGAGATGAGATATTTTCTTATTCTAATCTCTATGCGTAATATATATATGATACGTACTGCAGTAATTTAAGAATAAGAGATGAAACACTATTTAACACATAGAATCTCGTATGATTGTACACATTGAATCGAATATTTGTGGTTTAGAATTTTGTCATCCAGACCCAATTTCTTGATACATAGGATCACGTGCGATGGAATCGAATAAGGACCAAATTTTTATGGTTTGGAAATAATGGCAGCATGTACTCAGTAAAAGGACCCATGAAGTTGTAGTACAAAGATCGGGACCACATTGGCAAGAAGCCCGTCTAGCTCAGTTGGTAGAGCGCAAGGCTCTTAACCTTGTGGTCGTGGGTTCGAGCCCCACGGTGGGCGATTTTTTTTTCTCACTTATTATTCATCTAATAATTTTTCGTTATTTAAATTTTAAAACATCATCTAATAATTTTTTTGTATTAATCAAGAAACATATGACGATATCGATGCATATATTAATTAATACAAGATGTTACATGTACAGCAAGCATTATGAGATTTATTTGTTTGTATATACATGCATTGTAATTGTTTCTTAAATAAGTAACGATCATTAAATTAGAAATATTTATAAGAAATTAGAAATAATATCATATACTGATAATAATTATACTAGAACGAGTCACGTGTACAGCAATCAACATACACATTATTTTTATACTTATATTGTGTGTCAATGTAATAAAATATATAAGAGTCAGGTTGTCGATCCCAAAAAATCGAAAAAATTATAAATCACAACATAATTTCCAGTTTCTTGATTGGATCACAATAATCTCTTGGCATTTCATAATTTGGAGGGAAATTTCTATAAATCTTGCATGTAATAGAACTGACCTGTTGGATTAAGGTTGTATTGTACAAATAGCCCCAAAGATCTTCAAATCTTAGTCATGAATAGAAAGCTCTTTTTCTGATAAGAGCTTCAGTTTCTGTGGAAAATGAGACAAGAAGCAGATCAGAATTGTATACACTGATCGTTTCAATTATCACGAACCTAAAAGCCTTATGATCATAAAAGGATGTATGGAGGTTATAGAAAATGATGGATAATCGTTGTAGAAAGAGGAAAAATGAAGTGTATGGAATACATTGTTTACCGTTATGTACTGCAGTGGATCATCGATACTAGTTGTACCGAGGACTACTTCCCTGCTTAGTTTTTCTGTAAGTTTATGGCAAACTCGAAGCTGAAAAGCAATACCAATGATTTAAGTCTCAAAAATGGGAACCAACTCTGGAGCGAGACTTATTGATGAAAAGATAAATGCTATCAGAGGGTATACCTCGGATCTAGTAGCCCCACCGATTATGAAAACAAAAATGCGTTGTCCCATTTTCTTGGAATCACTGGCTGCACTTCTCAAAGCTGAATCACTGGAAGAAATATGTCATGATGAGCTGTGCATTTGGAGGTTATTTGAGTATCATCTTATAATATTGGACTATTGTGATAATATCACCTGGGTTACATCATGCAAGAGGTTTCTCACAAGCAATTAACACCTTCATGAAAAACTAAAAGTATCTGATTGGAATAAAGAGTTGCTACCTTGAGCATCCATCATCCGAGGAACGAGTTCTGGCCCATGTTGATGTTCGTCTTGATCTCATAGAATGTGGAACGGTAGATTGACCTGTTCTAACTGATGCGGCCTGTGAGGCTCCACTGATCCTTTGGATCCCATTGGTTGAAGGGCTAGGATTGTTCATGCAATGATATTCATCTTTTGACAATTCTCCTTTGCTCAAATTCTCTATTAACTCCTGAGAAAGAAACGAAGTTAGTTACTCATTCGAAGTGAACCACTGAACATGCAGAGAAGAGTGTCCAGAGTTTTTCTGTCCAAACTCAAGAGTCAAGAAAGATTTGGATGTGGTTTTGAACCAAACCTCTATCATGGGATAAAATCGGAATAGTGCCCATGTCTCTTCCTCTCCTGTCCGATCCTTTCTTATAATAGGCTTCCTCTGTTAAGAAAACATGATTATCAACTATTACAGCTCGCTCAGTTTTAGCCAATGCCTTGATTCTCATAAATATAAGCACTTAGTCTAGTAAACAAATTTACCTTATCTAAATCAAACTTAAGCGAAAAGGTCCCTTTAATTTGAGACTTTTTTGAATCAGATCCCTCAATCAACTTCATATTTTTCACAGCTTTCATGTCCGCATCTGATAATCTTGCCAACTGAAGAAGCATAAATAACCATATCAAAATTTAGCTGGAGCCAACATATCAGTGGTACCACAATTGAACCAAAAATAAAAGTTTATTTTTTCCATAAATAGAAAACAATTTACTATTTTTCTAGTTGTATTTTGAATATGTAATATCATACTATATTATAGCCCTAGTCATATCTACCTACTTCCAGGTCCAAGTTCCAGATGTGCAAAATTTTCACTGTTATTTAATATAGAACTCTTTGAACTCTATGATCAGGTTTGAGCTGAGTAAGATCTCGAGCACTTGATTTTCATGCAGAAATATTAGAAAGGAGAAATGGTAAAGAATTAAAGAACAACTTCCTGTGTGCTTCACACTCGCACTAAATCTATGCAAGCAACTTTGTGAACAAGAATTTGCACTTGGAAGGGGTTGGGGAAAAAATGGAAACCTGCATGAGTTTTAATGCTTCACCCTCGAACTTTTCTGGATAGACTGCAGCATAAACCATCATAAGCCGCAATTTATTCTCATTCAATCCTTCCTGTATGGTAAAGAATTAGTTACCATGACATTGTAGAATCAAGAAAGTTAGTGCCAGTGACACATCTAAATATTAAAAAATACAACCTGCTTTAGATACTTTGTAACTTCCTTCATTCCTGCATCACCAAATACAAGGTCCTGCTCCAGTTGGCCAAGCTCTCGGAGACCCACATCTCTAATAATTTTGTTAATTTTCCCAGCAATCTGGTTTGCACAGAGAGAGGGATACAGAGGGGGAATTAGCATTCTGCATGTTTTAGGAAGCATACATCTAATGTTAATGTTAATACTTTATTTTGATTGGTCCTCCTGAATCACATACTTGACCAAACATAAGGAAAATTAAAACTTCATCCAACATTATAAAGTAACAAGACGGATATCCAAATTCATTAGGTAATATTGTCAAGCTACTTCCAAAGTTTCCAGATTTGGGGGCTTGAATCAGGTTGATGGTAACAGTTAAGTCACAAGACTGCATTGACTAATAATTAGTAGTACTGTGAAGGAAGAAACAACCTCAACATGAAGAGAAAGTTTCTCCATCTTCTCATTATATTGTGGTAAAGCTTGAACCATTTTCTGAATATCTCTTGTGGAAAGCTCACTATCACCTCTACATGGAAGTAGAAATGAATATTAATTAGAGATGACTGGAAGACAATTATTTTATGATAAAACTTCTTTGTTCACTTGAAAATTGTGAAGCCTATATCAATTCATATTGTCTCATTTTTTAACAGAATGAAATTAGTTTAGTAGGTCTCTAGATCTGGATTATGATAGAGTGACATTAACCCCTCCTGCATTCACCACGGTTCTATGTCTAGAAGAGTGTTAGATATTGCAAATTCTAATAATTTTCTGAACTGTGAAATCATAATTGTCTTCTGATATTTTCATGAGTTTTGTTTAAGAAAAGATAAAATAATGCCATATGCAAGCTTTTTCGCTCTCTGTTAAAAGAACCACCACGAAAACTTAATTGAATGCAAAAAAGAAAAGAATCCAGCCACGGCAATGAAAGATGCACCTCAGATTTTGATCATGTCTAGCAAACTAAAGTACCAATTTTCCTATTAAAGAGAGGAATATGTAGCACATTCTGGTATAATGTTCAGACTATATGGCAAAAAATTGTTGCATTTCATATTAGAATAAGAATGCGTAAAATTTAAGAGAACACACCTCTGCTGCAGTTGTGCTGCTTTGTTTTTTGAAACAAAATTTGCCATCTTATCATGCAAACGTTCGCTGGCCTGTAAATTTTACAGTGAGTACATGTAAGAATCTTGAAAATAAATTCACATAAGACATAATCAGTGCTTGCAAGGGTTCAAAAAGTGCCTGCATGAGTAAACACCTCTGCTATGTGAGTGTGCCGGAGATCAAGCCAGATAGGATCATGATCTTCCAAAAGGACTTCCTTTTTTTCAGACTGACCTCCTGATTTGTTAGGAACCTAACATCCATTATATGGCATCAGATGAGACGGCTGATATGCAGATCTAATAATTGAATGTGTGGGCACAAACATTTACCTCATGCACATATTTATTTCCATCCAGATCAAGCAGATCATGACACATAGCATCATAGGTCCATTCATGAATGATAGGAGCAACCTGAAACAGAAAATTCAGCAGAAGTTTTAGCATTAAAAATAATAAACTGACGAATAGGCAAAAAAATATTAGATAAAACGTCACACCTGATCAACTGATCTGTCCACTATTAGTAATTCACATGTTTCTGTTTGCGGGAAGTCAGTAATGGAAGATTTATATGTTGTAATGTGGTTCCAAACTGCTGCGGCAAGCTTCGTAGGAACTAAGTCACTATATTTAGTCATTGTGGTGCCATCAAGTCCCTTGGCTGCTCTATATCGCACAAAAGGAAATTCCTGTTGTAGGAAACTGTATGAATAATCGGCCAAAATTTTGAAAGAAGATGAAGTGGTCCCAGTTATGACATATTTTTATTTATGGATCCAAAAGTGAAAAATGAAGATAGTCTCACAAATTCAAGAAAATAAAAAATCCAGTACTGCACCATGCAGTATAATGTTAGATAAATATGAAGGTATTTTTATGTTTTTTCTACCAATTAAATCTTAACATCTATATGTTGGCTTGCATCTTTATTGAAATACACATAAAGAACAATTAGTAATGCCAATACATTAAATATGAATTTCAGGCAAAAAAAGAATATTTTAAACCGGCACTTGTTACTCTTCGTGTTCATTGGTATTAAAAAGAACAACACTTAGATCCAAAATGAGACAAAAAAAAATTAGAAAGAAAGGAAGATGGTCATTTTAAATGAATAATTGTTTCTTTTCTTGAGGAGGTAGAGAAATAGGTTGAAGGATCTGGGTAAGCCATACGATGACGTTTGGTACCTTTAACGAAGCAAAAACCGTAGCAACTCTTGTGGCCATTATATTCAAGCAGGCATCAAATCTGCGAGAATTTTCATCATTATCACCAAAGAGTTCTTCAAGTGCTCTTTCTTGATCAGTGATGAATCCCTGGAAATAAAATTACTATGCTGGTACAATGTCTGGCACAGTAACCATAATACTAGAAATCACATAAGCATGGCCCTGTATAAACTCACTGGGCTGGCACCTTGTGATTTACATATATGATCAAAATCTAAGAGCCAGAATCAATGATCGTTTACCTGTCTGTCTATACTGAAGTACTCCAAATTCAACTGCAATTTGCAAAGGTTTCAGAAAAATAAATAAATTTATAAGGTACTTACAGTTTAAAAAAAAGAAAGAGCAGTTGAAAACCTCTTTTAATGCAGCAATACGTGGTACAACACTAGAATCATTCTTGATGCGAGCAACAAGGTCTTTTGGTACTCGTGAACTGAAGTGTACATATGCTCTGCAGCCACAAGAAAACCAACAGAAGACATCATGAAGTCAGGCTCTATAGAGAAGATAGATTGGCAATCTATACTTTGGATAAGAAATTTCTAAAACATACTTCCTGTATAGAGGTTCTCTTCCTGACATGTCAGATAAGAACATGATGACACTGAAAAGGAAATGAAGCCTAACAGTCAGAACCCATTTTATAGCAAGTCACTCTGAATAAAGGTTTCAGGTTCAACATTTTCTTTCTTCTCAGATCATAATGAATAAAGATTAAGAAAAAGGATAACCTACTTTTCCTTGGACGGTTGAATGAAATATATGGCATCCAATAAAGGCATAGGTTGCCTTCTTCTGTACAGGTCTTCCACCACTGAAAAAATGAATAGGAAAATATAAATATCAGAATGTCTGTACAAAAGTTCTAAACAAGTAATGCAAAACTGACTTCACGTCAAATAGAATCGAACCACGTTACATCAGGAATGTTTGTGTAGTAACTGAGATTAGGGTAAAAATGAAGAATCAGAAGCCCTCAGGATTGAAATTAAGATCTTGCAAATTCACTAAATACCAAAAAGAGCAGAAAAAGCTGTTGTGATAAATCTCTGTATATGTGAAACTCTTTTCTAATAGAAGGAAAATCCATTGCTAAGGCCACAAAAGATCACTTGCTTTACCAGTAGATTTTTTCTGATGAACACAATATAACAATGCTTACATGAAACTCCTTGGTCTGTGATATCTGACATTTTGCATGAGTGTGACATCACTTTTACAGTAACTTTATCCATGATGAGTACCTATACATAACCAGGTGCTAAGAAAAGTATATTGCAATATCAACAAGGCCAAAAAAGGAAGAAAAAAAAAAGAGAGGGAAAATGATTAGATGAACAGCAAATTAACAAAGCACTCCATTTCTTGCATACACATATTTGGGAGCTTTAGGATTGACCAAGTCAGTAACCATGACTAATCTTATAATCCAGTTATAATCTTATAATCAATTACATATCAAACATTAATATCCCGTTGAGGAATACTCTCTGATGTTTCTCTTCCTGAAAATGCTCATCAAGTTTATCTTCAAGCTCGATAGAAATTATAGAAGTCAAACAAGTCGATGTAACTATTGGCACACAAGAATAATTCAACTTATTTCATATAACTACTTCTGTAGCCATAGAGATATTTTAAAAAATTCCATTATTAGCTCAATCAGGTTAACGAACATGTCAACTTAACATAGAATTACAACAGTATCAGTACAGGGATCATCAATTAACCTACAGCATGATTAATTCAGGACTCGTTTTTTTTTTTCCCATCACTCCAATTCTACACCCCACTAAAAGAATGAGAAGTTCTAATTCTCTTTTCCATAAAGTGAAGAGTGCCGGTCAAATAAAATTTAATGAAGAAAAACATGTGTTCTAGAGTATCTTATTTCCAGTTTGTTACTTATGAGGATAAACAAGCCATTACGATCCTTGCTTCGTGCTAAACCAAAATATGCTAAACACGGCTTATTTATGCACTTTGTACAAATTATTATGAATAAGATTCTTGATTTACAATTATCTTAGGAAATTGAAGGCTGAGCATTATAAAGCCTCAATGTCTTCTTTGATAATAGTGGTATCATGCAGATAGATATTATACCTTCCAAGATGATCTTGAATCTCCTGATTTGGATGTTCGAACCATTTCATTTAACAATCCTATAAAGTTTTTACAAAGATCAATCCAGTTGAAACCTTGATCAGAATACAAATGATATCAACAAATAATCAATTCAAATGCTAGCACGAAGTGTAATGAAGCAAATGCTCTGCATCAACGTTCTGACATAAATTTAAAGAGGTAATGAAATTTAAATAAAACAGTAAAGTTGATAAAACAGCATGAAGCACATTCTAACAATGCAAGAACGGAAATATCTACACAGTCCACTTTATATTTCGTTTTTACAAACATGAATAAATTTGCTACTCTTAGCAATCAGAGGAGTCTTTTCAAGTCAAATCACGAAGTGCATGAGCTGAAAACTACATAGTCAATCAAACCATGATACTCAACACAACTCAATTATTAAGTAAATCCCCAGAAAATCATCTGTATTCGAACAGTTCTTCAGAGAAAATGCATGCTAATTATTACTAATACATGAGAAAAGACACTCGATCTTCAATCATAATTGTTTCTAAAAACAGAGAGAGAGATAGAGAGAGTTCAAGTCACTGAGAAATTGAAGCTCCAAAACTTACGATCGCGGCTGATGTTGCGGAAATACTTGTACTCTCCGCCGTCGGAGGAGGCGTAGGAATCCGAAAACGACATGCTTAGAAACAATTTGATAAAAAATCCAAATGAGAGAGAGAGAGAGAGCCGTTTCGAAGGAAAAAGATCGTTATATGTGGTGGGGGCGCATAATTTGGTCCAGCTGTTAATATTTCTAATTTCACTTCCCGCCCTTATATTTTCCCTTATTTGCTTTCACTCCCTATTATTTTCCCTAATCATAATCTATTGACTGTTGATGTGATCGAAAAAAAAATCACAAACTTTTATTTATTGTTACAATTTAAACTACATTTATATTTTCTTGTGACAAAGTCCACATATTTGATAAATATGTTAGGTCACATGTCACGTTATTCCCAATAAAATTAAATTTAAAGGTAAATTGCAAAACAAATCACCACATTTTCAAAAGTTGCAATAGGATCTTAAGTAATATCGATGCCATAAATCTGAAATCACCCTTAAAATATGTCACGCACAAATCATGTATCAAAATCTGGTGAAAAATATCAAAATTAGGTTGGTGGTTTAGTGTCAAATCTATATAGTTTATATATATCAATGTCAAAAAAAAAAAATTATTTATTTATATGTAAAATTATTGATAATTTGATAGGTTGCTGATCTTCTAAAAAAATTATTCTAATTAATATCGAACAAAACTGATGTAATATGTGCTGGAAATACAAACACAATGTTTTTTTTTATTCTCTTGAGATCTACATCACCTTTCGTCCATTGTGTTTGTTTTAACATATTTCTTTCCTTTTTTAAAACGAAAAAAGAAAATTAATAAAAAAATTGATCATTAGAGTGACAAAGTCGAAATAGATCTACTGATTTTATATATACTACACTTGATAAATTTAAATATATATATATATATATATATATATAAGTGTAATTGTACATAAATGGATGATAAATTATACGCCCCGAATCCTCACAATAGAAGTAAAACTAAATCATTCTTTTATTTCTTAATTTCTTTGTTTTCTTCATCTCTCTTAAATATGTAAAAGAAATGGCAAGAGAAAACTAATTAATATAAATTGATTAATTATATGAGAATTGGTAAGTTGCATGGTTATGCTTCCCCACTACTTTAGGGATGATACTTATCTAGTACATAATTGCTCAAAAGTATCAGCAATATCTAATAAATAAACCATCTTATATTAAAAATAAATGTTACAAACTTTGATAACTCCAATAACATCGAATTATGTGATATATTTTATTAGAATTTGAGATCAGAATCTTATAAGAGATCCAATAGAATTAATTAACCTTTTTTTTTTGGAACACAGAGTGAGTTAATCAACTTAAAGACGTTATATATCAATATTTATCTACATAATAATACATAGGTGGATTTATATTCACGAGTCTTAAGCACATATATCTGAAATCACTTTATAGAGTTACATTATATATATAGTTTATCTCTTTGAGATTAAAAAAAATCATATAATCCTATGATGTAACATGCATGATAATTATAGATGACAACATATGGCATGACCGTAGCTTATTTTGCTTTCGTATTTATATATTATCTCTCTTTTGGATATATAATGTATTATATAACCTAGTACGTATTAGTGGTTTGACTGTGAGGTTGAATATGATGTTATGTTGTTAGAAAAAAAAAAAAGGGAATACATTTACATGTGTCACGTTGGTTTAATTTCGTTTTATGTTTGGTTGGGTAAGTGTGGTCGTATCATATAAAATATGATCATATCATGTAACCTTATGAAAAACATATATTATGTAACATCCAACACAAACCCGACTTTTATAATCTTCTTTAGAAGGACAATTTTATCAATTTTTTTAATTTATAGTAGAAAAATAACAAATTTATCATTTGTGATAGAAACGTAAGCTCTCATATCAAATGTGGTATTTTAACCACCAAACTAATTACTCTAATATCAACCTTAATCTGAATCGATACTCTAATATCAATCTTAATCTGACCGATTTAGCTACTTATAATGATATACAAAAAAAAATTAAATATTTTTTATTAAAATATTTTGATAATTTTCATTATTATATATCAAGTGGGGCTACAAATAATCTTTTGACCAAATCTTTTATATATAAATAAGCAATGTAGCTGGTGAGGCACGTTATATTAAAGATCCCAACCACAAAAGGATAACGAAATTAATATTATAGGATATTTTGTTCCAATTTATAATGTTAATACATAACAGCTATATGTGAACCCTATTATGTCAATTCTTGGCAAGCATATCTCCAGCTTTGTCCAAACAGAGAGAGAGATAGATATAGAGAGAGAAAGATGAGAGAGAAAGATAGCAAGGGAAGAGTCTGTGTGACTGGTGGAACGGGTTTTCTTGGATCATGGTTGGTGAAAAAGCTTCTTCAATATGGTTATTCTGTCAATACTACAACTAGGATTGATCCAGGTTTTTTCATTTATCTTATATGTATATTTAGTGAAAATATTGAAATTCCCAAAATTGGTCTTATAACTATTCCATGATCCAAAGTTTAGTCATATATGTAGTAATTTTGCAATTGAAGTTCTCTGTATGTTATTATCATATGAAATCTAAAATGGTAGAAATTTAGAAATTTAAAGATCTTGATTTTTCCATGAACTTACTTCGTATGATTGTTTTAGTAGTCATCTGTTCTCTCTGGCTAAAAAAAAATAAAAATTTAGGTTATGTTTGGATTGTGATTTTTAAAATGGATGAATTTTAGGTCTATTTAAATTAGAGTGCAGATGAAATCCACTTAAATAACTCATAAAATCAATTCAAAATAAAATGATGATATAACTAGTAATACATGAATTTAATATTATGAATTTCAAATCATTCTTTCCAAATATAAGCCTAAAGAAATTAATTTCGTCCTTTTATTAATAGAGAGGAAAAGGGAGATGAGCTACCTCACGAGCCTACCAGGCGCGTCGGAAAGGCTACATATTTTCGACGCTGACCTGGACAGGCCCGACAGCTTCTCCGAAGCAATCGACCAATGCATCGGAGTTTTCCACGTGGCTCATCCTCTAGATTTCGATGATAAAGAAACAGAAGATGTGAAGATCCAAAGGGTTACCAAAGGGACCACAGGCATATTGCAGGCTTGTGTGGACTCGAAAACTGTCCGACGTGTCGTTTTCACGTCCAGCGTGGCGGCGGTGGCCTTCAATGAGAAGGCGGGGGGTTCCGAGCCGATCGACGAGAGTTGTTGGACCAATGTGGAAATTCTTAGAAGTTTGGGGGTATATGGAGAAAGTTATATGGTGAGCAAAACAGTGACAGAAAGAATAGCACTGGATTTTGGTGAGAAACATGGATTGGATATTGTCACAATTCTTCCTTCATGGATTCATGGTCCCTTCATTTGTTCTTATTGTCCTGATTCTGTCCTTATTTCCATGTCCTTGATTCTAGGTATGTTATTTTCATTCTCTTTACATGTCAATTTATTTACTATCTTTTGTATTTCCTTGTGATAAATAAAACACGATATATATATATATATATAGATTTAACTATTTATAAAACAAAAATTCGAATTAAAATTCCACTATAATGTAATATTATTAGTTCTAATAACATGTTATAAGTTATAACAGGTTATAGTAACCCGATATTGTTTTTTATTTGACATTTAGACTATGTATTAACACATTTGTTTGTGTATTTAGTACCTCTTTAATTGGAATTTTAATAATTTTATAATTATCCTTTTATTTAAATAAAAATATATTTAAAGTAAATATATTCCGCTTCTTTTCTTTTAGTGCTGTAAATTGACACTTTTTACCGTGAGAGTTAAAATTGTAAATTTTTATTATACACTTATCATGTATTTTTAATATAGAAAAAAGAGATGAAACACTATTTGAAATAAAAGAACTCGCCATAATGCATATACATTCATTTATTCTTACATAAATCTCTACCATTTTTGCAGGCAACAAAAAATATTACCAGAGTCTTGTGAGGACAAGTTTAGTTCATATAGACGATGTTGTAAGAGCCCATATTCATCTTTTTGAGTATCCTAATGCAAAAGGGAGATACATTTGCTCTGCTATTGAATCTACAATTCAGAAATTGCATCAATTTCTCTCTGTTAAATACCCACAATTTGAACTACAAAATCCTGAGTAAGTTCCCATTTTATTTCTTGCTTTTTTTTTTTTTTTTGACAAGAAAATTTGATATGTTCGAACAATTTTTTTCACTGTTTACAGTTCGTTGATCCCTGTCGCATTCCCTGGTTTTACAACGAAAAAACTACTCGATACTGGATTCGAGTACGAAAACGGGCTCGAAGAAATGTTTGATGGAGCTATAGAATCTTGCAAAAGAATAGATCTTCTATAGTTTTCGATTCCATTATACATAATATATGCGCCACTATCGTTAGACTAAATTTGTGGGTGAAATTAATGTAACTTAGAATATTTAAATTAGCTCCAAGAATCCGGCAATATTTAATTTTTTAATATTAAGAGTTCCTAGTTAAGTATTTGGAATCTCCATTAACCATCATATTATTACATTGAGAGAAGGGCTAAAAGTTTATAATGATCATTAGTTTCCTTATTATATTTACTAACATCTTCATGTTTTAATTGGAATTTTTTTAAATAATTTAAGATTGAATTGAAATCGTTATCGTTTTGAAATAATAGACATTACAAGATAACCAATTTAAATAGTTTGCAAAGAGATCGTTATGAATAGTATAAGAGTATAGTACTTTGGTCATGATCTTATGAATACTCTTATTTGCGTAATTTTACTTGTTGGAACTCCGATAAACCTTTCAACTCTTTAAATGTTTGTGAAACTCACAAAAATGTCACATTAACGTAGAACACTTCAACCTAAAAATTCCTCACTTATTTAATATATATATATATACATATATATATGAATTTTTTTGTACTAATCCACGAGTCTTGTAAATCAAGTAATATTTCACCTTTATAAGGATGTAGATAATAATGATCATGATTCCAACTGAATCACACAAATTTTCTAATCTTTATTTGGTCCCAATATCAAAAATTGAATTCTAATGATTGTAAATATCTAATACAATAGAAATTGAATTGCCAAAATTTTATTCAAATTTCGATGTTAAATATTTTTGCCAAAATCTTCGGCTATGTTTGTTTGGCGTACGTTTCTTAAAATGCAAATGAGGTCCCATATACCAAATATTCTTATATCACGCGTGTATCACATCCCAAAACTAGTTATATTGATTTTTAAAATAAAGCGATTATAATGTAACAGAAAAAAAAAATATCAAAACTACGCAATTTTGATGTGGCATACAAAGTGAGGTACAAATTTTGATACAGAAGATCCAAACTGCTTAAAATGTGTGTGTTTTTTTAATTTTCTCGTAAATTTCAACCAAATACATCTAGGCTTCAATGCATTTTCCATATTTATTTAAAATTTCTTCCTAACACTTCCAAATTATTAAACATTTTGTTGGCTGCACCCTTAAAACGTTATGAATATTAACACATAGGCTCTCACAAATTTTCTCCATTTCAATCATCGCAAAAAAGATGGCAAATTAAATCTACCAAATTCTAGCTCACTCTACCTATGTATTTAGTACAGCACTCTACCAGCAACACATTCATTTTTTCATTAAAATCATGTAATTTCTACTCTAATATTAATTAGGAGTACAAATATATGAATGGTCTCCAAGTAGTAGTTCGATCCATGCTACACATGATGGTTTCATTCATTACAACATCTATCGTCCATATACATATATAAAGACGTGGTTCGGATCATCTGCAACATTTTGTGCTATATTTGATCATGTTGCATAGTGTATTTAACACATGTCACGTAATAATTGGTGATGTCATTAGATACAGGTGGTGTGCGATGATTATTTTGAATAAAAGATGTAACACCAAATATAATAGAAGATCTCACATGTATGTACAAATAAACGATAGATAATGTAGTTGATGTAATTCAAGTTATGATATAAGATCATCTCGGGAATATCTTATAAGCATTTTTATGATTAATTCTTAGTGAAAATGTGTCAAAATCCGTTTTATATGAGGAAAATATTTTCTACCTCTCCCATTATAAATCATATTTTATACTATGTTTTCTATCAATTTCTCATGGTAATCCACCACATTTTCAGAGTTTAGAGGTGACTAATTTTGAACAAGATTTCGAACACACGAGATAGTCTTCCAAAACCTCGGATCTTTCGAGTTTTAACATTATTCGTCTTGAAACTTTGAAAAATATAATGTGCCAATAATGTGAGAAGTGTATTTTTAATAGAAATGTTTTTAAATTAGATAGATGGCATGTGAGACCCACAATAAATTGGGTTAATAACACGATCCATTGATGTGAGTGCTCTAATGAATAATACAAGACTTGTTTTCTTATGGAGTAGGTAGAAAACATTTCCGGGTATAAAATCTCGCTACCCCTTCTCTCTCATTCATTCACCATTCAAACATACATTAAATTGAATGTGAAATGGATGAGATTAAAAAAGGAAGAGTATGTGTAACTGGTGGGACAGGTTTTCTTGGATCATGGATGGTAAAGAAGCTTCTAGAACATGGTTATTCTGTCAATACTACAACCAGAATTAATCCAGGTTTTTCCAATTCAATACAAACATAAACAAGATTGAGTTATATACATCTATATATTCATAACAATCTTGTCACAATTCAGACAACAAAAGGGACATCAGCTACCTCACAAATCTTCCAGGTGCATCGGACAGGCTACAAATTTTCCAGGCCGATCTTGACAGGCCAGACAGCTTCGTCGCAGCCATCGAGGGATGTGTCGGGGTCTTCCACATGGCCCATCCAATAGACATAGACGAGAAAGAAGAAGAAGAAGTGAAGATCCAACGGGCCATCAATGGCACCATCGGCATTTTACAGGCCTGTCTCGACTCAAAAACAGTTGCACGTGTCGTTTATACAACCAGCATGGGCGCATTGGGTTACAAGGACAAGGTTCCTGAGATGTTAGATGAGAGTTCTTGGAGTGATGTGGATTATATTCGAGGCCTGAAGATGGTTGCAGGCCAGTATCTCGTGACGAAAACGTTAACAGAAAAACAGGCCCTGGATTTTTCAGACAAGCATGGATTGGATCTTATTACAGTGGCTCCATCCCTGATTCATGGTCCCTTCTTCTCTCCTGGCTGCCCTGGTTCGGTTCACATTGCCATGTCCCTGTTTTTTTGTATGTTATCTTTCTCTTCAAACCATGTCAGAAATATGAGACGAAATACGTTTTGAAGTAGATGATCCTCTGAATCTTACGTAACAAAAATAGATTCAAGTAGTTCACAAGAATAACAACAATTTATTTTTAATTTTATCTCAAGCTATTAGGCTACTTTTGTGATTGTCCCATAAAAGTATTCTAATAGCAAAAAAAAGTATGCTTTGAATACAAACATCAAGGTCGACCCATTTCATTAAGGGTAAAGATGTCAATTTCAGCTATATGTAATGTTATGTTATTTTTTGATTATTTCAAAATTTTCTTATCTTATTATGCTATTCCGATGATAATATTGAATATATCGCTCTAACATATGTCGTAAATGGTGCAGTTGATGAGAAATACTATTTTGCCCTTAAGAAGAGTAGCTTGGTGCATGTAGAGGACGTTGCTAGAGCTCATATACATCTTTTCGAGTATCCAAATGCGAAAGGGAGATACATTTGTTCTGGTGTTGAAACTCCCTTCGATAAATTGTATGAATTTCTATCTATGAGGTACCCTGAATACAAGCTCTCAATTGACTCAATTCCAGAGTAAGTTCTAAGTACTAATTGCATTATTTTTTTTATTTTCTTGACAAAAGATCTTGCTTTGAAAGCTGGTTTCTATTGTATGCAGTTCATTGAAGGATTTGGGACCTTCTGAACTGCCAAGCCATTCGAGCAAAAAGCTTCTGGAAACTGGATTCAAGTATAAACATGGGCTCCAAGAAATGTTTGATGGAGCTATTAGATGTTGCAAAGAAAGGGGTATTCTCTAGTTACATGGATGAGATCATGAGTTTAGATCCTCTTTTTTCTATATCTTACGAACTTTTAATTTAATTTTATTATTATATTATCTTATGAGTTTATTATATGTTTAATATGTCATCATCATTATATACATGGGTTTCGTTGAGAAAATGATGCTAGAGATTGAAATGTGGTTGAAAATATATGATTTTGTGCAAAATATTTAATAAATAGTTTGGATTTCATCGCAAACTAATAATGAGTTATTGAGGAATTTTTTTATCCTACATTATTTTTATTACAATTATATTTTTCACAATGACAAATTCCCACTAAGTATAAAAACAAACTTTGAGTTTAATCATATTATCTTCTTGAAAAAATTAAGCAATCAGTTATATTTTATCGTTATTTCAAATATATTTTGTGAAATATTGTGGTTTGGAGAAGTTATTTTATTTAGAGATTACAGTATGAAATAAGAAGTGATTATTTTGTATGGAAGAAAAGTATATTGCAATAACAAGAAGGCCAAAAAAGGAAAGGAAAAAAAAAAAGAGAGGGAAAATGATTAGATAAACAGCAAATTAACAAAGCACTCCATTTCTTGCATACGCATATTTGGGAGCTTTAGGATTGACCAAGTCAGTAACCATGATCTAATCTTATAATCCAGTTATAATCTTATAATCAATTACGTATCAAACATTAATACCCTGTTGAGGAATACTCTCTGATGTTTCTCTTTCTGAAAATGCTCATCAAGTTTATCTTCAAGCTCGATAGAAATTATAGAAGTCAAACCAGTCAATGTAAGTATTGGTTAAATGAGAAGTTCTAATTCTCTTTTCCATAAAGTGAAGACTGCCTGGTCAAATAAAATTTAATGAAGAAAAACATGTGTTCTCGAGTATCTTATTTCCAGTTTGATACTTACGAGGATAAACAAGCCATTACGATTCTTGCTTCGTGCTAAACCAAAATATGCTAAACACAGCTTATTTATGCACTTTGTACAAATTATTATGAATAAGATTCTTGAATCTCCTGATTTGGATGTTCGAACCATTTCATTAAACAATCCTATAATTATTACTAATACATGAGAAGTAACACGATCGTCAATCATAATCGTTTCTAAAAACACAGAGAGAGAGAGAGAGAATTCAAGTCACTGAGAAATTGAAGCTCCAAAACTTACGATCGCGGCTGATTTTGCGGAAATACTTGTACTCCCCACCGTTGGAGGAGGCGTCGGAATCCGAAAACGACATGCTTAGTAATCAAATACAAAGTAATTTATACACACTTCAAAAAAAAATATTAAAGAACAACAAATGAAGAGATAAAATGCCACGAAATCAACAAAAACAAACGTCTCAAAAGTTAGTCTCTCCACATGTAACAAGGTATCTCCTCGAGCAACACACATGTTCTCAACTAGTATATATATATATATATATATGGAAAAAAAATTACTAATCCACGAATTTTGTAGACCAAGTAATATTTCATCTTTATAAAGGTATAGATTATAATGATCAGGATTCCAACCAGATGACGCAAGTTTTTTAATCTTTATTTGTTTCAATGTCAAAAATTGAATTATAGCGTGTAAATATCTAATAAAATAGAAATTGAATTTCGAAATTTTATTTCAAATTTCGATGTTAGAATATTTTTGCCAAAATCTCCGGCTATATTTGTTTGGCGTTTCTTAAAATTTGTGTGTTTTTTTCATTTTCTCGTAAATTTCAACCAAACACATGTAGGCTTCAGTGCATTTTCCCTATTTATTTAAAATTTCTTCTTAACACATCCAAATTATTAAACATTTGGTTGGCTGCACCCTTAAAACGTTATGAATATTAAACGCATAGTATTTGGAAAAAAGATGGCAAATTAAATCTACCAAATTCTAGCTCACTCTACCTATGTATTTAGTACATGCAGCACTCTACCAGCAACACATTCATTTTTTCATTAAAATCATGTAATTTCTACTCTAATATTAATTAGGAGTAGAAATATATGAATGGTCTCCAAGTTGTAGTTCGATCCATGCTACACATGATGGTTTCATTCATTACAACATCTATCGTCCATATACATATATAAAGACGTGGTTCGGATCTTCTGCGACATTTTGTGCTATATTCGATCATATTTCATAGCGTATTTAATACATGTCATGTATTAATTAATGATGTCATTAGATACATGTAGTGAGCGTTGATTATTTTAAAATAAAAAATGTAACACCAAATGTAATAGAAGATCTCACATGTATGTGCAAGTAGACGATATATAATATAGTTGATGTAATTCAAATAATGGTATAAGATCATCTCGGGAATATCTTATAAGCATTTTTATGATTAATTCTTAGTGAAAATGTGTCAAAATCCTTTTTATGTGGGAGAAAATATTTTCTACCTCTCCCATTATAAAGCATATTTTATATATATTATGTTTTCAATCAATTTCTCATGGTAATCCACCACTTTTTCAAAGTTTAGAGATGACTAATCTTGAACAAGATTTCGAACACATGAGATAGTCTTCTAAAAGTTCGGATCTCTCGAGTTTTAACATCAGTCGTCTTAAAACTTTGAAAAATGTAATGTGCCAATAATATAAAAAGTGTGTTTTTAAATTGGATAGGTGGCATGTGGGACCCAGACACATTGGGTTAATAATACGACCCATTGATGTGAGTGCTTTAATGAATAATACAAGACATGTTTTCTTATGGAGTAGGTAGAAAACATTTCCGGGTATAAAATCTCACTACCCCTTCTCTCTCATTCATTCACCATTCAAACATACATAAAATTGAATGTGAAATGGATGAGATTAAAAAAGGAAGAGTTTGTGTAACTGGTGGAACAGGTTTTCTTGGATCATGGATGGTAAAGAAGCTTCTAGAACATGGTTATTCTGTCAATACTACAACCAGAATTAATCCAGGTTTTTCCAATTCTATACAAACATAAACAAGATTGAGTTATATACATCTATATATTCATAACAATCTTGTCATAATTCAGACAACAAAAGGGACATCAACTACCTCACAAATCTTCCAGGTGCATCAGACAGGCTACAAATTTTCCATGCCGATCTCGACAGGCCAGACAGCTTCGTCCCAGCCATCAAGGGATGTGTCGGGGTCTTCCACGTGGCCCATCCAATGGACCTAGAGGGGAAAGAAGAAGAAGAAGTGAAGATCCAACGGGCCATCAATGGCACCATCGGCATTTTACAGGCCTGTCTCGACTCAAAAACAGTTGCACGTGTCATTTATACAACCGCCATGGGCGCATTGGGTTTCAAGGACAAGGTTTCTGAGATGATAGATGAGAGTTCTTGGAGTGATGTGGATTATATTCGAGGCCTGAAGATGGTTTCAGGCCCGTATCATGTGACGAAAACGTTAACAGAAAAACAGGCCCTGGATTTTTCAGACAAGCATGGATTGGATCTTATTACAGTGGCTCCATCCCTGATTCATGGTCCCTTCTTCGCTTCTGGCTGCCCTGTTTCGGTTTACGCTGCCATGTCCCCGCTTTTTGGTATGTTATCTTTCTCTTCAAACCTTGTTAGAAATATGAGACGAAATATTATTTGAAATAGATGATCATCTGAATCTTACTTAACAAAAATAGATTCAAGTAGTTCATAAGAATAACAACAATTTATTTTTTATTTTATTTTAAGCTATTAGGCTACTTTTGTGGTTGTCCCATAAAAGTATTTAATAGTAAAAGAAGTATGTTTTGGGTACAAACATCAAGATCGACCCATTTCATTAAGGTTAAATATGTCAATTTCAGCTATATGTAATGTTATGTTATTTTTTGATTATTTTAAAATTTTCTTTATCTTATCATGTTACTCTAATGATAATATTGAATATATCGCTCTAACATATGTCGTAAATGGTGTAGCTGATGAGAAATACTATTTTGCCCTTAAGAAGAGTAGTTTGGTGCATGTAGAAGACGTTGCTAGAGCTCATATACATCTTTTCGAGTATCCAAACGCGAAAGGGAGATACATTTGTTCTGGTGTTGAAATTTCCTTCGATAAATTGTATGAATTTCTATCTATTAGGTACCCTGAATACAAGCTCTCAATTGACTCAATTCCAGAGTAAGTTCTAAGTACTAATTGCATTATTTTTTTTTATTTTCTTGACAAAAGATCTTGTTTTGAGAACTGGTTTCTATTGTATGCAGTTCATTGAAGGATTTGGGAACTTCTGAAGTGCCAAGCCCTTCAAGCAAAAAGCTTCTGGAAACTGGATTCAAGTATAAAAATGGGCTCCAAGAAATGTTTGATGGAGCTATTAAATGTTGCAAAGAAAGGGGTATTCTCTAGTTACATGGATGAGATCATGAGTATAGATTCTCTATTTTCTATATCTTATGGACTTTTTTTTTTATTACCGTCTTCTATATGTTTAATATGTCATCATCATTATATATATGGCTTTCGTTGAGAAAACGATACTAGAGATTGAAATGTGGTTGAAAATATATGATTTTGTGCAAAATATGTAATAAATAGTTTGGATTTCATTGCAAAATAATAATGAGTAATTGAGGAAATATATTATTCACCTTTTTTCCTACATTATTTTTGTTATGATTATATTTTTCACAATGACAAATTCCCACTAAATATAAAAACAAACTTTGAGTTTAATCATATTATCTCCTTGAAAAAAATTAAGAAATCAGTTACATTTCTCGTTATTTTAGGTATGTTTTGTGAAATATTGTGGTTTTGGAGAAATTATTTTATTTAGAGATTACAGGAAAAAGATTAAAAGTATGAAACAAGAAGTGATTATTTTGTATGGAAGAAAAAAAAAAATGATGTCTGTTTAATTAAAATTTGATAAAATTCAAAATTTTAGGCACCTCAACTAAAAAATAGTGGGTAGTATTTATAGAATATCATAAATCATAATTATTTTTCATTACTTCTATTTTACTTATTGTATGCTTGAATAATATGAAATAGGAAAAAAAAAATGTGGGTGAGAAATGTAACCCTATTTCCAGAAATTCCAGAAGTTTCTTGATTTCTTCATTTTTTTTTTTTCTCGTTCTTCTACTACTCTCCATTCTCCATCACTCTTCTGCTGGAAATATCTCTCTCTCTCCCTCTCTCTCCCTCTCGTTAAGTTATTCTTTCTTCTGATCTGGTGAATTTGATGCTCAATTCATCCTACTGTTCTTGAGTTAGAAGAACTGCATTTATTCTGTTCGTTGCTGACTTGATACGAAATTGTGCTGCATTTAGTCTGTTCGTTGCTGACTTGATACGAAATTGTGCTGTTGCTGATTCAAATCACAGAGCCTTTTTGATAATTGCTTACAATCATGGCCAATTTCTTCGGAGGGAAAGATCCGTTTGATCACCCTTTCTTTACCCAACCTTTTGGTGGATTTTTCGGTGGAAAGAGCCTATTTGATGATCCATTTTTCACTAGCCGCTTTGATGATCATTCTGGTCCTCGAAAGCAAATTAAGATTGAGGAGATGAACCCTAATGGTGATGGTGGGGATGATGCTTGGCAGAACAGTGTGCCAAGCAAAGAACTCTCTGTTATGAATTTGAACGAATATCCAACAGGTACATGTTATTGTTGCCTCTATTCTTCATGATGAATTGGGGGTTTTTCTGAGTGATATTTGTTATTGACATTTGTAGTATGATTAGATTCTGGTGACATTTAAGATAGGGAACATGTTTATTCGAAAACAATAGTTGTAATTAGGATACGAAAAACTGCAATCATCTTCGAAGGAGCTATCATGTTACTTGGAAAATGTTGGGATTTATTTCCAGGGGTTCAGAGTTTTAGCTTCCAGAGGGTGGCATATGGTGATGCTGATGGGATTTACTACACTTCCTCTGTTGGAAAAAGAACTGGTGGAGATGGGGTGAGTGATTTCGAGTGAGCCATCGAAGCTTTATGTTGAGCATTTCGATCTCTTACATATTTGTTGATGGAAGGTGTTTATGATGGAGATGAAAGAAGAAGACCGCACTGTTGGCGAATCGCTGCACACTGTTTCTAAAGGGATACATGAGAAGGTAATGTTCTTGATTGAACACATGTTTTTTAGTGAACTGCTACTTTGCAGGTAGTGAAGTTGTATGGTGGTCTTAGGCTATTTGCTTTGTTTCTCAATTTGTGATTTGTATAATATAGGGGCATTCGGTTACCACGAAGCAGAATTCAGATGGCAGGGTTGATTCCTTGCAGACTTTACACAATTTAGAAGAAGGTTGGGTTCCTTTGTACAATGCTATTTTTCTGTTAATCTTCACTGCACCTTACGTTTGGTTCCATGCTATCTTTGCAGACGAGCTTTCTGGTTTTGAAGAAAATTGGAAAACCAATGCTGATAAATTTTTTCCAGGATGGAACACTGGCTTCAATATGCTTGAGAATGCAGGTATAGTAATTGAGTAAGAATGCATTCGCTTATATTCCCTTCATGTGCTAAATGTGCAAGTATCTCACATGAGTCGTAAATCATGCATGTATTCTATGCAATAGGATACTAGAGAGTTTAGATTCCCAAAATGGTGCGTGAATCGTGATTATTTGTTTAATTATTATTTTCTGATACTTGATCATTGAACTTCACATTTAACTTAATTGGACCAAAATCGAGTTCATAACATGCGATACTTGTTAGCAGATCTTTATTGGCCACAAAACTGCATGATTGTCCAAAATCATAATGAAACATCAAAATGCTCGTCGTGATTATGCAGAGGCTAACAGTAACACATGGGATGATTTTGCACGTTGGAATGGATGGGGTGGGTGGCCTTTCCCGTCTCTTGAGTATTATGGAAACGATGGAGCCCAACCAGATTACCAACCTCAGGAGCCACCTTCTCGTGGGACTTCCAGAAGAATTGTCCCTGTTGAGTAGACCCTGCTCTTTGGACCTCCCTGGTAACCAAACTGATGCTATATATATAACTGCATATCTAGTATGTAATGTTGAGTTGCAAGATGTCATGATCTAGTATTGCGTTTCTTCGAAGACGATCTATGTTATGTATCAGCTTATTTACCCTGGAAATGTTAAATGACTGGAAAATCACTGTGTTTATATATGTACATACTTGTTTATGTCTTTATATAATAGCATCAAAAATGTGCTTGATTAAAACTACAAACATCTGCATGTACTAGTGTATGCTAGCCTGTGCTGATGAATGAATTACGACATAAAACACGACGAGCAAGATAGGAATTTGATTGGTTTATGCATACATTGTATGCATCTGACATCTTGTTAAAATTAAGTCAGATGCATAATTCATTTTGTACATTGGTTATTTACATCAAATTTCCAAAGATACATCATTACAGAAACTATTTGCTAATCTTGTAAAAATGCTGTTCCCCTGTAAATTCATCAACTTCAGAAACCCACACTCTCTTCTCCTTCTTCTCACAACTACCCGATATTTTACCCACCAACAAACCTTCTCCGATCGGCAGGAACTGAGTCGCCACCCCGTTTCTCCACCACCGCCCGTGGCGGGCATTGTACTCCACCAACACAACCCCACGTCTTACGGCACCTTGATCCATTGGAAAAACCACCCTTTCTTTGTCACCGTCAAATTTGCAGTCAATAAGCACGAAATCTGCAGTCTTATAGTCGCTAGACAGCAATTTCCAAACATCCCCTAATACAAACTCTACGAAATTCGCGTAGCAGCCCAGAGCTTTTCTCGACGCAGCCAGCTCCTCCATGCTGCCGAGGATGCAGACTGCCCGGCCACCGGTCTGCCACAATGCACAGACCAGAGCCAGGGCGGCGGCCGGGGAGCCGCCACCAGTGGAAGCCATGACCATGAGCTGAGAATTGTTGCCTGCTGCTATGGCGGCCAAGAATTCCATTTCACTGAGCTCTTTCCCTCTCTTCCCCTGTAAACACCATTAAAATCAAATTAATATTCCAAATAAGATACCTTATAACCATATAAAATGTAGCATTAACTATACAGTTTTATTACCATTTTCAGGGCTTGGAGATAGGCTTTGGTGGCTTTTTCTGCAGACCAAAAAGGCATTATTTCTCTAAATTCTTGATTCAGAAAAAGAAGGTTTGTGAGCCTGCTTATATAAGAGAGATTGGGATGATTTAGTGAAGGACAAGTGAGGGAGGTTTTGGTTGAAGAAAGAATCGATTGTCAAAGTGCCAACTGTCATGCATGCCATTTTGGCACAACATTCAAATAATATTGTAAGGACATAGATTAATTTCTAGTCAACTCAGTTATTAATGTTATCAACACTCTTTTCTAGGGTTCATGCATCTCTAACTGAAAATAGAACCTTAATTTGGTGAGCAGCCCACAAAGCTTTTATTTTTCATTTATCGTCTTCAATCTCAAGTTCATGTCTCGGTTCATACGAGATCTTCCATTATAATATAAATTTTATCAGAAATTCTAAAATATAAATAATTGTCTTTTATACTATAAATTCAAATAAAACTAATTTTTCTACCAAAATATTTAATTTTATTATTTTATTATTTTTCTACCCAATTTTGAGAAAGAGAAAAAATGAATTATCCCTTAATAGTAATGAATGTGGGAAAGATGTATGGAAAATCGGATTGCCGTGTTTTTTATCATGATATAAGGGATTATATGATATGAATATGATCATATCGTATAAATCCTCATGAATCATAACAGACATATATGAAACATTCATATACAATAGTGCATCTTGGTTGTGTTTTGATTGGGTTAATTGTCGGAAAATTATAAAATTTACTTAATTTATAATTTTAAGTAACTTTTTTAATATCACCAAATATAACATGAATTTTTATATCTTTTGCAATTTTAACCAATAAACAGATTTCAGGTATGTTTATTTTTGAAATAACTACTATAATTTCAAAATTACTACCATTTCATATGTTAAGTCATTGTTCTATTTTGAAATAGTGAAAATCATTTTCAAAATAAACATACTCGAAATCTGTATGCTGATTATAATTTCAAAAGATATGAAAATTCATGTAATATTTGGTGATATTTAAAAAGTTAGTTAAAATTTCAAATTAAATAAAGTTCGTAATTTTTCTGATAATTATTTTTTTTTGTATATGAGGGGGCTATTTTTTTTTTTATAATCTTGAAGAAAAATTAAAAAATAAAATTTATTAACTGGATCAAAAATTGAAATATGAATAATGTACATGGGCCTAACCGAGGCCCAAAAAGGAACTTCAAACCGATCCGTTTTTTAACGTTTAAATTCGTTTTAGCATATAGCAACAAAATTTCCAGAATTATATTCACAAACTAGCCCAAAGGCTGAAACTGAGCTTTCAATTCAATGATTTTTTCTGCAACTTCAATCCATTCATGGAGTTCTGCACTTCCATCACTGACGTTTGCTACGAAATGTAAAACGCAAATGGAAATTGATCAAATCCATGCAAATTTGATCACCACAGGTCATATCCATAACCCAGCTTTGACATCAAAACTCATTCTCAATTTGGCTTTTTCTGGGCATAAATCGAGTGTTGATTTTGCAAGAAATCTCTTTTCTGCGTATAATTACAGAGACACTTTTATTTGGAATGCAATTATTAAGTCTTTCTCGCACGGGAACGAACCGGAGAATGCATTCCAAGTGTTTGTTTTAATGCTTGTCAGGGGTGTTTTAGTGGATGAATACTCATTGTCGTTGGTGTTGAAGTCTTGTTCGAGGTTGAGTTTGTTAAGCAAAGGAATGCAGATTCATGGGTTGATGTCGAAATTTGGATATGGGTCGGATGTGTTTTTGCAAAATGGTTTGATTTGTATGTATATAAAATGTGGGGTTATTCAGTTTGGGCGGCAAATCTTTGATAGAATGCCTAGAGATTCCTTTTCGTATAACTTGATGATTGATGGGTATGTGAAGTGTGGAATGGTGAGTTTAGCTCGTGACTTGTTTGAGATAATGCCATCAGAGATGAAGAATTTAGTTTCTTGGAACACTATGATTAGTGGCTATTTGAAATTAGAGAATGGCATTGAGCATGCTGTGGATTTGTTTGAAAGAATGCCAAACAGAGACTTGGTTTCTTGGAATCTTATGATCGATTGTTGTGCAAAGAATGGGAAAATGGGGATGGCCCGTGTCTTGTTTGATAAAATGTCGGAAAGAGACGTAGTGAGTTGGGCTAGTATGGTTGACGGATATGCTAAAGCAGGGAATGTGGATGCTGCTAGATATTTCTTCGACTCTATTCCTCAAAGGGATGTGATTTCCTGCAATGCAATGATGGCAGGGTATGTTGATAATGGATGCTATCATGAGGCGCTAAAAGTGTTTCATGATATGTTAGGGAGCGCATCTGATTTGATCCCCGATAGGGTTACTTTGTTATCTGCTCTATCAGCAACTACACAATTGAGCTGCATTGATGAAGGGATGGCTATACATCAGTACATACAGAAACATGGGTTTGATATGAGTGGAAAACTAGGTGTTGCTTTAGTTGACATGTATGCAAAGTGTGGCAGCATAGAGCAAGCTATGAATGTGTTTGAGTGTATCCAAGAGAAAAGTATCGATCATTGGAATGCTATGATTGGTGGCTTAGCGATACATGGACGTGGTGATTTAGCATTTGATATGTTCATGGAGATGGAAAAACTTTCTCTAGAACCGGATGACATTACATTCATTGCAGTTTTACATGCTTGTGGACATTCTGGGATGATGAAGGAAGGTCTGATTTGCTTTGAGATCATGAGACGAATTCACAGAATTACCCCCAAGCTCCAACATTATGGATGCTTGGTTGACATCCTTAGCAGAGGTGGGCGCATAGAAGAAGCTGCAAATTTTGTAAAAGCAATGCCAATTCAGCCAAATGATGTCGTGTGGCGAACTCTATTAAGTGCATGTACAACTCATGAGAACTTAAACATCGGAGAGCCAGTTGCTGAGCATCTAATGGAGTTAGATTCTTATGATTCAAGTTCCTACATACTATTATCAAATATGTATGCTCAATTCGGCCTTTGGGACTACGTTAGAAGGGTTCGAACATTGATGAAACAACGGGACCTGAGCAAAGTTCCTGGTTGCAGCTGGATTGAACTTGAGGGAACTGTACATGAGTTCTTGGTAGGGGGTACATCAAATCATCAGATAAGTGAAATGTTTTCTACAATAAGCATTGAGAGAGTTGGCTTGAGATAAGTATAGCACCAGTATTACTATGATGTACTTGTAAGGTTAGTGTATTTCTTATATCTTTGTATATTCCATGTAAAATTCAAAAAAAAAAAAGCAATATGTAGATTAAGCAATTCAAAGATACAATTCATTATAATCAATTACTTCTTTTTCAAGGTTTGGAGTGTATCTTTATTGCCAATATTTAACATATCTTCTACTTGATTTAATGGCACTTGATTTATATTAAGACAGTACCAATAATACATAAAAGAAAGAAATAAAAGGCAACATAAGGACAAATAACATTCACAAGTTACAGAGACAAAACTGCAGACACTATGAAAGTAGATCGCCTTGGATTCCCACCTAAGGTTTTCCTTTTTTCCAGGAAAGCCAGAATGAGCAATTTGTTTCATTAAAAAACAACACATGCTAGTACATAGATTATGTTATGCTACAGGCTCACACTCTGTAGTAAAATAGAAATTAGCTGTGATCAAATAACTCTGTTGTCAGTTCTCTTGCCGTCAAATAAAAGAAACTATAATTTCCATTCTTGTTCTTGAGTTAATTTTGAGACGTGAAATTTGGGTTGATTCCACTATTTAGTAGACTCTTGTGTGAACAGTCATTTAGAGGGACATTTCATGCGGAGTGGAGAACCACAGGATTTATTAGGAACTTGAAGACTTTTGTACTTCACAATGGAAAACCCAATAATTGCATTGATTGATGTGATAGCCAACTATTTATCAATGTTTATCCATATTTTGTGTTGATATTTTGTGTTGACTCTGACAACAATGTCTGAGAGATAATCTCTCAATAAATCAGTGGAAGATTAATGAGGAATAATTTTTGATTAGTTCATGAGCCTGCTAATCTTACATGAGAAAATAAGTACATATTACAGTTATAATGAGATCATTCAGACATGCCTACTTCTCAGCTATCTTACCTACAAATTACTAAGTTGTCCTCAAGAGGCCAAAGCGCGCAACTCGGACGGTTGCATACTCAGACGGGCAGTCGAAATTAATAGAAGGCATATCATCTTAGACAGTAGGGAAAATTCAGACAAGAATCCAATCAGTAGTTGGAAGTGATGCCATCCAGTTCTTGCATCACAATTCCAATGTCGGGCCTGTGATCAGGGGATTCATGAGTACAAAGAAGAGCAACTTCTCCAAGCCTAGCTGCCTCAGATTCTATAAACTTCCCTGCTAGGTTTGCATCTATGAAGTCCTCGAATCTAGACAATCCAGCCCCATGACAATTCAACTGAGTGATTCTACTTTTGCCAGACAGGATTTGGAATATGATCATTCCAAAGGCATAGACATCGCTCTTCTCAGTGAATCGTCCAGTGGTTGTGTACTCGGGAGCTAGGTATCCCATTGCGGCACTACCCTTAAGTGTCGAGAAGACTATGTCATCTGCTAATAGTTTGTGAACACCGGAGTTTGAGAGCAACGGATTGTAGTGTTGGTCGATTAGCACCTTTTCAGCTGATATACTGCGATGAACCAATGTTGGCTTGCTGTTCTGGCTTCTATGCAAGTACTCAATACCTAGTGAACATTCAAAAAACTCTCTTAGTAAGTCAATAGTAATGAAACTAATATTATAAGTAGTTTTAAGAACAAAGTATACTGACCTTTAGCAATTCCTCTGATTACAGACTTTCTAGTTGACCAATCAAGAACTCTCTTTCCACCTTCTTTCACATCAAGGTATTGCAACAAGTTCCCGTTAGAAACGAACTCATAGATGAGGAAACACTCCCCCCTACCCTTTGAACAGCAAAAGCCTCTCAACCTCAAAAGATTTTCATGTTCTAAAGAGGTTAGCAGTTTCAATCCCTTAAGAAACTCAGCTTCATCAGACTTGCAGCTGATCTTCGAAATGCACTTAATTGCAACGGTCGATCCATCCCTCAGTATCCCCTTATAAACAGCTGAAAAACTACTCTTTCCCAATAAGTTCATCTCTGAGAAGTATTGTGTTGCAGACTCCACTTCATCCAAATTGAACATATAGCTCTCAAGAACCTCTTGAGAGAAACTGGTAGTGTCTCGTCTCTTAGACAACGGGTCCCAACCATTGGAATACTCAAGACTAATAAGAGGAGAAGCACTTCTCCTACAAATCTCCTTGGCCTGATCAGTACTCCACCGGCCATCACTAGAATCGAATGCACTCGCAATTTTTTGCTTCCTTCTACGATACCATGAAAAAGAGAAAAGCCCGGCTACAGCTAAAGCAATAAAAAGTCCAATCACCCCAACCACAACAGCAGATTGAGATTTCTTGGACTGATTCGTTCCATTTTGTCGAACATTAGCTGATTCCGGTATATCTTTAGAAGGTAGATGGTTGGTGTTTGCCCCAAACGGTTCCGGTCTATTGGTGTTTTGGTTAGAAACAGAGCAAATCTCCAATGAAGGGAAACTAATCCCACACAATCCTGTATTATTAGCATACTGAAAACCTTCGTCCATTTTCTTCAAAGCTATATAATATAAGCAACCACAAAAAGATACAAAATCATTAGACAACATTTTTAAGAGATCAATGAAAGATAGAAAGATTAATTGCAAATACGAATCATTGAAATGATGATTACCTAGAGGGACATTGCCTGAAAGAGTATTGTTTCTGATGTCAAGGACTTTTAGCACAGGTAGAACAGCTAATTTAACTGGGATTGAGCCAAAGAGATGATTGAAACTCAAATCCAACCTTGTTAACATCGTCAATTCCCCCAAACTAGCAGGAATTGCACCAGTTAACTGGTTGGATTGTAGAGCAAGAACACTGAGTTTCTTCAGAGAGCCAAGCTGAGTTGGAATATTTCCAGTTAACTTGTTGTAACAGAGTTGTAACACTGAATAAACAGAGAATCATAACCATGAGTAAATGATAAATCTCACTGTAAAGTTTAAATCTTTCTTAGAATATTATAAACCCCATAAAAAGTCCACAACTTTTACCTTTCTTGGTATATTTGAAATCAAGAAAAGGCCACAAAAGTTGATTAATGCATGTTTTTAATACTTACAAATTAACCATATTCTATAAACAGATCATCCCATTTCCTAGGAACACAAGTTCAAGAAACCAGAAACAAATATTTTCAAGAAAGTTGACACAAACAGATCTAATGAGAGAGAGAGAGAGATTCAGAAAAAGGAAAAAGTAATAATAATAAACTGACCTTGCAAATTATACATATCACCAAACTCGGATGGAATATCACCAGAGAGGTTGTTAACATTGAGGTACAAATCTGAGAGCTCAGTCAAGTGAGCAAGCTCCTTAGGTACAACCCCATGAAGCTGATTAAAGTGCAGGTACAACCCAGTCAAGCTCTTGAGCAGACCAATCTCAGGAGGTATTTGCCCAGAAAGCCCTTTTCCTTGCAAGGAAATGTTGACCACTTGGCCATTTTCATTGCAGGCAATCCCTTCAAAGAAGGCATTGCATGGGTCAGTTGCATTGGGTGACCATGAGGAGAGAATGAGGTTTTGAGGGTCTAATGAGGATTTGATTGTCATGAGGAGAGAGAGAGTTGTGGTGGCAGCTCTTGTGGGTAGAGAGAGAGAGTGAAATGGAAGGAGGAGCAGTGTGAAGAAGACTGTGATGAATATGGAGAAGACAGCCATTTTTGGGCTTGGAATGGAAATGTGAAGTGAGAAAGTTGTTTTGGAAGAAAGTTTATTTGCAAAGTTTGCTTCTTTTTAGTTCAAAATGGTGTCACTGTTCTCTGTGTGTGTGTGTGTGAGAGAGAGAGGAGAGAGAGAGAGGGTGGTACTTGTCAGTGTAGGTACAAATTTTGAATTATGGTTACAGGGAAGACCGGTAGCCAGTTGAAATCACATGGGAAACTGCAGCCTTTTTATATTTCTGTAATATAAAGAGTGCTGATTATTATTGTACACTCATGTTTCAATCAAATACAATGTGACCCTCCACTTTCATATTGCTTTTTTTCTTTTTCTTTTTCTTTTTCAAAGATATTTATAATTTAAAATTATATTGTAAATATAGAAGAGTATATTTGATTGGTATCTACAAATTAATCAAATGTAAGTCTGAATTTAGGTTATTAAATATATATATATATATATATAATGATTGGTAGAATTTCAACAGACAACTTAAATATGTGAATGATTTAACCAATTGAGTCATAAATATAGAATAATATATTTGATTGGTATTTGCAAATAAATCAGATGTAAGTTTAAAGTTAGGTTATTAAAAAACAAAAAAAAAAAACTGTGGATATTGTCGGGGTTGTAAAGGAATAAATGTTATTCAACTTTCAAATTATTTTATTTTGAATTGAGTAATATTTGAAATATTTTATATAATAGTAAATGTTATCCATAGTTGGTGATAAGGCAACCCAACAAGATTCTGCAAATTTATTGTAGATGTTCCATAGTATATTTTGAATCTTGTAGTAATTCGACATATATATTAAATGCACATTTCAAATTTCAGGTGTAGGTCAGTTAGCCTAAAAATTGGTGACATTTAATGATTTATTTATGTAACTCTCTACTGTTTATAGAATTTTTTTGGGCCAAAAATTTCATGTTACTCATATGTTCATTTAATTATTTATTTAAGGACAAATATGTAGACTCTTTTTTTGAAATGACAAGTGTAATGCTCTCATATTTATCATATTTACAACATTTAAAAAAATTGTGACATTAAACTATGAGAATTGCGGTAAAATTCGAGTTTTATATGTATTCACTTAGTTTTATATTAATTCGATCGGAACATAAACGTTATAAAATTACACAATAAAATCACTTATCATCTAACAAAATTATGAAAATTTGAATTTATATGTTACAGATACATGTTATGATGATTTTGTGTTGATTAAACTCGATATATAAATAACAATTATACTTAGTGTATGAATTTATTGGTGAATCTAATTTGATAAATACAAGAAACGAGTGCAACATAGACAAAACCAAAATGAAAATATATTACCTATAAAGAAGTAAAAAATGGCATATTAGTCCTTTTCATGTTCAACTAAATTATATGCCTTTTAGGATAAAAAGTTGGTGGTACTATTGTTCAATATTTACAAGCAATTGGGTATTTTTGGATATAAGAAAAGTAGCAAAAAGTTGTGGGGTTCACGAGTGGACATATCAATCTCCATCTCATTCTCTATCATTCTTTTTTAAGAAAAATGTAAAAATATTTGTTGAAGCAATTTCAAGAATCCACCAACCAATCATTGTAACTTACCATTATTTCAATACAAAAAATTTCGTAAAACAGTGATACGGATAAAATTATGTGAGACGAGTTCCTGATATCCATAGATTAAACTTATTTTCATAAATCAATCTTTATTTTATAATTTGATTAACTCGTCCCATAGGATTAGATTCAAAGTTTTTTTTTTCTTTCTTTAAGTTCAAACATGATAATATAATGTAGGGCTACTCATGCATTTGAAAAATGTTGTACCAATTAACATAGTTTTGCTTATATTTTGGTGCCAATTTGTTAGGATGATTTAACCTACAAAACCTTTAATTATCTTTGAGAATACCTCCAATTAGACGTGCCCAAACGGTTCGAAAAATCGAAATCGGGACTGTTCGAACCGGCGGTCAACGGTTCCGGAACCGTTGACCGTGGTTCTGGTTCCAAACCGGAACCAACCAGCGTCGAAGTAAGGTTCGGTTTCGGTTCGCCTTCTCCAAAAACCGATAACCGGCGGTTTGAACCGTGGTTCTGGTTCCAAACCGGAACCGTGAACCGTCGAAGTAAGGTTCGGTTTCGGTTCGCCTTCTCCAAAAACCGGTAACGGGCAGTTTGTACATTTTTTTTTGGATTCCTTAATTTTACTAAGGATACGTAGACAATTTCATTCAAAGTTTGGAAGTGTAATTTTCATTTCACATTCAAACTTAAAATGAAACTCAAGCTCTTTCAATTTATTTTTTCCTCTTCTTTTATTTATTCATCATGATCATTGTAATTGTAATATATTCAATTGTACATTGTAGAGATGCGATAATTGCCACAACTAATGATTGTGTTCCATTCCAGTAAAATAAATAACGTCGATACATCGACAAAGGTGGAAACTAAATAACAACTTAGAATATAAGATAGCGTCGATACATCGACAAAGAAGATATTTAGCTAACAATAGCGTCGATACATCGACAAAGAAGATATCTAGCTAACAATAAAAGATATATTTATGATTTATCTATATCTCTAAGATACATTATAAGTGTCATTTTTCAAAGAAAATCAAGGCTGTCCAATGGGGCACGACCGTGCCGTGTAGCACGACCGTGCCCTACTTGACAGAACCGTGTCCTGCTCGACAAAAAAAATCAAAAAAAATCAAAAAAAAAAGGAAAAAACCGGGAAATCAAAAAAAATCAAAAAAAAAAGGAAAAAACCGGGAAACCGGCGGTTTGAACCGCCGGTTCCGGTTAACCGCCGGTTTCCAAACCGGAACCGAAACCGAACCCCCCACGGTTCGGTTCCGGTTTGCTCCCCTCGGTTTCAAAAAAAATCAAAAAAAAAAGGAAAAAACCGGGAAACCGGCGGTTTGAACCGCCGGTTCCGATTAACCGCCGGTTTCCAAACCGGAACCGAAACCGAATCCCCCACGGTTCGGTTCCGATTTGCTCCCCTCGGTTCCAAAAACCGCCGGTTCCGAACCGACAAACCGGAATCGGAACCGGCTGAACATTTCTACCTCCAATGGTGGTGGCTCCAAGACTGACTAATCAGTCAAGAAGATACTATACCTGATATATATATATGTACTGAAGATGTATATATCCTTAATTTATATTTAAAAATACTTCAATATTATAAATTAAGAATTTATTTAATATTCCATATTCTCCTAAGTGTAACAAACATTGAGCTCTTCATCAATTCCAACAATAAGCCAATTTATGTCTCTCTCTTAGATTGTTTGTTGGGTTAACTATAAAACAAAAGTTGCACATAAACTATATTGCTATGGTTTCACCTACTTCATAAAAGGTAATTGTCAAAGGAAACAACAATGCAATATTTGAACTTGTGAAATGTAAGGACAAATAAGCATATGCCCTTTGCTTCAAATGATGGCATCTTCCCATTACTAAAGATTCACAAAACATAAATTCCTTACCTAGAAAATTTAGATGGCCAATTATTAATTCTACTAGTCCTTTTTATTTTTTTTAACAGAGAGGATGTTGGAATATTAGAGGTTTGGATCCTTCCTTGCTTCTCATTTGTCACATAAAATTTTCGAATAAATTAAAACCCTAGGACATAGTTGATGTATTTATGAGTTGTCATAAATTTGTAGCCCATGGACCAAGTTAAATTTGACCATTGGACCTATTAACAGGATAGACGACAGTACATGACTGCTGCTAAAATAATACTCTTCGCACATGCAAGCTCTTCAATATGAAAAAGTTATGATTTTCATCACTTTAGTATTTTGAATTTTATTTTGATCTAACAGTGAATTTTAATTCACCATATTTTTGCCACTTTTTGGGTTTTCCATTTTCAAATCATACGTTTATTTTGTTATAGGGAAGAGAAAAAAAATCAGGGGCTGTTTGCTTTTGTTTCTAATGGAAATTTGTATTATTTTTGGAAGAATCTTTTCAATTGGGTATTTATGAAGCATATATCCAAACACATTTCAGTTTTTAAACAAAAACCAAAAAACAAATTCAACATTTTCTCATTTCATCAGAGCTATAAAAACAATAAGCATACAAGCATATCACAACAAAAAATTAGCATAGCATGAAAATAAGGCTACTACTCAGATTAATAGCCTAAACCGAATACAATGAGTACATATCGTTTTAGCTATTTCAGACCAGAACCTGTGATCAATCAAATTGTTGTTCGAGTTGATAGAAACACAAGTGCACCAGAGTTTCGTTCAAGTGAAGAAGTAAATTCCACTGTCTTGATGCACTACGCTCTGCTAAGCAAAATAAAGATTGTCGAGAACTGCTTTAAGTTCCGATAACTCTCAAGTAAAATACATTAAATCTGTGATGGTTCTCATACGATCACGAGCAATTGGATAATCTTCCTTCTTAGAATGTTACTCTAACAGCACATCCAGATTTCCAGCATACATATTCTCTAAGCAACAAGGGTGCTGGCAGTGGTAGATTCACTGCAAAGTTCAATGGAGAATTTTTTGAGAAAAGCATGATGTATGAAAATAGAGACACACTATACAACCGACTTTTAGTGGTGAATGATGAGTGAAAGCTTCTCTAAGAAATTAGTAAAAGCTTAGATCAAGTTTCTTTTTTTTTTTTTTTTTCCTTTGAGCAAGAACATGATGAAGTTAATTTATCAAAAGGTTCAACTAAGAAGAAAGAAAATGAATTGGGAATATGAACTTACTATTTCCAGACAGGTGGAAGCTTCTTATTAGTCTTGTAGTAACGAGCAAGTCGGTGAATTCTGCTCTCAACAAGAATGAGCCTAAACTTGGAATCTTTGTCCTTTCTATTCCTCTCTAAATGCTTCCGAATTGCAACAGCTTTCTTAATGAGGTGGTAAAGGTCTTCAGGTATCTCAGGAGCAAGCCCTGGGCAGAGACACAAACATACCAACAAAAAGAGTTACATTTATAGAATAAAGAGGCATGTCTTATAACATAACATTGAACAAACATAAGAAATATACCGTGTGCTTTGAGTATCCTCAATATCTTGCTTCCAGTGACACTTTTCACCTGGGCAATCCCATGAGAATCACGAAGAATAACTCCGATCTGAGAAGGTGTCAACCCCTTTTTTGCAAACTTACAAATGTTTTCATCAACCTAAAAACAAGCAAATCAGATATAACAATTCACCAACCTAACCCATAGACCATTCGTGAGGTATCTCTTAGCAGCAAATGGAAGATTTCAATAAATTGAAATTGATCACGAATATAAGCAAAAGAAAAGAGACAAAAGTCCAACTAAAGTGCAAGAAAAAAGCATCAATTCAAATTGAAGCAAAATCATCTACAGCCGCCTTTGAACTAAATGCCAGGACAGTTTCCCTCTTACTATATACTAACCCATAGAACTCAATAACTCATCATAAACTAATCTTCATGATTTTGCAATTTACTAAGTTTTAATTCGATGGTCTACAAAAAGGTACACACATTTCCAAAGGTCTAGGACAAGCCATGATGCAAACTTTTAATCTAAATACACTTCGTAAAATCAGAGAAATAGCCACAATAATAATTCAAGAATTAACTTGGAAGATATTTGCCCATGATAGTAAAACTAGAGTACTGATAATTGTTAAAAATTAGCTCAAACAGAGCAGTGGCAATGGCAATGGCTCCTTTTCAAATTCTATACAGCACACAAAATAATTTTAACATCTTGAACAATAAATCATAAGATTCTCACTCCAAAAACTTGAAATAAAATCATGGAACAACAATCACTTACATCCTCTGAAGAAATCTTAAGCCAGCTCGGTGGAGTCCTCTTATACGGAAGTGCTGATGCTGAAATACCCTTTCTATATTACACCAAAAACAATATTTAGAAACAAAAAAAAAAAGGCACATAATTTTAGTAAGAAAAAAATCACAGACAAATGGAGAGAATGCTGACCCTCGGCTGTGCATACGACCCATGGCGGCGGCGATTTAGAGCCGGACGGCGGAAATGACTGGTAAAGAGCGGCGGTGGCGATTCGATCAGCGTTACCTATTGGTAATGGGAGCATAAACCCTAGTATACATATGACATGAGACATATTTGTAATTAAGTCCTTAGGGTTAGCCTTATTTTCATTTTGGTGGGATTAAAAAAAAATTTATCCTTTTGAAAATAAAATTAAAAAAAAAAAAAAAGTTAAACTCTACCCTCTCTTTTCTCCTCTTATTTCATTTTTCTTTTCATCGTTCTTTTGATGTTTTCTCTCACTTTCTTGAGAAATGAAACGTGAATATAATAACCAACATTTCACGAATTAATTAAATATATAAAAATTATATAAAAAATATGTAAATTCGATCAAACCAGATTTACTCTACTTAATCTTAATTGGCCAAACACATATGTTCGATCTTTGATGGCCGAACAAAGGAAGTCGGGTGTAATTGACTTGAATACGTTTTTTTTATGACTCATGAATTTCATATGTTTATCTAATTTGCAAAATGTTCATCATTATTTTAATATTCGATTTCTTATGAAATTTAGAGAAAATTTCAAAGAAGCAACAAATATTGAGAGAGAGAAAAATGAAAATGAAAGAGAGAGAATAAGATATTAATTTTATCTTTTACGGGGTAAAATTGATATTTTTTTAATTGAAATTTGTTAAATAAGGGTGGTGTTGTCTTTAGTTCCACCATTTTCATTTTTGACCTATTTAGAGGTTAAATTAATATTTAACCCGACTTGTTTGCAATCTGTAATTGTAAATAAATTGACTCCACCGGATAATTCAATAATTTCGCCATTTCAACTTGTTCAATCAAGAGAACTCGTAAATGTGGATTAGGTCCGAACTTACAAAATATTGTGATGGAATCAAATTTTCAAAATAAATCCTTAATACTAATTGTACAAAGTCGATGTAAATAAAGAAAACTTAAGGTAGGTATAATATTCAAGATATTAATATATGGTAAAAATAAAAGGGACTATTAAATTTAAAGTAATCACTTCAAATCCAATTCGACTTGAACTAATTTCACTATACTTAATTTTTCTTTTCTTTTCAAATATTCAGACTCATATTTGGGAGACACTATATAATAATACTAAAAATATAAATGAAATCAAGTTAAAAACTTAAATTAACAAATCATGAGTTATTTTAGTACTAAAAATATTAAAAATAGAAACATACATTCATGAGTACATAAAAAGATATTATACAGAGATATAGAAATAAAAACAAAAAACTTCAAGTAACAAATCATGAATATTATTAATTTATTAATACAATTTTAAAGACAAAAAACATAGATTTATGCAGAAAAGACATTATATTGATCCCAAAAATATAAAATAAAGTTAAAACTTAAATTAAAAAATAATGAATTATTTTATTAATAAAATTATAAAAATAAAAACATAAACCAATACAGAAAAAAAAAGATATTAATACTTAAAATATAAAATAAAGTTAAAAATTTTAAATTAGCAAATATAAAATTATTTTAAAATACAAACAAATACAATGATACTTGAACCAAGGTACTTCATTTAAAGAAGTCCACAAAGCTAGCTAAACTTTATTAAGAATATTCGCCACAGAAATATTTATATCATATAAAAATTAATTTTAGGTCTCTAAATATTTATATTTTTTATTTGGGGCTGAGTCAACTCACCGGATTCATATAAGCTCGCCCCCTGATGTGGGCTACACTCACCGGCGTGCGCTTACGAATTCTGTGCAACGGCCTTCTCTCTCCGCCACGCGTCACAGTCGACGCTCCTTCGCCATTGCATTGCAGATTCCGAAGCTCAGTATTGATGGAGAGTCGTCGCAATTTCACCGCCGGAAACCCCTCTTTCTCCACCTCTGCTCATTCTAGCCGAGGGTTTGTTTCAATTTCCTTTTCTTTGTTAATTTGTGGAAAATAAATCTGTGTAGGCTGTTTTATTCGTTTCTAGTGATTTTGTTGCTGATTGATTGGTGGAATTATTGTGGCAGTGGTGGGGGCAGAGGTAGAGGATTGGAGACGAAAGACAATCGCCAACGATCGAGAGGGAGTGGCGGCGGCGGTGGAAAGGATCAAATTGATGCACTTGGCAGATTACTGTATGTGGTTTGTAATTGCTGAGATTTTTCATTGGTAGTCTAATAATGTGTTGATCAATTTTCGTTGGTAGGGTTCATGTTGGTTTGATTTAAGGACTAAAATCGTTTAATTTTCAAATTTTCCATTGAATAGAAAGATATGTGAACTCTAGAAAGAATATCCAATCATACATGCAAAAGAAATAACTTTTGGTATGGATTGGTTCTAATTGAGTCAATTCATATCCATGTGTGGTTTAGAAGGCATAAAATGGATTTTATCTGTGAACTTTTATAATTGGTTTCGTCAAATATTCATCTAATTATTCAATCACATTAGCCATTTTGCTGTTGACATTTCAGAACTCGCATACTCAGACACATGGCTTCTGAGTTGAAACTAAATATGAGGAGTGATGGCTATGTCAAGGTTCAAGATCTTCTGAAGTTGAATCTGAAAACCTTTGCTAATATTCCACTACAATCGCACACAACTGATGATGTTAGAGAGGTTTGACTCACAATTTGCATTCCGTATCGTGCATGTTTTCATTAACTGAGTTTCTGGTTTCCCTGTACTGGTAGTTTACGTCTAATATCACTTACCGCTGATTATTATATGCTAACAGGCTGTCAGAAAGGATAACAAGCAGCGATTTAGCCTATTGGAAGAAAATGGGGAACTTCTGATACGTGCAAATCAAGGTCACACTATAGCGGTAATATATCTTTTGAAAGCTTGCAACACAAGTTGCATTTTGGTTGGAGTACCATGAAAGAATTAGTACCATAAAGTTATCATTCTTTCTATGCAGTCACGTTGATTTCCTCTTTTTTTTTTTCCTCGGCTGGATGAGCTTCGGAAAGATGATTAGATTTCATGCTATGAGGTTAGGATGGTGCATAAAAAAGTTTAAAAATACCTTTAATTGGAATGTAGAAACTTCAATCAGCAGTATGAGCACACTGAAATACGGAAACCAGGAAAGAACTGGTATAATTCGAATTGTGATTCATTATCTTTGGAGTATCTTATGTACTTCATCAGTTTCAGCGGTGCAGTCAATAAATCTTGGGGGTTTTAATGGCTATATGGTAGGTACTATAATTCACTTGATTTGATCAATATCAACCTGAAATAAATTATAGTTCTGGTGGATGGAAATCAAATGCTCTATTGATTTAGTGACATCTAGTAGTTCTTCTAGAATTTGTAAATGCCTCTCTTAACCATTTGTCTTATGCTTTTCGAGGCCAAGGATTCAGTTGCTTTTGTTGTGCTATTTCAGAATGTTTGCATGTGTGTTTGCATGATTTCCGAATTTGTTCACTATGTTTCCACTGTTGATCACTTGTAATGCTATGCAGACACGATCTTCAGTGCGCCCCATAATCATTGTTCCTAAAAATTATTTAAAGAGGCCAACTTTTTGTTGCTTTTGCTAGCCATAGTATTTCATGGTTTCATAATTTTTAAACTTCTCCTTCGTTGTTAATGCTTTGACAGACTGTTGAAACAGAGAGTTTACTGAAACCCATTCTTTCCCCGGAAGAAGTTCCTGGTTAGATTCACCGCTGTTTGCCTTCTCTAAATGATATAGTGAGCTGTCTCTGTAATTCATTCGCCTAATTGTTGTACAGTTTGCGTGCATGGGACCTACAAGAAAAACTTGGAATCGATTCTACAGGAGGGCCTCAAGCGTATGAAGAGATTGCACGTGCATTTCTCGTGTGGCTTGCCAACAGATGGAGAAGTTATTAGTGGTAAGATATTTCATCATGGAAATACATATTTAGTAGCCAATCTTACTTTCCTTCTTTGAATCATTGAATACTTTTAACATTGTTCAATCGCTTAGCTTCTTACTGAATATACTCAGACAAATTGATATGATTTTTCAGGAATGAGGCGAGATGTTAACGTTTTAATCTTTCTAGATGTGAGAAAGGCGTTGGAAGGTATTGAAAACGACTTTACTACTTAATAAAAACTTTTATGTCGATGCTCACAATCTCCCAATCTATGCTCCAGAGGGAATGAAGCTTTACATATCAGACAACAGGGTGATTTTAACAGAAGGTTTTAATGGAGTGGTGCCTGTGAAGTACTTCCAGAAGATAGAATCATGGCCGAAGAGAGACCCAATTCCATTTTAGATGGCTTCGTGAAATGAAGCATCGGGCCCTTGACAAGATACATAAAGAAGACGAAAATATTTGATCTTTGAAGGTAACTTCTTGACAAGTTGACAAATTGATCTTAGTAATTATGAATTTCAAATTCGTCCTCGTATCATTCGAGCCAAATGAAACCTATGACAGTCTGAGGATGAGATTTTGAGTTCAAATTTCTTGGAGATATTACACAGAGTAAACAATATTTTGTACAATATTCATCTATCTATATAAGGATTATGTTTGTGTATACAAAATACCAACTTTAGAATTTGTCTGTATAAATCATATCTCGCCGTATACTCTGCAAACACTTTATGAACAAAACTCGATAAACTGAACAAGAATCAAAATTCAAAAGTTTCATGATGTTGATAGGCATTGTTCACAGTGCACGATCAACAAATGCAAAACGAAACCGAACTAGCTATATAATGTAGAAAAACAGAACAAGAAACAACATTTTGCGACAACTAGCTGCAATTCAATATGGTCGATCATATTATATGCACGAAGCTACATATAATGTACGAAAAGAAACACATTAAACTACTCAAGAATCAAGATAGGATTCATTACCAAGCAATTGCTGCAACTGTATCGACAATGCAAAGCAATGAAAACCACAAACAAAGATGACTACAAAGCAACGCAATAATACTTAAACAAATAAGAGAGTCAATAAACTTGGTTAAAGTCAAATTACAAGTCTAAAAAATCTACACAAAAGCATATTAGCCAAACTATAGTGTGCTGTTTATTGAACTGGATTCTGATGATGATACATGTCAATCAACAAGTAAAATCTGCTCTAAAAAAGTTGTGAATTCTACAATGATAAAAATACAACAATTACAATCCCATCAGAGACCAGGGTCGGGTTTGTCCTTCGATGCAGATCAGCACCACCGGAATCAATGAGAACGAACTTCTTCATCGTGGGATGTCACATGGATTGAACAAAATATATGTTTTAAAAGAAAAAAAAATATATGAATCAAAATGAACAAGAATAGCATAATCCTACCACAGAACAATAGACCAATCTCTATCACTGTGCACTCTTATTCCCATCCACATAGTAACTGAGATACCATTGAACAAATTTCTTGAGCCCTGCATGTAAATCTGTTGTGGGCTTATAACCAAGCTCTCTTTGAGCGAAACTTATGTTGGCATGCGTAAACTGCACGTCTCCATTCCTAGGCAACTTCATGATCAACCTCTTCGCCTTCACCTTAAGCAACTTCTCCAAAATGCTCACAAGATCAGCGACTGGCACTGGAGATGTGTTCCCTAGATTAAACACGCGCAACTGAGCGGTCCCCTTCTTCTTGCCACCACTTCCAGTACTCTTCTCAGCAGTATCCAATGAAGCTAAACAGCCCTTCACTATGTCATCAATGAAGGTGAAATCCCTAGCCACCGTGCCATGATTAGGAGCCTCAAAGATTGGAATGGACTTCCCCTTCAATATATCCCTAGTGAAGAAGAAGTAAGCCATGTCTGGCCTACCCCAAGGTCCATAAACCGTGAAGAACCTCAATCCAGTTAGTGAAAGCCCGTATATGTGATTATAAGTATGTGCAATCTCCTCACCGGCCTTCTTAGTGGCTGCATACAAACTAGCTGGCTGATCTGTTCTATCCCTCTCGGAAAAGGGCACCTTAGTGTTCAATCCATACACACTACTACTCGACGCCCACACTATAGCTGGCTGAGGATTCGCGCTCTTGCAAACCTCAAGAAGGCTAACAAGGCCAGCAATGTTGCTATGCACATAGGAGCTGGGATTCTCCATGGCATAACGGACACCGGCCTGAGCTGCTAGATGCATGACATGGCTAAACGGGACAATGTCGAAAAGCTTAGTAAGCAGCTCAACATCATTGATATCACCCTCCACAATGTACACCCCACTACGCTCTAAAAGGGCCTGCCTAGACCTCTTAAGAGAGGGATCATAATAGTCATTGAAATTGTCCAGCCCTAAAACACCATCTCCGCGGCGTTTAAGCGCGGCGGAGACGTGCGTGCCGACGAAGCCAGCTGCCCCTGTGACCAACACAGACATGCCATTTCTTGCCCTAGCTTTAGCTGATTCCCTAACCCTCTTCTCAAAATTAGGGCCCCCATAGATGCTGGTTCTAAGAGACCTCCTAGAGAGATCTGAGGAGTGGGGGGATGATGAAGGGGGTGATCTAAAAAAGAAGACATAAATCAATCCAAGAAACACAAATGACCAGAAAGTAAGCTTAGCTAATGAGGATTGAAGCCTCCTATTGTAGGGAGACTTCTCCATCTTAAACTTTCCTGGGGTTGATGGGGCGCTGTCAATGTGCTTCATCTCTCAACACAAAATCTTGAAGATTCGAGAAAAGCCCACCTCGAAATCGCCCGTCTTTCGTCCAATCCGCGGGTTTTCTTGAAAATCAGGAGATCTCGACTTTTTCCAAGAACAAGAAATAGATGAATGGGGTGGTGAAGGTTGGGGAAAAGAGGGAAAAGGGTGCCTGAAAATGAAGAGCAAACACTTTAATTGATGTGGAATCTGGTTTCTTGGTGGTGATGGTATATTTTGCCTTTTTGCGGTGGAATTTCTTAGCTGTTGCTCTGGTTTTCTTTAATGGAGTTTTTTTTTAAATGGAAAAGGATTTGATTTTGAAGATAGAATAAGAATGAGTGAATGGAAAGAGAAGAATGGGAAGAGATTTGAAGGAGGTGAGAGGAGGGAGAAGAATGAGGTTTGAAGAAAGTTTAAAATGGATTATAATGGAAGAGTAAGAGTGGACTTATGATGATGAAAGATAGTCCAATTTTGGCTTTAATTTAATTCTAGTTTGTTGATCTTAGTTCATATGATTATTAGTAAGTTGATAATGTATTGTAATATGATTCTTTTATGACTTCTTTTAGTTCATTGGTTTTCCTTAAAATGCGGGATAAGTTTAAATGATAAATAGTAATAGATAAATTTTCGATGTTTGGTAGATATTATAATTGGTATAATCAGATATGAATATTTATACATATTTAATATTTAATGTTTATACATATGTACAAATTATAAATGTACCCTAAACTTAATATTATTATATCATTTAACATTCAAGTTGGTGAATTTAGGGTTGTTTGTTGGAGATTGTGTGGATGGGAGGTTTTTAGGGTAAGAAATAGGGGTTCACAATTTGTAAGTGAGAGATTTGTGGGGAATCACAAGGGATTAGGAAATTTGGTGTCCCCTCATTATCATTAAAGCTTCTTTATTAGTCTATTTTTTAGTCAAGAAATTTTCATGTTTTGTCAATTATTTTTCTCATAATAGTAAAACTGATTTAAAGAGATGGGACTCTTAAATGGTATGCTAAAAATGGATTATTACTATATTTTCATCTTTTTGATATGCTTAAAATGTTTATATTCTTTTATTGTAGAAAAAATAAAAGCAAGAAAAAGGAGAGAAAACCCTTAACTTTAGTACTTTTTCTAAAATAGATAGAAACTCACTCCTAAGATATTCCTTTTTTCTTAATGCTTTTCAAAGTAAAAAGATTAAAAAAAATACTTGTAACGAGAATGAGTCAAGTTGAACATGTAATCAACTTGTTTGACTTTTTATTGAGTTCTAAATTTTGTTTTTTCTTTTTCAAATTCTACTGTGGGTTGATCTAAGAAAATGTGTTTTGAGTTGTTATTGAAAGCATTTAATGATTATTATTATTAATGTTGGTGTTAAATCTTGAATTTGTGAATGGTGTGTGATCCATATGGTTGAACCTCCATTGATTCTTAGAAAATGCTCATCTGCAATGGTGTACACCTCGTGCGCACTTTAGTCTATTGCCATACAATTGTTGTTTATATTTAATTTCCCAATATTTATGTCATGTTGGTTAGTTATTTTTTTTGATTCTTTGATTGTTGTTCTTCTTTAAAAAAATAAAATGAATTATGTGCTTTCATCCAAATGTTATCACCCTTTATCCATTTGCTTAGTTTAATTTGGATTTGTAGTTTTGAAACTGTTGATTTTAATTTTGTTCTTGTTTCATACATCAAAATTCAAAACATGGGAAAACATCTTTGTTAAATCTGTACAGTTAGATCAGATAGTTTGGCTTCAATTGATGTTCTTTGTGAATATTTTTTTTTTTTTGGGAATCAATAGTTTAATGATCATGGGCGATTTTAACTCAAATTATAAACTGTAATATATAAATTAATTTGTAGTTCCAAAGCAGCTAGTTCTTGATTCTGCTTCTATGAAAAAAAAAGTCATGTTTGTATGCCATGATATGATTGAATAAGTCAACCTCATTCCCATAATAATACATTTTGTCTGAATTTTTATTTATTTTTACTTGTAACTTAGCACACTATCACTACAAAAATTGAACATCATTGTTGTTTGTGTTTTGATATTTTTATAAGCATCTAAGCTTGAATTATTACCATTTTATTTTATCTTTACAAACATGTTGAGGTATCAATGTTATATCTAGGAAGGTGTTCTATAACTCAATTCACTTGAACTATCATCAATGAGCATCCATTTGTTTTAATTTGAATTGAAGAAGATTACTAGGTATAATGGTAATTAGCTTGCTAATTTATGAGATTAAGGTTTAGTTTAGTTTGTTGTTGTACTAAATTCTTGGGTAATGTGTGTCTTTTCTAATGGTTTTCAAATATATTAATTATTTATACATTATGAATGAGAATAGATTCTGGTTTAAGAAGTGAATCATTTTTTGATAGTTGTCATATTTGTTGCATTTGGATTCAAGAATTGAAGATTATATCTTACTAGATTCTGGTTTAAGAAGTGGGTCTTTTTTTTTTTTTTTTATGATTATTGTATTTGTCGCATTTGGATTCATGAATTTTTTCTATAATGAATTTGATCTAGTCTTCTCAAACTACAGTTATGATATTATAAGAAAAAAATGAATAATTTTATCTAACTTTAAAGAAAGATGATTCAATTAGAAATATAGAATGAATGATTAATATGTAATTGCATAATTAGTTGAAATCTTTAGCTTACTATTCTAAATTAATATTTAAATTTAGCAATTTCAAATATGATATTTGAAAAATGAATATATTACAAATTAGTCTAACTTAGAGTGTTGAAATGTTTCATATTCACATGAATACAAAATTCACCAAACCATTTTCTAAGGAAATTCATGTCTATTTTATTTAATCTAATCTATGACTATATCAATATATATAGCTACATGTATGAGCCATTGGTTCATTTACACCAATTTAGTCAATTTTACGAATAATTCAATAACTTGATTAATTATTTATTTTAAAATTTAGTCAATTTGCTTCGTTCATCCTTTATTTTACTGGTTTTTTCATGATTATATTATTTGTTCATTTAAAGAAAAGTCTACTCAATTATGTTTTTAATTCACAACTTAATACACAGTCATATAGGAGAGACATTTATTGCATCCAAAATTTATTCAATTCATGATTTAAACATAATACATTCAATCAAAGTGCAAAACAAAATCGTCTTCTAATAATTTGCTCATTTGAATACTCCATTTTTTTTTATTAAGGAGAAAAAAGCTATAAAAACCATGGTAAAATGGATTTAAAGAGTTGTGACTCTTAAATGGTATGCTAAAAATGGATTATTACTTTCTTCATTTTTTTATGCTTAGAATGTTTATATACTTTTATTGTAAAATAAAAAAAATAAAAAGGAAAAGCAAGAGAAAAGAGGGAAAAGTCTTATCTTTCGTACTTTTTCTAATTAGATAGACACTCACACTCACTCCTAAGATATTCCTTTTGTTTTTTATTTTTTTAGATATTTTTAAAAATAAAAAGATTTAAGTGTTCATGTGGTGAAAATGAATCAAGCTGAGCATATTAACTTGTTAATTTTTATTGAATTTTTTTTCTATTGTGGGATTTTGGTTAATTAGGAAAATGTGTTTTGTGTTGTCTAAATACCAATTAAACATAATTTTAAATCGAATTAATATATTTAATTTATTTTCTTCATGCTCAAACCGTATTTCATGTATGAAAACAAATATACTCAAATAACTCGAAAAGATTGAGTAGTCACTAATAAGTGATTTTACTATGAAAATAAAAAACCAAGAACGAATGATGATGATGATGATGTTTCATATTAGTTTAACTTGAAAACTAGAGTGAAATAACATGAAAAGGGTGACCAATTTCTATCTCCACCAATAAATTTATGCGTAAATGAGAAGTGACAAACTCTTGATTAAATATTATTAATTAAACCATGTTAGTAAACTGTGTTCAAATATCCTAATTGCTTTATTCAACAATTTATGTATTTTATAAACCACCAATTATTACCGTTCCAACGTATAAGTAAAGCTGTAACCGTTTGTTAGGCATGTAAATAAATTAAGCCCGTTTGTGAATTATTTGGAGCTCGATTCGATAAATATTTGTTTGAGTTTGTTTATTTTGATTCGTTAAGTGAAACAAACAAACTCAAATTTGACGTTATTCGGTCTATTAGCTCCTAAAAAAGTTTGTTAGAAGGCTCGTGAACTAGTTCATAAGATATAATACTAATATTTTGATATATCATTTTTATACTTTTACTTATGATAGTATAAATATCTAATTATAGATATTTTTTTCTAATAAAACTATAAATTTTAGGTAATATATTATATTTTTTAAGAATATATATTTTATTTTGTTAATAAGTTGATGAATAATATTATATATTATTAATATTTATTATGTTCGTTAAGGTTAGATTAAGCTCGGGAAAGTGCGTATACACTTAACCAAACCATTTCTTCACATGAATGTATTCGATAAATTAAACTCAAGTTTGTTCAGTAACTAAATAAACCAAACTCAATAGTTTGATTCTTCGGTTCGATATGATTACATCCCTCTCTTTCCAAAATAAATTACCATTGTCTTATGGGAATGACACAGACAATTCGAGCAATATGAGCTTAGGACAAATCTTGGTGTTAATATTTTTGAAGTTAAAATATCTAAATTTGAATTCATTTACATAATAAAAAATTATATATTTATATTAGTATATTAATACATTATGTTTATATGACAATCCGTTCGACATGGGAAAAAATACTAATTATTTATTATAAATGGAGAATTTTCAAATTGTAATATAGATAAACTGAGTAAATAAACTCTTTGTTTCCTCATAAGTGAATGAGTAATTAGCTTTTAAAGACAAAAATGTATTTTTGGACGATTACAATATTTGCAAGTATATAAACAAGAAATAAAGAGTTTTTAGTTAAGATGGATAAATATAAAATAAAGGATGATCTCTTCTTTGGGTTAAAAATATTTTATATATATATATATATATATATATATATATTTAGAGTATTATTATTTATAGCACCTTTTAAACTTAATTTATTAAGAGTATGATTCATATAAGACTGTTTAAAGAAATTGATTTTATTAAACGGTCAATTTAAAAAGTACAGATTAAAAAAAAATAGATTTAAATTGTGGCTTGTGGGTGTGAAGGTATATTTTTAAGATAAAATTATATAAATTTTATTTTTTATTAAACTCACGATAGTTGTTGATTTATTTATTTTTCTATTCTTGAAGAAAATCAAACAAGACAAAATCATCATAAAAATGTCAGCCAATAATTTCAAACTTGGTACTTATCTGAAAGTGATGTTTCCATTTAGTCGTTGAAGTTCTTTAACGGGATTTTTAAACGTTAAGCCCTTTTTATTATTATAATAATCCACACCGACATAATGGATTTAATTATCATGTTTTATGTACAAAATTATGGTAAAAACTTGATTGATTCATTCCACGATTATACTCTTGTGTGTCTGACTATTTTTCGATTAATTCGATTTTATTTTCTAATCAAAATGATTATGTATTTCTAGATTTTTTAACTACATTTTATAAATTTAATTTATGAAACATACGAAAATGAAAAAATCGAGAAGACATTCCGCCCAATTGGTTCCATGGCCCGAGAGGGCAAATCGGACCGTGATTTACACCCCCTCAGCACTCTGTGCGTGAGAGGGAGCCTACTTGCCAAACTTTCTTAACATCCATCAAAGGAAAAAACAATATATATTAGAAAAAATAACTTGAATTTTCCGATGTAGGATCCAAACATGCAACTTTGAGACATAATTTCTTATTCACCCTTTATCCGTTTTGGGCATACAAAAGTTCGCCATGAACCTCTTACGGATGTGAATGCATTCCAACTTTATTTCGCCACAATCGAGTTCAAAACTCACGTGCAATTAATTTCCAAAGCAAGACAAAATTTCTGGAATTTAATCCAAAATTTCCAACAACAGGTAAACTTATCGACTTTTTATTTTTTTACGAGTATTCGCAATTGTAATGTATATGGTATAACTTTTTTTTTTAGAACTTTAAATTTTATAGGTACGTTTTTGTAGAAATTCATATAAAATCATATGTTATTTTGGATATGGGCTCAGTGGGCTTTTTCTTTTACAGGGAAAGTGATTGGGCCGTTTGAGTGTGCACTTTGAACTGTAAAGTATTATCCACAAAAAAATATCTATAATAAAATTCAACCAATAAAGATGTGAACGAATCAAGTAAATCGTTAATTATTTGGAGTTCAATCCAATAAAATTTCATTCGAAATAATTTGATAAAATCATTAGAATAAATAAACAATTTCAAGTTTGTTAATATTCTGCTCGTTAGCATGTAAGCAGACTCGTAAGATAAATCATAAAATGTAGTACTCATAGTTAAACTTTTCAATTTTTAAACCTTTTTTTTACAATAAATTTTCATTTATTTAGTTATTATATATGTTTTTTCAAGATTATAAAATTTATTTTTTTGATAAGTTGATAAATAGTACTATAATTTATAATAAAATTTATTTAACTCATTCGGCTCAATAATCTTCTGAGCCATGAATATTTTTGATAAAAATTGAACTCGAAATCAACTCAATTATAAACAAGTCAAGATCTAGATATTAACAATTTGATTCGCTTCGATTTCGTTTCAACAAATAATGATAGTGTGTATCAATATCCATTTTGCATATTGATGATCTTAATATATGATAAACTTTAAGCTGAGTACCCTAAATATTTAAATATATAAAGAGTATTACTCTTCCAAAATCTTGTCATGAATCTAATATTTATAAAAAATGATATTATTTGTGTATTTTGAGATTTCATCCTATAAGATTATATAAATTTATATAATCGTGTCATATGAATTTTTATAATAAATAAATAAATTTTAGTCAAACTAGCATTTATTTTTAATAAAATAAGATGCACCTAACCTTTTCTTTTGCATTGGGATAGTCATAATGACCAAGATTTCAAGCCGCCACAAAATAATTATTACTCCCATTGGGATAGTAATATATTTTCTTGGCTATAATGGTGTCGTTGCTGCATTAATTTTATATTAAACTTAATTTCTTTAGTGGATTTTTTATATTTTATATTTTCTACCGTGACTGTTCCCATTATGTGTACTCATACCAAATTTGCACAAGATTTGGACAGATCCAAAAATTAAGAACAAACATGTTTATGTTGTCTTATAAAGTTATTTATGTTGTCTTATAAAGCAAAATCACTGTTGCTTTGGTTGGGTGGGATTCTGTAGTTAGGTGTGTGTGTGAGAGAGAGAGAACCCACATTGTATTGCTTGAAAAAGTGTCAAGTTTTACATCAGAATCCAATCCCTTTTACTGTGAAACTTTTGAGGAAAGAAAACCAACTCTTTTCTTACCTACTACAAATCCAACAAAGATAATTAGAGGTAAAAGCTAATTAGGTGGGTGGATTATTCGATGCATTATTTATCGTTCATTTATACGCAAACACGAGTGAATCCACTCGGTATCGTTCATTTATACACAAACACGAGTGAATCCACTCAGTGTAGCATCTATAAGACCAGAGATAAGTACGTTCCGCCAATCTAACTTTCAAAGAAAGATCATTTAGTAGCAATGCCAAATAGATTTGATTCTTCTCATATTGAACTGTAACACAAATCTCATAATCAAAGTGAAAACACATTCAGAGTTACAAATTTGAAGTGTTCAATTGTACAAATCCAGGAGCATTCATATGTGCCTGTATCTCTCTCCTATTAAACTGCAAATTCTGCTACTCAGTTCCCAAAAACAAAACGAAAACGAATAGGTAGGAAAACTCACCTTCTTTATTATGAATTTAATTCTCTATTGGCATACACTCCATAACGAGTCCCTTCCGCATGCTTTCACTATAATTGAGCAATCCCTCTGAGTCTAAACTTGAGTAACTCAGGAAAGCCACAAGAAACAATGAAGCTAAAAACCGACAGCTTAACAAACTTCTTTAGCTGCTGCTACAACAGCTTCCACTGTGAGGCCAAACTCCTTGTATATTTTTCCTGCTGGTGCACTGGCTCCAAATCGATTGATTCCAATGGCCTTTCCTTTAGTTCCAACGATCTTGCACCATCCGAATGTGGATCCAGCTTCGATGCTAACCCTGGCTGTTACAGCAGCTGGGAGGACGCTTTCCTTGTATGCATCAGATTGCTCATCAAAAAGCTCCCAAGAAACGAAGGAGACAACCCTAACTGCCTTGCCTTCCTTCCTTAGCTCATCACCAGCCTTTGCTGCGATTTCCAACTCTGAACCAGTTCCAATCAAGATGACATCAGGCTTGTTACCTGATGAGTTGTCTGATATGGTGTAGCCTCCCTTTTCAACACCTTCAATTGAGGTTCCGGGTAGATTGGGCAGTTTTTGTCGAGAAAGGGCGAGAACTGATGGTCTCTTTCTGTTGAGCACAGCCACCTTGTATGCACCGGCTGTCTCGTTGCCATCGGCTGGACGGAGCATCAATATGTTGGGCATTGCTCGGAAACTTGCTAAATGCTCGATTGGCTGATGAGTGGGTCCGTCCTCTCCAAGACCGATAGAGTCGTGTGTCATCACATAGATGACTCCAGCTTCAGACAAGGCAGAGATCCTCATGGCTGCTCTCATGTAGTCAGTGAACACGAAGAAGGTTGCACAGTAAGGGATGAGGCCACGGCTGTGAAGGGCGATTCCATTACATATGGCTCCCATACCATGTTCACGAACACCAAACCTTACATTACGCTCTTCTGGTGTGCTCTTTTGGAAGTCACCGAACATTTTGAGGAGGGTCATATTGGATGAGGCGAGATCAGCACTGCCACCAAGTAGACCGGGGAGAACCTTTGCTAGAGCGTTGAGGTTTGTCTGAGAGAGATTTCTGGTGGCATCACCTGGGATCTCAGGGGTGTATCTCTGAAGAAAGAGATAACAGAGGTCACAAACATATTTTGAGTAAGTATAAAAGTCACTGTGTGCTGTTTGACAGGACAAAAAAAAGTTTTTAAGTTTTATTCACACTCAAATCATATCCATTGCTCATTTTCAGGACAAAAGCATGACAAGTTTAGGCAAGAGTTTTTCTTGCATTATATCATTGCTAATCATTCATATCTTCCAACATTCAATGATCATTGTGGAGAATCTTTTAGCACATTAAGATGAGACGAGTAAGAGTAATGAAGCAGAAAAGAGCTACTCACAGGAAGAGCCTTCTCCCAATCAGCTGGGAGTTGACCATTGATGATGGGCTTCAGTTCAGAGGCTTCCGCAGGATACTTCTTCTCATATTCAGCAAATTTGGTATTCCATTCCGATTCAAGAGAAGCACCCTCAGACACATGTCGGCTCCAAAGTCTGCCATAAAGAATATCCAAAATATAACTAAGCTTTTAACCAAAGAAACTGGTACTAAAGGTAAGGTAGCACAAATATCCTTACTGCTTCACATCCTCAGGCACGTGGAAAGGCTCGTAAGGCCATCCAAGGTTCTTTCTTGTGGCTTCAACTTCCTTGGCCCCCAATGCACTTCCATGCACGCTGTATGAGTTGGCCTTGTTGGGGGAACCAAATCCAATGGTAGTCGTAACCTGCTCGGATTTAAATTCCCAAAAAACAAAAATCACAAAATTTGTATAATAACCATGATATTAAGGATTTAGGAGTCCAATCACCCTACGATACAAATAGAATCTCACCTTGATCAATGTGGGCTTGTCTTTTACAGCCTTTGCTTCCTTGATGGCAGCACGAATTTCATCATAGCCAGTGTTACCATTCTTCACCCAGATTACATGCCAACCAAGAGACTCAAAACGGGTCTCAACGGTCTCAGTAAATGCAATTTCTGTATCACCATCTATAGAGATGTGATTATCATCATAAAAAGCAATCAACTTTCCAAGTCCCCAATGTCCAGCAAGAGAGCAGGCTTCATTTGAAACACCCTCCATTTGACACCCATCACCAAGGATACAATAACTGTTTAAGTGCCAACACCATTGGTCAAATAAGCCATACTACAGAAAAAAACTAAGCTTTTACCCCGCTATGTCATATTGGTTATATGGTGCTAATCTCACCATTATGTTTGATCGAAACATGACACACATGTTCACAATTATATTTATGTTCTTATAGGTCAAAACTCAAAAGGTCATAAAACAATTTAATCCTTGATCAATTAAAACAAATTAAGGAGCAAATAATGCAGTTCTCTCACGTATAGTGGTCAACAATCTCGTTATCTGGTTTGTTGTAACGGGCAGCCAAGTGCTTCTCTGCGAGCGCCAATCCAACAGCATTGGCAATACCTTGACCTAGAGGACCTACACAAAAGTAAAAGAAGAAATCACAATCAGTTTGAAGAATCTCAACTCATCCAATGGAGGCAAATGCATACAATTTTCTGGACACAACTTACCAGTAGTGACTTCAATTCCAGGTGTCTCGAAGTTCTCAGGATGACCTGGTGTCTTGCTTTCCCACTGACGGAAATTTCTCAAATCCTCATCCTGTTAGATACACATATTGTTCTATATGAATGGTCGAGAAATATGAAATGATCATGAGGCTGCAGAAAATACAAATACATACTATTCTAAGAAAACTGGCTTCATCTATGTATTTGGCAAATATAAGCCAGCTTGTCGCAATGTGTTTCTCATCAATACATAATCGAATTCTTGTTTGGAAATGAGAAATTCTCAGAATCCCACAGACAACAAATCCAAACAGAAGAAAACTAAATCAAGACGCATATCACATAATTAAGCTCAATAATAAATCTTCAACGATTTCTCAACCTACACAACAGAACAAGAGACAAATCTTTTCCAAAAAAGAGACAATAAAATCAAATCAGATGTATCCACCAAACATCAAAACGAGATTGCATGTCAAGTATTTGCTGCTGAGAGAATTAAAAAACGAGCAAATCATCGCGTAGTATAAACGTTGAATATTCTACCTTTACGGCGTCGTATCCAGCCAGGTGAAGAAGGGCGTAGTGTAGCATACACCCATGTCCGGCGGAGAGCAAGAAGCGATCACGATTAAACCAATACGGATTCTTAGGGTTGTACCTCATGACCTCATCGAACAATATATGACCCATCGGAGCGCATCCCATAGGCAGACCAGGATGGCCGGAATTCGCCTTCTCGACGGCGTCAATTGCTAGGAAACGGATCGTGTTGATGGATTTCTCGACAAGCTCATTTTCCGTCTTGTGTAGGGTCTCCACGGCCGCCGAGGCGCTGACGTGGAGGCGGGCGGCTGTGGGGCATCGGCGGCGGATGGCTGAGGTGGTGATCGCGGAGGAGGTGGATCTGAGGCCGGAGAAGGAGGGGAGAGAAAGAGAGGAGGATGTGGAAGCGGGCTGGATGTTTCCATGGCGGGGAAGAGAGGAGCGAGAGAGGATGGCTTGAGAGAGGGTGAGAGAGGAAGAGGACGCCATAGCTATGCTTGCTTACTGTGTGTCTGTGTGTGTTGAAAATGGAAATGAGTAGAAGTGTTATATGGAAAAAATAAAATTAATTTATTGTGAGTTTTGTTTTTATTTTATTATTCATTTATTAGTTATTATTATTTGCTAATTAAAGATGCTTTGTTCCAACATGTTATTTCAACTATATATTTAATATAAAAATTTGGATGGGTAACTTCAATTAAAAATGATAATAGTAAAATATATTTAATTTGTTGGGTGATAATTACTATGCATGAATGTTAGTTATATCATATATGGTGTGCATCTTGGGCGTGGAAAATAAGGATGAAAGGGTAGGTGAACTCTTTGTCTCTTGTAAAGTTGTAATGAGATTATGGCCCTCTCTCTTCTCTCTCCTCACTCAACCACCCTTAAGTTTTTTTACATATCCAATAGGGCATGTTTGGTGTAGTCCACGTTAGATTTTTCGAGCAGTTTCGTATTTTAGATGGAAAGTTTGAGCGGCTGAATGTTACACTTGACAGTCTTATGGGCTGTTGGGGTCGATCGGCTATAATGGTCGAACAGTAGATGATAAGTCCATATATGTTAATAATATATATATATATAGTTTAGCGTAAATTTATTTATTATTATCATTGGCCCCTTTAATTTATGATCATGATTCCGTTATTGATGATAATGCTCGATATATTGATATCAGGTTGTACAATCTTTTAATTTTCTCAACTATAAATAACATATGAAGTTGTGTTTATTTTTGACAATTTTTTTATGGCCATATATAATTTTTTAAAAAAAATTATATCATAAAAATACCATACTTGTACATATACATGCATAATGCATGATACTTCAATTAATAATAAAATGTGTTCTTAATTTAAATAAACAAAAACTTAATTCGCCTGATGTAAATGTTTGTGTAAATGCCTCTCCTTACCCCTTTTTATAGTACAGGGAACTTTTGTACCTCTTCTTTATCAAAATAACTTTTTTATCCATTTTATGTACAAAAAGTCCAAGTTGTCTTCAACTTCATTTACAATGTAATTTATGTCTTTGTATTAAAAATTTAAATCTAAATACACTATATTATATTTTATATCCATTTTTTCTACAAATGTCTTTGATAAACAAGTTTCTAACAATCACTCTTCAAATACAACATGTAATTTTTTTTAAAGATCTGTTTATTTAGGAAAAAGATTTCAAAAATTTGTTTATCCGGTGAAGATATGTTTATTTGGGAAAAAAGATTTTGAAAATGTAAACACCACACTCCAAACAAAACCCTGTATTTGGGAAAATTATCTGAAATTTGTTTATCCGTAGAAGATATGTTTATTTGGGAAAAAAAATTTGAAGATCTGATGCGCTTCAACATGTACACGATTATAATTTGAGATTTGTTTATACGATATATATGTTTATCTGTGTATTGCGCTTTAACCAAACCCATTTAAGATTTTTATTTTTTTTTGGGAAAATTTAGAAAAATCATCTGAGATTTGTTTTTGAGATTTTTATTTTTTTTTGGGAAAATTTAGAAAAATCATCTGAGATTTATTTATACAATATGTTTATCTGTGTATTGTGTTTCCACCAAATCCATCTGGAATTTTTATTTTTTTGGGAAAATTTGGGAAAATCATCTGAGATTTGTTTATACGATATGAAATTTTTATTGTTTTGGGAAAATTTGGGAAAATCATCTGAAATTTGTTTATACGATATGTTTATCTGTGTATTGCGCTTCAATCAGACTCATCTGAGATTTTTTATTTTTTTGTACACGAGTATATTTTATGAAGTATACGATTAAGTACATGATTATCTCGTGTACACAATGTACGTATAGTGTACACGATTCATAATGTGTACACGATTCATAACGTGTACACGATTATAACATGGATTATAATTATCGAGTACACGTTGTAAAATACATATCGTGTACACGTATATCGTATATATATTATAATCGTGTACACATATTAAGATACATATCTTGTACACGAGTATCGTGTACACGTATATCGTATATATATTATAATCGTGTACACATATTAAGATACATATTTTGTACACGTATATCGTATACATATTATAATCATATACACGTATTAAGATACATATCGTGTACACGTATATATCGTGTACACGATAGATATCTTACAACGTGTACACGATAAGAATATCAGAATATTTAACAGACATGATTTATCGTGTACAATAAGATACATATCGTGTACACATATCAGAATATTAAATGTCACATAATTTTGATGATTTTCTCCTACTCGTGTATGTACATACTCGATTATAATGGTAATTATATACAAAATCAAAAAATTCAAGAAATTTCACAATTATTCACTGAACATTCAAATCATCAAAATCAAAAATAAAATAAATAAATAAATAATAAAAAATTGTAACCAAAAACTCTTGTCTCTCTCTTCGAACAGTTCGATGTTCCACCTCCAAGTTCAGATTATGCAAATCAACTCTCATTCACCTTTTCTAACCTTCTTAACTTATCCCGATGATATCATTTTCGAGTGCGAGTGACGTCGTGCTTCCACCATAGGCGCAAATCTGACATCTACCATCTCCAACAAGAATCACCGTCATTTCTCCCATCTTCCTAACCCATTCTCATCTCTGTTTCTCTCATCTCTCTATAACTTCATTCTCATCTCAAATTCGACCATTGATGTTGAAGTGGTGGAGATTGAGTTTCGGTGGAGCTTGGGTTGAGGGAATGAATTTTCAATTTTCAAAATTTTGGGTTATAGAATTTTATGTATTTTGAAATATTAAAATTTAAATATAGTTAAAGGATAATATTGGAATGTATTTAACAAAATATCTTAAAAATAAATAAAAAAATTATTTTTATAAATAATGAATAGAAAAGTTCATTGCATTATAAAAAATGATAGTTTTGGACTTGCCCTTGTTAGGGTAGACTTATCATGAATATTTCAAGACAAAAAATTTATGTTTTTTTTCAAGGATTTTGTTGAATTTAAGGTATAGCGATGTAAGGGCTATTTATGAGACACCTGAATGGGCTATTTATGAGACACCTCAATATTTATTTTTTAAAAACAAAAAAAAGGCGGCGCCGAAACATACAGAAATAGGTCCATTGATCTTTCTAGAATTTTTTTTTTCCCTTCAAATTAGATGAGTTTACAATATTTTATAAATTAATAGTGTAAGATTTAATGATTTGAGACTCCAACATTTATCTTCAACTTCCAAAGTAAATTCATAGTTGATTTTAAAACATATCAAACAATTTTAATTTTAGTCAAATCGTAAGTTGGTGAAGTTTGACTAATGTGATTCAATTTACCTACTATAGTTACAGCCTTTTCTTTTGCATTATTTAAATGTGAAAATTTGTACTAAAAAAAAAAAAGGTTTTTCGTGTAAATATATAAATATTAAAATTTAAAATCATCCTCGAATTTCCTTTTCAATTGTGTGTTAAATAGTGTAACACAAGATTTTCCAAACAAATTCCATAGCTATTTATACACATGTTTACAAAACATATTCAAATTTCATTAACTATCAGATTTAAAAGTTTGACTAGTCATTTTCCACTCTTTTAGATGTTATGCGAGATTGTCTCATGAGTCTCATTTCGACGGATTGAATTGGGTAGATATAATAAATTATGTAAGATTTTTGTAAGTATTAGGTAATATATTTATATTATATTATGTAGTATATGTACATAATATAAAAGTATTACCTAATATATACAAAAATATTACATGTTGTGCAAGAGACAAAAATATTACATGTTGTGCAAGAGAGAAGAGCACCTGGAAGTCCTAAAATCCGCTCTTTTTTTAAGACTCAACCCAATTTGTGTCATGTATCCTCCTATATTACAAAAATTATTATTTAATACATAAAAAAATATTACTTGATACATATAAAAGTTTACATATTTTTTTATTGGTTGATTCAACTCAAAAAAATATCATATAATATAAAGTATTACCTAATATATAAAAAAATATTGTACGCATCTGCATCGATTTACTATAGATGCATTACTTTAGAATTTGGGATTGTATATAATACATAAAAGATGAATCTAAAAATGATGTGTGTGCTTCAAGAAGATGATTTTTTTTTTTTTAAACAATCTAATCAATTATGGCAGTTATTTCAGCAAACATGAGATAAAAAGTTACTTCTCTAATAGGAAATCTCTACGTTACAAGTATATTTTTAATTTAATTTTTTTGACTTTCTTTAATACACAAAATTATGACAACTATTTTGGATAGGAAAATGAGTGGTTTTGCTCAAATGCCCATCATAGGCAATTCTTAATATACCCATCGATGATGTGTAATTATTTTATCCTCTTGTTATATGAAAAGTAAAATTAATAAATGCTCTATATTTTTGACACATCAATCGTGGGTATATATTAATGTGCTGGGTAGGTGAGCAGGACTAGAAATATCAATCGTAGGTACATATTAATGTGTCCATGATGGGTAGGTGAGTAGGACTGAAAAAATGATATTCCTGTAATTCATCCTAATTATCTTCCTTTTATACTTATTTTCCTGTAATTCGCCCTAATTATCTTCCTTTTATATTAGTATAGTTACACTCAACATAAATGTCAAAAACACTAAACCCACAATAATTTTTCTCAATTAAATTTCATAATTTATTTTAAAATAAATATTAAAATAATTCAATTTCATTAATATATTAGTTAGAATAGTTTGAACAAGCTAGTTTAATCAGCCCACCTTTATTTTAATTATTATTATTATTTTACTAATTTATATTTTTTCTCTCTAAATTTTCTTCTTTTTTTAGGATAAGGGTAAGGTAAGTGGTAGTAAACATAAAAATATTATATAATTTCGTATATTCGACCTGACCTGATCCTTCTTACGAAATGGAATCTGTGATCTCACCTAAGACTTTGTCTTCCATCTATGAGGTTTAATATTTATTACATTTAAAATTTTACGATATAAATAAATTTTAAATATATTATTAATTTAGGATTAGTATGATTGTATCATGTGTCATAATTTACTTGTAAGACTATATTTTTACTTAAAAAAATATAGATAAATATATATCCACGATTACTTCCTTCTTAAGCTCTCAATCTATTAGTTGTTAAATTTAATTTACTCTTTTTTCATAATTATGGATTTTGTATTAAAATTTGACATTGACTTTGAAGAAATAAGGACAATTTTATTACAAGATGAGCCTGCTTATGTGGGCCTAGTAATTTTTACTATTAGATGGGCCTATTCTGGACACACATTACTAGTATTTATTATTAAAATAATTGTTTATTTTTTATCCATATTGTATAGGCATCCAGATGATAAGCATGGGCCTAGTCAGCCCAATTGAGTATTTTATATGAGCAGTGCATTTCTAGAAATTAGATTCCAAAAATCTATAATTAAGACCAAAAAAATTAATACCTAGCAGTGAATTAATCAAATAACTTGGGTTGATATAGTTAATTTCAAAATGTTATAAATTAATTACTATCATTGAGCTTAGCTGAAAAGGGATTCTAATTCCAAGTTTGCCGTATAATCTAAGCAAAACTTATTATGTCCAAATTTATGTATTCATCATCATTACCACATTTGAGAAAATTAATGAGTGGGAGGTTTTATTAAAAAAAAAAAAAAATCTATTTCATACTAAAGATTTACTATTACATAAGTTAAATTTAAACTTTTTCCGAAATTATATGAACTCTCAAATATTTAGTAGAACGTAAACAAAAAAATAAAATAAAAATAAAGAATGTTTTATTTTTATAAACACATTTAGGACAAGATTTAATGTACTATGAATTCCTTGATATAAAAAAATAAATAAAAATCATAAAGAAGTTTATGCTCTCTAAATTTACAATATCAATTTTGAATTTTTTTAATAATTATTTTTTTACCATCAATTTATATATGGGGTGAATTTCAACAAACTCATCAAACTATTAGCAATTTGCACATAAATCCTTTGACTTTTTTTATAACATCAAGATATATTATACATATTTCACACTTAAACCACCAAACTATTTTCCGACTATTTTTCATCGGATTTTGACAATTAACTTGCGTGTGATATATTTTTAAGGTTTTTTTTTGCCAAAACAATTGAGTTGTTGTATTCTCTCTACATAGATTTTATAAATACAACAACTCAATGGTTTGGATTATAAAATCCTTATGAATATATCATGTGCAAGTCATGTACCAAAATTCAATGAAAAATGGTCCAAAAAATTAATTTGGTGGTTTAAGCGTTAAATCCACATAATTTATAAGTATCGTTGCCTTAAAAAATTATATAGTTTATGTGCAAAATTATTGATTATTTGATCAAATGCAATTAATCCTTATATATATCAACTTACAAGAATATTATTTCATGAGAAAAATCCACAAATCAAATTATTTAAGAAAATTCTTATATTAATATGAATTACAGGAATTCTTACAATATCTACATCTATATGTAAATAATAACAAAATAGGGGTAGAAATGATTTTTTTTTAATTTTTCCCACCTAAACTAACATACCAAAATTGGAAATTTAAATAAAAATTAATTAAAGAAAAAAGAGAAAGATGGCATTTATTGCAGCTTTTGCTGCCAAGGGATGGGTTGGAAAGTGTATTAAACAACTTCTTAATTTAAATTTTGATTTCAATAATAATATTATTTTAAATTACTACTTTTTGTAATTCTTTTAAATAAAAATTATATCAAACATTTAACAATAAGATTATTTTTACAAAAATAATTAGATTATTTGTAAGATAGAATTATGCCAAACAAATTTAAATAAGAAAATTAATTAAAATTTAGATCACTTAAGTAAACATGAAATGGCTTTTAAAAAAAAAGATTATGAATTTAATTTTTATTAAAATTTTACTATCTTATTATTATATACATAAAAATCTTTAGATTTAGTAGAAAGTGTACAACAAAATAAATACAACACTAAGTTGGTACTCGACGGTTTAGGTCATGTTTTGAGGGTATACAAATATAGAGTATGTATGAATTGAGAGAATATTATTTTAAAATTGGTTTCAAATTGTCTTTTTTCATAGTTGCTTATTTTTAATATGCATTATATTTATTTGATGATATTTTTAACGTTGGGTGCTTAATTGGTAGTTTTTAAGGAAGTTGTTATTTGGGTTTGAACTTATGGTTTAATTAATACATTATTTATTCTTAATCCTATTCGACAAACAATTAAACAAATTTTTTTTTTTCGTTTAATTAATATGTATACATATATAATACAAAAAGTACAACAGAAACTTAACCAAATAGAAAATTAATAAAATAATATTTTTAAAAAATTAGATTATATAAGAAAGAAACTACAAACAAACTTTTAATCTAATAGCTTGGTCTCTCTCTCTTAGCTGAAGTGGATTGCTACAAGGTTAAGTAAATTTTTCAATAATTTTATTTAAATAGATAGTAGGAGATTTTCAATAATTTAGGTACAGCTCAATACTATTACATAATGATTTTTGGTATTAAAGAATATATTATTGTTTGTATTCTCAAATACAATTATTCCGAATAAACTTTAAAGTTAAATATCTAAATTTTATTCATTTATATAAAATATTATACGTTTATATTAATATACTAATATATCAAGTTATTAAATTTTATATGACAATCTATGCAACTTACTGGTATGAAATTATACAAAATGATTAGTAAAAGTAATAATTGAAAATATAAAAAAAAAAAAAGATCTTTAACTGTAACAAACAGTGTTTGGCAATAAAATAAATAGCAATTGCAAAAAGTTGTGTTTTCTCTTCTTACTTTTCATACTCTGCAGTAATGCGGTTATTTTTTGTCGGAGAACTCTTTCAACCTTTGCGTCCATCTCTTTCTCTCTCTCCTCTCTCTGCTCCACGCCTCAATTTTCCGGCGAGATCTTCAATAGGGTAATTTCTTCCGCCGCTTAAGTTGCTATCTCGTGAATTTACGCCTTCCGTTTTAGTGTTTTGTATACTTGTATTGATTGATGCGTTCGAATTTTATGTTTCTTAATCTCTAGGGTTTGGTTGGGACCAATTTGGGTGCGTTTTGCATTTCGTTTGCAATTTATTAGCTGTTGTTTTCAGCTTCAATCAGAAATGAGCTTAGTTTTTGTGAGATTTGGGAGTGGTGATGACTGATGAGGTGAATTAGAGGTTTTGGTAATCTCTGATGGGAGATGAGTGGGATGTTGGGATTGTGAGAATGGGATGTGATTCGACGAGATATGAAGTGATGGTGTACTAATTACGTGTGTGTTCGGTTTCTGTGTTGTTCTGGTAGTGTTGATAAGGAAATGTGTTTGATTTCCAGTTCAGTCTTTGTCTGCAGTGTTTTGATGGTATGGCTTTGTGCTTGGTGTTTTATTTTTATGCGATATATGCTGGCGCCTACACAAATGGAATCTCCTTTTATTGCCTGAATCATTGTTTGTCTAACCGGTTTATAGTCGTTGATTCATCCTATTTTTGGTTTTTCATGTTCAGTAGGAGTGTAGAAAAAAGTAGATCTCTTAGATTTCGTTGTTGGTTTACCTATGGATTTTTACTTTACTGTCAAGACTTTCTGTTTCTCCAAGTCTATTAAAGGAAAAGTATGAACTTGAAAACTTAATGCGTTGGTGGCTTCATTGGGAAATAGTTTTGAAGAGCACTCTTAGAATCTAATTCAAAGTCATGATGGAAGAGTACATACCTCTCTTTATGTTTGGTGAGGAAAGATGAAGTAAAAGGAGAAGAAGAGCAGTGTGAACCCCCTCATGTACATGTTTTAGTTCTTCCTGAGATTAAAAGCCTTTAGGTTCACATTTGCTTCTGTTTCGTCCTCTTGATGATGGATATACCCATAGTTTTGTTAACATTGGTCTGACCATGTCATTGCATATGAATATTTTCTTTTGTCATTGGAGATCCCAGTTACTTTCTTCCATGAGAACAAGGCACAATCCATGTTTGCTGGCCAGGATTCCTAATAACATATATACGACCTATTGTTTCATTATTTTGATGCAGCTGAAGGCTCTATATTTAATTGGACAAGAATAAGGAGGAATTTCGTTCAATTTTATTTAAATGATGAATGGTAGCTGACTTGACCCGGCAGAAGTAAATTTTATTCTGGAAATGGATTACTGTGCCTGATAAAAGAAGGGTCTGTGATAAATATATTTGTGTGTTAAAAGGTCAAATTTAAAAGGTATATAAATCTATAAATATTTTTTGTAGTTTCATCTGATTCATCCATAAATTTTTAACACCTTTTTCTTTATCCCGAATAGTTTTGTTCTCTTCACTCAAATTTCTGTTCTGAACAAGGTTCTCTGCTTCATGGCTGTTATAAAATAAGTTAATAGTTCATGAAGATTTGGAGCAAAAAGTGCCATTGAAGGTGGATTATCAGAAATATGCTTTGGATGCTTCTTAAATGTGTTACCTCACTTTGATGTTTCTTGAATCTGTCAAGCATTCCCCTTGTTCATTTGATCTTATTTCCTACCTAGTCACAAACAACCTTATGTTGTTTGCACTTATTGCTGCAAGTATTTTCCTGTGATTGAAAATGTAACTTGGTGAGTTTTCTTTTCAGTAAAAGTAGATATGCAACACACTGGAGTAAAAGATACCCAACTTCGTGAAAGCAGCAACCAAAAGGTTCATCCCCAGCCAATGGAAGAGGCAACAAATCAGAATCCTGAAGCAATGGAAGCCCTAGTGGCTAGGATGTTTACCAACATCTCCTCCCTGAAATCGGCTTACATTGAACTCCAAGCTGCTCACACTCCTTACGACCCTGATAAAATTCAAGCTGCCGATAAACTTGTAATATCAGAGCTAAAGAATCTATCTGAACTCAAGCATTTCTATAGAGAGCATAACCCTAAACCTGTTTGTGTCTCTCCACAAGACTCTCGATTAGCTGCCGAGATTCAAGAACAGCAGAGCCTGTTGAAGACTTACGAGGTCATGGTAAAAAAATTCCAGTCTGAAATTCAGAATAAAGATTCCGAGATTCTTCAACTAGAGCAGCAGATCCAGGAGGCGAGTCAGAAGCGGGTAAAACTTGAGAAGAACTTGAAGCTTAGGGGCTTATCAACCAAAGAATCAGATGGAAGTGGTGGTGAAACTGGACCTCTTTCACCAGATTTATCCCCCGATCTTTTTAGATCAGCCGTAGAAGCTGCTTCCAAGGCCATTCATGATTTTTCCAAACCACTAATCAACATGATGAAAGCAGCCGGGTGGGATCTTGATGCAGCTGCCAACTCCATTGAACCAAACATTATTTATGCAAAGAGAGCTCACAAGAAATACGCCTTCGAATCTCACATTTGCCAGAGAATGTTCATTGGGTTCCAAGATGAACACTTCTCCATAAAATCTGAAACCCCACTGGAAACTAAAGAAAATTTATATCAGCAGTATCTCTCCCTGAGGGAAATGGATCCGTTGGATGCTGTGGGCCAGAGTCCCGATTCAATGTTCGCGAAATTTTGCCAGAGCAAATATCTCATCGTCGTTCATCAGAAAATGGAAGCATCATTCTTCGGAAACTTAGATCAAAGGAATTATATAACAGGTGGTGGGCATCCAAGAACAGCTTTCTACCAGGCTTTTCTTAAACTAGCAAAGGTGATCTGGCTTTTGCACCGGTTGGCACATTCTTTTGATCCTTCGGTGAAGATTTATCAGGTAAAACGAGATAGTGAATTCTCAGAAGTTTATATGGAAAGTGTTGTGAAAAACTTCATCGTAGAAGATGACAATGAGAAGCCTAAAGTCGGCCTGACAGTCATGCCGGGATTCTGGATAGGTGGCAGCGTCATCCAATCCCAAGTCTACTTAACAGGTATTAAAGTCGCGGAATGACATTTTCCTCATCCTGCTCGAAAAATCTTGATTGATTTGTATGTAACTCTCTGTGTATTTCAGATTTGGTTCTTGTTAAGATATATAATGCTGTTTTTTCGTTCGACTACTTCCTTTCCTCTTTCTTGCCTCAATAAATGTAGATGTGGTCGTAGCTTATTCATATCTTCATCTTCGAGAGAGTTGAACCTTAATTCTCCGTTTTATACACTGCATGCTTGACCTTTGGTTTGGACGTTGGGGAATAAGCACTAAATATAAAAGATATAGATACAATCCTATCTAAAATCGGATATGATTTGCCCTCGATTTACTTCCTTTTTAGAAGATATTGTTTCTTCTAACAAATCTCAAGTCTTTCGGGCTCTTCTCGGTCGGTCAACTGAAGAAAATGCCCCTTCTGGCCCGCGGCAAATCTTGCGCAGCGTACCTATCCTGCACGAATTCACCTAGCCGAGCATGCATTGTCCTATCTGACCTCAGGTCACCCCAGGTCGGAGGCAAGCTTACTCGGCCCGTTTCTTCCTCGACCAAGCTCATCCAGCTCGGCACCTGGCTCGGTTCCTCAAACATGCCTGCCTGAGCTGAGCTCGGGTTGGGGCACAACAATGCCAAGTTGGAACACTGACACTGTTAAAAGAAGGCATGAAGATTGACACAATGATCAACACTAGTGCAGCGATTCAATTATGTTTTCGTATGGTTTTTTTTTTTTTTTTTGGTTTTTTTTTTTTTAAAGGGAAAAGTAATTATGGGTCGAATTATAATCTTTTTGTGAAGATTGTGAAAAATGATTATGGGTCGATTATATTCTTTTTGAGTAGACTTTCCAATGGTGGTGCGGTGACGGAGAATGGCGGAACAGTGGAGAAGATGAATCAGAAACTTTTTCATTTTCATTTTTTAGAATTTGTAGTTTATTTAATTTTAATTTTACATTTTGTTTATTCATTTTAATGTCCACGTGGTAAAATCTTTTGATAAATGATCTCAACTTTCCTTTGTGAATTGGGGGTTTCCAATTTCAATGTCACGCTATTAATTTCGATGGCCCGTCGTTAATTTTAAAAATTCTAATTAAAATTAGAAAATTTTAAAAAATAAAGAATTAAAATTGAAAAACTTATATTAATTAACTATAAATAGAAAGGGCCTTATATAGAGGATCTCATTTTAATATTATACTACTCATGTGATGTATTAGAAAGTTAGAGTATATTGCAATATATTTATTTCATATCTGTGAATAGAATATGTATGGTAGAAATAGTCTTAGTACATAATTAGCAGCAACAACAACAATAATAATTTTATAATAAATATTATAATAAGGAATGAACTAGAATATTTTAATGAGTGCGGCACATATTATCATTGATTGTTTCTCTATCTATGGAGACCTTTATTTCTTGGTCTGCTTATCTAATGTTTATAAAATTATCTAAATATTCTTAATTTTTAAAATTTATTAAGGATATTATAGATATTACAAAAATTGTCTGAAACTAAGACACTATTATTATAATGTACAATCCTACTATCTTATCCACATTAATGTGTCCATAACTGATGTGTTAAAAATATAATAAATCTATTAGTTTTACATTCCACAGGAGATAAGATCATTACACGTCATTGATGACATATTAAGAGTTATCTACAGTGAGTATTTTAGCATTTTTTTTATAATGATATGTGAATATATTGTATTAGATAAATAATTAGATTAGATTAGACTAGATATATTACATTCAATTTAATTATATGACAAATATCTGTATTACTCTCTTTCAGATAAGATTTCACACATCCAAACCTTTAATCTAAAAATTAATTGAATCAAAGTTGCAAGTCAAAACCAAGTGATCAACCCGAAATCATACTCCACAATGTTTCATTTGATGTTTCAAAATAATCTACACACGTTAAGTATAAAAGATGACATCATCAATTTATCCATAATATAAATTAAAAATAATGAAATACAAGATGAAACACCTAACTTAAAATAGATGATCCACCAATTTACTCCACAATAGCAAATAATCTGTCACACTTAAATAATACTCTTCCATATATGCATGCAACATCCACAATGAACCAAATAATCAGTTGGCAAATGAATATCACAGAAGTTCCATACATATCTCATGGTAATTGATGCTAAAATATACGGAGACATTAACGCTATGTTTTGAAGGGATTTGGTATGGTAGGATTTTGCACTTCAAAATCCTAATGTATGTTTGTTTCTATATTTAAATTTGGATTACAAAATACGGACATAATTATTAATACCTATATTACAATCATCAATCATAATCAAATATATTTTTGCATAAAAAAAAATCACATCAACCCATCTTTTCATAATAAAATATTATATCAACCCACCTTTTCCAGCATCGATTTGACATCTATAATATAATCATAATCTACTAAATCTTCAAAGAAACATACATTTTTACTATTCACTTTTATTACAAAATCCAGATTTCAATGGCAAGATTTCCCCAATCCACATAATTCCCTTCCAAACATACCCTAAAGGTTCCTTTGGATTGAGGGATCTGAGAAAGAATTTGAAATTCTTATTTGTAAATCCATTTATGATGTTTAGATAGATACGGATTTGCAGGTCAAAAAGGAATTTCTTTTCTATCACATTAATTTTGAACTAATTTTTGAGCAATATAAAAGAATTTTAAATTCACTATATTTAAATTTTAGATTTCAAATCACTAAAAGATGTGTTAAAAAACATTTCATACGTATTCCATTATTCAAACATTTATAACCAGCAAACTAAACTACACCAATATTCTTCACGACCAATAATTTTATATATCAATGTCTTACACAAAAAAGCATTCATATCAAACATTATAACATTATAAACTATTAAAATTATAAAATTTATATAATAATTATTCTTTTTATCCTCGTTAAAACATAATTGAATAATCCAAATCGATCAATAAATTCCACATTCTGAATCACTTGATGTATACTTGATTTGTTCACACCACATTTCCGTGGGGTAGCTACACCTTGTCCTTTTAACTCCAACTCTAATTATCTTCATCCATATATTTCTTCCAATCTTCAAGCACCATTTTACTATCATGAATCATTAATATTGAGCAATATGGCCCTTTTTCCTTTGGATTATGGGCTTGGCCCAAATATTTTCTTGTAAAGCCCATACTTACATCTGTCTTTCCAGTAGATGTAATCGAATTGATGCTCAGAAATTAGGGCAAGAAATAAGTGCCCTAATTAAGAAAAAGGGCCAAGTCCAAAATTACCCCATTTCATAAGATAATGAACTTTTTTATCTTTTTTTTTATCAAAATAATTTTTTTATCCATTTTTTGTATATTTTACCAAATACATTCCAATACTATCCTTTAACTATATTTAGTACTCTCTCCCCAAATTTTTGAAAAGTTGAAAATTAATTTCTTCCTCCAACACGCTCCACCGAAACTCAATTGAAACCACCATTCCACTTCAATCATGGACTCCCTACACGATTAGAACCCCATCACTTCAACATCAATGGCGGATGAAAATTCTAGGACAGAACTCGGATTTTATTGGTGAATCTGAAGATATTTTGTGCTGCGATGGTCGGATTTGAGATGAAGATGAGGTTGCATGGAAATGGGAGAAACGACGACGATTCTCGTTAGAGAGGATAAAAACGTGGTAGATGTCTGAATTTGAAAGTGAGGAGCAAACTGTTCGAAGAGAGAGACAAAAGTTTGAGTTATAATTTTTTTTTTTGATTTTACAAATTTTGAGTTATGAAGTTATTTTGAATTTGATAATTTGAATGTTGCGTGAATAATTGTAAAATTTCTTAGATTTTTTGATTTTGTGAATAATTATCATCATAATCGTGTATGTACGTGCACGAGTAGAAGAAAATCGTCGAAATCGTGTGTTATTTAATATTCTTATATATGTACACGATATGTATCCTTTAGCTTTTTCCTGGTTGCCGCAGCTATATTTCCGGCGAGTTGCCGCAGCTATATTTCCGGCGAATCCGCCGGAAAACAGACTGTGAATCTGACTTTTAATTAGTTTGAAATCTGTAAAAATTAAAGTGCTTCATTCAGTTATTTGCTTAATTTTATACGAATAAATCTATCAGTATCTAGCATTGAAACTAATAGTAGTCGTTTGCGCGTGATGCCTATCCCCATTCTGGCTTTGGCTGCTATGCTTTCCTCTCTTTTTTTGAGGAAAATATTGAACTAGAGTTGTCTTTCTACACTCTATTTTTCTTCTCTCTTTCTTTGTACAAATTGATTCTTGTATCATATAAGCATCGTCCAGCCATCGTTCCTCCATTGATTCTCTTTAGAGCTGCTTGCTACATTTTTTCTACTGTTCAATTTTCATTGCAGCTATATCCAAATATTAGTCAATTACTTGTAGAGATCCTGAAGGACTTTCTTGCTTTTATGCTTGCTAATTGCAATTCGGAGTCCCTATTTCTTGTCATATATTAATTTTGTACTATATTTTATCAGCACATAACCCTCTCTCTTTTTTTGTACTTTGCAACATCTTTAGTATATACGTGGTGTGCACTCATGATAGATTAGGTGTTTGAAATATTAGAATATTGAAATATAAATAAACTTGGTTTCATACAGATTAAGCGTTTCATGATTTTACTTATTTGTAATGGTTTAGAATTGTGAGCCTTGCTTGGGACATACTCTTTTTGTGCTTTGCACCTAAAGTGCTGCAGTACCTTAGTGCCTTGAGTCCGCTTTAGGATTTTTACTACCTTGGTAGTAAAAATGCACACAATGCCAATTTTTATTAAAAATAAATATAACTAATTTATGAATCTCAATTCCTTTCGCCTGTGTAGGGTTTAGAATTCCAACTGCAACGAAAAGGTAGGGTTTAGAAATGGGAGGAAAGGGGATAAGAAGAAGAGAGAAGAACTACAATGCGGCTCATGATGGAGGCCACACCAGCAGACTCCCACCACCACCTGATCCTTCCGTCGTTGATGCTCTCCCTTCAAAGCTTCGCAAACTCTTCTCTTTCGCTGGAAAGCAACAATTCAGTCATGGGAAGAATGGTGCTATCAGGTAGTACCTCCGCCTTCAATTCTGATGTTTCTAGCTCATGTTGTGTGAGATATTTATTTGTGTTATTTGAGGATGTGAGAATTTAGGATTAAGATTATTGTGTTGGAAAGTTGGGAAATTGAGATTGTTCTTACCCTAGTAAGGGATTACTGTAATTTTGATTTGCTACTGTTTGATTGAAGATTCTTTCTTAGGATTTTGATAGCATTCCTATTTTTATTTTCGTATATTGATTTTCTGCAAAGATGGATTTAAAGATTTGATGGAATTTATTCATATTTTGGGCATTTGAAGTGAGCAAATCATTATGTGGTATTCAAACTTGATGAAGTTTGGTTGTATATAGTTTCTAGAACCTGGAATTTATGCAGAAAAATGTGATTGTATGAAATTTGTATTGATAACCGAGAATAAGATGTCTTTCGTCAGTATTCTTCCTATCTTTTACAGGGGAAAGAACCGAATGTTAAACGCCAATCAATTAGAAAGTCTTCCAGGAAAGGTAGGATTATTGAAGCAACATGATGCTAAGCTGTTCTATTTTTCTTAGCCCCCTCTGTTGTAGGATTTTTGTACTTACCATCTGTTGTAGGATTTTTGTACTTACCATGTCAAAAGATTTTTTTATTGTCATAAAACGTCCCTGATATTTCAATGAGTACTCTTGTGCCATTACAGAAACTTTTTTGCATGTGTGTTTAGGAATGCAAGACTATGGAATCCTTGTTTTAACGGTCCCCTGTTTCAATAAACTGAGCTGTACACGATTGCTATTTTACCTTACGTTGCTGCTAGTTTTGTGAAGCTATTGGCTCGGAGTCCTAAAACATCTTTACATGGATTTGTTTTAACAAGCTGAGTGCTGACCCTCTAGAGTTAATTTGCGATTTTGTTATCTTTTCTTGCAACTTGCAAACCTTGATATCAGTTGTTTCTAGGGAGTTCGCTCAGGGGATCGAACAGATTCTACGACCACAGGGATGAAACGGAAAAGAAATGATCAGACTTTGATGGCACAAGATAAGAAACATGGAGATGAAGACCCTGAAATTAGCAAGGATGAGAAGAAGAAGAAAAAGAAGGCGAATTGTAAAAAAGCAGCTGACCTCCGATTTGAGGCCCTGGATAAAGCTGGTGCTGGTGCTGGTTCTGGTTCTCGAAGAAAAGAGCGTAAAAAGCAGTAAGCATTTTGATCTCTCTCTCTCTCTAAGATTTCATTGTGTTTAACATTTGCAGGCTGTTGGAAGCAAGAAAGAAGAAACACAAAAAACCCAGAACAGAGGAGGACATGGAATTTCTTGGCTGTGAAGAGATTAAATTCGGAGAAGTTGTCCAAGTGCCTCCGAAGTTAACTAATCTTCCTAAGGTTCCAACTTCAATATTTTGCATTGAGCTTGATTTAAACAGAGATTGAATCACGGGTAGTATCATTTCATTAACCCAATCATTTTTCGTTGTAATTAAGGTGTTCAAGGCAGCTCAGGTTGCTTCTCAAGAAAGGCTTCGTTTTCAAGCAGTTGATGCCTACAGGAAACGTAAAGGATGGGAATCAAGACCCGGGGTTAAACTTCCTACACCAGTGACCACGTCCCTGTTTCCCTAATTGACCGGATACACAGAAACGTGATAAGACCTCTTATTCTTGGACATATTATCGACCTTATGTTCATGGATGAAATGTACTTGAACGAGGTAATATTCAGTTGGGGCTATTGATCCTGTACAAGTGAAAGCTAGTCGAAAGTTGATCGCTCACTTTAGCAAGAGCATTTTTGTTTATTGGTTATGTAACTTATGTTTAAGATTGCTTTAAGGGTAAAATTACAATTTACCATCTGAACTATGCGGTTTTTTTGTACTTTTTTGTTCAAACTTTTTTCTTGCAAGAACTTTACAATTTATTATATTTTACCAACTCGAGCAAATCATAATGTTACAAGTAATGACAGTGTATAAGTTTATTGTATGCAAGTATTACATAATGAACTTGGAAATTCAGTCAATGAACAAACAATCTACAATGAAGCAACGAGTTACCTTGGACGACATAGTTGGGACACATATTATGAGTCAAGATTCATCTTACACTAAACAATGTAGTTTCTATTTGTCGGTTGCATCAGAGTCGTCAACTTGATATGAATCCAATAGAAAAATACAAAATTGTTCATGATAATTATGATGAATTGATTTTCAAATACAAATCAACTAACATCCATCTTTGCTACAGTTGAATACAAGATGTCCAAATAAAAAGTTAGTGTCCTTCATCGGTAAATGACCTAAAGAAAGAGGTGCAAGAAACCTGGAATTTTCTGTATTGTTGCACATGAATGCCACCTATCATTTTCTCAGTTTACTATCACTTTCATGAATGAATCCTCTAATCAATGATTATGGCATAAGTAGAATTGTATCTCAATAAATGATTTGACTTACCCACTTCTCTGTTCAACTGAATCTAAAATATCACCCTGCTTTCAAATCTTCAAAGCGCTCTCACTTGTCTACAAACATCAACAATTAGTCATTAATTCATTGCAAGAATTAATAGCCATCAAATTCATAGCCTTAAAACCAGAAAAGGCAAAATGTTTCTTCAAAATACAAAATCCAAACATGATAATTGCATAAATAATTTAATGTTTAAAAAAGAGAGAGGAAAAATTACAACATTTATAGTTTTTTCATTAAAAGAAATATTGTTATCCTGATAAAAGATTGAGAATCACAAAAAATAAAAAAAAGGACTATGAACAGAGCAAGCAAGCAGCAGCATAAGCACTACATTATACTCATAAGAGCAAAGTGATTGTAAAATTTGAGTGAAAACAAAAATAAAAAACCCAAAATTAATGAAATGATTAATCATATAACGTTGATTCTGCACTGCCAAAAAGCTGAAGTTGTTATTCCAATTATGAGTGAAGATCTAAGTTTTCATGTACAAATCTATCCGCTAGTGTTGAATCCAAAATGACCAAACAAATACATACTTGACTGTAGTAAATTTCATATGAGATGGTGAATATTAAACCATAAATTAGCCTGAAATAAAAAATGATAATACACTTACCGACCATCCTTTCGAAATTCTTGCCCATCAACCTTTATGTTGGGGATATGGGAGACATCTTCAATTTGTTGTGCAATACAACTCTTTAGCATCGGACAATCCTCAATCGATAATTCAGTTAATTTCTTGAGGCATCGTGTGACTCCCACACTCCTCAACTCTTTGCAGTCATAAAAGTTTAATGTTTCTAGAGATGTGAGGTTCCCAAACCATTCAGGCAATTCTTCTATTCTGAAATTATCCAACCATAACCTAGAAAGAGCATTGAGATGTTGAAGCAAATGGGGAAGAGAGTCCCAATCCTCCATCCCCCACAACCATAAGCTCTGAAGTGAATGGGATGCAGCTTGCAACATTCCATCAACACCCTTCTTAGCACTATCACTTGAATCTGAATCATATGGCTTCATTTGTAAACTTTGCAAGTTGTGGAAAACAGCAGGGGCTGGGGGTGAGATGAGTTTGGGAACATTCCAGATGTGGAGTGAGATGAGACTAGACATTTGAGGCAGACTAGACATTTTAGGCAGACTATTAATTATCAAAAACCGGAGTGAGGGAGCACATGACTCTAGCATTTCACATGGCAAACTGATGAGCTCTTCACATACTCTTAATTCCAAGAATTCAAGCGATGTTAAGCCTTGGGATTCTCCATCGCTTCTATATGCTATTGACTTCAGATTTGGGCACATGCTTATCCTCAACACCTTGAGATAATTGAGGGTCTCCAGACCATCTGGTAACTCTCTAAGCTTGCCAAATTTGGATATTCTCAGTTCTATAAGATTTTGATTGCTAAGAAACCAATGGGGGAGACATTCCACTTCATCTAATCCACTAATCTCAAGATGTGTAAGAGATCCGCATATGTGTAAGCCAAAATTCAATTCCTTATGACATGATGAGAATTGACTTGGATCAATCCTCAATTCTCTGCATTCAGATATCTCCAATTGCCCAAGACAAGGGAATACCTTTATTTCAAGTGGATGCTCATTTTCAGCCAATTCTATTTCTATCCACTCTACCAACTTTGGCATATCATACAACGTGAGCCGTCGAAGCACTGGAAATACCACAATTCTCTCCTTGCAGCTACTATCCTTGAATGAAGAACGTATAGATTTCACTTTCCTCAGACGTGACAAAGACAGATATTTGAGATGTGGCAAGTGCCCCATCATTGGGATTTCTTCACATTCGTGGCAATCTTCAAGTGATACTTCCACCAAATTATTAAGTCCTTCCACCATATTCGATGGAAATGTTGTGCCTTGGAATCGAATTATCTCGAACTTCTTCAAATCTGGATGAGGTCGGAGACCTTCCAACACATTCACGTCATTTGTTTGGCCTTCTCTAGACATACTCCACTCCAACACTAAGTTGAATATTTTTGGCTTCTCGAATAAATGAGCACTCTCAGCCTCTTTTCGATCATTCACCTTTTCAAGATTTGAAATATGCAACTTACCTTGGAGGTCTTTCAACTTTCCAAGCTCTCCAATTCTGTGGCCCTCTTCCTCACCCACGTGATAGTATTCTAGTGTTTGCAGACAAATTAAGCTTCCAATATTAGGAGGCAATTCTATATCATACGAAAGGTGAAGATGCCTTAAGTTGATCAAGTATTGCACGGTAGTTGGAAGCTTACTTATATTATCATTGTCGGTAATTGGAAGCACCCTTGTATTATCATTGTCGGTTCTTAGTGTTTGCAAGTGATAGAGATCACCAATCGAGTCCGGCAAATCTTGAAAAGCTCTAGGAGAAATTTGAAGATATCTCAAATGTATTAGCTCGTTGATTGAACTAGGCAACTCCTCAAGATCCCAATCCGTCAAAGTTAAAGTATGCAGGCTTTTGAAGTCCCATAACATGGTATGAGAGAGTACTTTACCCTTAAAGAATAACGTACGCCAACGTTTTTTAGGGATAAAAGAAGATTCATCTCCACCATTCTCGCTACCAATACATTGAACTTGATAGACACCTTTTGAAACAATGCATGCTAGATCATGCACAAGATCGTGCATGCTACAATGTGTTATGTTGGCATACTCATCTCGCTCTGCAACTTGTAACAAGGAATTCTGCACAAGATAGTAGAAAATTTTGTTGCCCTCAACCTCCATGCCTTTAATAGGATCAATTTGAAGAAATCCTTGTGCCATCCATAGCTCAATCAGTTGTTTCTTGTCGATCACTTCACCTTTGGGGAAAATCGAACAGTAGGCAAAGCACCTCTTGAGTGATGGTGGAGACAAATGATCAAAACTCAGTCTCAATATCTTTGAGATATCATTGTCTTCAACTTGAAGATTTGAAAGCCAGTCCCGTGCAATTGAGATCCACTTATCTTTGGGTGTACGGTGTAGCAGTCCTCCGACTACATTGGCAGCTAATGGCAGACCTTGACATCTTTTTACAATATCAATTTCAATGCTCTCAAACCCAAATGGAATATCTTCATTTTCTTTCAGAGCCTTTTGTCTGATTATGGACCAGCAATCTTCAAATGACAAGACATTCAAGTTATGAATATCAAGTGTGCGAACAATCAAAGCAACCTTTTCACTCCTAGTCGTAACAATGATGAAATTTCCTTTGGTAGAAGTAATTCCAGACAAGGAATTTTCAAAATCTTCCCACATCCGTGCATCTTCATTCCAAACGTCATCAAGAACAAGAAGACATTTTTTATCTTCCAATTCTTTTCGTAAATTTTTCAGAAGAACCACCCTACTCACGTCCACAACTCTTTCGGATGTCAAATTTTCAAGAATATTTCTCAACACAACAACCACATCAAAATCTCTAGAAACATGGACCCACATTTGCTTCCCAAAGTGGGCCTTAATTCTTTCATGATTGAAGACTTTCCGGGTCAATGTCGTCTTTCCCAATCCACCCATTCCAACAATAGGAAGAACAGAGAAGGGTTCTTCACGTGCCAGCATATTATTAACTATATCTAAAACATCTTTGTCTCTTCCAATAAAAATTGGATCAAGAGTGTCTGGATCAGTTTCCAAAGGCAAAGCATATTCAATAGCCGGCTGGCTATAAAGCCCGAGCTTGGTTGCATGGTCTAAACTAGACTCAAAACGAATATAGATTTCCTTGATTCTAAGAGCCATACGACGACGACGAACATAATCATTGAAGGATGGGAAGCAAGATGGTAGTACCTTTTTCTTCTTCTCTCTTCTAATTTTCTTCATTTTCTTAAAGAGAATATGATAATTGAGTTCATCCAAAACATCATGAGCATCGAAGGCCACATCATCAAGCTGCTTCAACCATGTTTTGACAGCATCATCGGTGATCAACTTCTTCTCAGCATCGTCCAAGTAACTATGGATTAGAGTCAAACTATTCTGAAGCTTGTGGGAATTCTTCTTGAGACCTCTAATCAGTGAGATCTCTCCCTTGGTAACGTCGATCAGATTTTGAACAAGAACTTGAACAGCAGCAGCTCCACCTCCATCCATTCTTTTTTTCCACAGAGAGAGTTTTTAGAGAGAGAATATGTGTGTGTCTTGCACTTTTGATGAGAACAGAAATGGTGTGGGAAAACTTGCTCATATGTGCCAATTACAATATATAATTATAAATGAGAGTAATACTATAAAAGTTTATAATTATTGCAAGCTGCACGTTACAACTTGTTCATTTATAGAAGACTTGTAATAATATATTCAACGTCTAATACGGATCTTTAAAAACAAATATGGATTAATTGCTGGCAAATGTAATTTACTACTTTACACTTTACTCAAGACCATTTCAATGCTATTGATTTTAGTAAACTAATAATTTTGTCTTTCATGTTAGAGAGAGAGTTTTGAGAGAGAGTGTGTAAGTGGTTGGTGAGAAGTGAGAACAGCAATGGTGCGTGAGAGCCGAGATTCTTTAATTTCACATGTGCTTTTTCTGAATGGATTTCAGGTAAGATAGATAGAAAACTGCGAGCGAGGCTGGGTACGACCCGTTTGGGAGTCGGTGTCGGAAAACTTGTTGAAACGTACCAATAACAATTAAGAATTAGGGTAAAAAGCAATATGCAAAACTGAAAAGTAATAATATTACTTGCTATTAAGATTTAGTAGAATGGTTATAATATTCGTAGTGTCCTGCCTTATAATTTTAGACATATGCAAAACTGAAAAGTAATAATCTATGGACAGAAAGAAAATTTTAACATATTTTTTTTTTCATTTATGGTTTTATCAGTTTTAAACGTTTTTGTTTTTTTGTTTTGTTTTTTTATTTTTATTTTTACATTTTCCTTTATTTATTTCATCATGTTAATATAAAAGTTTATTTAAATTTTGTAATTCATGAACACTAAACTTCAAAATGAATTTTAAGTTGGAAAAATGCTATAATATCTATTAATAATTATGGATCCAAGATAGATTTATAAATTAAGTTGAAAAAAATCATTAATTTTTATTGGTAAAAAAAAAAAAACACATGATAGATTAAAATTAATTTTATTTTCAAAATTAATTCAAAAGTAGCAATTAAATATGAATCTAATTCTTGACAAGGGTTAGAGCCTTTAGCTCGTTTTTGTATTCTATTATCATAAAAATTGTAAAATTGACTAAAACTATCACCAAAACTAGATGAATAAGAGGAAGGGCTACTACCTCCTACATTTTGTGCACCTACATCATCACTAAAATCACCAAATAATACTTTATATTCTCTAAATAATTCGACTAACTATTGTTTAGCTCTACCAATAATTTAATATAATTAGGAACATATTCAACTTTATCATATTCTTCTAATATAAAATTTGGGAACAATACACTATAATACATTTTTAATAATTCTTTTAACTCATCTTCTTTAATTTTAGAATCTAATAATTTAGCACATGAAAAAATAAATCGGGTATTTCATGAAAATATATTAACCATTTTGATTTCATCACTGTAATTGTATCTCCTAAAATAGAACATGTAGAATACTCATTAAAAATACGAGCAATTTTCACATAATGATCTAAAACTAATGAAGAAGTAGGATAATTGTAACACCCCCTTTTAGTAGGGTAATTTACTTCTACTAACTCAAGCATAACTATCCAACTTATGAAAATCTTAGTAAGAATTCATATTTTATTTTTTTAAAGAAAGCAGCAGAAACAAACTTTGTTAGGAAACATGTTAGAATTTTAAAACGGTCTAAAGCATCCCAAAAATAATTAAATTGTTTGAGTAAAATTTTCATCAAAAGAAAGTAGAAACAAAAGTCTTGTTAGCATGAATACTTAAAAAAAAAATCTTAAAACCAATTTCGAGGCTGTTACCATCAATCATGCTTCAACGCTGCTACCCTTTGCATCACATCTTACCTTTGTCTTCATCTACAATATGAGGTAAATATTTTAAGCAAAAGTTTAGCAAGTACATTGACTAATCTCACAAAAACATTTTCTTTGCAACTTTCGAAAAAAAAAAAAAGAAATCAGCTAATAAAATAATATATATTCTCTTATACTTGAAAATACTATACTGTGGGCCCGGACATGATACCAATGCGTGCAACTTCAAAGAACCCGAGGTAGCTAGCCACTGAAATTCAAATGGAGCAACTGAATACTGATATGGCGGTCTAGGAGCCCTTAATTTCTTCTAGTGGACGGTTTGGGAGCCCGATATCAATCTATGAAAATATATAAAACTATATATATATGTATATACTATCTCAGAGTAATTTTCTCACTTTACATAAAAAAATTCACTAACATCTCGTACTTGATCGAAACACATGGATTTACATCACTTAACAATCATCATTTTATATTCATAAAAAAACATAAAATAAAACTCACAAACCATAAAATTTAGCAAAATATTAAAACATATTCTCAAATAATAAAAATAAGCATTCACATAAATTTTACATTAAAATTGAACAGATAAAACAAAACTACTCATATTGTAGGTGAGAGATGTACTTATTTGAAATTTTGAAAACTCACAATACTTCAAGACCCCTTTAAATATGTTTTAAATCCTCTCAACGAAATCTAAAGGGTAAACAATTGATAAAACATATAATTAGAATTTATTCATCTACTAAAATGTAAATATCTGACTACTTGCTACTGACAATGTTAATCTAACTACTTGTACCATTAATATATAATTTCGAAGCACTCAAACTCAAATCATTTATGTTAGAAACTAAATTGCTAAATTATTTATAAATCTTTATAAGTACACTCAAATCATGATTAATTGATGTCCATCATTAAGTAGGAAGCGTCTAATAAGTATAAGCGTGTTTAAGTAATCATTCGACCATAATAACTTTCTAAAAATCATAGTTGGGTACTCGATTGATTATAATTATATTTTCTTAGTTCTATATTTTTTTCTTCATGGTAAACTAAATATATTCCTTAACACCATTATAAATATATAACCAACTTCTAATACTACGTCGTGATAACATCGTATTTTACGAAGAGAATCAAGATAATAAATAAAATATGAAAGCTTAAAATAATCAACTAATTAATTGTCTATCCTAACAATAGTAAAGTCTTTTAACAATTATGAAAATTCTAGCAAAAACTGTACAGAAACTTGGAGGCAAAACCCACTGACCCAAATTTATTAATTATGCAGGATTGTGTAATGATTTTCTCGAACCTTATCTTTATTTCCCTAATTGCTTAAATATGGGCTAATGAAATTTTCTATTCAAAACATATATTCTACCTATTATTTCTTTTAATTATTTTATTAAAAATGTTAAGATCACAATTCTTTATTATTATAAATCAAAGGAACTAATTAGCAAGATTACCTGCAGACAATGGCGGCTAGGCAATGGCGGCTAGGCTTCAAGTTTTAATGGAGAGATTCTAAATTCTACTTTTTTTTTTTTTTATGACTATATCTATGTGTACTTAATAATCCTAAGTGATTTATAATGATCTATATATCTAAGGTTTCAAATCTCTATCATTTCTATAATCGGGCAGACTGGGGCCTAGTGTGTAGACACCAATTAGTTAGGGTATGTTTGTTTAAGAATTCACCCCATCAAATTTGGGATTTTAAAATCTCAAATTCGTATTTGTTTGGAGAATTTGGTCAAAAATTATCAAATCCATCAAAAACCTATTATATCTAAAAAAACACTATAATTAACCTTATACCTAAAACCTATTACATATCAACTAACAATATAATATTACACATACATACTTTTTCCAGCAATGATTTGACATCTACAGTAATAATCTTACTTATAAAATCTCATAATAAACACAAATTTTAACTATTCACCTTTATTACCAAATCCTAGGATTTCAAAATCGAATTTCCCTAATCCTACATAATTCTTAAATAAACATACCCTTAGTGTTCAGATCAGTTCAGACAAAAAAACAGAGGAGGCCAAGGACAACCTAGCACCTAGACAGAGTCTAGACGAGGACTTTTGGAACACTTTGAATCAAAGAATGCAGAAAATGCATGATAAATGTAAAAAAAGTAAAAGGTCACGTTGCTCTAAATTAAGTAAAGGATCTGGAGCCTCATTAAAAGTGAGGATTTACACGTAATGAAAGTTTATCGTAAAAGCATGAACGAAGCATCTACTATATAAATTAACAGAGTTAAAGTAGAGCAGTTGTTGACTAACTAATTCATGTCAAGATTGATGGGCTATGGTAGAATGCTGCAATTGTACCACCCTGCAAAGATCAGTTTTGGTTAAGTTTGAAATTCCTCAAGTTAGTCTTCTCAAATAACTTGCAACTATTATGCTGAGAATACCTATACTTTGGGAAATTTAATCATGATTTCAAACTTCAATTTTATCTCTTCCGGAAATTCCTTTTGGCATGGGAATTTACTTGGTAGCTTACTCAAACCTCTGCCTTTAGTGTCTGCAAGTGATAGAGATCACCAATCGAGTCCGAAAAATCTTGAATTCCTGTGTCGGATACGTTAAGATATCTTAAATGTATCAGCTCTCTGATTGAACTAGGCAGCTCTTTAACATGAGAATCCATCAAAATTAAATTATGCATGCTTTTGAAGTCCGAGAACGATAATATAGTTTGTATACGTGGCATAATATTAGTTAGAGCTGTTAGGAGGTTAAGTGAATAAATTAGCTATTTGAACCAGAAGCTCAATGGCAGCAGCTCCTCCTTCCATTGATCTTGTGGCAGAGAGACAGAGAGACAATATGAGTGTGTCTTGCACTTTTGATGAGAACAGAAATGGTGTGGGAAAACTTGTAATAATATACGGATCTTTAAAAACAAATATGGATTAATTGCTGGCAAATGTAATTTACTATTTTACTCAACACCATTTCAATGCTATTGATTTTAGTCAACTAATAATTCTGTCTTTTATGTTACCCACCTTAAAGTAATTTCTTCACCCTTTGTTATGTTTTATATTAGACCAACTTACTACTTTATTGAAAATGAATCTCATTTTAATAGATATTTTACTTCTCTAAAATGAACTTTTTAGGGCCTAATTTTTTTTACAAGTCCATAGAAAATATATATACCAAACATTTTAAAAAATTACAAATGGCCTTTAATACTCAAACTAATAGAAAGTTGATCACTCACTTTAGCAAGAGCATTTCTGTTTATTGGCTATGTTTACCAGGTACTATCTCACCCAAGTAATTGTTTCTAGGGTTAAAATATAGATGAACAAATTCGTGATGAAGACAAGACACTTATGCTTCTGAATTCCTTGCCTAAGTCTCTGGATGCTTTCAAAGATGCTATCATATATGGAAGATGAATTTCTCTAACTATGGATGAAGTTGTAATGGCCATAAGAACAAAGGTTCTTCAGAATCACACAGATACAAAAGCTCAAATTCTTGGAGAAGGATTGAGTGTAAAGAATAAAGGTTTCAAGAAAAAACAGCAGCAAACTAAGAAGAAAGCTGATAGACCTGCAAATCAAGAAGAAAAATTTGAGGATGATATGGCAAATAGGAAGTGCTTCCATTGCCATAAACTAGGCCACTTCAAGAGGAATTGTCCAGAGAGGAATCAACCTAAGAATAACAAGCAAGAAACTGCTATTGCTGAGGGAGGATATGACAGTGCTAGTATGCTTTGCATTTCTGATGAGAAGTTGTCCATGATACCGGGTGTACATTTCATATGTGTCCTGATAAAACTTGGTTTCAAGACCTTAGGATTGAAGATGAAGGTATGGTGTTGCTGGGAAACAACCAATCTTGTAAGATCAGAAGAAAAGGAACAATCAAGCTCAGGGCACATTATGGAAAGATCAGAATCTTGACAAATGTGAGATACATTCCCAATCTCAAAAGGAATCTGATTTCATTAGGTACTCTAACCTCTATAGGATGTGAATTTAACACTCATCAAGGAGGCATAAACATAACCAAGGCTGGAAAGGTCATATTGAAGAAAGAAAATCAAATGACTTATACATCCTCATTGGTGAATCCATATCAGCAGAGGCAGGAAATGTAATGAATCTTGAAGCATCGGAAATTTGGAATAAAAGGTTGGCACACATAGGTGAAAAGAGCCTAAAGGAGCTGTCAAAACAGAAGCTCCGTGGTGCAGATTCAATCTCAAACCTAAAGCCCTGTGAACAATGTATCCTAGGAAAGACAAGGAAACAGAGTTTTAGCAAAGGAAAACATGTTACCACTCATAGTATGTATTACATCCACTCAGATGTATGGGGGCCATCTAGAGTAGAAACACATGGAGGTGGGAGATATTTCATGACTCTAATTGATGACTATTCTAGGAAGGTTTAGGTATTTGTGATGAAAACTAAGAGTGAGGCACTATCCATGTTCGAGCAATGGGTGATCTTGGAGAAGAACAAAATTGGTAGGAAGGTGAAGCATTTAAGAATAGACAATGGGCTTGAATATCTCTCAAAGGATTTCCAGAAATTCTTCAGTGAAAAGGGTATAACTAGGCACAGAACAGTGACTGCAAACCCCCAAAAAAATGGGGTTGCAGAGAGAATGAATAGGACTCTCTTCGAGAGGGTAAGATGTATGTTATTAGATGCTAATTTGCCCAAAAGCTTCTGGGGAGAAGCTGTCAATACTGTAACATATTTGATAAATAGGTCTCCTTCATCTGCAATAGGATTCAAGGTTCCTGATGAACTGTGGTCTTAAAAGACACCAAACTATGGCCATTTGAAGGTCTTTGGTTGTAAGGCTTTTGCTCATATCAAGCAAGATAAGTTGGATGCAAGGGCCCTAAAATGTATCTTCATTGGATATCTACCTGGCATAAAAGGGTACAAACTTTGGTATTTGGAATCAGGACATCAAAGGTGTTTTGTGAGCAGGGATGTGACTTTTATAGAAGCTGAAATGGGATATGGGGTGAAGAACAGAATGATGATCAAGTAGATCTTAGAACCTATCACCTTGCCAGAGATAGGGAAAGAAGAAAGGTCCAAACATCAAAATGTTTTGGTCATGCTGATGTAATTTCCTGTGCATTAGCTGTGGTTGAAGACCTTGAATATGAAGAACCAGAAAGCTACAAGACTGCACTCAAGTCTAAGGATAGAGAGAATTAGATTGCTGCCATGAATGAGGAACTAATGTCTTTGGAAAAGAATAAAACATGGACTCTAGTTGACAGACCTAAAGGTCAAAAGCTGATTGGAAGCAAATGGATTTTTAAAAGAAAGCTGGAAGTTCATGAGACTGAGAGAGTTAGATTCAAAGCAAGATTGGTAGCAAAGGGGTTCACTCAAAAGGAAGGAGTTGATTTCAATGAGACATTCTCTCCTGTGGTGAAACACACATCCATTAGAATTCTCTTGGCACTGGTTGCACATTTCAACATTGAGCTGCAACAAATGGATGTGAAGACAACCTTCTTACATGGTGATCTAGAGGAGACACTTTACATGCAGCAGCCTGAGGGATTTATCAAGCCAAGAATTGAGGATAAGGTTTGTCTATTACAAAAATCCTTATATGGTTTGAAGCAATCCCCTAGGTAGTGGTACAAACATTTCAATAACTCCATGCTTTGCATTGGGTTGGTTAAGTGTAAGTATGACAACTGTGTTTATCTAGAAAAAAGAGGGGGATAATGTCTATACTTACCTATTGCTATATGTTGATGATATGTTAATTGCAAGCAAGTATAGGAACATGATAGAAACTCTCAAGGATAAATTGAAACTTCAATATGAAATGAAGGATTTGGGAGAGATAAGGAGAATCCTAGGAATGGATATCAAAAGAGATAGAATCTCAAGAAAGCTGTTTCTTTACCAAACTGATTATTTGACTAAAGTCTTGAAGAGGTACAATATGTATCAATCAAAGTCAGTGAAAACTCCTCTTGGTTCACAGTTCAAATTGTCTGCAACACAGAAGCCACATACAAATGCTGAGAAGAGATATATGGAAGAAGTTCCATATTCAAGTGCAGTGGGGAGTGTAATATATAGAATGGTCTGCAGCAGGCCTGATTTCGCTCATTCAATGAGTGTGGTAAACAGATATATGGCTGATCCAGAGAGATTACATTGGGAAGCACTCAAATGGATACTTAGGTATGTTAATGGATCAAAAGAAATATGCTTATTGTTCAGAAAACAAGGAGATGATACAGCCATTATTCAGGGTTATGTTGATTCAGATTTTGCTGGAAATATAGATTCCAGAAAATCCTTGACAGGTTATGTGTTCACAATGTATGGTACAACTATCAGTTGGAAGTCCATTCAGTAATCAGTTGTTGCCCTATCAACTACAGAGGTTGAGTACATAGCAATGACAGAAGCTATGAAAGAGTCTATATGGTTAAGAGGAATGCAGGGAGAAATGGGCTTGTTTCAGAAAAGTGTAGACATATATTGTGACAATCAAAGTGCTGTACACTTAGTGAAACATCAGGTGTTTCATGAACGATACAAGCACATTGATGTCAAGCTCTATTTTGTAAGGGATATGGTGTAAAAGGGTGTAGCAACAGCCATGAAAATTGGAACCGAGGATAATGCTGCAAATATGTTTACCAAATCCTTACCTTATGGAAAGTTTAAACACTGCATGAACTTGATAAGGGTTCAAGCCTGGTGACAATTGAAGGAGTTAAAGTATCCTTTGTATTGCATGTTTGTTCATTGACATGAATGTGTTGGTATTGTTTAATGATTGTGTTTTCAGGTATTTTATGAGTCAAGGTGGAGATTTTGTAAATCAGGGTCTGACTGAGAAAATCGAGAGGATTCGGGAACCGGAACTGGTTCGCCAAGAACTAGTCTGGAAGGGGTTGAACCGGAGGCAACTGTCTCAGACCGGTAATTAAGGTTATTAGTTAATTCTGTTATGGCATGATTGATATGGTGGAATGGGATAAGGTGTGAATGGAATGAATCTAAGAATGAAATGATGATGAGAATGGAATGATATTAAAATGTTTATTCCTATGATTGGTATCGCAGAGGAATAGGAAATGAATGAAATAATCATTATAATTATATTTCATAATTGATAACTACAAATAAAACATTAAATCAATTTTTATTTGATCAAATTATCATTCACTATAATTTTATTTTAATATTCTTATTTCATTTAAGTTAAATAATATGATATATTTAATTAATTAAAAAATTATAAAAAATTAATCATTGCACTAATTATAGGTTATACCTACCTTCAAATTTTACTATAAAACGTATATTTATTTCACTTTCAAAATGAATAATTTCTAATGACCATTTATGAGATGTAGATTAAAAAGATTTTGAAAAATAAAATTTGAAAAAAAATTGAATGTAATTTATTATTTTCGAAAAAAGACGACTACTTTAGTAAATTATCCAATTTATTTTATTAGTTTATGACTTGTTTGAACAAATATTTATTTTATATTATAAAGTTCTTAATTTCCAAAATCTGAATTGATCCGATCCTTAATACCTGAATCTTTGAAGGAACCGAATCGATGTGATGGAGCAAGTCTGGAGATATTTTTTGCAATTTTCCAAAAATCTCTGAACTTTGAAGCAATTTTAGAGATTATCTTATCCTCAACTTGTTCTGAACCGTGCTCACCCTTATTACTAATATTAAGGTATATCATATTTAGATATTTTATTTTTTATTTTATTATTAATATATTAATTTTTTATTATTTATATATTCTTATAGTAGTTAATTATATTATATTTTATGATAATTTTATTAATTATTTTATATGATTTTGTGCTATTAAAATAATACTTTATATTATTTAAAAAATATTTTAGTTAGTTATAATTTATTTATATATTTTTATATAAACTAGTCTACACTTATTTGTACTAATATTATATTCATATTATCTCTATATTTTTTAAAAATTTATATTCTTTTTTTATTTTTATTTTATTTATCAACTTAATTTTATTATTTATTTGATATTTTCATTTTTTTTATTTTATATTAAATTTATATATTATATTTTTTTATAAATAATTTTATATTATTATACAATTTTATATAATAATTTAATTTTGAGAAGTCAACTTGTAAAAAATAAATTAAATAATGATAAATAATCAAATTAATAAATATAATTCATTCATTTGTAGGTGAGGAATACATAATATCATGGGGGTAGGAAGGAATGATCATTCCCTCATCCATGGTAATGACAATTCCTAAAGGAATGGTGATTCCCACTTATAAACCATACCAATCAAAGGAATGCGAATGAAGGTAAGAATGATGATTCCATTCCCAACTCATTCCATCATATATACCAATCATGTCATTAGGGTTTGATGAACAGTTTTGATTTCTTGTTTTGCAATGTTGTGCATTTCTAGAAGTTGTTATGTGAAATTGGTTGGGGGCTTTTGCTATAATATCATGGCTCTCATTCAGTTGTAAGATAGAGTGATAATTCATCAAAAATCGAGAGTTCCCAAATTTGCTAGGTTGAGTGAAATTAGGGTTCTTCAAATTAGCGTTCAATTCGTGTAATTTCTTGTTGAGTTGGTGTTCAATCATACTCAACTTTGTTTTCCCGTGGACGTAGGTCAGTTTGATTGACCGAACCACGTAATGCGGTGTTATCTTCTTCTTCAATTTCGATTTCCAGAAAAGCGTTGTGTATCACTGTAAAAACGTTATAGTTTATTGTAAAAATGTTGTCGTTTCTGTCGATTTTTCAAACTCATCAAGATCAGTTTCAACATTGTTAGATTGAATTCTTGGGCTAGTATACTTACACTTTTGAAGGCCGAGAACGATAATATAGCTTGTATACGTGGCATAATATTAGTTAGAGCTGTTAGGAGGTTAAGTGAATAAGTTAGCTATTTGAACAAGAACTTCAACGGCAGCAGCTCCTCCTTCCATTGATCTTGTGGCAGAGAGACCGAGAGACAATATGTGTGTCTTGCATGCACTTTTGATGAGAACAGAAATGGTGTGGGAAAACTTGTAATAATATATTCAACGTCAAATACGGATCTTTAAAAACAAATATGGATTAATTGCTGGCAAATGTAATTTACTATTTTACTCAACACCATTTCAATGCTATTGATTTTAGTCAACTAATAATTTTGTCTTTTATGTTACCCACCTTAAAGTAATTTCTTCACCCCTTGTTATGTTTATATTAGACCAATTTACTACTTTATTGAAAATGAATCTCATTTAAATAGATATTTTACTTCTCTAAAATGAACTTTTTAGGGCCCAACTTTTTTTTTACAAGTCCATAGAAAATATATATACCAAACATTTTAAAAAATTACAAATGGCCTTTAATACTCAAACTAATATAAAGTTGATCACTCACTGTAGCAAGAGCATTTCTGTTTATTGGCTATGTTTACCAGGTACTACCTCACCCAAGTAATTGTTTCTAGGGTTAAAATATTTATTCATATTTTTTCATCTTAACTATAAGGGATTTGAAATCTTTTGTATAAATTTTGAAAAGTTTTACTTTGTGGTTCAAACTTCAATATTTATGCATTTAACCATGTCAGATAAATCATAATCGTTGATTTCAGACACAAATATGACGAAAATTTGTCCAAATATGAGATAAAGTGGATCAAATTAAAAGTTGATAATGTACTTTTTCAAATCTATACAAAGGTTTAAGAATTTAAGGAAATTCTTCATATTTAAACTCACTATTTCATTGTTGTAATTGGTTGTTGATTTTATTTTAATTACTTTGATTATCAATTACCAGGGAGTATATAGTTTATTCTTTTGTTAGGCTTAATGAAGTACGAAGTGACACTGAAATTAACATTAATATAGTTCTTTATAATATCATCGATATTTAACTATTATTATGTGGATTATTATCCAGAAAAGGTATTATCGCTAAATATTACTTATAGTAGAAAAAGTTTTACAATGACATCGTTAAATTTTTTATAATGATAATCAAATGCCCATACACTTTTAAGTTATTATTTAATAACATACATTAGAAATAGTGTATTTGAAAATTTTAGTAATTAAACTATTATACAACGTTTCAAAATAGAATATAAATGGTGATGCTGTTTAAATTATTAATTTTTTGATAATATTTGGACTTTAGCAAAATTATTACTAATTTATACAGAATTATTGTATACTATTTTTATAATTAGTTGGGCCCTGAGTGAGTAAAATTACTGGGTCCTTTACTGAGTGTAGTGGTGGTTCAATTTAATTATTAATGGACGGTCTTCAGAATATGAAATGATTGTGGGAAATTGTTAGAATGAACAAATGAAGACTAGTATTGAAAGAAATATATATTTTTTTTCAAAAATTAATATAGAGAGTTAGAGGTGTGGTGATATTATCCTACATTAATTAAGGGCATGTATGTAATTTAAAGTAAAAAAACCATAACAATATAATGATAAGTTTATCTTTATAGAACAAGTGAAAATAGTAAGCAGATCTATCTTTATGAGACGGGGGAATAATACTTAATTAGATTTGTCAAAATATTATTATTCCTTACTACAAATTTTAGTTATTGTATTTTAATTCTGGTGTCAAAGAAGCATATCAATAAAGAGTTCAAATTAATCAAAATGATGAGTATTTTAGACACGAGGGAAAATTTATAAAAATGATGAGTATTTTAGAAATATTGATAAGAATATCTAATAATTTTTCAAATTTTGTGATAATATCTTTTAATTTTGAAAAGTTGATAAAAATATTTCATTATCGACTACCAGCAGATAATCGTTGATGTGGAGTTTCTTTCTTACTTTGTTCTTTTTTTTTTGTTTTTTTGTTTGCTTATTTGGCTTTGTTATTTTCAGTTTTTATTTATATGACAATTTTTTTTTTAAATCTATATGACTTATTTGAAGGGAAACATCATATATGACTTGCACAAGAGCAAGATTAAAAAAAATATTTTAAAAAAGTTGAGGTGAGCATGGTTTACAATTGACTATGATTAAATCATTACGATATTATGTTTATAAAATTACATTGAGTACTAAATCTATGTCATATCAAGTTGAAACATCAATTGTTCTAAATTTTACTAAACTTGTATCCTTTTATTTCACTTATGTATTTTTCGTACATTTCACTATACAATCATGTTGTGAAAGACAATTTAATGCAAAACCATTTTTTTCCTTGCAAGTGAGTGTAAAAAAGCTAAAAAAAAAAATTAACGGATGAGATTGAGATGGAAGACTGTTTGATCTGGAATGCAAATGAATGGAAATCTTGCAATGAAAGATTAATAGAGTTATGTTGGAGGTTAGTGTTGTTGAGCAGTGTTACGACATTTACTTATAACATTATATTCTTTTTTTGTAAATCAATTTCCTCATCACGAACTTGATTACTTTGAGTATTGAAATAGATTTTTAGGAGTTTTTTTAATAAGTGTTTTTTGCTCAATCGTATTTAATTGTCTTCGAGACGTTAGGACTCCTAGTGTCTCTTTTATACTATGATAAGATTTTTTTTTATAATTCACTCAACTTTTATAAGGGATCATGCATTTTTATATATATAACTTGTGAAATTTTTATATGCGTGCATAGTTTTATTTCCATTGTTTACACAAAATGTTGTCGCACTATTTCAAACACTTATTAATAACATTAGTCTCTCTAATTTATTTATTTATACGACAACACGTCAACACGCACTTTCAAACATTTCATATATGGATGAGTATCGTCTTTATAAATGTTAACCATAATTATATAATTTAAAAAATAATTTTTTAAAATTACATTACTAAAATTTAAATGAGATTTTATTTTACAAAATCTGGTAGAGTTTCTTACTTTTAACAGCAAACTTATTATTTTGCAAATATATTTTATTTGAAATATTAACGATTTTTTTTTTAAGTATTCTCTTCGAGACCTTAAAAGTACAATTATAAATACGAATTCTCAAAATATTTTTATTCTATTTGAAATATTAATTAAATTGTAAAACTGCTGTAACACATTTTTTTAATGAATAAAATAAATATGAAAATTAGGATTTGGAGAATATTTTAAACATTTTTAACTGGGTTATTATTATAAAAGATTAAGGGTGGTAGGGTGTGAAGGTTTGTTCTATCAATTCTATTTTGATGGAAATATCGATATTTTAATTTTACGGAAATATCGGTATCAGTTGAAATAATGATACATCTTATCGATATTTTTCCAATATTTATAGATATTTTCACGATATTGCACCGATATTTTTCTACCATTTCACCGATTTTTCTATAATTTGTACCATAAAATCACCGATATCGATATACTTCCCCGATATTTCACCAATTTTCCTACAATTTATACCATAATATCGAAATCCAAACCGATATTTATCGATATTTTGATAAAATTTCTCATTTTTTCACCAATTATGTGAAAAGATGAAAATATCAGAATATATCCTATAACTTGTTTTTGAATTGATCACGTGAAAAAATAAAAATATAACTTGTTTTTAAATTGATCACGTGAAAAAATAAAAATATATAAAAAATATGGGAGATATTTTGAAATATTCTCATCCTTGATTCCATTCTAAACACTATGAAGTGCATTGGGCGTAAGGAAATATTCTCCAACAACAAACCTATATTTAAAATTATAAAATTAAATAGATAAAAAAAAAGTAAATTACAGATATGTCAATGTCATGATATACACTTTATATTTAAAATTATAAAATTAAATAGATAAAAAAAATAAATTACACAATTACACAGTTGTAGGATGGAAGAAACCAGGGTTTGAACACAGTTTTTTTGTTTTCTTTCAATACTTAAGATTGTTTTCGTGGTCATAAAAAAAAAAAAAATTGAATAAAGAAAATATTAAAAGTTGGTGTATTACTATTACGTATTTACTCATAAAGAGAGGTGTATCACGTATCAGTTCGTATAATTCTACCCCATATCCAAAATTTAGGGCAAGAATCGACAGTACGTCTTTTTTCTCTGCCTGAAATCTTGTTTCCTTTTAATTTCTGCCTTCAAAACCAACTGATAACTAATTAATTTCCGGGGCGCAATTTCTGGATTTCTAGTGTTTGGGGTTGCAATTTGTAAGCAGTTGTCTTGTTGAAAGGGGATTGCAATTTTTTTATAATTCAAGAGTGCCTTCAATTATTTTGTTTTCATAGATTTACGGAGAAATCCAATCTATAGATCATCTGCATGCGCTGAAACAAGAAGAAAAAAAAGGGAAGGAACCGCGTCGTTTGTTAGAGATTTTTTAGTTTTTCCAAACATGAGGATTTTAGATCTTATCTAATAAAAGAAAAGTTCATACAAGCAGTTCAAGACTTAGTAATTTGTCTTTATGTGTAGATCATGGTTCGACCTAACGGTCGCGGTGCCTGTCGCGGTGTCCACCGTTAAGGTTACATTGCAATTTCGCAGCGATTTCGCGGCTGTAACGGACAATTTTTCGAAAAAACTCAAAAATAGCCTAAAAATTCAAGAAAATTATTTATATATATGTTTTTACTAAATTAACGTAAAAAAACAAGATGACAACTAGAAATAACATATAAAACATACAATTACATACATTATTAATACCACGTGGAATGTCGAGGTGGTTCAAAGTCATTATTATCTTCCCTTTCAGGATAAATAGAAAAATGTGCATAATCATAATTAGTAGGACGAGACATAGGCTGTTCACGTGAAAACACATGATAATATCCAAATCTTCGATATCATGTACTGTTCCAAGATCCATGATGATGATCATGGTATCCAACATTAGTAGGAAATGAGCTCATACTATATTTTTATGTCCACTTTATGGTGTCCCATGTGCTAGCCTACAACTTGTTCTTCTTTTGCGTGCATATTATAGCAAATATCAATTATTGTTTTTGTTGCTACAACTTTAATTTCTCTACATCTTTAATACCCATATATAATAAATATGTATAAAGAATATTACATTCAATTGAAAAACGAATACACAATGTTCAAATTCAATCATCTATCCGTCGTTTCTGCTTTAATCGCCCTTTAAATTCGTTACGTCCGTTATAAAGCCGTTACAGTCCGTTATAACGCCGTTACAGTCCGTTATAACGCCAAATAACGCCGTTACGAGTGTTATCGCGCCGATATCACATCCGATAACGTAGCCAACCGTTTTTAACCGAATCAGTGATGCGGAGGAGGCCGTTAAGGTTACGAAACACCGTTATAACGGGTGTAACGGCCGTTACGGCGAACCATGGTGTAGATTCATGATACATTATCTTTTTCGATTTCACAAATTGTGGAAACATTTGTAGTTTTGGTTGTATGTTTGAGACTTGAAAACTATAATATCAAAGAGACAAATAATTAATAGATTTAGAAGTTATAACAAGAAGCAATATAGTAGTGGGTTTGTGTTTATGTTTTTATTGATGTTATATGTTTGATGTTATATGTTTAATGTTATGTGATTAGTGTTGTATGATTGATGTTTTATGAGATGGAGAAAAGAGTCATGCCTATGAAATAAAGAATTAAAGTTGGGGTAAGATGATTTGTAGATCTCCAGTTGGGATAAGATGATCTGAGGGTCTCATGTTGCGTTAATATGGTCTTCAGATCTCCTATACAAGAAGCCAGGTCGAGATGATCTTCGAATATCCCGTATAAGTAAAAAAAGTCTTACATTAATGTCTAGTAACCAATTTAATTTAATAGTTCATAAGAAAGTACGATGTGTTTTACGAATGATATATAGAGATTTAAGATTACTTTAGAGGTTTGACTTTACAAACAAAAGAATATTTCTAACTTGGCTTGAAGTGAAGAAGCTTACAACCGTTATTATTTGTGCAATAGCTTATTACATGAGTAGTAGATAAATCTACATAAAAGTCTAGCTACCAGTTTAATGATCCTATTTACATTGAACATTTTAGTAAGGGCCAATTATTTTCAATCTTTATTATGACGAGTTTAAATACTAGATAATAAACAAAAGTATATTGATTTTAGATTCTCAATAAGACATTTTTGCCATCATATAACAAATCGGACACACATATTTCATAGCTATTTGTTACAAAGGTTTAGCCATCAATTCAATTCCTCATTGAGATCTTTTCTTTTAATATCAAACATTTAATGGAGAGTTGTGATATTTCTACACTTTATGAATAAAGCTATATCTTTTTTTCGACTATGTTTCGAGGACGAAACTTTAATAAGGATAAGGGGATTGTAACACCCCAAATTTATAATGAAACCTATTTTATGATAACAGACTATTCATTTTAGTTATCATGTTTCTATAAAAAAAAATATAGTAAAATTTCTTATGTGGTGATTCAATTTAGGACTCTAAATAATTTGTATTTAGTGTATTAAATTAGATAGAGGATTCAAAATAAGTAATATAATTCACTCTAATATATTGTCCAGTTTCCATACACTAAGAATAGGAAATCAAATAATGACAATAATATTGTTAGAGTGGGGGTTAATGATTAGGCAGTTCATCTAGCTTAAAGTAAATAATCGTTGCTTTAATTTTCTCTTTCTAACGATAAATTGATTAAAGGTGAATGTACAAAATTTTAGTGATGTTGTTTCGCATGAATTAATAAGTATTAAGTTAAACCACTATCTAACCAGTATGTATATTTTCTTTTTGGAATTTGAACTCTAGCTTAATTAATAAATTCACTTGTTTTGTTTAAGAATAGACTTCTTTTATTTACGTACAATTATTATAAATCAGTAAGTAACACTTGTTAAATGGATTGTAATTTGATGAGTTTTATTTTAATTCACTAGTTTAGTGTGACAATAGAGGTTTCACCTATATGGTTTAGTCGAGTTGCAAGTTTATTACTATATTCATCTACTTAATTAACTAGCTGACTGATTGACCGCGCTGTCGTCACGCGATAAAATTAATTAATTTTCTTCCTAATCTTACTAACTAATAACTAGGGTAAGTCGGAGTCGATCCCACGAAGAGTGAAAAATAAATTATGTCACCTATGTTCAATTCAAGAAACAGAAATGGTAGGGGTTTTTATAATTGATAATCACTAACTAATTATGAAACTAGAAAACAAATAAAATAGGAAATCAATATATAAAAAAAACATACAAATTAGTAACTAACGTCAAGACTTTGACAGCCAGTGGTATGTTTATGAGTTTGAGCTTCTTGCCGGTTGCAAGACAAGTCACCCAAACAACCACATACATTTTGCGAAGTTCAGGAGTTTCAAAACACCCCGGAAATATGTACTTTGTATTTTCTTGTTACAGAATCGTTTCAAGCAGCCTCCAGCAAGAGTCACGGTATTTTTGAGAAGGAATAACTACATTTATGAAAGTTAAGAAATTTAGAATTTTTTTTGCAATTCAGAATTGTTTTTCATGTGTAAATGAACAACTGCTTGTACATATTATTTTGCAGATCATATGGTGTCTATTCTAGTACATATATTTGGTCCTGCCTTTTTTTCACCGGACCGGATGCCCTGTTACACCATTCTATAACATCTCCTGTTACACACCTTAGATGATTGACACGTAGGAAAGAGAGAATGCTATACATAACAGCAAGAAAACTGAGGCAAGCAGTGTTAAATTCATTCAATAAGGAAACTCAGACTTGTGATTCAATTTTGGAAAGAATCAAAATCTTTTGATTTAGCTCCAATAAACAAATGATCATGAAGATCACCATTCTATTCTCAATTACTATCAGAAAAAGAATTCATAAAATCGAAGGTTTCTTCCTCACAACGAAGACAGCATGCTTGAAGATTATTCGGGTGAGTTTTTCTTCCTTTTCTGTCAAAATATTTGATATCAGTTTTTAATCTCATATACTTGGAAGCATGATTCCGCCTCTACGATTATTTCCTAATGAGCTCTTAGCTGATTTGTAAAAGACAGGATATCATAAATATGACATGTGAATATATTCATAAATCGTCAAAGCAGAAATCAAAACTAAAAAGAAAAAAATAAGTATAAAAAATAATTAAAGTTATTTTAATCATCTTCTCGATTTTGCCTCATCTATAATGATGATTTAATTCATTCTAGCATCATCTTCTTAAGGTTTCCAACTTTAGCAGACATTCCAGGTTTTGACAAAAATCAATGTCGGTGTAAGGTGAGGCTTTGTCAGTTTATTTATTGGATGGATCAAGAAATAAAATGATGCAAAAAAACTAAGAGATTCATTCATAGTTTCTTGATCTTCGTTTATCTGTCATAATGTACTGTCTTTTGGGCAATGCTTACATATAATGTATATTATTGTAGTTGCATCCATATGCATGTGTGCAGCTCCTATTGCTATTCTATTTGGGTTCAACCATAATGTCTTCCTCGGTGAGCTTCCATTGCTGGCTTAACTATCTTCGTTACATTTCATTACCTAATTCAGTGCGAAAGTGATCATTTTTGTTTATATCCGTTGGTCTCTTGATTCAAGAAATCAAGATAAGAGTTTTGAGAAATCTGCAAAAATGTTGATTGGTGGTACCTACTAAAGAAGTATATTCTTTCAAGAGAAAATAATCCTCATGCTAGTTCCAACTACTTGTCACTTGCACCAGTAGTTTCTTTGTAATTACTGAGAGTAATGGGGTTGACAATTGAAGAAAACTTAATAGAACAAGCATGAATCGTTCTTGTGATTTGTATAAGAAAACAGGCTGTATTTTTTATTTGCTACTGTTTGATTGAAGATTCTTTCTTAGGATTTTGATAGCATTCCTATTTTTATTTTCAAATATCGGTTTTCTGCAAAGATGGATTTAAATTGACGGAATTTATTCATATTTTGGGCATTTGAAGTGAGTGAATCATTATGTGGTATTCAGACTTGATGAAGTTTGGTTGTATATGGTTTCTAGAACCTGGAATTTATGCAGAAAAAGGTGATTATATGAAATTTGTATTGATAACCGAGAATAAGATGTCTTTCGTCAGTATTCTTCCTATCTTTTACGGGGGGAAAGACCGAATGTCAAACGCCAATTGATTAGAAAGTCTTCCACGGAAAGGTAGGATTATTGAAGCAATATGATGCTAAGCTGTTCTATTTTTCTTAGCCCCCCTCTGTTGTAGAATTTTTGTACTTACCATGTCAAAAGGTTTTTTTATTGTCATGAAACATCCCCGATTTTTCAATGAGTACTCTTGTGCTATTACAGAATCTTTACATGTGTGTTTAGGAATGCAAGACTATGTAATCCTTGTTTGAACAGTCCCCTGTTTCAAGAAACTGAGCTGTACTCGATTGCCATTTTACCTTACGTTGCTGCTAGTTTTGTGAAGCTATAGGCTGGGAGTCCTAAAAAATCTTTACATATTTGTGGACATATTATCGACCTTATGTTCATGGATGAAATGTACTTGAACGAGGTAATATTCATTTGGGGCTATTGATCCTGTACGAATGAAAGCGAGTCGAAAGTTGATCGCTCACTTTAGCAAGAGCATTTTTGTTAATTGGTTATGTAACTTATGTTTAACAAAGATTGCTTTAAGGGTAAAATTATAATTTACCATCTGAAACTATGCTTTTTTTTTACAAACTTTATTCTTACAAGAACTTTACAATTTATTGTATTTTATCAACTCGAGTAAATCATAATGGTACACATACCTAGCACTCTACAGCAAGGACACAGTATCATTTATTGTATGCAAAGATTACATTATGAACTTATCAATGATACAGTGGGAAAACATCCACGCTTAAACGTGCAGCCTCGGTTGACATATGAATCCAATGTCCTAAAATGTAAAAGAAAGTTAACAAACCTTTAATCAAATAGAAAAACACATAATCGTTCATGATAATTATGATGAATTGATTTTCATATAAAAATCAACTAACATCCATCTTTGCTACAGTTGAATACAAGATGTCCAAATAAATAACAAACTTGACAATAATAAACTTATCCAGAAACCTAGAGTTTTCGCTATAGTTGCACATGAATGCCATCTATCATTTGTGGAATTATTGTTCATCTACTAAACAATATCACTACTCTAATCTCATCTCAAACTAAAATCACTTGACAAATTAAGATATGATATCAACAACCCACAATCAGCTTACCATGTTGAAAAATCACCCTGCTTTCAAATCTTCAAAGCACTCCCACTTGTCTGCAAACATCAACAACGAGTCATTAATTCATTGCCAGAAAAGAAAAGCGAATTCTGCATGTACAGGATTGAAAGCTAAATTCCCATCAAATTCAACCAGAAAAAGCAATTTGTTTCTTCAAAATACAAAATCCAAACATAAGGATTGCATAAATAATTTAATGTTTAAAAAGAGAGAGGAAAAATTAAAACATTTATAGTTTTGTCATTAAAAGAAATATTGCTATCCTGATAAAAGATTGAGAAGAAAAAAAAAAAAAAAACTATGAACAGAGCAAGCAAGCAGCAGGATAAGCACTACATTATACTCATAAGAGCAATGCGATTAATCATATAACGATCATTCTGCTCTACCATACCAAAAATCTGAAGTTGTTATTCCAATTAAGATCTAAATTCTTCCTTTGAGGTGAGTATCCACAACAACTCAGAGAGAGAGAGAGAGGGCCAAGTTGGTTGGTAATTAGGCGTTTTAATTTTTTTAGTTTAATGACCATCATTTTACATTTTTACTCCCTCCTTGGCTCCTTCATAAAAGAAAAACAAATTCTCGAAAAAAAAATATAAAAAAAGTGTTCTAATCAACCTTTAATCAAATAGAAAAACACTCTATTATAAGGAATTGATTTTCATGTACAAATCGAACTTACAACATCCATGTGCTACGGTTGAATCCAAGATGAGCAAAGAAATCACAAACTGTAAAGATTAATCAGAGAAAAAGAAATGATAATCACTTACAGACCATCCTTTCCAAATTCTTGCAGATCAACCTCTATGTTGGGGATATGGGAGACATCATCAATGTGTTGTTCAATCCAACTCTTTAGTAATGGATGACAATTTCCTATCCGTAATTGATCGCGCTGTCGTGACGCGGTGAAATTAATTAATTTCCTACCTAACCTTGCTAACTAGTAGCTAGGGTAAGTTGGAGTCGATCCCACGGAGAGTGAAGAATAAACTATGTCTCCTATGTTCAATTTAAGAAACTGAAAAGGTGGGGGGTTTCAGAATTGAGAAAATTATCACTAAATAAACTAATAACCTATAAAGCAGTTAAATAACAAGAAATGGATAGATAAAAATATTTCAGTTAACAGTTCAGTTATCCCCCAATTTCAATTATGCCTTAATCAACGTAACACCCCTCTCTCAAATTATCATGGAATTATCACCCCTAGTCTAACAACAAGCTCTGTTAAACCGAATCGTCTCTTAAGATTAGTTAAATTAGGATAAGATCACTAATTAACCCTATTTAATTGAATAATCTAGAACAAACTCTCTAAATTTAATTCATTAAATGCATTAATTACCAAGACGATAGGGTGAACTAGACTCCGAATACACAAGCTCGATTCGATAATTTAGGATTATGTTACCCTAGAAATGCACGACCTCTAGTTTACCACTAATGAAAATTAAATCACAACAATTAGGATTCATGATTAAAGATTCTAACAATCAATTATCAATACTTAACCTAGGTGATCAATCTAAATCAAGCATCAAATAATCGAAAACGATATGCACAAATAACATAATCAATTCCAATCAAACATCTAGAAGGGGAAACGAAATTAATTAAAATATAAAAGAAATATGGGTTCGAACATCCCTGCTAACCGGAATTGAAAGATTAGCCAATCATCCTTGAAGTCAAATCCGCAAAAATAATTGAAACCTCCATCTAAATTAAACTAGAAAATTAAAGTATAATTTTCTCTCTCTAGCTTTCTCTCTTTACTCTCTCTACATGCCCTCCAATTCCCTCAAAATTTTATCAAGACGTCTCACATAATAATTCACCCCCTTTCTCCATTTTTTTCTTTCTTCTTTTTTTATTTTTTTATTAATTTTGTTTTTGCGAGAATTTTTTTCTCTTTTTTTTTTGGATGGAGTTGGCAGCTCCACACCATCTTTAGGTTAGTCCTACCGTGCATTTTACGAATTTTTTTTTCTTCTTTCACACGGGACCCCTAAGAGCAGGCAGCTGATTCCACACCCCATCATATTTTCACTTCTCAATTTTTTTTTCAACTCAACATCCTTTTTTTTTCTCCAACCACATCAATTTTTTTCCAACCAAGGGGTTCAACATAAGTGGTCAATCCTTCAAAAATTTCAATCAAGACTACTTCCATCAAGGACTTAAAAATATATTTCAAGACATAGGTAAGCAAAACAAATCAACTCAACGTCACAGATCAATTCTCAAACCAATGTTATCTTATGTGACATCTAACAACAATTTTCGAAAACATCATTCAGCAATTTTAACCAACAGAAAGCAATGCTCAGCAACACCTCATTCAACATAAACGAATTCCCCAATGCATAATTAAACAACACTCGGATCATCATCGCAAACTCATTTACTCAACATCTCTTGTTTTTTTTTTATGCAAATGCAAACATAAAGTAAACATGCTAAAACAAGTAAACGTGCAATCTAACTAAGATAAAATAAAAACAATCTACATGCAACTATATGAACCTAAATGCAACTACATGCAAGATATATGATCTACTCCACACTTCATCAATTATGCAACATCTCCCCATCTCTCCATACTTGAACCTTGCTTGTCCCTAAGCAACTCAAATCATAACACAAGATGTAGACAAAGCACGATTCATATATGCAAGGAAAATAGAGCAAAAATTAAAAGTGTGGAATAGAAATCACCAAATCACCAAGGAGGTTTTGGAATTGGTCTCAAAGAAGGCACATCAGAAACTGCCATGTCCTTTGCTCCATTGACCTTTATCCTTTTTATTGCTTTAAATTTTGAGAATTTGTTGAGAAGTTCTTCAGAAGGTGTATGGACTTCATCCAATACGAATACTTCTTCAACATGCTTTCTTTTGTCCTCCAATTTATTCACCCTACAAGAAAGATGAAGAGAATCAATATTAAACTGAACATAATTTGGTTGTTTTACCAGATTCTCGCAGTTAGACGATTGGACACTGGATGTCAGTTTCACATTGGATAATTCAGTGTTAGACTGTTCGGCAGAATTCTCTTCCTCCTCATTTTTTGAAATTTTCTGAGGTTTTTTGGTTTCTTCCAGCTGCTTCCCACTCTTTAGAGTTATTGCACTGACATTTCTTGAATTTATCTCTGGTTGAAACTGTAATTTTCCTCCATTTTGGGCCTCCAAACGATTCACGACCGTCGCTAGTTGGCTCACTTGTGTCTCGAGATTTCTAATACTCAATTGAGCATCATTTTGAAACTGAATAATGTTGGAAGTCAGCATTTTCAACATATCCTCCAAAGATTTTGACGATTGCCCTTGATGGTTCTGTTCTCTCAATTGATGTGGTGGACTATCATAATTGAAGATTATTCGGGTGAGTTTTTCTTCCTTTTCTGTCAAAATATTTGATATCAGTTTTTAATCTCATATACTTGGAAGCATGATTCCGCCTCTACGATTATTTCCTAATGAGCTCTTAGCTGATTTGTAAAAGACAGGATATCATAAATATGACATGTGAATATATTCATAAATCGTCAAAGCAGAAATCAAAACTAAAAAGAAAAAAATAAGTATAAAAAATAATTAAAGTTATTTTAATCATCTTCTCGATTTTGCCTCATCTATAATGATGATTTAATTCATTCTAGCATCATCTTCTTAAGGTTTCCAACTTTAGCAGACATTCCAGGTTTTGACAAAAATCAATGTCGGTGTAAGGTGAGGCTTTGTCAGTTTATTTATTGGATGGATCAAGAAATAAAATGATGCAAAAAAACTAAGAGATTCATTCATAGTTTCTTGATCTTCGTTTATCTGTCATAATGTACTGTCTTTTGGGCAATGCTTACATATAATGTATATTATTGTAGTTGCATCCATATGCATGTGTGCAGCTCCTATTGCTATTCTATTTGGGTTCAACCATAATGTCTTCCTCGGTGAGCTTCCATTGCTGGCTTAACTATCTTCGTTACATTTCATTACCTAATTCAGTGCGAAAGTGATCATTTTTGTTTATATCCGTTGGTCTCTTGATTCAAGAAATCAAGATAAGAGTTTTGAGAAATCTGCAAAAATGTTGATTGGTGGTACCTACTAAAGAAGTATATTCTTTCAAGAGAAAATAATCCTCATGCTAGTTCCAACTACTTGTCACTTGCACCAGTAGTTTCTTTGTAATTACTGAGAGTAATGGGGTTGACAATTGAAGAAAACTTAATAGAACAAGCATGAATCGTTCTTGTGATTTGTATAAGAAAACAGGCTGTATTTTTTATTTGCTACTGTTTGATTGAAGATTCTTTCTTAGGATTTTGATAGCATTCCTATTTTTATTTTCAAATATCGGTTTTCTGCAAAGATGGATTTAAATTGACGGAATTTATTCATATTTTGGGCATTTGAAGTGAGTGAATCATTATGTGGTATTCAGACTTGATGAAGTTTGGTTGTATATGGTTTCTAGAACCTGGAATTTATGCAGAAAAAGGTGATTATATGAAATTTGTATTGATAACCGAGAATAAGATGTCTTTCGTCAGTATTCTTCCTATCTTTTACGGGGGGAAAGACCGAATGTCAAACGCCAATTGATTAGAAAGTCTTCCACGGAAAGGTAGGATTATTGAAGCAATATGATGCTAAGCTGTTCTATTTTTCTTAGCCCCCCTCTGTTGTAGAATTTTTGTACTTACCATGTCAAAAGGTTTTTTTATTGTCATGAAACATCCCCGATTTTTCAATGAGTACTCTTGTGCTATTACAGAATCTTTACATGTGTGTTTAGGAATGCAAGACTATGTAATCCTTGTTTGAACAGTCCCCTGTTTCAAGAAACTGAGCTGTACTCGATTGCCATTTTACCTTACGTTGCTGCTAGTTTTGTGAAGCTATAGGCTGGGAGTCCTAAAAAATCTTTACATATTTGTGGACATATTATCGACCTTATGTTCATGGATGAAATGTACTCGAACGAGGTAATATTCATTTGGGGCTATTGATCCTGTACGAATGAAAGCGAGTCGAAAGTTGATCGCTCACTTTAGCAAGAGCATTTTTGTTAATTGGTTATGTAACTTATGTTTAACAAAGATTGCTTTAAGGGTAAAATTATAATTTACCATCTGAAACTATGCTTTTTTTTTACAAACTTTATTCTTACAAGAACTTTACAATTTATTGTATTTTATCAACTCGAGTAAATCATAATGGTACACATACCTAGCACTCTACAGCAAGGACACAGTATCATTTATTGTATGCAAAGATTACATTATGAACTTATCAATGATACAGTGGGAAAACATCCACGCTTAAACGTGCAGCCTCGGTTGACATATGAATCCAATGTCCTAAAATGTAAAAGAAAGTTAACAAACCTTTAATCAAATAGAAAAACACATAATCGTTCATGATAATTATGATGAATTGATTTTCATATAAAAATCAACTAACATCCATCTTTGCTACAGTTGAATACAAGATGTCCAAATAAATAACAAACTTGACAATAATAAACTTATCCAGAAACCTAGAGTTTTCGCTATAGTTGCACATGAATGCCATCTATCATTTGTGGAATTATTGTTCATCTACTAAACAATATCACTACTCTAATCTCATCTCAAACTAAAATCACTTGACAAATTAAGATATGATATCAACAACCCACAATCAGCTTACCATGTTGAAAAATCACCCTGCTTTCAAATCTTCAAAGCACTCCCACTTGTCTGCAAACATCAACAACGAGTCATTAATTCATTGCCAGAAAAGAAAAGCGAATTCTGCATGTACAGGATTGAAAGCTAAATTCCCATCAAATTCAACCAGAAAAAGCAATTTGTTTCTTCAAAATACAAAATCCAAACATAAGGATTGCATAAATAATTTAATGTTTAAAAAAAGAGAGGAAAAATTAAAACATTTATAGTTTTGTCATTAAAAGAAATATTGCTATCCTGATAAAAGATTGAGAAGAAAAAAAAAAAAAAAACTATGAACAGAGCAAGCAAGCAGCAGGATAAGCACTACATTATACTCATAAGAGCAATGCGATTAATCATATAACGATCATTCTGCTCTACCATACCAAAAATCTGAAGTTGTTATTCCAATTAAGATCTAAATTCTTCCTTTGAGGTGAGTATCCACAACAACTCAGAGAGAGAGAGAGAGGGCCAAGTTGGTTGGTAATTAGGCGTTTTAATTTTTTTAGTTTAATGACCATCATTTTACATTTTTACTCCCTCCTTGGCTCCTTCATAAAAGAAAAACAAATTCTCGAAAAAAAAATATAAAAAAAGTGTTCTAATCAACCTTTAATCAAATAGAAAAACACTCTATTATAAGGAATTGATTTTCATGTACAAATCGAACTTACAACATCCATGTGCTACGGTTGAATCCAAGATGAGCAAAGAAATCACAAACTGTAAAGATTAATCAGAGAAAAAGAAATGATAATCACTTACAGACCATCCTTTCCAAATTCTTGCAGATCAACCTCTATGTTGGGGATATGGGAGACATCATCAATGTGTTGTTCAATCCAACTCTTTAGTAATGGATGACAATTTCCTATCCGTAATTGATCGCGCTGTCGTGACGCGGTGAAATTAATTAATTTCCTACCTAACCTTGCTAACTAGTAGCTAGGGTAAGTTGGAGTCGATCCCACGGAGAGTGAAGAATAAACTATGTCTCCTATGTTCAATTTAAGAAACTGAAAAGGTGGGGGGTTTCAGAATTGAGAAAATTATCACTAAATAAACTAATAACCTATAAAGCAGTTAAATAACAAGAAATGGATAGATAAAAATATTTCAGTTAACAGTTCAGTTATCCCCCAATTTCAATTATGCCTTAATCAACGTAACACCCCTCTCTCAAATTATCATGGAATTATCACCCCTAGTCTAACAACAAGCTCTGTTAAACCGAATCGTCTCTTAAGATTAGTTAAATTAGGATAAGATCACTAATTAACCCTATTTAATTGAATAATCTAGAACAAACTCTCTAAATTTAATTCATTAAATGCATTAATTACCAAGACGATAGGGTGAACTAGACTCCGAATACACAAGCTCGATTCGATAATTTAGGATTATGTTACCCTAGAAATGCACGACCTCTAGTTTACCACTAATGAAAATTAAATCACAACAATTAGGATTCATGATTAAAGATTCTAACAATCAATTATCAATACTTAACCTAGGTGATCAATCTAAATCAAGCATCAAATAATCGAAAACGATATGCACAAATAACATAATCAATTCCAATCAAACATCTAGAAGGGGAAACGAAATTAATTAAAATATAAAAGAAATATGGGTTCGAACATCCCTGCTAACCGGAATTGAAAGATTAGCCAATCATCCTTGAAGTCAAATCCGCAAAAATAATTGAAACCTCCATCTAAATTAAACTAGAAAATTAAAGTATAATTTTCTCTCTCTAGCTTTCTCTCTTTACTCTCTCTACATGCCCTCCAATTCCCTCAAAATTTTATCAAGACGTCTCACATAATAATTCACCCCCTTTCTCCATTTTTTTCTTTCTTCTTTTTTTATTTTTTTATTAATTTTGTTTTTGCGAGAATTTTTTTCTCTTTTTTTTTTGGATGGAGTTGGCAGCTCCACACCATCTTTAGGTTAGTCCTACCGTGCATTTTACGAATTTTTTTTTCTTCTTTCACACGGGACCCCTAAGAGCAGGCAGCTGATTCCACACCCCATCATATTTTCACTTCTCAATTTTTTTTTCAACTCAACATCCTTTTTTTTTCTCCAACCACATCAATTTTTTTCCAACCAAGGGGTTCAACATAAGTGGTCAATCCTTCAAAAATTTCAATCAAGACTACTTCCATCAAGGACTTAAAAATATATTTCAAGACATAGGTAAGCAAAACAAATCAACTCAACGTCACAGATCAATTCTCAAACCAATGTTATCTTATGTGACATCTAACAACAATTTTCGAAAACATCATTCAGCAATTTTAACCAACAGAAAGCAATGCTCAGCAACACCTCATTCAACATAAACGAATTCCCCAATGCATAATTAAACAACACTCGGATCATCATCGCAAACTCATTTACTCAACATCTCTTGTTTTTTTTTTATGCAAATGCAAACATAAAGTAAACATGCTAAAACAAGTAAACGTGCAATCTAACTAAGATAAAATAAAAACAATCTACATGCAACTATATGAACCTAAATGCAACTACATGCAAGATATATGATCTACTCCACACTTCATCAATTATGCAACATCTCCCCATCTCTCCATACTTGAACCTTGCTTGTCCCTAAGCAACTCAAATCATAACACAAGATGTAGACAAAGCACGATTCATATATGCAAGGAAAATAGAGCAAAAATTAAAAGTGTGGAATAGAAATCACCAAATCACCAAGGAGGTTTTGGAATTGGTCTCAAAGAAGGCACATCAGAAACTGCCATGTCCTTTGCTCCATTGACCTTTATCCTTTTTATTGCTTTAAATTTTGAGAATTTGTTGAGAAGTTCTTCAGAAGGTGTATGGACTTCATCCAATACGAATACTTCTTCAACATGCTTTCTTTTGTCCTCCAATTTATTCACCCTACAAGAAAGATGAAGAGAATCAATATTAAACTGAACATAATTTGGTTGTTTTACCAGATTCTCGCAGTTAGACGATTGGACACTGGATGTCAGTTTCACATTGGATAATTCAGTGTTAGACTGTTCGGCAGAATTCTCTTCCTCCTCATTTTTTGAAATTTTCTGAGGTTTTTTGGTTTCTTCCAGCTGCTTCCCACTCTTTAGAGTTATTGCACTGACATTTCTTGAATTTATCTCTGGTTGAAACTGTAATTTTCCTCCATTTTGGGCCTCCAAACGATTCACGACCGTCGCTAGTTGGCTCACTTGTGTCTCGAGATTTCTAATACTCAATTGAGCATCATTTTGAAACTGAATAATGTTGGAAGTCAGCATTTTCAACATATCCTCCAAAGATTTTGACGATTGCCCTTGATGGTTCTGTTCTCTCAATTGATGTGGTGGACTATCATTCTCCTCAAATTGTGCTCTTTATTGACTTTTCCTACTTGGATATGGTTTCGTCTGTGGAACACCTGCAACAAGTTTTCGAACAAAAGAGGTTAATTCAGTTAATCTATCCTTGATGGTGGAGCTATTTACCTCATTAACGGATCGTAGTGAAGAATCACGGGTGTCAAATTGTTGCGAAGCAGCAGCCATGCTTGTGATAAGGAGTCTTGCTACTGATGATGTTTTGTCCAACAATGACCCTCCACTAGCCGCATCGATATGATGTTGGTCCATCAAAGACAGTCCTTCATAGAAATATAGAATCATAAGTTGATCGGAGGGTTGGGACGATGGACAACTTGCTTCCAACTTCGTGAAACGCTCCCAATACTCATGCAATGTCACCCCATGCTTTTGTCGAATCCCAAATAACTCCCTTCGAACATTGGCGGCTCGAGATGCAGGGAAGTACCTGGCTAAGAAGAGACTTTCCATTTCAATCCATGTGGTGACAGACTCTGATAAATAATACAACCAGTCCTTTGCTGAATCCTTCACTGAGAATGGGAAAGCCCTCAACTTAATTTGCTCATTGGTTACTCCCGAAGGTTTCATACTTGAGCAAACCAAGTGAAATTCTTTCAAGAATTTATATGGATCCTCATCTGCAGAACCATGAAACAAAGGTAATAAGAGGTTGAATTCATATTCAAGCTCAAAAGTTGTATTAGTATCAATATTAGAATAATCAATGCAGAACGATTGATCAATAGATGCTTTATAAACACACTCCTTCAATGTTTGATTTGCATCCATTTCTCCATTTGATTCCAATTCTCAACCTACAAAAGATCCTCAATAACTATGATAAGACATTGAAAATTTACAAATAATAGCCTGCAAGTTTGAGCAAGAAAAATTCCAGAAAATCCTCTGAAACAATCTGCAGAAACTAACACTGGAAGACTCGATTCACACTGGACCTACCAGAGTCAAAAACAGAACCGATCAAAACAGACTCACCAGAGAAACATAACAGAACAAGGCAGAGCAACAGGCAGAAACAGAGCAGGATAGCGAAATTCAACCCACAGATTTTTAATTTTTTTTTTTTTCAATTTTTAATTTTTTTGTTTTTTTTGTTGTTTTTTTTTAAATAAACAAGAAAAGAACACAAGATGACAAAATAAATTCAAACCACTCCTCGGCAACGGTGCCAAAATTTGACCGCGCTGTCGTGACGCGATGAAATTAATTAATTTCCTTCCTAACCTTGCTAACTTAGTAGCTGGGGTAAGTTGGAGTCGATCCCACGGAGAGTGAAGAATAAACTATATCACCTATGTTCAATTCAAGAAACTGAAAAGGTGGGGGGTTTCATAATTGAGAAAATTATCACTAAATAAACTAATAACCTATAAAGCAGTTAAATAACAAGAAATCGATAGATGAAAATATTTCAGTTAACAGTTTAGTTATCCCCCAATTTCAATTATGCCTTAATCAACGTAACACCCCTCTCTCAAATTATCATGGAATTATCACCCCTAGTCTAACAACAAGCTCTGTTAAACCGAATCGTCTCTTAAGATTAGTTAAATTAGGATAAGATCACTAATTAACCCTATTTAATTGAATAACCTAGAACAAGCACTCTAGATTTAATTCATTAAATGCATTAATTACCAAGACGATAGGGTGAACTAGACTCCGAATACACAAGCTCGATTCGATAATCTAGGATTATGTTACCCTAGAGATGCACAACCTCTAGTTTCCACTAATGAAAATTAAATCACAACAATTATGATTCATGATTAAAGATTCTAACAATCAATTATCAATACTTAACCTAGGTGATCAATCTAAATCAAACATCAAATAATCGAAAACGATATGCACAAATAACATAATCAATTCCAATCAAACATCGAGAAGGGGAAACAAAATTAATTAAAACATAAAAGAAATATGGGTTCGAACATCCCTGCTAACCGGAATTGAAAGATTAGCCAATCATCCTTGAAGTCAAATCCGCAAAAATAATTGAAACCTCCATCTAAATTAAACTAGAAAATTAAAGTATAATTTTCTCTCTCTAGCTTTCTCTCTCTAGCTTTCTCTCTCTACATGCCCTCCAATTCTCTCTTTGCTGCGTGAGTAATTCTTCCAATTAATGCTCCCATGTGACTTGATGGCCAAGCAATAATAAAGCCCTAGTAGAATTTTGGGCTTTTCTTTCATTCCATTTAATTTTCCAAGCTCAATTGATGCTTAATTCCTTTCTTTTGAATAGTGGACTTCTTGTCTTTTTCGACCCAAATTCTTCTCGAGCCCAACAAAATATTAATGACCACATCCTTTGACTCCAAAATACTCCAAAAATCCTAAAATAATCAAGAAAATAAATCGCGAAGCATTTGCAGTTCAAAAATACAAATATATAAGAAAACGGAGCATTCAATCATATCAAAAGGTATAAAATCCCAAATTAATTCATAATAATATGCACCAATTTTCTACCTATCAGTAATTCAGTTAATTTCTTGAGGTTTCGCACAACTTCCACACTCCTCAACTCTTTGCAGTCATGAAATATTAATATTTGCAAAGATGTAAGGTTCCCAAACCATTCAGGCAATTCTTCTATTCTGAATTCCCTCAATTCTAAGAAAGTAAGAGCATTGAGATGTTGAAGCGAATGGGGAAGAGAGTCCCAATCCTCCATCCTCCACAACCATAAGCTCTGAAGTGAATGGGATGCAGCTTGCAACATTCCATTAACACCTTTCTTAGCACTATCACTTGAATCTCAAGCTGCAGGTTTGATGCCTAAATATTTCAAGTTGTGGAAAACAGCAGGGGCTTGGGGTGAGATGAGTTTGGGATGAGGTCGGAGACCTTCCAACACATTCACGACATTTGTTTTGCCACTTATATGCATACTCCACTCCAACACTAAGTTGGATATTTTTGGCTTCTCCAACAAATGTGCATGCTCTGCCTCTTTTCGATCTTGTATGTTTTCACTATTTGAAATATGCAACTTACCTTGGAGGTTTTTCAACTTTCCAAGCTCTCCAATTTCTGTGGCCCTCTTCCTCACCCACGTGATAGTATTCTAGTGTTTGAAGACAAGTTAAGCTTCCAATATTCGGAGGCAATTCTGTACCATACGAAAGATAAAGATGCCTTAAGTTGATCAAGTATTGTACGGTAGTTGGAAGCTTACTTATCTTATAATTGTCTGCTCTTAGTGTTTGCAAGTGATAGTGATCACCAATTGAGTCCGGAAAATCTCGAACACATCTAGGAGAAATTTGAAGATATGTCAAATGTATTAGCTCGTTGATTGAACTAAGCAACTCCTTAAGATCACAATCCCAAATTTAGTTGAGACCAATTTGGGTGCGTTTTGCATTTCGTTTGCAGGTTATTAGATGTTGTTTTCAGCTTCAATCAGAAATGAGCTTAGTTTTTTGTGAGATTTGGGAGTGATGATGACTGATGAGGTGAATTAGAGGTTTTGGTAATCTCTGATGGGAGATGAGTGGGATGTTGGGATGGTGAGAATGGGATGTGATACGACGAGATATGAAGTGATGGTGTGCTAATTACGTGTGTGTTCGGTTTCTGTGTTGTTCTGGTAGCGTTGCTAAGGAAATGTGTTGGATTTCCAGTTCAGTCTTTGTCTGCAGTGTTTTGATGGTATGGCTTTGTGCTTGGTGTTGTATTTTTATGTGCAATATGCTGGCGCCTACACAAACGGAATCTCTTTTATTGCCTGAATCATTGTTTGTCTAACCGGTTTATAGTTGTTGATATTCCTTTTTCTGGATTTTATGCTCTGTAGGGAATAAGGTAGATCTCTTAGATTTCGTTGTTGGTTTACCTAAGGATTTTTACTTTACTGCCAAGATTTTCTGTTTCTCCAAGTCTATTAAAGGAAAAGTATGAACTTGAAAACTTAATGCATCGGTGGCTTCATTGGGAAATAGTTTTGAAGAGCACTCGAAGAATCTAATTCAAAGTCATGAGGAAAGATGAAGTAAAAGGAGAAGAAGAGCAGTGTGAACCCCCTCATGTACATGTTTTAGTTCTTCCTGAGATTAAAAGCCTTTAGGTTCACATTTGCTTATGTTTCGTCCTCTTGATGATGGATATACCCTTATTTTTGTTAACATTGGCCTGACCATGTCATTGCATATGAATATTTTCTTTTGTCATTGGAGATTCCAGTTACTTTCTTCCATGAGAACAAGGCACAATCCATGTTTGCTGACTAGGATTCCTAATTACATATATACGACCTATTGTTTCATCATTTTGATGCAGCTGAAGGCTCTATATTTAATTGGACAAGAATAAGGAGGAATTTCGTTCAATTTTATTGAAATGACGAATGGTAGCTGACTTGACCCAGCAGAAGTAAATTTTATTCTGGAAATGGATTACCGTGCCTGATAAAAGAAGGGTCTGTGATAAATATATTTGTGTGTTAAAAGGTCACATTTAAAAAGTATATGAATCTATAAATATTTTTTGTAGTTTCATCTGATTCATCCATAATTTTTTAACACCTTTTTCTTTATCCCGAATAGTTTTGTTCTCTTCACTCAAATTTCTGTTCTGAGAGTAAATACAAGGTTCTCTGCTTCATGGCTGTTGATAAAATAAGTTAATAGTTCATGGAGATTTGGAGCAAAAAGTGCCATTGAAGGTGGATTATCAGAAATATGCTTTGGATGCTTCTTAAATGTGTTACCGCACTTTGATGTTTCTTGAATCTGTCAAGCATTCCCCTTGTTCATTTGATCTTATTTCCAACCTAGTCACAAAAAGAACAACCTTATTTTGTTTGCACTTATTGCTGCAAGTATTTTCCTGTGATCCAAAATGTAACTTGGTGAGTTTTCTTTTCAGTAAAAGTAGATATGCAACACACTGGAGTAAAAGATACCCAACTTCGTGAAAGCAGCAACCAAAAGGTTCATCCCCAGCCAATGGAAGAGGCAACACATCAGAATCCTGAAGCTATGGAAGCCCTAGTGGCTAGGATGTTTACCAACATCTCCTCCCTGAAATCGGCTTACATTGAACTCCAAGCTGCTCACACTCCTTACGACCCTGATAAAATTCAAGCTGCCGATAAACTTGTAATATCAGAGCTAAAGAATCTATCTGAACTCAAGCATTTCTATAGAGAGCATAACCCTAAACCTGTTTGTGTCTCTCCACAAGACTCTCGATTAGCTGCCGAGATTCAAGAACAGCAGAGCCTGTTGAACACTTACGAGGTCATGGTAAAAAAATTCCAGTCTGAAATTCAGAATAAAGATTCTGAGATTCTTCAACTAGAGCAGCAGATCCAGGAGGCGAGTCAGAAGCGGGTAAAACTTGAGAAGAACTTGAAGCTTAGGGGCTTATCAACCAAAGAATCAGATGGAAGTGGTGGTGAAACTGGACCGCTTTCGCCGGATTTATCCCCCGATCTTTTTAGATCAGCCGTAGAAGCTGCTTCCAAGGCTATTCATGATTTTTCCAAGCCACTAATCAACATGATGAAAGCAGCCGGGTGGGATCTTGATGCAGCTGCCAACTCCATTGAACCAAACATTATTTATGCAAAGAGAGCTCACAAGAAATACGCCTTCGAATCTCACATTTGCCAGAGAATGTTCATTGGGTTCCAAGACGAACACTTCTCCATAAAATCTGAAACCCCACTGGAAACTAAAGAAAATTTATATCAGCAGTATCTCTCCCTGAGGGAAATGGATCCGTTGGATGCTGTGGGCCAGAGTCCCGATTCAATGTTCGCGAAATTTTGCCAGAGCAAATATCTCATCGTCGTTCATCAGAAAATGGAAGCATCATTCTTCGGAAACTTAGATCAAAGGAATTATATAACTAGAATATTTTAATGAGAGTGCGGCACATATTATCATTGATTGTTTCTCTATCTATGGACAGCTTTATTTCTTGGCCTGCTTATCTAATGTTTATAAAATTACCTAAATATTCTTAATTTAAACATTTCTATACACCAAGTGCACGGATCTAGGATCCGTATAACTGGGTCAACCCGACTTGAAAGTATCTTTCACTCGCCCAAACCCTAGCTCAAACCCTAACTCAAACCCTAGTTCTGCTGTACATTAATATAACTTTTTAATTTAGCGAACTTAACCTTTTAGTTCTATCCTTATAACCTTTTAGTTATATGCATATAAGCTTTTGCAGTGCTGAGTAGTGAAAAAAATATAAGTTATTCACTGAAAAGGTTATGAAATTTGTACATAAAGGTTATACTATTACAACATAAATGTTATATCATTACAACATAAAGGTTTCGGCTATATTGAATTTTCATAGTGAAAAAACTATAAGTTATTTATTGAAAATGTTATGAAATCTGTACATAAAGGTTATACTATTACAATATAAAAGTTATATTATTACAACATAAAAGTTTTTGCTATATTACATGAATTTTTATAGTGAAAAAAGTATATGTTATGCAGTGAAAAAGTTATGAAATCTGTACATAATTACAATATAAAGGTTATATTATTACAACATAAAAGTTATGATATAAATTTAAAAAAAAAAAAAATTTGGGCACGGATCCGGGTTAAACTGGACCCGACCCGCGTGCCCAATTGTATGGATTATGACTCATACACTTGGTGCACACAAACACTACTCTAATTTTTAAAATTTATTAAGGATATTATAGATATTACAAAAATTGACTGAAACTAAGACACTATTATTATAATGTACAATCCTACTACCTTATCCATATTAATATGTTTATAACTCATGTGTTAAAAATCTAATAAATTTATTAATTTCACATTTTACGGAAAATAAAATCATTACAAGTCATTGATGACATATTAAAAATTGCCTACAATGGGTATTTTAGCATTTTTCTTATAATGATATGTAGATATATTGTATTATATAAATAATTAGATTAGATTAGACTAGATATATTACATTCAATTTAATTATATGACAAATATCTGTATTGCACTCTTTCAGATAAGATTTCACACATCCAAACCTTAAATCTAAAAATTAATTGAATCAAAGTTGCAAGCAAAACCAAGTGATCAACCCGAAACCATATATTTCTGCCAATCTTCAAGCGCCATTTTAATATCATGAATCATTAATATTGAGCAATATGGCCCTTTTCTTTTGGATTATGGGCTTGGCCCAAACATTTTCTTGTAAAGCCCATACTTATATTTCTCTTTCCAGTAGATGGTATCCAATTGATACTCAGAAATTAGGGCAAGAAATAAGTGCCTAATTAAGAAAAATCCACAGCATGCTCTGCACGAAATCGCGATCGAACTTGAAGAAGGTAATCCTTTAGCTTTTTCCCAGTTGCCGCAGCTATATTTCCGGCGAATCCGCCGGAAAACATCCTACGTCAATCTGACTTTTAATTAGTTTGAACTCTGTAAAAATTGAAGTGCTTCATTCAGTTATTTGCTTAATTTTATACGAATAAATCTATTAGTATCTAGCATTGAAACTAATAGTTGTCGTTTGGGCGTGATGCCTACCCCCATTCTGGCTTTGGCTGCTATGTTTTCCTCTCCTTTTTTGGGGAAAATATTGAACTAGAGTTGTCTTTCTACACTCTCTATTTTTCTTCTCTCTTTCTTTGTACTTATATTGATTCTTGTATCATATAAGCATCGTCCAGCCATCATTCCTCCATTGATTCTCTTCACAGCTGCTTGCTACATTTTTTCTACTGTTCAATTTTCATTGCAGCTATACCGAAATATTAGTCAATTACTTGTAGAGATCATGAAGGACTTTGTTGCTTTTATGCTTGCTAATTGCAATTCGGAGTCTCTATTTCTTGTCATATATTACTTTTGTACTTTATTTTATCAGCACATAACCCTCTTTTTTTTTTTTTTTTGTACTTTGCAACATCTTTAGTATATACATGGTGTGCACTCATGATAGGTTAGGTGTTTGAAATATTAGAATATTGAAATATAAATAAACTTGGTTTCATACAGATTAAGCATTTCATGATTTTATTTATTTGTAATGGTTTAGAATGGTGAGCCTTGCTTGGGACATACTCTTTTTGTGCTTTGCACCTAAAGTGCTGCAGTAAAGATGGTAGTAAAAATGCACACAATGCCAACTAATTTATGAATCTGAATTCCTTTCTCCTGTGTAGGGTTTAGAATTCCAACTGCAACGAAAAGGTAGGGTTTAGAAATGGAAGGAAAGGGGATAAGAAGAAGAGAGAATAACTACAAAGCGGCTCATAATGGAGGCTACACCAGCAGACTCCCACCACCACCTGATCCTCGGCCGTTGATGCTCTCCCTTCAAAGCTTCGCAAACTCTTCTCTTTCGCTGGAAAGCAACAATTCAGTCATGGGAAGAATGGTGCTGATCAGGTAGAAATAGTCTTAGTACATAATTAGCAGCAACAACAATAATAATTTTATAATAAATATTATATAAGGAATGAGCTAGAATATTTTTAATGAGAGTGCGGCACATATTAGCATTGATTTTTTCTCTATCTATGGAGACCTTTATTTCTTGGTCTGCTTATCTAATGTTTATAAAATTACCTAAATATTTTTAATTTTTAAAATTCATTAAAGATATTATAAACATTACAAAAGTTGACTGAAATTAAGACACTATTATTATAGTGTACATGTAAATATATTGTATTTAGATAAATATTAGATTAGATTAGACTAGATATATTACATTCAATTTAATCATATGATAATACAAATATCTGTATTACTTTCTTTCAAATAAGATTTCACACATCCAAATCATACATCTAAAAATTAATTAAATCCAAGTTGCAAGTCAAAACCAAGTGATCAACCCGAACCATTCTCTACAATGTTTCATCCGGTGATTACAAATAACCATCATATACCAAGTATAAAAGATGATATAATCAATTTACATATAATATGAATTAAAATAATGAAATATAAGATGAAACACCAATTTTGAATAGATGATTGACCAATTCACTCCACAATAGCAAATGATTTGTCCCACTATACATGCAACATCCACAGTTAACCAAATAATCAGCTGGCAAATGAATATCACGAGAAGTTCCATACATATTCCGCTCATGGTAATTGATGCTAAATTATATGGAGACACTAATGTTTCATTTGGATTGAGGGATTTAAGAAATGATTTGAAATTCTTACTTGTAAATCCATCTATGATGTTTAGATAGATGCGGATTTGGAATCTATCACATTCATTTTGAACAATTTTTTTTAGCAATATAGGAGAATTTTAAATCCACAACATTTAAATTTTAGATTTCAAATCGCGAAAAAATGTGTTAGAAATCATTTCATACTAATTCCATGATTCAAACATTCATAACCAGCAAACAAAAATACACCAATATTCTTCACGACCAATAATTTTATATATCAATGTTTGACACAAAAAACATTCATATCAAACATTATAAAATACATAGGCCATGTTTGTTTGGAGGGTTTGGGTTGGTTTTACTCTCTCTAATTCAAAACATTTTGGTGCTCAAAATAGTTGACTTTTTTTTTTTTTTTTAAGATTTCCCTTAGGTTTTTTGAGCAGCGGGAAAAGCTTAACCTTGAAACGTTTTTTTTTTAAACATTGTGTTTAGAAGGGCCGAGCATTGATGGGTTTGTGTATTTTTTCAATCTGTAAATTGATATGAGTTTAATAATTTGAACTTCATTCATTTTATGAATATAATTATGAATCATTCCTGAAATTCCCAAGCATTCTAGAGTCCGCAATGTTTAATTTGTCCTTTTATGAATACTTTCTTGATGGTGGTTATCAATATGTTCCTACTAATTAGCTTTTCATCTACTAGATCACACTATGATGTATACCTACCCAATGTAACCTTCCATAGATAAAAAAAGCCTGATCTTATGTGATTGAGAAGTGCATATAGAAGATGCATTTACTTCTGTAAAATTTGTCTGGACAAGTGTGTTTTAACATGCCCTTGATAAAAAACCACCATTAATAAACAACCATATCTAAGTCTATTCATCTAACCCAAACCATGATCCAAACATGCCCTTGATAGCAGGGTGACTTTATCAAAGGAAACAAAAAGACATGATACGTAATTACAAGCAGCAAAGGGCATTAGCTTAGCTTGCAAGGACAAGAAGCTTGTTGAGAATGGAAGTCTAGTCTTTTTTGATCTCTGGTGTGCCTTTCTGATTTTCACATCACTGATAACCTCCATTGCCCGTTCATAAAAGTAGGTTTCCTTGTATCCAGTTTTAGAGTTGTTGTAAACGGACATGTATCGAGGGTTGTGGTCGGGGAATCCATGCACCACGATGGTCCATCCCTGACCAGCTGGCTAACCAGTGGTAGACGTATTGCCTGATACAAGCAAGTTCGAGCCACCCCTTTGGAAAGAACTCCATGACGGTGCAGTTTAACTTGGCTTCCATTAAAGAGCTCAGCCGAGGCCCGACTGTGGTCCTCAGTTCACCCCAGTGGTACAGGACCCATCTCTCTGGCGGTGGAGATGAACAATCATTCTTGAAGGCGGATAAACCATTCCTGATCGATGTTGTGGTAATCGTAGTGGTTGTATGAGATAAACGTGAGGGTGTTGAATAGGGTGGCATTATGGGGTAGGGTTTGAGACCATGCAGTGCATATGAATTCCGTGAACCATCATGAGTGTCCCTACCTTTAAGGCACAAAAAAGAAGAGAATTCTTGGTATTGGACTTCCCTTTTCGTGTCTGTCGAGTGTGGAGCTCATGAACCACGTGTGCCCTTTGCTCGAGTAGCATAGGTCCTTTAGAGGGAGAAAAGTGACTGCTTCTTGGAGCTCCCACTGCAATTAATATAATTATTACCAGCTTCCAAATGGACTGGATTAATGAGTCCCATGATGTAGGATTAGTGATCATGTGGATGTGGAAGGGAATCAAGTTCAAGAGCATTAAAAAATAGTGAGTTTAAAACCTAGCACCTAGACAGTTTAGACGAGGATTTAAGAACACTTTTGAGTCAAAGAATGTCAAGATACCTATTTATTTAGCCTTTTCTCCCATTCAATGCATAATAATGTTAAAAGTAATAGTTCTCAATTCTGAAAGGAGCTATAACCTCATTAAAATTGAAGATTTTCACCACATAAATATCACATTCCTTTATTCCTTCCTCAAAATTTAAGCAACAAAACCCTTCTGCCAAACAGTCCTTTGATTACATGTGTAATAAAGAAACTAAAATTATCAATAAAACTACTTCAGTGAAAGATGAATAATAAAGTATATTAAATATGGATTATTCAATCAATTCAACTGTAAGTAATGCTCTCAAGATAGAAATTGGCCTATAAATTAGGACACTCAAAATTGCAAAATAGATCTATTTTCGTGAGATGAGACAAACAGAGTAGCACCAGCTTTCCGAATGACCTCTCAACTCAAGCAATTTACACCAATGATGATCTCTAGAAACTTGAATATCACTAATTAAAATCGCCAAAATTACCAATTAAATGAACTCAAAAAAACAACATTGTATATGAATATAACGAGTTTTAGATTACGTACGTTGCATGTGGAGATCAATTCAAATTAAGGGAAAAAATATACAAATACCTTATATATAACTTTTTTATATTAGAGTTCTAATTATAATGAAATTTTATATGACTTTGAATTAACTAGAATTTTAACACAAAATTATTTAAGTATGAAAATATTAAATTACTATTATAATCTTAAATAATAATCTTTAATAGGGATATATTCGGCAATCCATATTTTGTAAGAAACATCTACATTTTTATATAGGTAATAGATATACACATTAAGAATCATTTGGCCTATATCCAAGAAAAAACCTTCAAAATTCAACTCATCTAATCAAATCAAACAATATCAAGAATCAAACCCCATCTCAAATAAAATAAACAAAGTTAATAAAATTAGCAAAAAACCCCAAGAAAAAAATTAAGCTAAAAACCTTCACCAACTTACTCAGATAGTCTCCCAGATTGAAGGTCTGGCTAGCAGCCCAAGTATTGTAGTTAGCAGAACTCTTACTAGCGGAGGAGTTGAAGAATCAGCCTATGCCGCTGCCCACGGTGTGATTTTTTTAGTTATATAACTTTTAATTATTGGCAATGGTTTTGACATTCCTATCCCAACCCTATCGACTTGGATCCTCGTTCGAATTGGAGTTATTTTACCATTTGTTGTAGTGTCAATTATGTTTATTATTGGATTTAAAAAATATAGGATTAATTGTCGGAAAATTTTTGAATTTTTCAAAAATTGTTATTTTAACTAATTTTTTTTTTTGTTATTAGCAAGTATAACATAACTTTTAATATTCCGTGTATTCATCACCAACGAGCAAATTTTGGGTATTTTTGTTGATGACTGTAAATAGCTCATATTCACTTTTTTTTTTTTTTGAATAATTGTTCATTTTGACATTAGTGTGATGGAAAGAATACATATTATGTCAGCGCAACAATGCCATAAATCCACCTATTGGTTATACATGCAGACTTTGAAAGTCATATTATATCTATTAATAGCCAAAAGATTAATTAAATTTGTAATTTTTAGAAAGTCAAAGATTTTTGCGGCAATTAACTCGAAAAAATATATCATATAATGATTTGAACTTTTTTTATTAATTTTTTTAAATATTTTATTTTACCGTATTAATTTTAAATTAAACTTAATGTATTTTTATGATATTAGAAAAATCTTAGTGTACATAGAAGTGTTCATCCGTCATATTATATCTACTAATAGCCAAAAGATTAGTTAAATTTGTAATTTTTAGAAAATCAAGGATTTTTGTGCCAATTAACTCGAAAAAATATATCATATAATGATTTAAACTTTTTTTATTAATTTTTTTAAATATTTTACTTTACCGTATTAACTTTAAATTAAACTTAATGTATTTTTATGGTATTAGAAAAATCTTAGTGTACATAGAAGTGTTCATCCGCTTTGGAAAACCAGAACCGAACCGGGGTCAATGGTTTAGAAAACCGTTGACCCGATTTTGGTTCGAAGTTCAACAATTCTGTATCAGTTTAACATAATTTCAAATTGGAAACCGGCGGTCAAGCCTTCGGTTTATTTATTATTTAATTTTTATATTATATTATATTATATATAAATAATATTATGTATTTATATTATTTTACTCTTTCATTTTAAGTTGTATTGATTATTATTCTTAATTTGTATTATAAGTTAGTAACTTTTTTAGGTATATGATTTGTATTTCGTTGCATGTAAATTGTAATATCTTATATTTGAAGTTGATACTTGGAAGTTATAATATTTTATTATTGTAACTTGTAAATGTAAGTTCTAATATTTCATTTATATCAAATTATCTACTCAAATAAAATTATTATGTTGTAATATATGAATAATTATAATATTTATATGCAAATTTAATTAAAAAACTAAAAAAAAAAAGATATTAAAACCGCGAAACAAGTGGTTCGAACCTGAACTGTGGGTTTACAAACCAAAATCGAAAACCCCACGGTTTGGTTTCGATTTGAGGTTTCATGGCTTTTTGAATTGGCGGTTCTGAATCGAAACCGGCGGTTCAAACCATTTGAACACCTCTAAGTATACACTTGTTCAAAACCGATGATTAATTGGAACGTTTTCAAAGTTTTTAAAGAAAATATCAATTCACATGTAGTGGGTAATGTTTCTAACTCTTTATATTTGAGATAAGTAATTTAATCGATAAATCTAAATTTATGAAAATTATAATCAGATTCAATTTAAAAAAAATTATGCAATATTTTGATCCAAATGAGTAATTAGTTTTAAATTTTTGATAGCCTTGTTTCTTATCGATATGCCACTATTTTATAACATTTATTATTAATTTATTGTTTGTTGAAAATGTTTGATATTAATTTTCATAATTCTTAAGGTCTATCTAATAATTTAATGAAATTTTAAAACCGGTAAAATGTAATTCACCTTATAAAATAAGTGTCAATAATTTATACTACTATATTTGTAAAATAAATGCACACAATGCCAATTTTATTAAAAATAAATATAACTAATTTATGAATCTCAATTCCTTTCTCCAGTGTAGGGTTTAGAATTCCAACTGCAACGAAAAGGTAGGGTTTATAAATGGGAGGAAATGGGATAAGAAGAAGAGAGAAGAACTACAAAGCGGCTCATGATGGAGGCCACACCAGCAGACTCCCACCACCACCCGATCCTTCCGCCGTTGATGCTCTCCCTTCAAAGCTTCGCAAACTCTTCTCTTTCGCTGGAAAGCAACAATTCACTCATGGGAAGAATGGTGCTGATCAGGTAGTACCTCCGCCTTCAATTCTGATGTTTCTAGCTCATGTTGTGTAAGATATTTATTTGTGTTATTTGAGGATGTGAGAATTTAGGATTAAGATTATTGTGTTGGAAAGTTGGGAAATTGAGATTGTTCTTACCCTAATAAGGGATTACTGTAATTTTGATTTGCTACTGTTTGATTGAAGATTCTTTCTTAGGATTTTGATAGCATTCCTATTTTTATTTTCATATATCGATTTTCTGCAAAGATGGATTTAAAGATTTGATGGAATTTATTCATATTTTGGGCATTTGAAGTGAGCAAATATTTATGTGGTATTCAGACTTGATGAAGTTTGGTTGTATAGTTTCTACAACCTGGAATTTATGCAGAAAAATGTGATTATATGAAATTTGTATTGATAACCGAGAATAAGATGTCTTTTGTCAGTATTCTTCCTATCTTTTACAGGGGAAAGAACCGAATGTTAAACACCAATCGATTAGAAAGTCTTCCAGGAAAGGTAGGATTATTGAAGCAACATGATGCTAAGCTGTTCTATTTTTCTTAGCCCCCTCTGTTGTAGGATTTTTGTACTTACCATGTCAAAAGGTTTTTTTATTGTCATAAAACGTCCCTGATATTTCAATGAGTACTCTTGTGCCATTACAGAAGCTTTTTTTGCATGTGTGTTTAGGAATGCAAGACTATGTAATCCTTGTTTGAACCGTCCCTGTTTCAATAAAGTGAGCTGTACATGATTGCTATTCTACCTTACGTTGCTGCTAGTTTTGTGAAGCTATTGGCTCGGAGTCCTAAAACAATTTTACATGGATTTGTTTTAACAAGCTGAGTGCTGACCCTCTAGAGTTAATTTGTGATTTTGTAATCTTTTCTTGCAACTTGCAAACCTTGATATCAGTTGTTTCTAGGGAGTTCGCTCAGGGTATGGAACAGATTCTACGACCACATGGATGAAACGGAAAAGAAATGATCAGACTTTGATGGCACAAGATAAGAAACATGGAGATGAAGACCTTGAAATTAGCAAGGATGAGGAGAAGAAGAAAAAGAAGGCGAATAGTAAACACGCAGCTGACCTCCGATTTGAGGCCATGGATAAAACTGCTGGTGCTGGTTCTAGTTCTCGAAGAAAAGAGCATAAAAAAGCAGTAAGCATTTTGATCTCTCTCTCCCCCTCTCTCCCTCTCTCTCTCTCTAAGATTTCAATGTGTTTAACATTTGCAGGCTGTTGGAAGCAAGGAAGAAGAAACACAAAAAAACCCAGAATAGAGGAGGACATGGAATTTCCTGGCTGTGAAGAGATTAAATTCGAAGAAGTTGTCCAAGCGCCTCCAAAGTTAATTAATCTTCCTAAGGTTCCAACTTTAATATTTTGCATTGAGCTTGATTTAAATAGAGATTGAATCACTGGTAGTATCATTTCATTAACCCAATCATTTTTCATTGTAATTAAGGTGTTCAAGGCAGCTCGGGTTGCTTCTCAAGAAACGTTTTGTTTACAAGCAGTTGATGCCTACAGGAAACGTAAAGGATGGGAATCAAGACCCGGGCTTAAGCTTCCTACACCAGTGACCACGTCCCTGATTCCCTAGTTGACCGGATACACAGAAACGAGATAAGCCCTCCTATTCATGGACATATTATCGACCTATATGTTCATGGATGAAATATTCTTGAACGAGGTAATATTCAGTTGGGGCTATTGATCCTGTACGAATGAAAGCTAGTCGAAAGTTGATCACTCACTTTAGCAAGAGCATTTTTGTTAATTGGTTATGTAACTTATGTTTAACAAAGATTATTTCATCTTGTAATTGCTTTAAGGATAAAATTACAATTTACCATTTGAACTATGCTGTTTTTTTTGTACGAACTTATTTTTTACAAGAACTTTACAATTTATTATTGTATTTTACCAACTCGAGCAAATCATAACAGCACATAGTACCTAGCACTCTACAACAATGACACAGTGTATAAATTTATTGTATACAAAGATTACATAATGAACTTATCAGGAGACAGTGGGAAAACACCCATGCTTAAATGTGCAGACGGTTGACATAAATTTCTCGTCTCATCCAGGAAAAACACGAACATTGAGACCCCCATCGATGTGGAGGTTGATCATCGTTCTATACTTTATGATCTGCCTCTCATCACTTAATTTGAAAACAAAGAATCCCAACACTTTATGATCTGCCTCTCATCACTTAATTTGAAAACAAAGAATCCCAACACTTTATGATCTGCCTCTCATCACTTAATTTGAAAACAAAGAATCCCAACAGAACAACTGAGAATATTTTCATTTATTTGTATGCAAATTCCTTACCCAAACAGATCCTAGGAGCAGCCTGCATTCGTCACAACAAGTCTTAAAATGGAGTTATGCTCTTGAAGGATAACCCTTGAAGTAAAAGATTATGCTCGATTCAATCCTCACTTACATGATAAGCCGTAAACTTCAAGGGGTTATCTGACTTGAAACAACTGGTCTTATTAAGCCATCTTTCCGGCTTAAAGTCTAGTGCATCGTCCCCCCATATAAAAGTCATTCTTCCGTTGCATACTGTTGATAAGCCACCATGTCGCCTTTCTTCACACTAAGTTCATCAGACATTGTGTCATCCGACCGGCATAATTTTGCATGCAACCTATGTAACATGTAACGAAATTCATAGTCATGAACAAACAACCCACAATCAAGCAACTAATTACCTTGGACAACATAGTTGGGACCAAAACGATCTTCTGCAACTTTGTTCTCCTCCTATGTTGTCTCATACTTAACAATTTTTCCCTAGATGGATAAACATTGTCTGGATTACTTCAATATTTATATCCTATAATTTAAATGTACACCAAGAAGGAGATTCAATGTACTTCCCCTTATTTATTCTATTGTTCATTTGTGATTCAAATTACTCAAAATTGATTGCATATACACACAGATTTTTTGTTCTTTGAGTTTGCATTTAACTTCCAATAATTTTATTCCGTTTAAATGAACAATTAATTACATGAGCACATTTCAGAAATTAGACATGTAAACAGATAAATATAGAAAGAATTAGTCGAACAAATATTATATGAGTCAAGATTCATCTTACACTAAACAATGTAGTTCCTATTCTTCGGTTGCATCAGAGTCGTCGACTTGTTATGAATCCAATGTCCTAAAATGTAAAAAGAAAGTTAACAAACCTTTAATCAAATAGAAAAACACATAATCGTTTATGATAATTATGATGAATTGATTTCATATACAAATCACCCTGCTTTCAAATCTTCAAAGCACTGACACTTGTCTACAAACATCAACAAGTAGTCATTAATTCATTGCGAGAAAAGAAATTTTTGAGTGAAAACAAAAATAAAAAACCCTAAATAAATGAAATGATTAATCATATAACGTTCATTCTGCACTGCCAAAAACTGAAGTTGTTATTCCAATTATGAGTGAAGGTCTAAGTTTTCATGTACAAATCTATCCGCTAGTGTTGAATCCAAAATGACCAAACAAATACATATTTGACAGTAGTAAATTTCGTATGAGATGGTAAATATTAAAGTATAAATTAGCTTGAAATAAAAAATGATAATACACTTACCGACCATACTCTCGAAATGCTTGCCAATCATAATATGTGTGGGGGATATGGGAGACATCTTCAATTTGTTGTGCAATACAACTCTTTAGTATCGGACAATGACTAATCCATAATTCAGTTAATTTCTTGAGGCATCGTGTGACTCCCACACTCCTCAACTCTTCGCAGTCAATTAATTCTAATTTTTCTAGAGATGTGAGGTTCCCAAACCATTCTGGCAATTCTTGTATTCTGAAGTTCACCAAATATAACTTCGAAAGAGCATTGAGATGTTGAAGCGAATGGGGAAGAGAGTCCCAATCCTCCATCCCTCCCAACTGTAACGCAACAAGTGAATGGGATGCAGCTTGCAAGATTCCATCAACATCCTTCTTAGCACTATCACTTGAATCTGAATCTGCCGCCCTCAAGGATAAGAATTGCAAGTTGTGGAAAACAGCAGGGGCTGGGGGTGAGATGAGTTTGGGAACATTCCCGATTTCGAGTGAGATGAGACTAGACATTTTAGGCAGACAATCAATTATCACTGGCAAATTTATTAAGCTGCTCAAAGCCCATAATGTCAAATACCGGAGTGAGGGAGCACATGACTCTAGCATTTCACATGGCAAACTGATGAGCCCATTGCACTCTCTAATTGACAACGATTGAAGCGATGTTAAGCCTTGGGATTCTCCATCGCTTCTATATGCTATTGACTTCAGATTTGGGCATTCTTCTATATGCAACTGCTGGAGAGAACTGAGGGTCTCCAGACCATTTGGTATCTCTCTGAGCTTGCCACAATTGTATATATACAGTGTTAAGAGATTTTGATTGTTAAGAAACCAAGCGGGGAGATATTCCACTTCATCTAATCCCATAATCTGAACATGTGTAAGAGATCCGCATATGTGTAAGACAGAATTCAATTCCTTATGACATGATGAGATTAATTGACTTGGATCCATCCTCAATTTTTGACAATTACTGATTTCCAAGTGTTCAAGGCAACGGAATACCTTTATTTCAAGTGGATGCTCATTTTCAACCAATTCTATTTCTATCCACTCTACCAACTTTGGCATATCATACAAAGACAGAGATTTGAGATGTGGTAAGTGCCCCATCAGTGGGATATCTTCACATTCATGGCAATCATTTAGTGATACATCCACCAAATTATTAAGTCCTTCCACCATATTCGATGGAAATGTTGTGCCTTTGAATCGAATTATCTCTAACCTCTTTAAATTTGGATGAGGTCGGAGACCTTCCAACACATTCACGTCATTTGTTTCACCTTCACTAGAAGACATACTCCACTCTAACACTAAGTTGAATAGTTTTGGCTTCTTGAATAAATGTGCACTCTCAGCCTCTTTTCGATCTTGCACCTTTTCAAGATTTGAAATATGCAACTTACCTTGGAGGTCTTTCAACTTTCCAAGCTCTCCAATTCCGTGGCCTTTTTCCTTGCCCACATGATAGTATTCCAGTGTTTGAAGACAAGTTAAGCTTCCAATATTCGGGGGCAATTCTGTTACATACGAAAGATGAAGATGCCTTAAGTTGAACAAGTATTGTACAGTAGTTGGAAGTTTACTTAACTCATAATTATCTGCTCTTAGTGTTTGCAAGTGATAGAGATCACCAATCGAGTCTGGCAAATCTTGAATACCTCTAGGAGGAATTTGAAGATATCTCAAATGTATTAACTCGTTGATTGAACTAGGCAACTCCTTAAGATCACAATCCATCAAAGTTAAAGTATGCAAACTTTTGAAATCCAATAACATGGTATGAGAGAGTACTTCACCCTTGAAAAATAACGTACGCCAATGTTTTTTAGCAATTAAAGATGATTCATCTCCACCATTTTGCCTACCAATATATTGAACTTGATAGATTCCCTTTGAAACAATGCATGCCAGATCATGCACAAAATCATGCATGCTACAGTGTGTTATGTTGTCATACTTATCTCGCTCTGCAACCTGTAACAAGGAATTCTGCAAAAGGAAGTAGACAAACCTGTTGCCCTCGATCTCCATGTCTTTTTTAGGATCAATTTGAAGAAATCCTTGTGCCATCCATAGCTCAATCAGTTGTTGCTTGTCGATCACTTCACCTTTGGGGAAAATAGAACAGTAGGCGAAGCACCTCTTGAGTGACGGTGGAGACAAATGATCAAAACTCAATCTCAATATATTTGAGATATCATTGTCTTCAACTTGAAGATTTGAAAGCCAGTCCCGTGCAATTGAGATCCATGTATCTTTGGGCGTACGTTGAAGCAGTCCTCCGACTACGTTGACAGCCAAAGGCAGCCCTTGACATCTCTTTACCAGATTATTTCCAATGCTTTCAAACCCGGATGGAATGTCTTCTTCTTTACTCAAAGCTTTTTGTTTGATTATGAACCAACAATCTTTGTCTGATAAGACACTCAAGTCATGAACATCAAGTGTGCGAACAATCGAAGCAACCCCTTCACTCCTGGTAGTAGCAATGATGAAATTTCCTTTGGTAGATGTAATTCCTGACAAGGAATTTTTAAAACCTTCCCACTTTTGCGCATCTTCATTCCAAATGTCATCAAGAATTAGGAGATATGTTTTGTCCCCCAATTCTTTTCGTATCTTTCCCAGAAGAATCTCCTTACTCTCATCTAGGACATTTTCATAAGTCAAATTTGCAAGAATCTTTTTCAACAGAACCATCACATCGAAATTTCGAGAAACATGGACCCAGATTTGCTTTCCAAAGTGGGTCTTAATCATTTCATGATTAAAGACTTTCCGGATTAATGTTGTCTTTCCCAGTCCACCCATTCCGACAATGGGAAGAACAGATAAGGGTTCTTCAATTGTCAGCATCTTATGAACTATATCTGAAACATCATTGTCTCTTCCAATAAAAATTGGATCAAGAGTTAATGAATCAGTTTCTTCAGGAAGAGCATATGCAATTGCCGGTGCGGATAGAAGACGGAGCTTGATTGCATCATCTTTTAGAGACTCAAAACGAACACAGATTTCATTGATCTTAAGAGCAATACCGCGACGAGGAACATAGCCATTGAAGAATGAGAAACATTTTACCTTTTTTTTCTCTCCTCGGATTTTCTTCATTTTCCTTTTGATATCATCATATTTGAGTTCATCCAAAACATCATGAGCATCGAAGGCCACATCATCAAGCTGCTCCAGCCAATCTTTGACAGCCTTTTCGGTGATGAACTTCTTCTCAGCATCGTCCAAGTAACTTTGGATTAGAGTCAAACTATTTTGAAGTTTGTGGGCGTTCTTCTTGAGACCTCGGATCAGTGAGATCTCTCCCTTGGTAACGTCGATCAGATTTTGAACAAGAACTTGAACAGCAGCAGCTCCACCTCCATCCATTCTTTTTTTCCAGAGAGAGTTTTTAGAGAGAGATTATGTGTGTGTGCCTTGCACTTTTGATGAGAACAGAAATGGTGTGGGAAAACTTGTTCATATGTGCCAATTACAATATATAATTATAAATGAGAGTAATACTATAAAAGTTTATAATTATTGCAAGCTGCACGTTACAACTTGTTCATTTATAGAAGACTTGTAATAATATATTCAACGTCAAATACGGATCTTTAAAAACAAATATGGATTAATTGCTGGCAAATGTAATTTACTATTTTACTCAACACCATTTCAATGCTATTGATTTTAGTCAACTAATAATTTTGTCTTTTATGTTAGAGAGAGAGTTTTGAGAGAGAGTGTGTGTAAGTGGTTGGTGAGAAGTGAGAACGGCAATGGTGTGTGAGATTCGAGATTCTTTAATTTCACATGTGCTTTTTCTGAATGGATTTCAGATAAGGTAGAAGAAAATTGCGAGCCAGGCTGGGTACGACCCGTTAGGCAGTCGGTGTCGGAAAACTTGTTGAAACGTACCAATATAACAATTAAGAATTAGGGTAAAAAACAAAAATTCCATTTGAAAAATGTTTTATTGGAATTAAAATCATCAATTAAATGAAAATTGAAATTACGAAATAGCCCTTTTAAATGTACATGTTATACTCTGATGGAAAAAATGATGTGGAAATTGAATTTACTGTTTTTCACAATACTTGTATATATAATATTGTAAACTCCAAGTATTTAGATATTATAAATATCAAATAATGTATATTTTGGATGAATATTTATTTTTTTACCCTTAAAGTTATAATATTTGACAACTTGTGAGATTAATTAATATTATTCAAATTAGAAAGAAAAAAATAATATATATATATATATATATATATATATTACTTGCTATTAAGATTTAGTATAACTGCTGTAATATTCGTAGTGTCCTGTCTTATAATTTTAGACATATGTAAAATTAAAAAGTAATAATCTATGGACAGAAAGAAAATTTTAACATTTTTTTTTCATTTATGGTTTGATCGGTTTTAAATATTTTTGTTTTTGTTTTTTTTTTTTACATTTTCCTTTATTTATTTCATCATCCTACCATAAAAGTTTATTTAAATTTTGTAATTCATAAACACTAAACTTCAAAGTGAATTTTAAGTTGGAAAAATGCTATAATATCTATTAATAATTATGGATCCAAGATAGATTTATAAATTAAGTTGAAAAAAATCATTAATTCTTATTGGTAAAAAAAAAAAAACATAAGATAGATTAAAATTAATTTTATTTTTAAAATTAATTCATATTTAGAGAGTAGCTGGAGTTAGGCGTGACCACGCCTAACTACAAAGAGTCATCTATTTTTTATTTTTTATTTTTTAATCTTTGAGACTAGTTGGAGTTAGGCGTGCGCCTAACTTAAAAGAGTGTTCCTTTTTCTTTTTTTTTCCCCTTCAATTCCCTCTTTCTCCCTTTTTTTTCTTAATCACACCATAACCTTTCAATGAAATTGAAATTATAAAAATTACAATTATGAATGAAAAAAAAAATTATAAGTTACAACTCAATATATTACAATCATACATCAATATTGAAGTTTAAAATATTGCATCTTTGTATAAATAAATGAAAGAAGAGGTAAAAAAAAGGTTGAAATAGCTTGAATTTCATTTTAAGTTTGGAAGTGAAATTAAAATTACACTTCCAAACCTAGAATGAAATTGCCTATGTATCTTTAGCAAAATTAAGGAATTAAATCTCACGTAATTCTCTTACCTAAACTTGCCTTCATTCGTTAACATTTGTTCTGGTGAAGGAAGATGTGTTTGAATCGTAATCATACGTGTCATCAACATCTTCATATAAATATGAGAAATTTAGATGTTGTTGACGTCTTTTGGTTCTCATCCAATCTTCAAGAATAGTAATGTTTTGTATATTCTCGACGCTCAATTTTGATCTTTTTGGATTCAACATACGATCTCTTTTGGAAAAGCTTGATCTACGGAGATGGTTGAGATGAGACTTGAAAATATCAATGGATTTACAAAATCAATTAATTCAAAAGTAGCATTTAAATATGAATCTGATTCTTGACAAGGGTTAGAGCCTTTAGCTCCTTTTTGTGTTCTATTATCATAAAAATTGTAAAATTGACTAAAACTATCATCAAAATTAGATGAATAAAAGGAAGAACTATCACCCCCTACATTTTGTGTACCTACATCATCACTAAAATCACCAAATAATACTTTATGTTCTCTAAATAATTAAACTAACTATTGTTTAGCTCTACCAATAACTTTAATATAATTAGAAACATATTCAACTTCATCATATTCTCCTAATATAAAATTTGGGAACAATACATTTTTGAGTAAACTACTTTTTTTGCCTTGTAAAGTAGGTGGTCTGACACTTTTGAACACTTTTGTTTCGGGCTGGCCGATTTGGATAGTATTGTGCAAAAATATGCAATTTATGCCCAATTTCAGCCCGAATTGCTGAAATTGCACGTGACATGCACGTGTGGACGTATTTTCGGGCTGAGAAGAGCCTCCATCAGACACGCTGGCCATTTTTTAATACATGGCATTTAAAAAAAGAATTGCATTTTCCAGCCTAAATTCGATTTTCCCTCTTGAACTCTAAATCCCTAAATTGAAGATCCAAATCCAAAAGAACCCTAACACCCATTCCACAATAAGAATAATCTAATCCTTGTTTAAAATTGTCAGAAAGGTAATTGATTGAGTCGTTAGAACTGATTTTTAAGGATTTAAGAAGGTCATGTCGGATCGGTGGGAGTTCGAGAATGAGTGTTTCCGGCGAGGCGAGAAAAAGCTTTTGTGCTACATTCAGCGCCGAAAAATGACAGCAACACCGTCAACCACGGCGGCGAACGTTCATGATGAGATGTCGACTGACTCCGAAGAAGGGCAGGTGATTTCATCCTCAACTTATCCTGCCGGCATCTGCATGTCCACGGCGGAGCTGATAGGTGAGAACAAGAGGCTGAGGAATGAGAACTTGCAGCTCAACAAAGAGTTGAGCCACCTCAAGAATTTATGCAGCAATATTTATGCTTTAATGTCAAACTATGCGGGTAAAGATAACAATGGCAGAAGCAACGATCAGGATATACGTATAGATACAAGTAAATTATATTCATCAGAAACGGCTGTAGTGCAGCCTTTGGATCTTCTACCAATGACGAGATTCAATTTAGGGATTTGGGGATTTAGGGTTCAAGAGGAAAAATCAAATTTTGAGGCTGGGCTGGGAGATGAAATTCTTTTTTTAAATGTCACGTATTTAAAAATGTCCAGCGTGTCCGATATAGGCCCGCACAGTCCTAAATTAAGCCCACACGTGCATGTCACTTGCAATTTCAGCCCAAATAAGTAATTCGGGCTGAAATTGGACATAAATTGCACTTTTTTGGAAAATAATGTCCAAATCGGCCAGCCCGAAACAAAAGTGACCGAAAATGCCAGACCACCTAGTTTACGGGGCAAAAAAAATAGTTTACTCTACATTTTTAATAATTCTTTTAAGTCATCTTCTCTAATTCTAGGATCTAATAATTTAGCACAAAAAAAAAATCGGGTATTTCATGAAAATATATTAACCATTTTGATTTCATCACTATTGAGGTGTAAACTTGCATGCATGTAAAGCTGACGTGGCAGGGGGCAGCTGACGTGGCAGACACGTGGAAGACAAGCTGGAGTACTGGTGACGTGGCTGAAGTAGAGTTGCATACAGATTAGGCGGTTGCAGATTGGTTAATGAGTTAGCTGATTAGTTATGCATGGGAGTAGTTGGTTAAGGGTAAATTAGGGTTTTGCTACAGTACCCGATTCATAAATCCTTAATGTTGTGAAGTTCCAGGGGTAGTTTCGTGCAATTACCATAGGGCTTTTATTCCTTATATAAGCATGCATAAAGGGTCTTCATTTTACAGAATTCCATCGTGAGATTTGAGAGATTTAATTCTAGGGTTCATAGTTGATATTCTCAGATTTGGGGTTTTCTGTTCTTGTAACAATTTCTTCGATTTTCTTTAATGGAAATGTTCTCTCTTGCACCGTGGATGTAGACTCACGTGAATCGAGTCGAACCACGTTACATCTTGTGTATTTTCGATTCAGTTTTGCAATTTCTTTCTTCGCGCGATTGTCTGCAATTTGATTCGAATTGGCTTGCATTTGGTTGTGGTTTCTTGCGTGTTGTGAGCTGAGCATTGAGCCAGGAATCCTTACAACTGGCGCCGTCTGTGGGAATCGGGTTGAATTATGGCTTCGATGAAGATGGAAGTTGGCAAATTCAATGGCAAAGGAGATTATGGCTTGTGGAAGGTTCATATGGAAGCGCTGCTGATACAAAACAACCTGGACGCGGCTTTGGAAAGTGATTCATCATCTACCTCAGATGGAAGGACTGATGCGAAGAAGGAGGAAGTAAATCGGAAGGCAAGAAGCATGGTTATTTTGTGCTTGTCCGATAAAGCACTACGTGAGGCATGCAAAGAGAAATCAGCTCTAAAGATCTTGGAAAAACTTGATGGTTTGTATCTTGCAAAGTCTCTGGCTAATCGTTTGTACCTGAAACAAAAGATGTTGAATTTCAAGATCCAAGATGAGAAGCAATTATCTGAGAAACTGGAAGAATTCAACAAGATCCTAGACGATCTTGCAAACATAAATGAGGAAGTGGAAGATGAGAACACTACACTGATCCTGCTGAACTCGTTGCCTAAGTCAATGGAGTCATTCAAAGATGCACTCATTTATAGTAGATCTGAGACTTTGAAATTGGATCAAGTGGTGAATGCAATAAGGTCCAAGGTTCTCTCTAATACATCTAACCAGAAACAACAAGTGTTAGGAGAGGGTTTGAATATAAAAGAAAGAAACTTCAAGAAATTTGCAGATAGAAGGAAGAACCAAAAGGGGCCAAATGCGGATAACAAACAAGGTCCAAGTCAACCTGAAACAAGGAAGTGCTATTCTTGTCATAAAGTAGGACATTTGAAGAAAAATTGTCCGGAGAAGAACAAACCAAAACCGCAAAACAAGTCTCCTGAAGCTGCAGTAGCCGAGTCCAACTTCGAACAGGCTGAAATGCTGTGTATTGTACCTTGCAAAATGTCTACTGAATGGGTTCTTAATTCGGGCTGCAGCTTCCACATGTGTCCAGTCAGAAATTGGTTTCAAAATTTCAGAGAAGAGGAAGGAGGCTCAGTCCTTTTAGGAAACGATCAGGCTTGTCAAGTAAAGGGCATAGGCAATATCACACTCAAGCTGCAAGATGGAAGCATTAAAAGGCTCCCAGATGTGAGGTATATACCTGATCTCAAAAGAAATCTAATCTCACTCGGTTTCTTGAATTCTGCAGGTTATGAATTCAGAACAAGGCAAGGCACCATGAAAGTGTTAAAGGGTGATAAAGTCATTCTACAAGGAAGAAAACACAATGGCTTGTACATACTACTTGGCTCAACTTTGGAAGGGGAAGTTGCAGCTGTAATGAGTGATGAAGAGACTGATCTTTGGCATAAAAGGCTCGGGCATATTGGAGATAAGGGACTACTGGAACTATCAAAAAGGAACTTGCTAGGAAAGGATCAAATAAGCAAACCAAGGTTCTGTGAAAAATGCATTATGGGAAAAGCCAAGAAGCTACTATATGGAGTAGGAAAGCACACTTCTAAAGGACCATTAGAGTATGTTCATACAGATATTTGGGGACCATCAAGAACACCAACACATGGTGGAGCAAGGTACTTCATTTCATTCATAGATGATCATTCAAGAAAGGTGTGGATCTATACTCTAAAACATAAGAGTGAAGCTTTCAAGGCATTCAAGGAATGGCTGCTGCAGGTGGAGAATAATACAGGTAGTAAGCTTAAAATACTTAGAACTGACAATGGTTTGGAGTATTTGTCTTTTGAATTTCAGGAATTCTGCAAAAACAAGGGAATTACAAGGCATAAAACAGTGGCAAATAACCCCCAACAAAATGGTGTTGCTGAGCGCATGAATCGGACCCTTCTTGAAAGAGTAAGGTGCTTACTACTAGATGCAAATTTACCAAAAACGTTTTGGGGAGAAGCTGTTACAACAGCAGCTTATCTGGTAAACAAATCACCCTCATCTTCCATTGATTTTAAGTCCCCGGATGAGATGTGGTATGGTAAAACCCCTAGCTACTCTCATCTAAAGGTATTTGGTTGTCTAGCTTATGCACATATAAGGCAAGATAAGCTAGAACCAAGGGCAATTAAATGTATCTTTATAGGCTATCCAGTGGGAACCAAGGGTTTTAAACTGTGGTGCCTAGAAACTGGTCATCAAAAGTGTTTCTATAGTAGAGATGTAGTGTTCAATGAGAAAGTGATGGGATATCAAAGAAGCTCAGATACAGTAACTACTGAATTAGATGATAGAACACCTCTTGAGGTGGAGGAAGAAACTGAAATAGCAGTAGCCTCTACTGAACAATATCCAAATGAAGAAGGTGGTTTTGATCAAGAAAGCTTAGTACCAAGTCAAGAATATGAGAATCAAACTGATGGAGAGGATGAAAGCCTAGGTGATCTGAGAAATTATAACCTTGCAAGAGATAGGGAAAGAAGGAGAATCCACCCTCCAACAAGGTTTGGGCAGGCTGACTTAGTATCATATGCATTGACAGTGGCACAAGATATAAGCTATGATGAGCCCCATGATTTTAAATCTGCAATGTTATCAGCTGAAAAGGAGAATTGGATTGAAGCAATGAATGAGGAAATCATGTCATTGGAGAAGAATCAAACATGGATTTTAGTTGATAAGCCAGATAACAAAAGGATTGTTGGTAGCAAGTGGATATACAAGAAGAAGCTAGAGGTTGCAGGTCATGAGCACATAAGGTTTAAGGCAAGGTTAGTGGCTAGAGGATTCACTCAAAAGGAAGGAATTGATTTCAATGAAGTGTTTTCTCCAGTGGTTAAACACTGTTCAATAAGGTTGTTGCTGTCATTAGTAGCACAATGGGATCTAGAGCTTCAACAAATGGATGTAAAAACTGCATTTTTGCATGGGAATTTGGAAGAAACTATATACATGAAGCAACCGGATGGCTACATAATTCCAGGGAATGAGAACAAGGTCTGTAAGCTGCAAAGATCATTGTATGGCTTGAAGTAAAGCCCTAGACAATGGTATAAAAGATTCAATGAATTTGTGACAAGTATAGGGATGCAAAGGTGTTCTTATGACAGCGTGTCTATTTTGGAAAAGAAGGAAATCAGATTCATACTTATCTCTTAATCTATGTAGATGACATGCTCATAGCTGGAAAGAACAAGCAACAGATAAACATGCTAAAGAACAAGTTGAAATCTCAGTTTGAAATGAAGGATTTAGGTGATGCTAGAAGGATCCTTGGAATGAACATCACTAGAAATAGAGGTGTGAGTTTACTATCTTTGGATCAGACTGACTACATCAGGAAAGTGTTGAAAAGGTTCTTCATGCATCAGGCTAAGGCCACAGGTACTCCTTTGGGACAGCATGTTAATCTGTCAAGTGATCAAGCTCCTGGAAATGCAGAAGATAGACAGATCATGACAAGAATTCCTTATGCAAGTGGTGTTGGAAGTTTAATGTATGCTATGGTTTGTAGTAGGCCGGATCTTGCATATAGAATGAGTCAAGTTAGTAGATTCATGGCTAATCCTGGAAAACCTCATTGGGAAGCTCTAAAATGGATGCTAAGATACTTAGTTGGCTCTGCAGACAAAGGCTTGATTTTTCAGAAACAAGTGAATGCTGGAAATGTTGACAGCTTACTTGGCTTTGTAGATTCTGATTTTGCTGGTAACAGGGATAGTAAGAAGTCACTTACGGGCTATGTCTTTACCCTATATGGTACAGCAATAAGCTGGAAATGTATACAACAATCTATGGTAGCTTTATCTACCACAGAAGCTGAATACATGGCTATGACTGAAGCATTCAAAGAGGCAATCTGGCTGAGAGGAATTCTTACTGAATTTAGGGTTGTGCAGAGAAATGTACAGATTTTCTGTGATAACCAAAGCGCAATTCATCTTGTTAAGCATCAGGTGTTTCATGAAAGAAGTAAACATATTGATGTTAAGATGCATTTTGTAAGAGATATTGTAGAGAAAGGAGTGTTCTTGGTCAAGAAAGTTCATACGGCTGATAATCCTTCGGATATGTTAACCAAATCAGTGGGAGTTTCGAAGTTATTACATTGTATGAAATTGATAAATGTTTTACATTGCAATATTACTAACTAAATTTTGCAGGAACACAAGCTGTGCAAGGCTTGACAGGAACATGACATACAAGTTTGGTGGAGAATTGAGGTGTAAACTTGCATGCATGTAAAGCTGACGTGGCAGGGGGCAGCTGACGTGGCAGACACGTGGAAGACAAGCTGGAGTACTGGTGACGTGGCTGAAGTAGAGTTGCATGCAGATTAGGCGGTTGCAGATTGGTTAATGAGTTAGCTGATTAGTTATGCATGGGAGTAGTTGGTTAAGGGTAAATTAGGGTTTTGCTACAGTACCCGATTCATAAATCCTTAATGTTGTGAAGTTCCAGGGGTAGTTTCGTGCAATTACCATAGGGCTTTTATTCCTTATATAAGCATGCATAAAGGGTCTTCATTTTACAGAATTCCATCGTGAGATTTGAGAGATTTAATTCTAGGGTTCATAGTTGATATTCTCAGATTTGGGGTTTTCTGTTCTTGTAACAATTTCTTCGATTTTCTTTAATGGAAATGTTCTCTCTTGCACCGTGGATGTAGACTCACGTGAATCGAGTCGAACCACGTTACATCTTGTGTATTTTCGATTCAGTTTTGCAATTTCTTTCTTCGCGCGATTGTCTGCAATTTGATTCGAATTGGCTTGCATTTGGTTGTGGTTTCTTGCGTGTTGTGAGCTGAGCATTGAGCCAGGAATCCTTACAACTATAATTGTATCTCCTAAAATAGAACATGTAGAATACTCATTAAAAATAAGAGCAATTTTCACATAATAATCTAAAACTAATGGAGAAGTAGGATAATTGTAACACCCCCTTTTAGTAGGGTAATTTACTTCTACTAACTCAAGCATAACTATCCAACTTATGAAAATCTTAGTAAGAATTCATATATTATTTTTTTAAAGAAAGCAACAGAAACAATCTTTGTCAAGAAACATGTTAGAATTTTAAAACGGTCTAAAGCATCCCAAAAGTAATTAAATTGTTTGAGTAAAATTTTCATCAAAAGAAAGCACAAACGAAAGTCTTGTTAGCATGAATACTTAAAAAAAATCTTAAAACCAATTATGAGGTCGTCACCATCAATCACGCTTCAACGTTGCTGCCCCTTGCATCACATCTTACCTTTGTCTTTATCTGCAATATGAGGTAAATATTTTAAACGAAAGCTTAACAAGTACATTGGTTAATCTCACAAAAACATTTTCTTTGCAACTTTCGAAAAAAAAAATAAGAAATCAGCTAATAAAACAATATATATTCTCTTATACTTGAAAATAATATACTGTGTACCCAGACATGATACCAATAAGTGCAACTCCGAAGAACCCGAGGTAGCTAGCCACTGAAATTCAAACGGAGCAACTAAATACTGATATGGCGGTTTAGGAGCCCTTAACTTCTTTTAGTGGGCGGTTTGGGAGCCCGATATCAATTTCTGAAAATATATAAAGCTATATATATATATATGTGTATATATACTATCTCAGAGTAATTTCTCACTTTACATAAAAAAATTTACTAGCATCTCATACTTGATCGAAACACATGGAGTTACATCACTTAACAATCATCATTTTATATTCATAAAAAAACATAAAATAAAACTCACAAAGCACACACTTTAGCAAAACATTAAAGCATATTCTCAAATAATAAAAATAAGCATTCACATAAATTTTACATTAACATTGAACAGATAAAACAAAACTACTCATAGAACAGGTGAGAGATGTACTTATTTGAAGTTTCAAAAACTTACAATACTTCAAGACCCCTTTAAATATGTTTTAAATCCTCTCAACCAAATCTAAAGGGTAAACAATTGATAAAATATATAATTAGAATTTATTCGTCTGCTAACAATGTAAATGTCTAACTACTTGCTACTGACAATGTTAATCTAACTACTTAGTACCATTAATATATAATTTCGAAGCACTCAAACTCAAATCATTTATGTTAGAAACTAAATTGCTAAATTATTTATAAATCTTTATAAGTACACTCAAATCATGATTAATTGATGTCCATCATTAAGTAGGAAGCGTCTAGTAAGTATGAGTGTGTTTAATTAATCATTCGCCCATAATAACTTTCTAAGAATCATAGTTGGGTACTCGATTGATTATAATTATATTTTCTTAGTTCTATATTAATTTTTTTGTCCATGGTAAACTAAATATTCCTTAACACCATTATAAATATATAACCAACTTCTAACCCTAATTAATACTACGTCGAATTAATACTACGTCGTGATAACATCGTGATTTACGAAGAGAGAATCAAGATAATTGTCGTAATTCGATCACCAAGATAGCTAACCAAACTAATCAATTCAACAAACAATCAAGAACTGCAATCTTGAAAGAGAAGAAGAAATAGGAAAACTTGACACAGAGATTTTTAAAGTGGTTCGGCAATGCCTACGTCCACTACAGATTTCATTAACAATCGTGTATCACAACTCACAAGATTACAACGAAGAAGAAGAGAAAACAAAGAAACTCAAGAACACTAATTACTGCTCTCACTTCTCATATATCTCACTCTCTCTACAAAGCGAATTGTAAAAAACTTTTAACTAACTAAATAAACTATGGTATTTATAGAATCTTTAGCAACTTGAATCGCTTTAATCGGTTAAGATTTGAGAGAGAAAACCGGCCCGCAAGCTAACCCTGCAAAACTGAAAAACGAAAAAGCAAGAAACAAGAAAAGAACCATAACTACTTTAACTAACTTGAAAACGCGTTTTAGCATTACGTTTTTATTAGTAAAAACGCGACTTTCCTTTACTTAGCCAGAAATCAGATTTTCTTTCTTTTCCTAACTTTCTTCATGCATGGCTTGAGCTGATGGCACGAATTCATGCTATACTTCTCAATAATAAATAAAATATGAAAGCTTAAAATAATCAACTAATTAATTATCTATCCTAACAATAGTAAAGTCTTTTAACGATTATGAAAATTCTAGCAAAAACTGTACAGAAACTTAGAGGCAAAACCCACTGACCCAAACTTTATTAATTATGCAGGGTTGTGTAATGATTTTCTCGAACCTTAAAAATACGGATCTTTAAAAACAAATATGGATTAATTGCTGGCAAATCTAATTTACTATTTTACTCAACACCATTTCAATGCTATTGATTTTAGTCAACTAATAATTTTGTCTTTTATGTTACCCACCTTAAAGTAATTTCTTCACCCCTTGTTATGTTTATATTAGACCGATTAATTTACTACTTTATTGAAAATGAATCTCATTTTAATAGATATTTTACTTCTCTAAAATGTTTTAGGGCCTAACTTTTTTTACAAGTCCATAGAAAATATATAGACCAAACATTTTAAAAAGTTACAAATGGCCTTTAATACTCAAAATAATAGAAAGTTGATCACTCACTTTAGCAAGAGCATTTCTGTTTATTGGCTATGTTTACCAGATACTATCTCACCCAAGTAATTGTTTCTAGGGTTAAAATATTTATTCATATTTTTTTTATCTTAACTATAAGTGATTTGAAATCTTTTGTATAAATTTTGAAAAGTTTTACTTTGTAGTTCGGACTTCAATATTTATGCATTTAATCATGTCAAACATATCATAATCGTTGATTTTAGACACAAGTATTATGAAATTTGTCCAATACGAGATAAAGTGCATCAAATTAAAAGTTGATAATGTACCTTTTCGAATCTATACAAAGGTTTAAGAATTTAAAGGAAATTCTTCATATTTAAACTCACTATTTCATTGTTGTAATTGGTTGTTGATTTTATTTTAATTAATTTGATTATCAATTACCAGGGAGTATATAGTTTATTCTTTTGTTAGGCTTAATGAAGTATGAAGTGACACTAAAATTAACATTAATATAGTTCTTTATAATATCATCGATATTTAACTATTATTATGTGGATTATTATCCAGAAAAGGTATTATCGCTAAATATTATTTATAGTAGAAAATATGATGTGACAATTAAGTGTAAATGAAATAATATCAAAAAGAAATTTCACGTGCGAAAAAAAGGGCCATGTCAGCATAAGTTGGCTGAAATGTTCAGATTGAGGGCGAGTGTAACACACTCGCCGAAATCTGATCGGGAAATCGAAAATCAGGCGAAAAAGGATTTGAATTGGACAATTTTTTCAATTACAGGACTAAAATTGAAAATTGAATTTTAACGGGACTAAAAACGGACAGTGTCTTTAGGACAGGACTAAAAATGAATTTAACCCTTAGTTGGAGATAGGCGTGTCACGCCTAACTTGTAAATTTGTTTTTTTTTTCCTCTCTAATTTCCTGTTTTTCCTTTACAATTTCCATATTTGATAAAATTAAATGAAATGATGAAAATTACAATTATGAATGAAAAAAAATTACAAGTTTACATTTAACTTTCAATAGCTTGTTATTTTGTCATTTAAATGAACAAGTAATTACATGAGCATATATTAATTCAACAATTAGATATATAAGCAGATGTATACAAAATCATATAAATTATGAATGACACATATATAAAACCTAATCAATAAGATCCAAATGCAAGTGGCATTGAAGGACCACCAATCTGTTCTATGACTCCACATTTACAGTAAGTGGAAAATGTAAAATTAGGACGTGGAAATTGCAAATTTAGGACATGCACTTTCTTTAGGTCAGGTTCGGTTCTTCTTAGTTGGGTTGGGCGGGTTAGGTCATTTACTGATGAAGGACACTAATTTTTCGGGTTTCGATATTGGAACACTAACAATTCGACCAATTTTATGATAAAAAACCTGAAATTACGAATTTTGGGCCAAATCACTTCAGGAAAAAAAGCTCAAATCCCATGCGATTGAACCTAAAATTCGTAATTTTGAATTTTTATTTTCTAAAATCACCCAAATTGAAAAATTAGTATTCCAATGTGGGAGTTCGAAAAATTAATATCATTCATTAATGGCCTAAAGGTAAGCTGCTAAATTTGTAATTTTATCCAACAATGATTACGTGAAAAAGCAGACGCTTCCTATAAAAAACGATGGTTGGTTCGATATGCTTCTTAAGTTGTGTTTTAATGATGGATTGAATTTTAAATTTATAAAGTCTTTTATTTGTTTTTTTTTTCTTTTGTGAGAAATCTTCTAAGGTTGTTTGGATATATTCATAATAAGATGGGTTTTTCAACTATTTTATTAGATATCATGGATATAAAGTTCATTTTATAATATATATATATATATATATATATATATATATATTAAGTCTCCTGAACTTTTCCTTCAAGATTCCATTACCCTTAAATCCAATTATTGAACCCAAATGAAAACCTTATTATAATTAATTGGAGTTATAATGATGGGTTCAATTAGTTTAAAATAATAGACTAATATATAGTTGCAATTTAATTAATAAAAAAGTAGTTACAATTTAATTCACATATTTTGGAATGGGTGAAATTTCTTGCACCATTAAAGACTACTGTGCCATTTTCCTCTCCTATTCCTAAAAAAGGCATGGAGGTTGAGGGCAACAAAAATTTCTACTATCTTGTGCAGAATTCCTTGTTACAAGTTGCAGAGCAAGATGAGTATGTCAACATAACACATTGTAGCATGCACGATCTTGTATATGATCTAGCGTGCATTGTTCCAAAAGGTGTCTATCAAGTTCAATGTATTGGTAGCGAGAATGGTGGAGATGAATCTTATTTTATCCCTAAAAAACGTTGGCGTACGTTATTCTTCAAGGGTGAAGTACTCTCTCGTACCATGTTCTTGGACTTCAAAAGTTTACATACTTTAACTTTGATGGATTGTGATCTTAAGGAGTTGCCTAGTTCAATCAACGAGCTAATACATTTGAGATATCTTGAAATTTCTCCTAGAGGTATTCAAGATTTGCCGAACTCGATTGGTGATCTCTATCACTTGCAAACACTAAGAGCAGACAATGATAAGATAAGTAAGCTTCCAACTACCATACAATACTTGATCAACTTATGGCATCTTCATCTTTCATATGTTACAGAATTGCCTCCTAATATTGGAAGGTTAACTTGTCTTCAAACACTGGAATACTATCACGTGGGCAAGGAAGAGGGCCACGGAATTGAAGAGCTTGGAAAGTTGAAAGACCTCCAAGGTAAGTTGCATATTTCAAATTTTGAAAACGTGCATGATCGAAAAGAGGCTGAGAGTGCACATTTATTTGAGAAGCCAAAAATATTCAACCTAGTGTTGGAGTGGAGTATGTATAGAGAAGGCGAAACAAATGACGAAAATGTGTTGGAAGGTCTCCGACCTCATCCAGATTTGAAGAGGTTAGAGATAATTGGATTCAAAGGCACAACATTTCCATCGAAGATGGTGGAAGGACTTAATAATTTGATGGAGGTGTCACTTGAAGGTTTTAATAAATGTGAAGAAATTCCAATGATGGGGCACTTGCCACATCTCAAATCTCTGTCTTTGTCAGATATGAGGAAAGTGAAATCCATACGTTCTTCATTCAAGGATAGTAGCTGCAAGGAGAGAATTGTGGTGTTTCCTGTGCTAAGACAACTCATATTGTCAGAAATGCCAAAGTTGGTAAGAGTGGATAGAAATAGAAATGGCTGAAAATGAGCATCCACTTGAAATAAAGGTATTCCCTTGCCTTGAACACTTGGAAATCAGTAATTGTCAAAAAGTGAGGATGGATCCAAGTAAATTCTCGTCATGTCATAAGGAATTGAATCCTGGCTCACACATATGCGGATCTCTAACACATCTTGACATTAGAGGATTACATGAAGTGGAATATCTCCCCGATTGGTTTCTTAGCAATCAAAATCTCTTAGAAGTACTGTATATATTGAATTGTGACAAGCTTAGAGAGTTACCAGATGGTGTGGACCCTTCAATTCTCTCGAGGAGTTGATTGTAGAAGAATGCCCAAATCTGAAGTCAATAGCATATAGAAGCGATGGAGAATCCCAAGGCTTAACATCGCTTAAATTGTTGGAATTAAATGGATGTGAAGAGCTCATCAGTTTGCCAATTGAAATGGTAGAGTCATGTGCTCCCTCACTCCACAGTTTGTTGTTATACAATTTATGCAGCTTAATAAATTTTCCAGTGATAATTGATTGTCTGCCTAAAATGTCTAGTCTTAACTCACTCAGAATCTGGAATGTTCCCAAACTCATCTCACCTCCAGCCCCTGCTGTTTCCACAACTTGCAATTCTTATTCTTGAAGGCGGCAGATTCAGATTCAAGTGATAGTGCTAAGAAGGGTGTTGATGGAATGTTGCAAGCTGCATCCCATTCACTTTAGAGATTATGGTTGGAAGGGATGGAGGATTGGGACTCTCTTCCCCATTTGCTTCAACATCTCGATGCTCTTTACAAGTTAAATTTGTGGAGATTCAAAATACAAAAATTGCCGGAATGGTTTGGGAACCTCACATCTCTACAACTATTAAACTTTGTTGACTGCAAAGAGTTGAGGAGTGTGGGAGTCATACGATGCCTCAAGAAATTAACCCATTTATGGATTAATGATTGTCCGATACTAAAGAATTGTATTGCACAACAAATTGGAGATGTCTCCCATATCCCCAACATAGAGGTTGATAGGCAAAAACTTCGAGAGGATGGTCGGTAAGTGTATTATCATTTTTTATTTCAGGCAAATTTATACTTTAATATTCACCATCTCATACGAAATTTACTACTGTCAAGTATGTATTTGTTTGGTCATTTTGGATTCAACACTAGCGGATGGATTTGTACATGAAAACTTAGATCTTCACTCATAATAGGAATAACAACTTCAGATTTTTGGCAATGCAGAATCAACGTTATATGATTAACATTTCATTAATTTTGGGTTTTTTATTTTTGTTTTCACTCAAAAAAATTTCTTTTCTCGCAATGAATTAATGACTACTTGTTGATGTTTGTAGACAAGTGTCAGTGCTTTGAAGATTTGAAAGCATGGTGATTTGTATATGAAAACCAATTCATCATAATTATCATAATTCATCTTCTATTTGATTAAAGGTTTGTTAACTTTCTTTTTACATTTTAGGATCATATATATTGCTTCAATAATCCTACCTTTCCGTGGAAGACTTTCTAATCAATTGGCATTTAACATTCGGTCTTTCCCCCGTAAAAGATAGGAAGAATACTGACGAAAGACATCCTATTATCGGTTATCAATACAAATTTCATATAATCACCTTTTTCTGCATAAATTCCAGCTTCTAGAAACTATATACAACCAAACTTTATCAAGTCTGAGTACCACATAATGATTTGCTCACTTCAAATGCCCAAAATATGAATAAATTGCATCAAATTTTTAAATCCATCTTTGCAGAAAATCGATATATGAAAATAAAAATAGGAATGCTATCAAAATCCTAAGAAAGAATCTTCAATCAAACAGTAGCAAATCAAAATTCAGTAATTCCTTATTAGGGCAAGAACAATCTCAAGTTCCCAACTTTCCAACACAATAATCTTAATCCTAAATTCTTAGATCCTCAAATAACATAAATAAATATATCACACAACATGAGGTAGAAACATCAGAATTGAAGGCGGAGATACTACCTAATCAGTATCATTCTTCCCATGACTGAATTGTTGCTTTCCAGCGAAAGAGAAGAGTTTGCGAAGTTTTGAAGGGAGAGTATCAATGGCGGAAGGATCAGGTGGTGATGGGACTCACCATTAATGTCCCAAGCAAGGCTCACCATTCTAAGCCATTACAAATAAATAAAAGAGTTTATTACCAATTTTGCCTCGTAATTTAAGGGGTCTGGCAATTTCGAACTTTAAGTTTTTGGGTTTGCAATTTAGGACTTTAACTTGGCGGGTTTCGCGAATTTTGCCCAAATTAAGCTCGAATTGCACGTGAATCGCACGTGAGGTCGTGAAATTAGGCAATTCGGGGCAATTTTGCTGAGTCGACATTTTTTTATCCCAATTGGTATTTCAGTATTTTTTTTCTACAAACCACGTGGATTCTCTCCAATGTATTTGAATCCCTAATTGAAAAAATCCCAAAATTCCCCTCCCAAATTCTTGTGAAATCCCTAATTAAGAACAACAAATCAGATCTCTCTCTCTCTCTCTAACCCCCACTCTCATTCTCTCTCCTCTCTCCTCTCTTTCAATTCCCCCAACACCTCTAAGATCAATTCTCCTAACCCCGAATTGATTGCACAATTGAAGAATTACTTCGCTCTATTGGGGTATTTCAGCTTTCAGAATAAATCAAATTATGCAGCTCCACCCACAGCAGCAGACTTCGAGAAAACAATTGGCTTTCACTTCTATGAAGCCGCCGTTTGGTGGAGGTGGTGGATGCGGTGACTACCACCAGTTCGCTGCTGGTGATGCTCATCGCCCTGATCAGGAATTCAAGGAGGCCGTTGTCGTAAAGAAGCAGCCTGTGAGTTTTAACTTCTTCGGAATTACTGTTATTTACTCGATTGACTCCCAAATGGGTTTAATGGAACATTTATTGTTCATATATAATTTTCTCAATTAGGGATTTCACAAGAATTTGGGTGGGGAATTTTGGGATTTTTTCAATTAGGGATTCAATTACATTGAGGGAATCCACGTGGTCTGCAGAAAAAAAAAATACCGAAATGCTAATTGGGATAAAGAAATGCCAACTCAGCAAAATTGGCCTGAATTACCCAATTTCACAACCTCACGTGCGATTCACGTGCAATTTGGGCCCAATTAAGCAATTCGAACTTAATTTGGGTAAAATTCGCAAAGCCCGCCAAGTTAAAGTTCTAAATTGCCAACCCAAAAACTTAAAATTCGAAATTGCCAGACCCCCTGAGTTACGGGGCAAAATTGGTAATAAACTCTAAATAAAATCATGAAACACTTAATCTGTATGAAACCAAGTTTGCATTGTGATTACAGAATGCGCATAATTTTTTTGAAGTTGTCTCACATATTTAATTAGTGAGATGGATTAAACTATAGTTCACGAATTTGTGAAAAAGAGTTTTGTTAATATTTAAAAATATTTATATTTTATTAAATCAAGTTAAAACAAGATTTAAACTATCAATTTAAAATTAAATACAAAATAGTTTGGGATGAAATTAGAGGAAATACTCCAAAATAACCAAAAATATTTAATTTAATACCTCAATACCCAAAACTTTTTATTAAACCCATAAATTTACCCAAGTCACTATTGTTTTTACCCAATATACCCAAGTCAACGACAGCAAGATGGAATTCTGAATTTGATGGGATGTGTGAATGTGAGTGACAAGGCCTTTCTCAAGTACTATTTCGTGTAATGTTAAAAACTGAGATATTTCGTGTAAGGCCTATCTGAAGTGCAATTTCGTGTAAGGTTGAAAACTGAGATATTTCGTGTAAGGCCAAAACTCACTATTTCGTGTAAGGCCTATCTGAAGTGTTATTTCGTGTAAGGTTGAAATCTGCTATTTCGTGTAAGGTTGAACTCGGCTATTTCGTGTAAGACCTATCTAAAGTGCAATTTCGTGTAAGGTTGAAAACTGAGATATTTCGTGTAAGCCAAAACTCACTATTTCGTGTAAGGTTATATCTCACTATTTCGTGTAAGGCCTATCTGAAGTGCAATTTCGTGTAAGGTTAAAAACTGCAATTTCGTGGAAGGAAATAGGGCTACACGAATTCAATGAGGCCATTAAAGGCCCATTGACTTTTGTGGGCCTGCCATTTGTCAGTGAGGGGACGGTCATTTGTCAGTGAGGGGGGTGGTTTAAAAAAAAGTTGGGTAGTTTAGGCATATCTTATATTGAATTAGGTATAATGTGTATAATTATATCCATTTTGGGTATAATGGATACTCACTATTTGAAAATGGCTAATTTTGGTTGCTGTGCCATGAAATTAATCATGAAGATCCCTATTCAACATTTATTAATTTCCAAGCATAGTGCAAGTGATATATATAAATCATGAATAGTTCCAATATTTATAGATCCTAAAAAGGATCATACTCGCGAGTCACAGCTAATTAATTAAATCGCGTTGACTTTCCGTTATGCATGGACCATGAAATTTGCTTCTTAGACTTCAATTTTGTCCCCATTATACATACTCATAATTATAATACTATTTGTTTTACTATATGAATCATTGGTCGGTTTAAGAAAGCACTATTTTTAATTATTGTTGTTGTAGTTAGTATTATAAACAGAGGCTTAAAAATTAATTTGCAGTATTTGAGGTGGAAAAAAAATTGAGGATTAGCTTTTCTCATGTAATTGGATTTATAAATTGTTCTTACAAAAGTTATACTCAAGCGAAAAAGAAAAAGAGCTGAGAGCTTGAAAGAAATTTAATCAAAATAATTGTTTTTCCTCTCAAATTGGTTCTTGATATAAGTTGGTCTCTGAGATCGTCTCACATAGACGAGATTCAAGTATGTTTTTTACATATATAAATATATATTTTTTAATTATAAATATGTGTTTTATAAATATATTTTTTTATCAAGTGGGTATTTTTCATTGTACCTTATATACATATATTGGATAGAAACACCCCACTCCATAATTATTTTTATAACACCAAATTAAACACATATATTGTAATGGAAGATCTCTCGTATTTGATGAAGAGAGAGGCTAAAGATTTATGATAATTTATAGTAACATCTTTTTATGACTCACTCTAAAAGATATATGTACAATATATATATATATATAAACATATATAAATATTTGTTTATATAAATATATATATATATATAAACATATATAACTATATTTACTATAATTGACTTATGAGTTAATTAAATTAAATGGTTTTTCTATTTGATTTATAAAATTTGATTTCAAACTGTTAATGTTGATTTTATCAAACATATATTATTTTTTCTTTTTCTTATATAAATCAATTAACTTAATATCTAGGTTTGAGATTTATTAGGAGAGTTTGTTTAACCCTAGATATTATAGGAGATTGGTTACTTTAAAGATTTGTTTCTTTTTATCTTCTCACGTGTTTTTATTACAGGTTTATTAAGAAGAAGATTTCATTAAATAACTCTTCCTATTTTATAGAAAAGTTGTTTATGTGTATCTCTTCTTTTAAAAAACAAAAGAACGTGGTTTGTCAATAGAGAGAAGGAAGAAAGAGTCATTAGAAGAGAGGATGTGACTTCAAGAGATGGAGTTCATGGAGTTGAAGATCATGAAGATCATGGAGAGATGTACGTGACTTCAAGATGGACATCAAGATTGTGAAGCATGAAGATAGTGGATGAGTGCTACAAGATCATGGAGACTTGTTTCGATCGAGATCTATAAATATCGAAGGTTTGCTGCTAGAAAACGTAGAGATTTAAGCCAGAAAAAGCAGAGAAGAGCATACACAATACTCTTTCAAAGAAGCTGCAAATTTAGAGTGTATTGTTCTTTGTTTGATCACTTCTTTGTTTTAACAAGTCTATCTTATTTCCGTACAATCATAGATGGGTTAAATTCATTTTTAGTCCTGCCCCAGAGGCACTGTCCGTTTTTAGTCCTATTAAAATTTAATTTTCAATTTTAGTCCTATAATTGAAAATTTTGTCCAATTTAAGTCATTTTTAGTCGGATTTTTGATTTTCCGATCAGATTCCGGTGAGTGTGCTACACTCACCCCAATCCGATCATTTCAGTCAACTTATGCTGACATTCTTGATAGCAATCTTGAGGTCTATCATATCTTCTTTCAACAATTTTTTACAATTACAGGACTAAAATAAAAAATCCGACGAAAAAAAGGACTTAAATTGGACAATTTTATCAATTACAGGACTAAATTTGAAAATTGAATTTTAACAGGACTAAAAACGGACAGTGTCTTTGGGGCAGGACTAAAAATGAATTTAACCCAATCATAGAGTATGTCTACTCTAATTATTGTTTAGCAAGATAGGCTTTGTTGAATGATCATAGGTTTTACATGAGTGTATACGTCCTTTAAACTTTCATAGATTCATTCTTAGGACGTATTTTGTCTCTTTCAAAGAGAGTCTTCTATATAAGATCTCTTTGTGATTTGTAAACATATATTCATTTAATAAGACATCTTTTGCTCTGTAAGCATTCCACGAGTATCTTTATATACTTGTGGATAAATCTCTCATTGTTTATTTAGTTCAATTCCTCTGCATGTTATCCGTAATATTATCTTCTCTAGAATTTTTATTTTGCATTTATCTTGCACAGGAGCATTCAGATACTTTCACAAACCATTTGCTGACCTGGTGAGACAAGTTGGCGCAAAATCCGACAAGCCCCCGTTGACATATTTATCTTACGACACACGGATTCTTATAAATTACTACATTTTTAAAAATAGCACTTTATTTATTTATACTTCTGAAATTTATGAAAGGTAATATTGCATATTTTTTAGAATCGATAATATTTAATTGCATTTCAACATATTAACAAAATTGATATACAATTATCGCTTTACATATATAAGAAAATTAATTAATTAGTCAAGTCTTAATTAATTAAGTAGATAGTCCAACCATTTGCTTATTTGTTTACTTTTCTTTTTTTTTAGTCCTAATTGGACCAAAATAAAAATCTATGAATCTTATTCTTGTACTACAATTAACGAAAGGTTTACTTTGCCAACTTGCTCCAACAAGAATCAAGGTTTTTGTTTACTCCCAAAACTGACCACCTGGTTCCTAGAAACCATAAAACACATGCACAACAATTAAAAAAACATTAAAACAAGTAAATAATAGAAATCAAATCTCATACAATAATTAAGTTAGTATAAAGTAGAGACAAGAAATGCTTAAACTTGTGACAACTTCCCTCTATATATAAGCCACATAACACCCTTCTTTCATTTATCAACTTTGAACACAAACAATTTAATCATACATAGACATGGCAACATCAAGAATTAAACCCTCTTTCTTTCTTTTCTCTCTTCTCTTTCTAACACTAGTTCAAGCCGAGTACAAGACTGTCCGCAGACGTTCTCGTGCTAGGGCATTTATTGAGTCACAGTGCCAGACGACGCTCTACTCCGACTTATGCATTAGGTCTCTCTCATACTACGTAAGCAATTTTACGACAACATTGAGTCATCAGAAACTAGCTCAGATCGCTCTAAAAGTGAGTGTGATCAGGGCCGAGTCGACTCAGACGTACGTGACCGAGGTGGCCAGGGATCTGAAGCAAAAGAAGGGTAGGGAATATTACAGAGTTGTTAAGCAATGTTTGGATCAAATAAACGATGGGGTCGAACAACTATCGAATTGCATTAGAGAGACACAACAAATTAAGGAAAACGGGGGAAGTAAAGACTTTCCTTGGCATGAGAGCAATGTCAAAACATGGATGAGCACTGCCCTAACCGATGCAAGCTCTTGTATTGATGGGTTTTCGGGCCGGGTCGTTGGAGGGAAGACTCGGGCCATGATCAAAGCCAGGGTTCTTAATCTTGAGCAAGTCACTAGCAATGCATTGGGCTTGTTCAATAGGTTTGCTGCAAAGTATAGGTCCTCTCATGCTAATAAACACAAACTCTAGGTCCTTTTGTGCAATTTGGAGTGGACTTTATCTTTAATTAACTTCTATTTCATCTTTGTTTGTTGTATGTGTATGTGTATTAGCATATATACATGTAATGGAAAGGATATGTGAATATATATAGAAAGTTTTGGGATTAAAGTTGTGTTTTATTTGATATCTTCCATATAAGAAAGTTTTGGGATTAAGGTTGTGTTTTATTTGATATCTTCTAGATTTTATATGGAAAATAGTATCTCTTGTTAATTACATACAACTACATATAAGTTGATCTATAGCATGCACATTATATTTTATTTCTGATGAAATACTGAGTTGAACATTCAGAGATGGTCTCTCATAAAAATGAAACCTTTTAAATTTTAATTAAAAATTAAGCCATAAATTTGCTTCTACTTTTGTGGATGCATGCAAAATTACTAACCAAATTTTTGTAATCAGTATTGACTAGTAAATCACTTTCAATAAGTAAAATTGCTACACCATTTAATCTACCTGGACACATAATAGTTTTTCTAATATAAGTTAATATGGTGTGCTTTTATGGAAAAACAATTGTTATTAGTACTACTTTCAAGGTAAAGGTATCTATTAGTGGATAATTGTAATTATTACAAGTTCTAGTATTGAAAATGTTATCCCTAAATTTTTTTTTTTTTTTTGTACTTTTGTTAATTTTTTAGGCTTTCATAAAAATATAATTTTCTAAATTATGAATTGGGAGTTCAACGGATGAATAGATTAGCAAGCAATTCTTGGATCCCGTGATTAGATTATGAAGTGGAGTCTTTTATACATTCTTTAATAATGATTTTACTCTTAATTAATTTTCCAACCAATAGCTTCAAGATATGTCTTTGAAATAATATTATATAATATTATTTGATTAATTTGAACAATTCATATTAGCATTGTTGTATTTATTTAGTGGTCTAATTCTAATATTCTCAAATTTAAGGTCAACTGTATGAATTCTAACGTGGACGACAGATAAAGAGAAAGAACATCTTCTTTTTAAATTAATCTCGTAAAATTCAAATACCTAGAAAAAAGAATTATAATGATAAGTACAAATCCTTAATTTTTAATATATACTAAAACAAAACTAAATTTAACACATGTCAATTTATGGTTAAATCTTTTCTCACCTAAATTAAATTAATCTTAACCTTACATTGTCACTTGTCACTAATTAAAATGATGGACTCTCCACCCCCCTCATTTATTACATTTTGATTTTAGTAGTGATAATAATTTGATATTGAAATCTATAGATACGTACATCAATATAATATAATATGTTTATTCATGAAATAAAATTTGTGTATCAACTATGTACATAAATATTTATTATTCTTAGAAATATATTGATTTTACTTATTATTTTTTATTATTGAAACTATAATGATAATTTTACCTTTTTTATTATATTACATTTTAGTTTAGTTAAATTTATTTGTAAATTTATTCTTTTGACAAATTCCATAAAATACATGGGTGCCAACCTTATTAATATATAAGTCAAATTATATTATATTTAATGTAATGAGATCACACAATTGATTAACAAAATTTATTTCAATTTTTTATTTATAAATCTCGTTTATTATACAGGGCCTCTAGTTAGTATCTTCACAATTTAAATCCATTCTATAAAATTTATTTCATCAATTTTGTCGTGGCCACATGTTATTTAGTCACTACCAATTATCACTTGTAATTAGCGGCCCATAATACTAAGGCCTAAAGCCCAATTATTGGCCTGGTTTTCTCTATTGAGTTGTCATTAAAATGACCCGTTAATACTAGAATGTTTATTCGAGCCCATAAACTAAGCCCAACCACTTTATGATGAGCCCATATGAAAACCAATTTATGAATAAAGATAATGTAAATGAACAATGCCACAATTATCCCAATTGCATTTATCATTAATTTGATTAGCATATTAAATAACTTTTCCTTTAGTAAACCGTGACAAAATATTTTAATTTAATCATTTGTTAAATACTTAAATTAAACTTATATAAGATAGAACTACGACGTGAGTTAAATTAAACTTAAATCATTTGAGAAATTCATTTATTATATATAATTAAAAAAAAGATTAAATTGCAAATCATCTTAAAATTGGTGCATTTAAAAAACAAAAAAAAAACAGTATATAAGAATTTAACCCTTTGCACGCGGGAAATGTAGCAGAAAGCAATCGGAGAAATGGAGGAAGCCACAGTATCGCCATCACTTCCAGCAGGAGACGAAGACGATGAGCACGATTCCAAGGAGAGGGTTTCTTCAAGAATGGAAGGTCGTCAAGTCTCTCCTCGACGACGTCGTTTCCGCTCGCCGCGTCTCCGATCTATCCACCGTCCACACGATTCGATCCATTGTACGCCACCGCTACGTCCCTGACTTTATCTCCTTATTTGAGTGAATAGCTATGGGTTTTTTTTTTGGGTTAATTGATGTGTAGACTGCTCAAGTGTACTGAAATCGTGATGTGAGATTGTGTGTTTGTTGATATATACTTTTGATGATTGTGAAATTAGCTGAAGTTTGTATGTGGTGGTTGTATTTGTACGTTATGCTTCAAAGTTTGTATCTTTACTAGTCCTTAATGCTGAATCTAGCAGAATTATGTTTTTTTTTTGGTACAAATTGGGAGCTTTTAGTGTTTGTTGAAAGATGGAACGAATTTTTTGGCACAATTATGTCTGTGTATGGTAAAATTGTGGGCTTTTAGTTTTGCCTTAGAACAAAAAGCTTTTAGGGGATATATTATATCCGTTAATCTTGGCTGCTTCCGGCATTTTTGATAGTACGGAATATTTACTTTACTTTACAAAAGATAAACCTTCAAAATCAATCTTACTCTAAAGAATGCAGTTCCTATTCTTCGTTTGCATCAGAGTCGTCTTGCATCATCAAGTTAGATTGTAGATATGAATCCAATGTCCTAAAACGTAAGAGAGCAGTCAATAAACCTTTAAAATCGAATAGAAGAACTCATAATCGGTCATGATAATTGTATCAAAAATTTATTTAATGTACGAATCACGTAGCATCCATCTTTACTAAAGTTACATCGAAGATATGAGCAACATCCTCACTGTGTTGTTGGATGCAACTCTTTGGTAAGGCACAATCATTAATTGATAGGTGAGTTAATTTCTTGAGGCATCGCATGGCTTCCACACTCTTCAACTCTCTGCAACTATCTACATGTAATCTTCCTCGAGATGTGAAGTTTCCAAACCACTAATTTCAGATGTGACCGCCTATCTCTCTGATTAATTGAAATGTTTCAAAGTTTATAGTCGATTCATATGTAGTGGAAACTCTTTATTATTTGAGATAAGTAATTTAATCAAACAAATCTATATTTATGAAAATTACAATTAAATCCTATGAAAGGAAATTATGCAATATTTTGATCCAAATGAGTAATTAGTTTTAAATTTTTGATTACCTTATTTCTTATCGATATGCCACTATTCTATAACAATTCTTGTTAATTTATTGTTCGTTGAAATTGTTTGATTTCAGTTTTCATAATTCTTAAGGTCTATTTAATAATTGAATGAAAATTTAAAACCGGTAAAATGTAATTCACCTTATAAAATAAATGTCAATAATTTATACTACTATATAAATGCACACAATGCCAATTTTTATTAAAAATAAATATAACTAATTTATGAACCTCAATTGGTTTCTCCTGTGTAGGGTTTATGATGGCGATGTGATTGCGATCGCGTATTTGGAGAAGCTAGAGCACAAGTCAGAAGAGAAAGAAACCTGACTCTGCTAGGTTTCTGATACTTTGACATACAACTTCTTTCAAATCCTTACTATTAAGTTATTATTAAGTTATTATGACATGAAAGAGAATATTGTTATTTTATAAATTACTGTATATTATTATTATTTTGTAATGCAAAAAAAGAAAAAAAAAAGTTCCTTTATGAACTCTCCATGTCCAAAATAATTATTAAAATCTAGAAAAAAAGATAAACAAGAATAGTAGCCCCTGTTCCCTTTTCAAGTGAAAGTTTTTCCATACTATTGAGTACTTGATATTTATGTCCAACCCTAACGTAGAGCACAATCCTTTTGAAGGCCAAATTGGCATTGACCTGTTGGTTCAAAGTAGTAGAGCACAATCATCAACGTAAGTTTTTGTAATCCACATAGTCATTATTATTGTTGTTATTATCAATGGTGTTCACAGCTTCCTCCATATTGGTGAAATTTTTTAAGACCAATTTCTTGTCAAGATGTGCGGATGCAAAGTGGTATTCACCGCTTCTTCCACATTGGTGAAATTTTTTAAGACCAATTCATTTTCAGGATGTGCAGATGCAAAGTTTGTATTAATGCTTTTGACCATTGCATTCTTTATCAAATAGGTCTTGTTTCTTGTGAACTCCTTTCCTATGTTTTTGATATCTTCGTTGTAGATGATCACTCCAATTTGGACCCCCTACAAATAAATATCTCAACTTGAACTTAAAATTTTAAAGATTAACTTCATTAGATATATATTCTCTTACCTCCTCACCAATCATTATCAATTTTTGGATCTTTAAGGAGTTGTTTGTTCCGCAGCATATTTCGTGTCCAATTCGTAAAACTTTTAATAACAAGGAATTTGCTTTTTGTCCAATTTGCAAAAGTCTGATGGGCATAGTTGTTTTTTATCCTCTGATAAGATGATTAAAGAGTACAACTCATATTAAGACAATATATTCTTGAAACTATTGGAATTTAGTTTACAACACCAATGAAATAGATTTTTTTTTTTAATATTGCCACATGACCAACAAAATCGCACTAAAAAAATCGTATTTGAAAAATAAAATACCCTAAAAAATTAAATTAAACTGGTTAATTAATTTTGCAGGATCGAATTAGTCTATCAACTAAAACCTTTATTAAAAGAATAATTAATGTTTCTGCTCCAACTTTTCCCAACATTTTTAATTATTCATTCATAATTTTTTTCTGTGATAAATTGATAATAAGGATTACGATGGGGACAGAAGGCTGGTTTTTGCTAATAAACTTGGGCAGCACTGACATGGTATTCAAGTGGCCCAGCATACTATACAAAACAATGGTGTCTTCCATTGATCTCAGTATATATATCTATTGCAGAAAATGGGAGTTTGATTTTTGATGTACTGTAAATGGCCTACTCTATCTAAGTTTATATGCACAAGTATACAAGTTTTTTTTTTTCTAATAAGCTTCTTCTATATATACTTGTCCCCATGATTTATTAATGTGTCGGACATCTAATATACATCTTACTATTCTCATATCAAACACAAGAACTGATTTGTATTTATTTGTCAATAAGCATGTGGCATTAACCATCGAATACAAACATCATTAAACATAAAACAGGTTGGATGGAGGCAAATCGAATATAAAATAAAAATATATGAAGACAAACCAATATTGCCGATGAGGAAAAACTTGATGAGATAATAGTAATCTGCTTGCGCCCTTATCGTGGTACTTGTTATGTAGTTGTATAAATAATATAAATATGTCATATATATAATGTGTTCATATTAAATTAGAGTCCTAATAAACTTCTAATTAAATACGATATAAAATTTTTTCTTTAGTCAGGACTTTAAATTAGAGTTCTAATAAACTTCTAACTAAATCATATACAGAGGGTTCTTTTTAATTAGGACCTTAATTTATTAAATATTAATAGGATTCTACCAAATTTGGCTGATTAGGATGATAACATTGATTTGAATGGAATCTATTTTATTTGATTTTCATCTTTTAATTAAACTAACTTGAAATAAATAAAGTAATTATTCTTTAATTAATTTTGATGTACAAATGTGTAGGGGGACACGCTTTTTATATAAAACTAATTTAGATATTGTAATTAAGTAGTTAGTGAAATAAATAAAAGTAATTATCCCTTATACGAATAAATTATAATAATTTGGTGATGATGGAAAGTAGAACAATCCAAGTATTTATAAACAAATTAATACAATTTGATTAAGGATAAGAAACGAATTAATTCCTTATTCTTTAAGGAATGTTGTACTTTTCCTTGTCTTTTAACGAATGTTGTACACATATACACCTATACCTATGCTTATAAGCTGATATAATTTAACTAAATTGTCAATCGAAAACATTAATTGGAATGCAGTAAATTCTTGTAGAGATCCTGAAGGGCTTTCTTGCTTTTATGCTTGCTAATTGCAATTCGGAGTCTCTATTTCTTGTCATATATTAATTTTGTACTTTATTTTATCAGCACAAAACCCTCTTTTTTTTTTGGTTCTCGAAGAAAAGAGAGTAAAAAGCAGTAAGCATTTTGATCTCTCTCTCTCTCTCTCTCTCTAAGATTTTAATGTGTTTAACATTTGCAGGCTGTTGGAAGCAAGAAAGAAGAAACACAAAAAACCGAGAACAGAGGAGGACATGGAATTTCCTGGCTGTGAAGAGATTAAATTCGGAGAAGTTGTCCAAGCGCCTCTGAAGTTAACTAATCTTCCTAAGGTTCCAACTTTAATATTTTGCATTGAGCTTGATTTAAACAGAGATTGAATCACTGGTAGCATCATTTCATTAACCCAATCATTTTTCTTTGTAATTAAGGTGTTCAAGGCAGCTCAGATTGCTTCTCAAGAAAGGCTCCGTTTACAAGCAGTTGATACATACAGGAAACGTAAAGGATGGGAATCAAGACCCGGGGTTAAGCTTCCTGCACCAGTGACCGCGCCCCTATTTCCCTAGTTGACCGGATACACAGAAACTAGATAAGCCCTCCTATTCGTGGACATATTATCAACTTTATGTTCATGGATGAAATGTACTTGAACGAGGTAATATTCAGTTGGGGCTATTGAAAGCTAGTCAAAAGTTGATCGCTCAACAGCAATGACAGTGTACAAGTTTATTGTATACAAAAATTACATAATGAACTTAGAAATTCATAGTCATGAACAAACAATCTACAATCAAGCAACGAGTTACCTTGGGCGACATAGTTGGGACAAATATTATGAGTCAAGATTCATCTTACACTAAACAATGTAGTTTCTATTCTTGGGCTGCATCAGAGTCGTCGTCTTCATATGAATCCTCTTCGGTTGCATCAGAGTTGTTGACTTGATATGAATCCAATGTCCTAAAATGTAAAAAAAAAAAAAACGGTTAACAAACCGTTAATCAAATAGAAACAACACATAATTGTTTATGATAGTTATGATGAATTGATTTTCATATACAAATATTCAAAACACTGACACTTGTCTACAAACATCAACAAGTGGTCATTAATTCATTGCCAGAAAAGAAAAGCGAATTCTGCATGTATAGGATTGAAAGCTAAATTCCCATCAAATTTTAAAACAAGAAAAGACAAAATGTTTCGTCAAAATACAAAATCCAAACATGATAATTGCATAAATAATTTAATGTTTAAAAAAAAGAGGAAAAATAACAACATTTATAGGTTTTTCATTAAAAGAAATATTGTTATCCTGATAAAAGATTGAGAATCACAAAAAATAAAAATAAAAAGGACTAGCAAGCAAGCAAGCAGCAGCAGCACTACATTATACTCATAAGAGCAATGTGATTGTAAAATTTTATGAAAACAAAAATAAAAACCAAAATAAATGAAATGATTAATCATATAACGTTGATTCTGTATTGCCAAAAATCTGAAGTTGTTATTCCAATTATGAGTGAAGATCTAAGTTTTCATGTACAAATCTATCCACTAGTGTTGAATCCAAAATGACCAAACAAATACATACTTGACGGTAGTAAATTTCGTATGAGATGGTGAATATTAAAGTATAAATAAGCTAGAAATAAAAAATGATAATACACTTACCGACCATCTATTCGACATACGCCCATCAACCCATATCGCGGGGATATGGGAGACATCTTCAATTTGTTGTGCAATACAACTCTTTAGTAATGGACAATTATAAATATATAATTGAGTTAATTTCTTGAGGCATCGTGTGACTCCCACACTCTTCAACTCTTTGCAGTCATGAAATTCTAATGTTTCTAGATATGTGAGGTTCCCAAACCATTCTGGCAATGCTTCTATTCTGAATTTCCTCAAGTCTAACTCAGAAAGAGCATTGAGATGTTGAAGCGAATGGGGAAGAGAGTCCCAATCCTCCAATATTAATCTCTGAAGTGAATAGGATGCAGCTTGCAACATTCCATCAACAGCCTTCTTAGCACTATCACTTGAATCTGAAGCTGCAGGTTTGATGTGTAAATCTTGCAAGTTGTGGAAAACAGCAGGGGCTGGGGGTGAGATGAGTTTGGGAACATTCCAGATTTCGAGTGAGTTGAGACTAGACAATTTAGGCAGAGTATCAATTATCACAGGCAAATTCATTAAGCTGCTCAAATTTCTTAATGTCAAAATCTGGAGTGAGGGAGCACACATTTCACATGGCAAACTGATGAGCTCTTCACAGCCACTTAATACCAACGATTCAAGTGATGTTAAGCCTTGGGATTCTCCATCGCTTCTATATGCTATTGACTTCAGATTTGGGCATCTTTTTATATTCAACTCCTTGAGAGAATTGAGGGTCTCCAGACCATCTGGTAACTCTCTAAGCTTGCCACAATCGAATATTTTCAGTCTTAAGAGATTTTGATTGTTAAGAAACCAAGCGGGGAGATATTCCACTTCATCTAATCCACAAATCTCAAGATGTGAAAGAAATCCGCATATGTGTAAGCTAGAATTCAATTCCTTATGACATGATGAGAATTGACTTGGATCAATCCTCAATTCTCTGCACCCTATGATTTCCAAGTGTTCAAGGCAAGGGAATACCTTTAATTCAAGTGGACACTCATTTTCAGCCAATTCTATTTCTATCCACTCTACCAACTTTGGCATATATGACAATATGAGTCGTCGAAGCACCGGAAACACCACAATTCTCTCCTTGCAACTACTATCGATGAATGAAGAACGTATGGATTTCACATTCCACATATTTGACAAAGACAGAGATTTGAGATGTCGCAAGTGCCCCATCATTGGAATTTCTTCACATTCATTGCAATCTTTAAGTGACACCTTCACCAAATTATCAAGTCCTTCAACCGTATTCGATGGAAATGTTGTGCCTTCGAATCCAATTATCTCTAACCTCTTCAAATCTGGATGAGGTCGGAGACCTTCCAACACATTCACATCAGTTGTTTCACCTTCTCTAGACATACTCCACTCCAACACTAAGTTGAATATTTTTGGATTCTCGAATAAATGTGCACTCTCAGCCTCTTTTCCATCGTGCACCTTTTCAAGCTTTGAAATATGCAACTTACCTTGGAGGTCTTTCAACTTTCCAAGCTCTCCAATTCCGTAGCCCTCTTCCTTGCCCACATGATAGTATTCCAGTGTTTGAAGATACGTTAAGCTTCCAATATTCGGGGGTAATTTTGTTACATACGAAAGATGAAGATGCCTTAAGTTGATCAAGTATTGTACGGTAGTTGGAAGCTTGCTTATTTGATCATTGTCTGCTCTTAGTGTTTGCAAGTGATAGAGATCACCAATCGAGTCCGGCAAATCTCGAATATCTGTACGAGAAATTTGAAGATATCTCAAATGTATTAGCTCGTTGATTGAACTAGGCAACTCCTTAAGATCAAAATTCATCAAAGTTAAAGTATGCAGGCTTTTGAAGTCCAAAAACATGGTATCAGAGAGTATTTCACTCTTGTAGAACAACGTACGCCAACGTTCTTTTGGAATAGAACTTGATACATGATCACCATTTTGGCTACCAATATATTGAACTTGATAGATTTTCTTTGAAACAATGCATGCCAGATCATGCAAAAGATCATGCATGCTACAGTGTGTTATGTTGTCATACTCATCTCGCTTTGCAACTTGTAACAAGGAATTCTGCACAAGGAAGTAGAAAAACTTGTTGCCCTCGACCTCCATGCCTTTTTTAGGATCAATTTGAAGAAATCCTTGTGCCATCCATAGCTCAATCAGTTGTTGCTTGTCGATCACTTTACCTTTGGGGAAAATCGAGCAGTATGCAAAGCACCTCTGGAGTGATGGTGGAGACAAATGATCAAAACTCAATTTCAATATATTTGAGATATCATTATCTTCAACTTGAAGATTTGAAAGCCACTCCCGTGCAATTGAGATCCACTTATCTTTGGGTGTACGGTGTAGCAGTCCTCCGACTACGTTGGCAGCTAATGGCAGACCTTGACATCTTTTTGCAATGTCAATTCCAATGCTCTCAAACCATAATGGAATATCTTCATTTTCTTTCAGAGCCTTTTGTTTGATAATGGACCGGCAATCTTCTAATGACAAGATATTCAAGTTATAAATATCAAGTGTGCGAACAATCAAAGCAACCTCTTCACTCCTAGTCGTAACAACGATGAAATTTCCCTTGGTAGAAGTAATTCCAGACAAGGAATTTTTAAAATCTTCCCACATCCGTGCATCTTCATTCCAAATGTCATCAAGAACAAGGAGATATTTTTTATCTCCCAATGCTTTTCCTAACTTTTTCAGAAGAACCACCCTATTCCCATCCACAATTCTTTCAGATGTCAAATTTTCAAGAATATTTCTCAACACAACAACCACATCAAAATCTCTAGAAACATGGACCCATATTTGCTCCCCAAAGTGAGCCTTAATTTTTTTGTGATTGAAGACTTTCCGGGTCAATGTCGTCTTTCCCAACCCACCCATTCCAACAATAGGAAGAACAAATAAGGGTTCTTCACGTGCCAACATCTTATCAACTATATGTAAAACATCTTCGTCTCTTCCAATAAAAATTGGATCAAGAGTGTCTGGATCAGTTTCTAAAGGAAGAGCATATTCAATTGCCGGTCTGCTATCAAGACGGAGCTTGGTTGCATCGTCTTTAAGAGACTCAAAACTAACACAGATGTCATTGATTTTACGAGCAATACCGCGACGACGAACATAGCCATTGAAGAAAGTGAAACATTTTACCTTTTTTTTCTCTCCTCGGATTTTCTTCATTTTCCTTTTGATGTCATCATATTTGAGCTCATCCAAAACATTATGAGCATCGAACGCCACATCATCAAGCTGCTCCAGCCATTCTTTGACAGCCTTTTCGGTTATCAACTTCTTCTCAGCATCGTCCAAGTAACTTTGGATTAGAGTCAAACAATTCTGAAGTTTGTGAGCGTTCTTCTTGAGACCTCGGATCAGTGAGATCTCTCCCTTGGTAACGTCGATCAGATTTTGAAACAGAACTTGAACAGCAGCAGCTCCAACTCCATCCATTCTTTTTTTCCAGTGAGAGAGTTTTGAGAGAGTGTATGTAAGTGCTTGGTGAGAAGTGAGAACAGCAATGGTGTGTGAGATTCGAGTTTCTTTATTAATTTCAGATGTTCTTTTTCTGAATGGAATTCAGATAAGGTAGGTAGAAAATTGCGAGCCAGGCTGGGTAGGACCCATTTGGGATAAGGTAGATAGAAAAATGACATACCAATCGAATTTACTGTTTTCCACAGTACTTGTACATATAATATAGTAAACTCTAAATATTTAGATATTATAAAATGTTAAATAATGTATATTTTGGATGAGTACTTATTTTTTAATCCTTAAAGTTATAATGTTTGACAACTTGTGAAATTAATTAATACTATTCAAATTAAAAAGAAAAATATATATATATATATATATATGAAAAATTGGTAAAAATAACCCTTAAGTTTGCCAACTTTAGGAAAATGATCTTTAAATATTGACATTTTTAAAACTAACTCGTAACTAAAAAAAATTTGATAAAAATGACCTTTGATCGGTTCTAGTAGGCTGTATATGTGTCACATAATTTGAGTTTATTTTCTTTTTTTGAAGAAATTAAATTTTAATATCATTATAAATTCCACATAGACATATAAAATGACTTTGGGAAAATATAAAAATTAAAATATCCCATTTAATCAATATAAAAATATATAAAGTAAAAAATATTAATTATAAAAAATCAAAAAAAAAATTTCCAAAAAATCAAAAAAAAAATTTCCAAATATTAATTAAAATCTTTTAAGATTTAAATATAAACTGAAATTATTTGGAAATTAAAAATTTAAGATTATAAATTAAAAAATTTAAAGTCTTAAAAGATGTTAAATTTAAATTTAAATTAATTAAAGTCTTAAAATAATTTTTAAGATTAAAAACTAAAATCTTTATATGGAAATCTTTAAATTTAAATTATAATTTAAATATTTAAATTTCAGTATATCTTCAAATATAATTATAATATTTTAAATATAAACTGAAATAAATTAAATATAAATTGAAATTTTAACTCACTGAAGATCTGATTTTAGTTTTAAATAATTTTAAAACTGAAATATATAATTAATTATATTTATATTTAATAATTTTAGTTTATAATTAAATATATTTTTAAATAATCTATTGAAGAGCTAATTTCAATCTTAAATTATATACTGAAATTAAAATATTTTAATTATTAAATATAAATTATATGCTGAAATTAAATAAATTATAAATTATGTAATGAAATCTTAAAATAATTTAATTCCCTAATTTCAGTCTTAAAAATTTATAAATTATTTTTTCTGAAATTAAAATTTTAAAGTCGATGTTAAATTTAAATTATTTTAAAAATTCTCTAATTTACCTTTTATTTTAGTTATTTGCAAATTATTATTTTTGATTTTTTATAATTAATATTTTTTACTTTATATATTTTTATATTGATTAAATGGGATATTTTTTTTTTATATTTTTCTAAAGTCACTTTATATGTCTATGTGGAATTTATGATGATTTTAGAATTTAATTTCTTCAAAAAAATAAAAATAAAAACTCAAATTATATTGTATATAAGCATGTAACCGGACGGTTACCTGTTGGAGCCGGTCAAAGGTCATTTTTATCAAAAAAAAATTAGTTATGGGTTAGTTTTTATCAAATGCTAATATTTAGAGGTCATTTTCCTAAAGTTGACAAATATAAGTGTCATTTTTACCAATTTTTGACATATATATAACTTGCTATTAAGATTTAGTAGAACGATTGTAATATTCATAGTGTCTTGTCTTATAATTTTAGACATATGCAAAACTAAAAAGTAATAATCTATGGACAGAAACAAAATTTTAACATATTATAATTAGCAAGATTGTTAGTCAGCAAGATTGTTCCATAACAGTTGTGATCATTACGATTAAAGGTTAGTCAGCAAGATTGTTTTTGGTATAGTTTTGTTCCATAAATTCTAATTTACTTTTAAATAGGAAAAAGAGATTCAATGACCTAGACATGGTCAATCGGTTCGAACCGTCGGTTTGTCCGATTTTTTGTTTTTTTCATTTATGGTTTGATTGGTTTTAATTTTTTTTTTTTTTTTGCATTTTCCTTTATTTATTTCATCATACTAACATTAAAGTTTATTTAAATTTTATAATTCATGAACACCAAACTCCAAAATGAATTTTAAGTTGGAAAAATGCTATAATATCTATTAATAATTATGGATCCACGATAGATTTATGAATTAAGTTTAAAAAAATCATTAATTCGTATTGGTAAAAGAAAAAAAAAACAAGATAGATTAAAATTAATTTTATTTTTCAAAATTAATTCATATTTAGAGAGTAGCTAGAGTTAGGCGTGACCACGCCTAACTGCAAAGAGTCTTCTATTTTATTTTATTTTTAATCTTTGAGACTAGTTGGAGTTAGACGTGGTCACGCCTAACATGAAAGAGTGTTCCCTTTTTTTTTTTTTTTTTCTCTAATTCCCTCTTTTCCCCTTTTTTTTTCTTAATCACACCATAATCTTTCATTGAAAATGAAATGATGAAAATTACAATTATGAATGAAAAAAAATTACAAGTTACAACTCAATATATTACAATCTTACATCAATATTGAATTTAAAAAAATTACAAGTTTGTATAAATAAATGAAAGGTTAAATTTATTTTTAATCCTGCCCTAAAGGCACTGTCCGTTTTTAGTCCCGTTAAAATTTGATTTTCAAATTTAGTCCTATAATTGAAAAAATTGTCCAATTTAAGTTCTTTTTCTCCTGGTTTTCGATTTCCCAATCATATTCCGATGAGTGTGCTACACTCGCCCCCAATCTGAACATTTCAACATGACATGGTCCTTTTTTTCACATGTGGAATTTCTTTTTTGATATTATTTCATTTACACTTAATTGACACATCTATTTTTTATTTAATTAATTGAATTTTCAATTTTTTATTTTTGTTTGATTGAGATTTATGCTTTATATTTCATGTTTTTATGTTTTTTATTTAATTAATTGAATTTTCTATTTTTTTGTTCTGTTTTTTATTTTTGTTTGAATAAAATAATATCAAAAAGAACTTTCACGTGTAAAAAAAAGGATCACGTCAGCATAAGTTGGCGGAAATGTTCAGATTAAGGGCGAGTGTAGCACACTCACCGGAATCTAATTAGGAAATCAAAAATCAGGCCAAAAAAGGACTTAAATTGGACAATTTTTTCAATTATAGGACTAAAATTGAAAATCGAATTTTAATGGGACTAAAAACGAACAATGCTTTTAGGACAAGACTAAAAATGAATATATCCCAATAAATGAAAGAAGAGGTAAAAAAAAAAAAGTTGAAAGAGCTTGAATTTCATTCTAAGTTTGGAAGTCAAATTAAAATTACACTTTCAAATTTAGAATGAAATTGCCTAGGTATCCTTAACAAAATTAAGAAATCAAAGCTCATGTAGTTCTCTTACCTAAACTTGTCTTCATTCATCAACGTTTGTTCTAGCGGAGGAAGATGTGTTTGAATCGTAGTCATACGTATCATCAATATCTTCATCTAAATATGAGAAATCTAGATATTTTTGACGTCTTTTGGCTCTCACCCAATCTTCAAGAACAATAACGTTTTATACATTCTCGATGCTCAATTTTAATCTTCTTGGATACAACATATGATCTCCTTTGGAAAAGCTTGATCTACGGAGATGGTTGAGACGAGACTTGCAAATATTTCTTGCTCAATAGTAGCTAAAATAGGATAAATGGTAGTCATTTTTAACCACCACTTCAGTAGATCCAATGGATTTGCAAAATCAATTAATTCAAAAGTAGCAGTTAAATATAAATCTAATTTTTGACAAGGGTTAAAGCCTTTAGCTCGTTTTTGTGTTCTATTATCATAAAAATTGTAAAATTGACTAAGATTACCACCAAAACTAGATGAATAAGAGGAAGAACTACTACCTCCTACATTTTGTGCACCTACATCATCACTAAAATCACCAAATAATATTTTATATGCTCTAAATAATTCGACTAACGATTGTTTAGCTCTACCAATAACTTTAATATAATTAGGAACATATTCAACTTCATCATATTCTCCTAATATAAAATTTGAGAACAATACACTATAATACATTTTTAATAATTCTTCTAAGCCATCTTCTCTAATTTTAGGATCTAATAATTTAGCATAAAAAAATAAACCGGGTATTTCATGAAAATATTTTAACCATTTTGATTTCATCACTATAATTGTATCTCCTAAAATAGGACATGTAGAATACTCATTAAAAATAAAAGCAATTTTTACACAATGATTTAAAACTAATGGAGAAGTAGGATAATTGTAACACCCCTTTTAGTAGGGTAGTTTACTTCTACTAACTCAAGCTTAACTATCCAACTTATAAAAATCTTCATAAGGATTCATATTTTATTTTTTTAAAGAAAGCAACAGAAACAAACTTCGTTAAGAAACATGTTAGAATTTGAAAGTAATTAAATTGTTTGAGTAAATTTTCGTCAAAAGAAATAGAAACGAAAGTCTTGTTAGCATGAATACTTAAAAAATATCTTAAAACCAATTTCGAGGTCGTCGCCATCAATCACGCTTCAGCACTACTACCCCTTTGCATCACATCTTATCTTTGTCTTTATCTGCAATATGAGGAAAATAATATAAGCGAAAGCTTAGCAAGTACATCGCCTAATCTCACAAAAACATTTTTTTTGCAACTTTCGATAAAAAAACAAGAAATCAGCTAATAAAACAATATATATTCTCTTATACTTGAAAATAATATATTGGGCCCCAACATGGTGCCAATACGCACAACTTTGAAGAACCCGTGGTAGCAAGCCATTCAAATTCAAACGGAGCAACTAAATATTGATATGACGGTCTAGGAGCCCTTAGCTTCTTCTAATGGGTGGTTTGGGAGCCGATACCAATCTTTGAAATTATATAAGACTATATATATATATATATATATATATATATATATATACTATCTCAAAGTAATTTTCTCACTTTACATAAAAAGATTCACTTCTCTCATACTTGATCGAAACGCATGGATTTACATCACTTAACAATCATCATTTTATATTCATAAGGAAATATAAAATAAAATTCACAAAACACACAGTTTAGCAAAACATTAAAACATATTCTCAAATAATAAAAATAAGCATTTACATAAATTTTACATTAACATTGAACAAATAAAATAAAACTACTCATACTACAGATGAGAGATGTACTTATCTAAAGTTGCGAAAACTTATAATACTTCAAGACCCCTTTAAATATGTTTTAAATTCTCTCAACCAAATCTAAAGGGTAAACAATTGATAAAATGTATAATTAGAATTTATTCATCTACTAACAATGTAAATGTCTAACTACTTGCCACTGACAATGTTAATCTAACTACTTAATACCATTAATATATAATTTCGAAGCACTCAAACTCAAATCATTTATGTTAGAAACTAAATTGCTAAATTATTTATAAGTCTTTATAAGTACACTCAAATCATAATTAATTGATGTCCATCATTAAGTAGGAAGCGGCTAGTAAATATAAGTGTATTTAAGTAATCATTCGACCATAATAACTTTCTAAAAATCATAGTTGGGTATTCGATCGATTATAGTTATATTTTCTTAGTTCTATATTTTTTTCTTCATGATAAACTTCTTTGACACCATTATAAATATATAACCAACTTTTAACCCCAATTAACACTATATCGTGATAACATCGTGATAAACTTCTTTGACACCATTATAAATATATAACCAACTTTTAACCCCAATTAACACTATATCGTGATAACATCGTGATTTATGAAGAGAGAATCAAGAAAATAAATAAAATATGAAAGCTTAAATTAATCAACTAATTAGTTGTCTATCCTAGCAATAGTAAAGCCTTTAATGATTATAAAAATTCTGGCCAAAAATGTACAGAAACTTGGAGGCAAAACCCACTGACCCAAACTTTATTAATTATGCAGGGTTGCGTAATGATTTTCTTGAACTTTATCTTTATTTCCCTAATTACTTAAATATGGGCTAATGAAAATTTCTATTCAAAACATATATTCTACCTATTGTTTCCTTTAATTATTTTATTAAAAAAATTAAGGTCATAATTTTTTATTATTATATATCAAAAGAACTAATTAGCAAGATTACCTGCAGAAAATGGCGGCTAGACTTTAAGTTTTAATGGAGAGATTCTAAATTCAACTTCCTTTTTTTTTTATAGGAGACCCTAAGTTGTGGACTCCTAAAACTTCTCAACTACTACTTCCTTATCTCAATCAATTCATTTAAATTTTAAAATTCTACATTTAATGTGATATGATTTTAAATCTACTAATTATTTAAGAACTCCAATCATATAAGGTGTCATATATAAATTATTACATAACTACTTTTACTATAATTTATTATTAAATCATGATAAATAAATAGAAGTCTATTACTTCTTAAAGAGATTTTAATTAGAAATTTGGGGTATTGCCATAATAACAATCGAATAATTCTCTAGTTGTCTCTTCTTGAGTGTCTCTCGGCAACTCTTCTTTTTGATCGGCAAAGGCGGAGTGGTATTAGGGCCTAGAGTTGCCTCCAAATCATCACATTTTTACTCAAATGAGGAGGGTAAGAATCAATGATATCATCTAAAAGCAAATTTTGTGATGGTGACATATGACTTTTTCCTTTCATACGGGATGAAACAACGGAAAAAGAAGTACCTCTTCTAGATATTTTTTTTTCTATTTTGAAAGAGTGAAATATAATTGAGCTTGAAAATTGCAATGGAAGAGTAGTAGCTATGAGAGTGTGAAATTGAAATGAAATGGAAGAGACTAAGCTATGAAATTGAAATAACAAGTATCATAAATAATGAATTGGAGCTTGAGAGTTGTGAGAGAGATTGAAGAATGGTGTGAAAATTAAGAATGAAGTGTAGGTATTTATAGAGATCATCATTCATCGTTTAAAAAAAAAAAGGATTGCTCGGTTCGAATCGCCGGTTCCGGTTCGGTTCGAACTGTCGGTTCACAACAGTCAAGTCATCATGACCCTCCATGTGGCTTTTTTCAAAAAAAATAAAAATTATTTGGCCGGTTCGAACCTCCGGTTCACAACGGTCAAATCATCTCGACTGTTGATCATCAATGATCGACTCATCTAAACCGTCCACGTGTCACACCCAATAATAAAAAAAATAAAAAGAAAAATCAGAAAACCGACGGTTCACGATTTGAAAATTTACTGAATCAAAACAGGGTCAACGATTTTCCGAACCGGCTGATCACCTCTACAATGACCAATGAAAAAAGAGTGTTTTTACAACTAATGATTGTCAAATAGGACACTTCACAAAGGATGAAAAGTATTCTGTTAAATTTTGATATACAATAGCTCTGAATCTTTAACAACAAAAATTCTAATCTCCCTCCTAAAATGAAGAATGTTTGGGGTACGTGCACTTGTAGTTTGTAGCAATGTTACTAAGCGCTACAAATAATGTTAATTTTAGAAGACTTGCAATAATATATTTCTAAACATTTGGAATTTGAATCAATTGAACTAACATGAAGGGATTAAGATTTGACATATTGGTATTAAACAAAAATGTCTGAGACGTTGGAAGGTGATCGATGACGGTGCAAAGAGCGTTATGCACCGTATTGATTGATGCTCCGATCGATGATCTTGAATCCATCACTAATCACATCAAGAATGTCTGACTAATCACATCAAGAATGTCTGATGAACATTGGCATATGCAAGAACACCAGCATTTACCTGCACACAAAGGGCAACAATATTAATTGTCTAAAATCTTATGCTTGTGTGATTTTTTCTTCTTTTAAGTTTGCATTTAACTTTCAATAGCTTGTTATTTTGTCATTTAAATAAACAATTAATTACATGAGCATATATTAATTCAACAATTAGATATGTAAGCTAATTTATACAAAATCATATAAATTATAATGACACATATATAAAACCTGATCAATAAGATCCAAATGCAAGTATGCAGACTTTTGAAGACAGAAAACATGGTATAAAAGGGTACTCCACCATTGAAGAATAATGAACGCCAACATTCTTTTGGAATAGAACTTGATTCATTTGCATCGTTGTCGCCATCAATATATTGAACTTGATAGATGGTGGAACGTGAGCGGATGCCGGTGGTTGGTTGAGAAGACCAATATTTTGCTCGACTTTGCTAATTATACGGTTATACCTCATATCTATAATCAGGCAGACTGGGGCCTAGTGTCTCGACACGAATTAGTTATTATTTAGATCAGTTCAAACAAAAAACAGAGGAGGCCAAGGACAACCTAGCACCTAGACAGAGCCTAGACGAGGATTTTTGGAACACTTTGAATCAAAGAATGCAGAAAAATGCATAATAAATGTCAAAAAGTAAAAGATCACAATGTTCTAAAGGATCTGAAGCCTCATTAAAAGTGAGGATTTACACGTAATAAAAGTTTATCGTAAAAACATGAACGAAGCATCTACTATTTAAATTAACAGAGTTAAAGTAGAGCAGTTGTTGACTAACTAATTCATGTCAAGATTGATGGGCTATAGTAGAATGCTGCAATTGTAGCATCCCTGCACAGATCAATTTTGGTTAAATTTGAAATTCCTCAAGTTAGTCTTCTCAAATAACTAGCAACTATGCTGAGAATACGATAAAGTGTATCAAATTAAAAATTCATAATATAAAGTAATTTTTTTAAAATTTATACAAAAGATTAACCATGTCAAATAAATCATAATCGTTGATTTCAGACACAAGTATGATGAGAATTTGTCCAATACGATAAAGTGCATCAAATTAAAAGTTCATAATGTAAAGTAAAACTTTTTAAAATTTATACAAAGGTTTAAGAATTTAAGGAAATTCTTCATATTTAAACTCACTATTTCATTGTTGTAATTGGTTGTTGATTTTATTTTAATAAATTTGATTATCAATTACTAGGGAGTATATAGTTTATTCTTTCCTTAGGCTTAATGAAGTACGAAGCGACACTAAAATTAACATTATTATTTGGATTATTATCCAGAAAAGGTATTATCGCAAAATACTACTTACAGTAGAAAAGGTTTTACAATGAACATCATTACAATTTTCATAGTGATAATCAAATGTCGATACACTTTTAAGTCATTATTTAATAACATACATTAGAAATAATGTATTTGAAAAATTTAGCAATTAAACTATTATGCAACATTTCAAAATATGAAAAAATAGAATATAAATGGTGATGCTGTTTAAATTATTAACTTTTTGATAATATTTGGACTTTAACAAAATTATTACTAACTTATACAGAATTATTGTATACTATTTTTATAATTAGTTGGGCCCCGAGTAAAATTATTGGGTCCATTACTGAGTGTAGTGGTGATTCAATTTAATTATTAATGGACGGTCTTGATAATATGAAGTGATTATGGGAAATTGTTAGAATGAACAAATGAGTCTGGTGTTGAATGAAATATTTTTTTTTTTCAAAAATTAATATAGGGAGTTGAGGTGTGGTGATATCATCGTCCATTAATTAAGGGTATATATGTAATTTAAAGTAAAAGAAAAAAACCATAATAATATAATGACAAGTTTCTCTTTATAGAACAGATGAAAATAGTAAGTAGATCTATCTTTATTAGATGGGGAGTAATATTTAATTAGATTTGTCAAAATATTATTATTCCTTACTACAAATTTTAGTTAATGTATTTTAATTCTAGTGTCAAAGAAGCATATCAATAAAGAATTCAAATTAATAAAAATGATGAGTATTTAGACACGAGGGAAAATTTTTGAAAATGATGAGTATTTTAGAAATATTTATAAGAATATCTAATAATTTTTCAAATTTTGTGATAATATCTTTTAATTTTGAAAATTTGATATAAATATTTCATTATCGACTACAAGTTGTAACTCAACAGATAATCGTTGATGTGGTGTTTCTTTCTTTCTTTGTTCTTTTTTTTTTTTTGGTTGCTTATTTGGTTTTGTTATTTTCAGTTTTTATCTATATGACATTTTTTTTTTTAATCTATATGACTTATTTGAAGGGAACCACCATATATGACTTGCACAAGAACAAGAATTAAAAAAAATATTTCGAGAAAGTTGAGGTGAGCATGGTTCACAATTGACTATGATTAAACCATTACAATATTCAAAATCTCACAAATTACATTTATAAAAGAGTAAATTACTTTTTTTGTCCCGTAAATTAGGGAGTCTAGCATTTTCGGACACTTTTGTTTCGGGCTGGCTGATTTTGACATTATTTTACAAAAAATGGCAATTTATGCCCAATTTCAGCCCGAATGGCTTATTTGGGCTGAAATTGCACGTGATATGCACGTGTGGGCGTAATTTCGGGCTGACCGGGCCTAAATCGAACACGCTGGCAATTTTTAATTACGTGGCAATTAAAAAAAGAAAAATATTTTCCACTTGAAAATTTGAGTGCACATAACGGGTTAATCACCTCACTTCTCATCGTTTTCAAAGACGCATCTGAGTTGGTTTCATCAAAAGTCAAATGAGCCTGTGTTTTCTCCTTAGCTAACAATGCATCAAGCTCCTCATTCTCCCAGAAAAAATCGTGCTCAAACAGAAAAGTAAAAGGGTTATTGTGAATCTCATTAAAATCGTTGATTTCGGGTTCTTGAAGCCCGAAATAGCGCCGCCTACACATTCATCAATAAAGGGCATCAGAGATTGGGTTTTGGAGAAGGGATTCGTGCTCCTGGAATTTCGAAACCATCTTCTTCTTTGGAGAAGAAGACGCCGGGCCTCTGCTCATTATCTTTATGACAAACAAAAGCTCAATCGATTAAATATTGGGCTCTGTAGCATTTCTAGCTGTGTATGTTTTTACCCCTTTTATTTTCTTCTTCTTCAGAGAGAGAGAGAGGGAGAGAATGGGTGTTAGAGTTTTTTGATTTTTGATTTGGGGGTTGAATTTTTTGATTTGGGGTTAGGGTTCTTATATTATTTTGGGTGATGAATTTTTAGAAACCCGTTATGTGCACTCAAATTTACAAGTGAGAAATATTTTTTCTTTTTTTAATTGTCACGTAATTAAAAATTGCCAGCATTTTCGATTTAGGCCCGATCAGTCCGAAATTACACCCACACGTGCATATCACGTGCAATTTCAGCCCAAATAAGCCATTCGGGCTGAAATTGGGCATAAATTGCTAGTTTTTGTAAAATAATGTCCAAATCAGCCGGCCCGAAACAAAAGTGTCCGAAAATGCCAAACCCCCTAGTTTACGGGGTAAAAAAAGTAGTTTACTCTTTATAAAATTACATTGAGTTCTAAATCCATGTCATATCAAGTTAAAACATAATTATTCTAAATATTACTAAACTTGTATCCTTTTATTTCACTTATGTATTTCTCGTACATTTCACTATAAAATCATGTAGTGAAAGACAGTTTAATGCAAAACCTTTTTTTTTTTTTTCCTTGCAAGTGTGTATAAAAAAGCTAAAAAAAAAAAATTAATGATGAGATTGAGATGGAAGACTGTTTGATCTGGAATGCAAATCGATGGAAATCTTGGAATAAAATTTGGTTCAAAAGAAAAAATTTATATAACTTGTGAAATTTTTATATGCGTGCATAGTTTTATTTCTATTGTTTACACAAAATGTTGTTGCACTATTTCAAGCACTTATTAATAACATTAGTCTCTCTAATTTATTTATTTATACGGCAACACGTCAACAATGATGCTGACAAAATTGGAAGAAAATATGGATGAGCATAACTATATAATTTAAAAAATAATTTTTTAAAATTATATTAATAAAATTTGAATGAGATTTCAATATAAGATTTTATTTTACAAAATCTAGTAGAGTTTCTTACTTTTTAACAACAAACTTATTATTTTGCAAATATATTTTATTTGAAATATTAATAAATTTTATTATTTTTTAAAGTATCATCTTCGAGACCTTAAACGCACAATATAAATACAAATTCTCAAAATATTTTTATTCTATTCGAAATATTAAAATTAAATTATAAAACTCTGCAACACAGTTTTTTAATGAATAAAATAAATATGAAAATTAGGATTTGGAGAATAATTTAGACATTTTTAATTGGATTATTATTATAAAAGACTAAGGGTGGTAGGGTGTGAAGGTTTATTCCATCAATTTCGATTTCGATGGAAATATAGGTATTTTAATTTTATGGAAATATCGATATCGGTGGAAGGGTTTCACATAATTTCTAAAACATAGGGAATTTCATGCCGAATTTTCAAACTACGAGGGGTTTCGCGTAATTATCCCTAAACAAAAGTATATTGATTTTAGATTTTCAATAAGACATTTTTGTCCTCATATAACAAATTGGACACGCATATTTCTTAGCTATTTGTTACAAAGGTTTAGCCATCAATTACCTTTTCTTTTAATATCAAGCATTTGATGGAGAGTTGTGATACTTCTATACCTTATTATTTAACTCCAGGTTCAGTCTATATGTGCATTCAATAATTAACTAACATAACATCATAGTGAATGCTCAATCTGAATTGAGTTTCAAAGAATTTATGATTATTTCAGTCTAAATTGCTCTCCATCTCTTAGCAAAGCCATACCCATCTCTGTCAATAATCAGTTTGTAGTCTATCCAAGTTTTTTTAATCCCTATTTTTGTCATAATGCATTTATTTCTATTGCATTTCAAGTTTGTATTTCGTTTTACCAATACATGGATATATATTGAGAAAATGTTATTTATGAAACTAAATATGAGATTATAATGAAATATAAAAACATTCAAGATGTTGAAGTGAAAACAGTGTATCTATAAGTGCTGTTACAAATTAAATGCAGCAACAACAATAATGATAATATGATATACTTAAGTACATGTGTGGTTATGTTGTTATAATAATTAGCTTACCATATGTTGAAAAATCACCCAGCTTTCAAATCTTCAAAGCACTCCCACTTGTCTACAAACATCAACAACTACTCATTAATTTATTGCCAGAAAAGAAAGCGAATTCTGCATGTATAGGATTGAAAGCTAAATTCCCATCAAATTCAACCAGAAAAAGTAATCCATGTGCTACGGTTGAATCCAAGATGAACAAACAAATCACAAACTGTAAAGATTAATCAGAAAAATATATGATAATACACTTACCGACCATCCTTTCGAAATACTTGCCCATCAACCTCTATGTTGGGGATATGGGAGACATCATCAATGTGTTGTGCAGTCCAACTCTTTAGTAATGGATGACAATTTCCAATCACTAATTCAGTTAATTTCTTGAGGTTTCGCACAACTCCCACACTCCTCAACTCTTTGCAGTCAAGAAATATTAATATTTGTAGAGATGTGAGGTTCCCAAACCATTCTGGCAATTCTTCTATTCTGAAATTCTCCAAATATAACATAGAAAGAACATTGAGATGTTGAAGCGAATGGGGAAGAGAATCCCAATCCTCCCTCCCTATCAACCATACGAAATCAAGTGAATGGGATGCAGCTTGCAAGATTCCATCAACACCCTTCTTAGCACAATCACTTGAATCTGAAGCTGCCAACTTCATGCTTAAACTTTGCAAGTTGTGGAAAACCCCAGGGGGTGAGATGAGTTTGGGAACATTCCCGATATTGAGTTTGTTGAGACTAGACATTTTAGGCAGACTATCAATTATCACTGGCAAATTCATTAAGCTGCTCAAATCCCATAATGTCAAATTCAAGAGTGAGGGAGCACATGACTCTAACATTTCACATGGCAAACTGATGAGCTCTTCACATCCACTTAATTCCAACGATTCAAGCGATGTTAAGCCTTGAGATTCTCCATCGCTTCTATATGCTATTGACTTTAGATTTCGGCATTCTTCTATAACCAAATTCTTGAGTGAATTGAGGGTCTCCAGACCATCTGGTAACTCTCTAAGCTTGCCACATTTCAATATAATCAGTTCTAAGAGATTTGGATTGCTAAGAAACCAATCGGGGAGATATTCCACTTCATCTAATCCTACAATCTCAAGATGTGTAAGAGATCCGCATATGTGCAAGCCATAATTCAATTCCTTATGAAATGATGAGAATTGACTTGGATCCATCCTCAACCGTGTGCAGTCATAGATTCTCAAGTGTTCAAGGCAAGGGAATACCTTTATTTCAAGTGGATGCTCATTTTCAGCCAATTCTATTTCTATCCACTCTACCAACTTTGGCATTCCTATCAATATGAGTCGTCGTAGCTCAGGAAACACCACAATTCTCTCCTTGCAGCTACTATCCTTGAATGAAGAACGTATAGATTTCACTTTCCTCATTTTTGACAAAGACAGATATTTGAGATGTGGCAAGTGCCCCATCATTGGGATTTCTTCACATTCATTGCAATCTTTAAGTGCCACCTCCATCAAATTATTAAGTCCTTCCACCATATTCCATGGAAATGTTGTGCCTTTGAATCCAATTATCTCTAACCTCTTCAAATCTGGATGAGGTCGGAGATCTTCCAACACATTCACATCATTTGTTTCGCCTTCTCTAGACATACTCCACTCCAACACTAAGTTAAATATTTTTGGCTTCTCGAATAAATGTGCACTCTCAGCCTCTTTTCGATCATGCACCTTTTCAAGATTTGAAATATGCAGCTTACCTTGGAGGTCTTTCAACTTTCCAAGCTCTCCAATTCCGTGGCCCTCTTCCTCACCCACATGATAGAATTCTAGTGTTTGAAGACAAGTTAAGCTTCCAATATTCGGGGGCAATTTTGTTACATACGAAACATGAAGATGCCTTAAGTTGATCAAGTATTGTACAGTAGTTGGAAGCTTTCTTATCACATAATTGTCCGTTCTTAGTGTTTGCAAGTGATAGAGATCACCAATCGAGTCCGGAAAATCTCGAATACGTCTAATTGAAATTTGAAGATATCTCAAATGTATTAGCTCGTTGATTGAACTAGGTAACTCCTTGAGATCACAATCCATCAAAGTTAAAGTATGTAGGCTTTTGAAGTCCAAGAACATGGTATGAGAGAGTACTTCACCCTTGAAGAATAACGTACGCCAACGTTTTTTAGCGATTAAAGATGATTCATCTCCACCATTCTCGCTACCAATACATTGAACTTGATAGATACCTTTTGAAACAATGCATGCTAGATCATGCACAAGATCGTGCATGCTACAATGTGTTATGTTGGCATACTCATCTCGCTTTGCAACCTGTAACAAGGAATTCTGCACAAGACAGTAGAAAATTTTGTTGCCCTCAACCTCCATGCCTTTTTTAGGATCAATTTGAAGAAATCCTTGAGACATCCATAGCTCAATCAGTTGTTGCTTGTCGATCACTTCACCTTTACGGAAAATTGAACAATAGGCAAAACACCTCTTGAGTGATGGTGGAGACAAATTATCAAAGCTCAACCTCAATATCTTTGAGACATCATTGTCTTCAACTTGAAGATTTGTAAGCCAATCTTGTGCAATTGAGATCCACTCATCTTTGGGCGTACGTTGAAGCAGTCCTCCGACTACATTGGCAGCTAATGGTAGACCTTGACATCTTTTTGCAATATCAATTCCAATGCTTTCAAACCCGAATGGAATATCTTCATTTTCTTTAAGAGCCTTTTGTTTGATTATGGACTGGCAATCTTCAAATGACAAGACATTCAAGTTATGAATATCAAGTGTACGAACAATCAAAGCAACTTTTTCACTCCTAGTCGCAACAATGATGAAATTTCCTTTGGTAGAAGTAATTCCAGACAAGGAATTTTCAAAATCTTCCCACATCCGCGCATCTTCATTCCAAACGTCATCAAGAACAAGGAGATATTTTTTATCTTTCAATTCTTTCCATAACTTTTTCAGAAGAACCACCCTACTCACATCCACAACTCTTTCAAATGTCAAATTTTCAAGAATATTTCTCAACACAACAACCACATCAAAATCTCTAGAAACATGGACCCATATTTGCTTTCCAAAGTGGGCCTTAATTCTTTCGTGATTGAAGACTTTCCGGGTCAATGTCGTCTTTCCCAATCCACCCATTCCAACAATAGGAAGAACAGAGAAGGGTTCTTCACGTGCCAGCATCTTATCAACTATATCTAAAACATCTTTGTCTCTTCCAATAAAAATTGGATCAAGAGTGTGTGGATCAGTTTCTAAAGGAAGAGCATATTCAATTGCCGGCCTGCTATTAAGCCCGAGCTTGGTTGCATGGTCTAAACTAGACTCAAAACGAATATATATTTTATTGATTCTAAGAGCCATACGACGACGATGAACATAATCATTGAAGGATGGGAAGTAAGATGGTAGTACCTTTTTCTTCTTCTCTCTTCTGATTTTCTTCATTTTCTTAAAGAGAATATGATAATTGAGTTCATCCAAAACATTATGAGCATCGAAGGCCACATTATCAAGCTGCTTCAACCATGTTTTGACAGCATCATCGGTGATCAACTTCTTCTCAGCATCGTCCAAGTAACTATGGATTAGAGTCAAACTATTCTGAAGCTTGTGGGAATTCTTCTTGAGACCTCGGATCAGTGAGATCTCTCCCTTGGTAACGTCGATCAGATTTTGAACCAGAACTTGAACGGCAGCATCAGCTCCTTCCATTGATCTTTTGGCAGAGAGAGAGAGAGAGAAAGATAATGCTTGGTGAAAACAGATATGGCAGGTGGGATTTGGAATTTTTTTGAAAAGAGAAATTGTCATGAAATTGAAAATATTGGAATAAGATACAAGACTTGTGCAAAACGTTTATACTTTTCTTGAACTGGCTTGCAACTTTTTGAAAGAAACGAATATATACGTTGATTTACATTTTACCTTTAATACTTTGTGGGATTCCATATTTATTAGACAACAAGTAAAGAATAATTATTTAAGGTGCAAAAGTAAAAAGTAATAATCTATGGACAGAAACAAATATTTGACATATTATTATTAATTTTTTTTTGACATATTATAACTAGCATATACTTATAATTGACTAATCCTCTATTCCATAACAATTGTGATCATTACGATTAAAGGGTAGTCAGCAAAGATATATTGTTTTTGGCATAGTTTTGTTCCATAAATTCTAATTATAAATTCCACCGATATCGAAATCAATATCGATATACTTTCCCGATATTTCACCTATTTTCCTTCAATTTATACTATAATATCGAAATCAATACTGAAGATGATACGTCTTTTTTCTCTGCCTTAAATCTTGTTCCCTTTTAATTTCTGCCTTCAAAACCAACTGATAACTAATTAATTTTGTGGACGCAATTTCTGGATTTCTAGTGTTTGGGATTGCACTTTGTAAGCAGTTGTCTTGTTGATAGGGGATTGAGACTAAACAGAGTGCCTTCAATTTTTTTTGTTTTCAAATAAAGCTATATCTTTTCTTCGATTATGTTTCAAGGACAAAACTTTAATAAGGATAAGGGGATTGTAACACCCCAAATTTATAATGAAACCTATTTTATGATAACAGACTATTCATTTTAGTTATCATGTTCCTATAAAAAATATAGTAAAATTTCTTATGTGGTGATTCAATACCATATTTTATACAACTAGGACTCTAAATAATTAGTATTTAGTGTATTAGATTAGATAGAGGATTTCAAAATAAGTAATATAATTCACTCTAACATATTGTCCAGTTTCCGTACATTTAAGAATAGAAAATCAAATAATGACAATAATATTTGTTAGATGGACTTTGGTTAACTAAATAGTCAATATTTTTAATTAACAAAATTTGTTAATTATATTTTATCTAAAATCAAATGTTGGTTGGAATGTTGCTTGACATCCGTGGCAACATTCTTATCTGTTTTGTCTTCCTTCACAATACTTCAAGTGTTTTGCATTTGTATCTTGGTTATACTATTTTTGCAAGCTTTAGACTAAGTAAACAAGAGTTGGATCGAGTCAAAAGAAGAAGCAACAAGACTGTAACTAACTTGAGAGAAATGCTCAAGGAAGTGCATGAAGTGGACCATGTCAATCATGCTGAAACATTTTAGTAACCACTTGGAGGAATATGCTCGTGCATGTCTCAGGATCTTACTGAGCAAGTATCCACGTTTTTATGTGGCTGCTTTTTAAGAAAGTTAGTTAAGTAGTTGTCTTGGAATGTGCTTATAAATAGGAGAGTTATTTTATTTTGTAACTTATCCTTGGAGTCTCAACGTGAATTTAACATACTTAGTGTCCAAGTATCCTTCCAAAAAAGTTTTTGTGAGCTGAGCGTTCTTGTAAACTCAAAGAGTGCTTTTCTTTTGATCTTTAGGATCTTTTGTGAATTTTATCTGTGTAGGTTTATCCTATTTTGAATTCACTTGTATTCACTTTTATTTGTGAATAAAATTTTACCTAAGGCACCTCAAGATATATATTTATATATATCTTGAAAAGTTACATCTTTGAGTACTTTAAAATTCTGCTGCAAAACTCTTTTAAAGTAAATGTTGTCTCAAGTGTCGTGGCAACATCTTTACACTTACTTTTTCTCAAATCAGATCCCACTTTCCAACAGTTATTTTCCTTATCCTACTCGAAAAATCATGATTGATTTGTATGTAACTATCAGATTTTGGTTCTTGTTAAGATATATAATGCTGTGTTTTCGTTCGACCTACTTCTTTTCCTCTTTCTTGCCTTAATAAATGTAGATGTGGTCGTAGCTTGTTTTATTTGATGTTTCAAAATAATCGCAACACGTCAATTATAAAATATGACATTATCAATTTACATATAATATGAATTAAAATTAATGAAATAAAAAATGAAACACCAAGAATAAATAATCGACCAATTCACTCCACAATAGCAAATAATCTGTCCCACGTAAATACTACTCTTCCATATATACACGCAACATCCACAATGAACCAAATAATCAACCGACAAATGAATATCACATAAGTTCCATACATAGCTCATGGTAATTGATGCTAAATTTTAAGGAGACATTAAAGTTTCATTTGGATTGAAGGATTTGAGAAAAGATTTGAAATTCTTATTTGTAAATCCATTGATAATGTTTGAATAGATATAGATTTGCACAAAGAAGAGGTCAAAAAGGAGTTTCCTTTCTATCACATTCATTTTGAATTAATTTTTTTTAACAATATAAGAGAATTTTAAATTCACTATATTTAAATTTTAGATTTCAAATGTGTTAAAAAACATTTCATACGTATTCCAATATTCAAACATTCATAACCAGCAAACTAAACTACACCAATATTCTTCACGACCAATAATTTTATATATCAATGTCTTACACAAAAAACATTCGTATCAAACATTATAACATTATAAACTATTAAAATTATAAAATTTATATAATAATTATTCTTTTTATCCTCTTTAAAACATAATTGAATACTCCAAATCGATCAATAAATTCCACATTCTCAATCATTTGATGTATACTTGATTTGTTCACAACAAATTTCCATGGGCTAGCTACACCAATAATATCATGTTACATTAATATTGAGCAATGTGGCACCTTTTCCTTTGGATTATGGGCTTGGCCCAAATATTTTCTTGTAAAGCCCATACTTTTATCTCTCTTCCCAATAGATGTAATCCAATTGATACTCAGAAATTAGGGCAAGAAATAAGTGCCCTAATTAAGAAAAATCCACTGCAAGTTCTGCTCGAAGTCGCGATCGAACTTGAAGAAGGTAATCCTTTAGCCTTTTCCCGGTTGCCGCAGCTATATTTCCGGCGAATCTGCCGGAAAACAGACTACGTCAATCTGACTTTAATTAGTTTGAAATCTGTAAAAATTAAATAGCTTCATTCAGTTATTTGCTTAATTTATACGAATAAATCCATTAGTATCTAGCATTGAAACTAATAGTAGTCGTTTGGGCGTGATGCCTACCCCCATTCTGGCTTTGGCTGCTATGTTTTCCTCTTTTTTTTTGAGGAAAATATTGAACTAGAGTTGTCTTTCTACACTCTCTATTTTTCTTCTCTCTTTCTTTGTAAAAATTAATTCTTGTATCATATAAGCATTGTCCAGCCATCGTTCCTCCATTGATTCTCTTTAGAGCTGCTTGCTACATTTTTTCTACTGTTCAATTTTCATTGCAGCTATATCGAAATATTAGTCAATTACTTGTAGAGATCATGAAGGACTTTCTTGCTTTTATGCTTGCTAATTGCAATTCGGAGTCTCTATTTCTTTTCATATATTAATTTTGTACTTTATTTTATCAGCACAATTTTTTTTTGTACTTTGCAACATCTTTAGTATATACATGGTGTGCACTCATGATAGGTTAGGTGTTTGAAATATTAGAATATTGAAATATAAATATTAGGCGTTTCATGATTTTATTTATTTGTAATGGTTTAGAATGGTGAGCCTTGCTTGGGACATACTCTTTTTGTGCTTTGCACCTAAAGTGCTGCAGTACCTTAGTGCCTTGAGTCCGCTTTAGGATTTTTACTACCTCGGTAGGGTTTAGAAATGGGAGGAAAGGGGTTAAGAAGAAGAGAGAAGAACTACAAAGCGGCTCATGATGGAGGCCATACCAGCAGACTCCCACCACCACCTGATCCTTCTGTCGTTGATGCTCTCCCTTCAAAGCTTCACAAACTCTTCTCTTTCAGTCATGGGAAGAATGGTGCTGATCAGGTAGTACCTCCGCCTTCAATTCTGAAGTTTCTAGCTCATGTGTGAGATATTTATTTGTGTTATTTAAGGATGTGAGAATTTAGGATTAAGATTATTGTGTTGGAAAGTTGGGAAATTGAGATTGTTCTTGCCCTTATAAGGGATTACTGTAATTTTGATTTGCTACTGATTGATTGAAGATTCTTTCTTAGGATTTTGATAGCATTCCTATTTTTATTTTCATATATCGATTTTCTGCAATGATGGATTTAAAGATTTGATGGAATTTAACAAGTTGAGTGCTGACCCTCTAGAGTTAATTTGCGATTTGGTTATCTTTTCTTGCAACTTGCAAACCTTGAAATCTGTTGTTTCTAGGCAGTTCGCTCAGGGGATGGAACAGATTCTTCGACCACAGGGATGAAACGGAAAAGAAATGATCAGACTTTGATGGCACAAGATAAGAAACATGGAGATGAAGACCCTGAAATTAGCAAGGATGAGAAGAAGAAGAAAAAGAAGGCAAATAGTAAAAAAAGCAGCTGACCTCCGATTTGAGGCCCTGGATAAAGCTGCTGCTGGTGCTGGTTCTGGTTCTTGAAGAAAAGAGCGTAAGAAGTAGTAAGCATTTCTCTCTCTCTCTCTCTCTCTCTCTCTCTCTCTCTCTCTCTCTCTAAGATTTCAATGTGTTTAACATTTGCAGGCTGTTGGAAGCAAGAAAGTTCTACACAAAAGACCCAGAACAGAGGACATGAAATTTCCTGGCTGTGAAGAGATTAAATTCGGAGAAGTTGTCCAAGCGCCTCCGAAGTTAACTAATCTTCCTAAGGTTCCAACTTCAATATTTTGCATTGAGCTTGATTTAAACAGAGATTGAATCATTGGTAGAATCATTTCATTAACCCAATCATTTTTCGTTGTAATTAAGGTGTTCAAGGCAGCTCAGGTTGCTTCTCAAGAAAGGCTTTGTTTACAAGCAGTTGATGCCTACCGGAAACGTAAAGGATGGGAATCAAGACCCGGGGTTAAGCTTCCTACACCAGTGACCACGTCCCTGTTTCCCTAGTTGACCGGATACACAAAAACGAGATAAGCCCTCCTATTTGTGGATGAAATGTACAAATATAACTTGAACGAGGTAATATTCAGGTGGGGGCGTATAAACAGACTCAGTGTTTTCAAACAAGTTAGTTCTCCAAGTTTTGAGGGCATCCCTCTCAATGATACGCATTCCTCTATAAAAAGATGACGAAGATGTTTTAAGTATCTCATGTTCCTAGGTAATGCCACAAGCTTATGACAGTAATTCAAATTCAACAGTTGCAAATTCCAAAGATTACATAATGAGTTGGGCAGTGTACGAATTTCAGAACTGTCTAAATTTAAAAATCGCAAAATGTTTGAGATTACCCACAGTAGAAGGCAAATCTTTTATTCGTGCATAAGTTGCATATAATACTCTCGAACGGCTAAACTTTGTTAAGATGGACGATATGTCCATATCATGTTGGGTGCTTCTAGGAAATGCCACTGATTTTCTTCTCAAATCTACTTGGCGTATCTTGCTGTAATTAGATGTGCTTGAAACTTGTCTTTCCATTTGTATCCCAGGAGCCTTGTTCTCCATGATCTATATTATCGACCTATATGTTCATGGATGAAATGTACTTGAACGAGGTAATATTCAGTTGGGGGCGTACCAATGAAAGCTAGTCGAAAGTTGATCGCTCACTTTAGCAAGAGCATTTTTGTTAATTGGTTATGTAACTTATGTTTAACAAAGATTATTTCATCTTGTAATTGCTTTAAGGATAAAATTACAATTTACCATCTTAACTATGCTGTTTTTATGTACACACTTATTTTTTACAAGGACTTTATAATTTATTGTATTTTACCAACTCGAGCAAATCATAATGGTACATAGTTCCTTAGCACTCTACAGCAATGACACAGTGTATAAATTAATTGTATACAAAGATTACGTAATGAACCCATGCTTAAACGTGCAGACTCGGTTGACATAAATTTCTCATCTCAATCAGGAAAAACACGAACATTGAGACCCCCATCAACGTGAAGGTTGATCATCCTTCTATACTTTATGATCTGCCTCTCATTACTTAATTTGAAAACAAAGAATCCCAACAGAACAGCTGAGAATATTTTCATTTGTCTGCATGCAAATTCCTTACCCAAATGGATCCTAGAGCAGCCTGCATTCATCACAACAAGTCTTAAAATGGAGTTATGCTCTAGAAGGATAAGATTATGCTCGATTCAATACCCACTTACATGATAAGCCGTAAACTTCAAGGGGTTATCCGACTTGAAACATATGGTCTTATTAAGCCATCTTTCCGGCTTAAAGTCTAGTGCATCATCCCCCCATATGAAAGTCATTCTTCCCGTTGCATACGGTTGATAAGCCACCATGTCGCCTTTCTTCACACTAAACCCATCAGACATTGTGTCATCCGACGAGCATTACTTTGCATGCATCCTATGTAACATGTAACGAAATTCATAGTCATGACCAAACAATCCACAATCAAGTAACTGATTACCTTGGACAACATAGTCGGGACCAAAACGTTCTTCTGCAACTTTGTTCTCCTCCTATGTTGTCCCATACTTAACAATTTTTCCCTAGATGGATAAACATAGTCTGGATTGCTTCAATATCTACATACAGATTTTTTTGTTCTTTCGAGTTTGCATTTAACTTCCACTAATTTTATTCCGTTTAAATGAACTATTAATTACATGAGCACATTTCAGAAATTAGACATGTAAACAGACAAATATAGAAAGAATTAGTCGAACAAATATTATATGAGTCAAGATTCATCTTACACTAAACAATGTAGTTTCTATTCTTCGGTTACATCAGAGTTCTCGACTTGATATGAATCCAATGTCCTAAAATGTAAAAAGAAAGTTAACAAACCTTTAATCAAATAGAAGAACCCATAATCGTTGATTATATTTATGATGAATTTATTTTCATATACAAATCACCCTGCTTTCAAATCTTCAAAGCACTGACACTTGTCTACAAACATCAACAAGTAGTCATTAATTCATTGCAAGAAAAGTATTTTTTTGAGTGAAAAAAAAAAAAAAAAAACCCAAAATTAATGAAATGATTAATCATATAACGTTGATTCTGCACTGCCAAAAATATGAAGTTGTTATTCCGATTATGAGTGAAGATCTAAGTTTTCATGTACAAATCTATCCGCTAGTGTTGAATCCAAAATGACCAAACAAATACATACTTGGCAGTAGTAAATTTCGTATGAGAGGTGAATATTAAACTATAAATTTGCCTGAAATAAAAAATGATAATACACTTACCGACCATCCTTTCGAAATTCTTGCCCATCAACCTCTATGTTGGGGATATGGGAGACATCTTCAATTTGTTGTTCAATACAACTCTTTAGCATCGGACAATCCTCAATCGATAATTCAGTTAATTTCTTGAGGCATCGTGTGACTCCCACACTCCTCAACTCTTTGCAGTCACTAAATAGTAAATTTTGTAGAGATGTCAGGTTCCCAAACCATTTAGGCAATTCTTCTATTCTGAAATTGTCCAAACCTAACGTAGAAAGAGCATTGAGATGCTGAAGCGAATGGGGAAGAGAGTCCCAATCCTCCATCCCCCACAAAAATAAGCTCTGAAGTGAATGGGATGCAGCTTGCAACATTCCATCAACACTCTTCTTAGCACTATCACTTGAATCTGAATCACATGGCTTCATGTATAATTCTTGCAATTTGTGGAAAACAGCAGGGGCAGGGGGTGAGATGAGTTTGGGAACATTACAGATGTCGAGTGAGTTGAGACTAGACATTTTAGGCAGAGTAGCAATTATCACTGGCAAATTCATTAAGCTGCTCAAATTTCTTAATGTCAAAATCCGGAGTGAGGGAGCACACATTTCACATGGCAAACTGATGAGCTCTTTACAGTTATCTAATTCCAACAATTCAAGCCATGTTAAGCCTTGGGATTCTCCATCGCTTCTATATGCTATTGACTTCAGATTTGGGCAGTCTCTTATATCCAACTCCTTGAGAGAATTGAGGGTCTCCAGACCATCTGGTAACTCTCTAAGCTTGCTACAATTCAATATTTTCAGTCTTAAGAGATTTTGATTGTTAAGAAACCAAGCGGGGAGATATTCCACTTCATCTAATCCAGTAATCTGAAGATGTGTAAGAGATCCGCATATGTGTAAGCCAGAATTCAATTCCTCAGGACATGACGAGAATTGACTTGGATCCATCCTCAATTCTCTGCATTCAGATATCTTCAATTGTTCAAGGCAAGGGAATACCTTTATTTCAAGTGGATGCTCATTTTCAGTCAATTCTATTTCTATCCATTCTACCAACTTTGGCATATCATTCAACCTGAGCCGTCGAAGCACCGGAAATACCACAATTCTCTCCTTGCAGCTACTATCCTTGAATGAAGAACGTATGGATTTCACTTTCCTCATATTTGACAAAGACAGAGATTTGAGATGTGGCAAGTGCCCCATCATTGGAATTTCTTCACATTCATTGCAACCTTTAAGTGACACCTCCATCAAATTATTAAGTCCTTCCACCATATTCGATGGAAATGTTATGCCTTTGAATCGAATTACCTCTAACCTCTTCAAATCTGGATGAGGTCGGAGACCTTCCAACACATTTTCGTCATTTTTTGCACCTTCTCTAGGCATATTCCACTCCAACACTAAGTTGAATATTTTTGGCTTCTCGAATAAATGTGCACTCTCAGACTCTTTTCGATCATGCACGTTTTCAAGATTTGAAATATGCAACTTACCTTGGAGGTCTTTCAACTTTCCAAGCTCTCCAATTCCATGGCCCTCTTCCTCACCCACGTGATAGTATTCTAGTGTTTGAAGACAAGTTAAGCTTCCAATATTCGGAGGCAATTCTGTAACATACGAAAGATGAAGATGCCTTAAGTTGATCAAGTATTGTATGGTAGTTGGAAGCTTACTTATCTTATAATTGTCTACTCTTAGTGTTTGCAAGTGATAGAGATCACCAATCGAGCTCGGCAAATCTCGAATATCTCCAGGAAAAATTTGAAAATATTGCGTAGGAGAAATTTGAAGATATCTCAAATGTATTAGCTCGTTGATTGAACTAGGCAACTCCTTAAGATCACAATCCATCAAAGTTAAAGTATGCAGACTTTTGAAGTCCAAGAACATGGTATCAGAGAGTATTTCACTCTTGTAGAACAACGTACGCCAACGTTCTTTTGGGATAGAACTTGATATATGATCACCATTTTGGCTACCAATATATTGAACTTGATAGATTCCCTTTGAAACAATGCATGCCAGATCATGCACAAGATCATGCATGCTACAGTGTGTTATGTTGTCATACTCATCTCGCTTTGCAACTTGTAACAAGGAATTCTGCACAAGGAAGTAGAAAAACTTGTTGCCCTCAACCTCCATTCCTTTTTTAGGATCAATTTGAAGAAATCCTTGTGCCATCCATAGCTCAATCAGTTGTTGCTTGTCGATCACTTCACCTTTGGGGAAAATCGAACAGTAGGCAAAGCACCTCTTGAGTGATGGTGGAGACAAATGATCAAAACTCAATCTCAATATATTTGAGATGTCATTGTCTTCAACTTGAAGATTTGAAAGCCAGTCCCGTGCAATTGAGAACCACATATCTTTGGGCGTACGTTGAAGCAGTCCTCCAACTACGTTGACAGCTAAAGGCAGACCTTGACATCTCTTTACTAGATTATTTCCAATGCTTTCAAACCCGGATGGAATGTCTTCTTCTTTACTCAAAGCTTTTTGTTTGATTATGAACCAACAATCTTTGTCTGATAAGACACTCAAGTCATGAACATCAAGTGTGCGAACAATCGAAGCAACCCCTTTAATCCTGGTAGTAACAAGGATGAAATTTCCTTTGGTAGAAGTAATTCCCGACAAGGAATTTTTAAAACCTTCCCACTTTTGCGCATTTTCATTCCAAATGTCATCAAGAATAAGGAGATATGTTTTGTCCCCCAATTCTTTTCGTATCTTTCCCAGAAGAATCTCCTTATCCTCATCTAGGACATTTTCATAATTCAAATTTGCAAGAATCTTTTTCAATAGAACCATCGCATCGAAATTTCGAGAAACATGGACCCAGATTTGCTTTCCAAAGTGGGTCTTAATCATCTCATGATTAAATACTTTCCGGGCTAATGTCGTCTTTCCCAGTCCACCCATTCCGACAATGGGAAGAACATATAAGGGTTCTTCAATTGTCAGCATCTTATGAACTATATTTGAAACATCATTGTCTCTTCCAATAAAAATTGGATCAAGAGTTAATGAATCAGTTTCTTCAGGAAGAGTCCATGCAATTGCCGGTCTGCTATCAAGACGGAGCTTGGTTGCATCGTCTTTAAGAGACTCAAAACTATAATAGATTTCATTGATCTTGAGAGCAATACGGCGACGACGACAATAGCCATTGAAGAATGTGAAACATTTTACCTTTTTTTTCTCTCCTCGGATTTTCTTCATTGTCCTTTTGATGTCATCATATTTGAGCTCATCCAAAACATTATGAGCAACGAACGCCACATCATCAAGCTGCTTGAGCCAAGTTTTGACAGCTTCATCGGTGATCAACTTCTTCTCAGCATCGTCCAAGTAACTTTGGATTAGAGTCAAACTATTCTGAAGTTTGAAAGCGTTCTTCTTTAGACCTCGGATCAGTGAGAACTCTCCCTTGGTAACGTCGATCAGATTTTGAAGCAGAACTTCAACAGCAGCAGCTCCACCTCCATCCATTCTTTTTTTCCAGTGAGAGAGTTTTAGAGAGAGAGTGTGTAAGTGCTTGGTGAGAAGTGAGAACAGCAATGGTGTGTGAGATTCGAGTTTCTTTATTAATTTCAGATGTTCTTTTTCTGAATGGAATTCAGATAAGGTAGATGGGAAATTGCGAGCCAGGCTGGGTAGGACCCGTTTGGGATAAGGTCGATAGAAAAATGACATACCAATCGAATTTACTGTTATCTTAAAATATAATTATAATATTTTAAATATAAACTGAAATAAATTAAATATAAATTGAAATTATAATTCATTGAAGAGTTGATTTTAGATTTAAATAATTTTCAAATAAATTGAAATTTTAAAACTGAAATATATAACTGACATAATTTTAAAACTGAAATATATAATTAAATATATTTATATTTAATAATTTTAGTTTATAATTAAATATATTTTTAAATAATCTATTGAAGAGCTAATTTCAATCTTAAATTATATACTGAAATTAAAATATTTTAATTATTAAATTTAAATTATATGCTGAAATTAAATAAATTATAAATTATATACTGAAATCTTAAAATAATTTAATTCCCTAATTTCAGTCTTAAAAATTTATAAATTAATTTTTTTGAAATTAAAATTTTAAAGTCTTAAAAGATGTTAAATTTAAATTATTTTAAAAAATTTCTAATTTACTTTTAATTTTAGTTATTTGCAAATAATTTTTTTAATTTTTTATAATTAATATTTTTTACTTTATATATTTTTATATTGATTAAATAGGATATTTTTATTTTTATATTTTTCTAAAATCACTTTATATGTCTATGTGGAATTTATAATGATTTTAGAATTTAATTTCTTCAAAAAAACAAAAAAAAACTCAAATTATGTGGCATATAAGCAGGTCGCCGGACGGTTACCTAGTGGAGCCGGTCAAAGGTCATTTTTATCAAAAAAAAATTAGTTATGGGTTAGTTTTTATCAAATGTCAATATTTAGAGGTTATTTTCTAAAGTTGACAAACATAAGAGTCATTTTTACCAATTTTCCGTATATATATATATATATATATATATATATAAAACTTGCTATTAAGATTTAGTAGAACGATTGTAATATTCATAGTGTCTTGTCTTATAATTTTAAACATATGCAAAACAAAAAAGTAATAATCTATGGCCAGAAACAAAATTTTAACATATTATAATTAGCAAGATTGTTTTTGGTATAATTTTGTTCCATAAATTCTAATTTACTTTTAAATAGGAAAAAGAGATTTAATGACCTAGACATGGTCAATCGGTTCGAACCGTCGGTTTGTCCGATTTTTTTTTTTTTTCATTTATGGTTTGATTGGTTTTAAACATTTTTTTTCTTTTGTATTTTCTTTTATTTATTTCATCATACTAACATTAAAGTTTATTTGAATTTTGCAATTCATGAACACCAAACTCCAAAATGAATTTTAAGTTGGAAAAATGCTATAATATCTATTAATAATTATGAATCCAAGATAGATTTATAAATTAAGTTAAAAAAATCATTAATTCGTATTGGTAAGAAAAAAAAAACAAGATAGATTAAAATTAATTCATATTTAGAGAGTAGCTGGAGTTAGGTGTGACCACGCGTAACTACAAGGAGTCTTTTTTTTTTTTTTAATCTTTGAGACTAGTTGGAGTTAGGCGTGGTCACGCCTAACTTGAAAGAGTGTTCCCTTTTTTTTTTATCTCTAATTCCCTCTTTTCCCCTTTTTTTTTCTTAATCACACCATAATCTTTCAATGAAAATGAAATGATGAAAATTAGAATTATGAATGAAAAAAAATTACAAGTTACAACTCAATATATTACAATCATACATCAATATTGAATTTTAAAAAATTATAACTTTGTATAAATAAATGAAAGAAGAGGTAAAAACAAAATTTTTTGAAAGAGCTTGAATTTCATTCTAAGTTTAGAAGTCAAGTTAAAATTACGCTTCCAAACTTAGAATGAAATTGCCTAGGTATCCTTAGCAAAATTAATAAATCAAAGCTCACGTAGTTCTCTTACCTAAATTTGCCTTCATTTGTCAACGTTTGTTCTGGCGGAGGAAGATGTGTTTGAATCATAATCATACATGTCATCAATATCTTCATCTAAATATGAGAAATCTAGATGTTGTTGATGTCTTTTGGCTCTCACCCAATCTTCAAGAACAGTAATGTTTTATACGTTCTCGACGCTCAATTTTAATCTTCTTGGATTCAACATATGATCTCCTTTGAAAAAGCTTGATCTACGGAGACAGTTGAGACGAAACTTGCAAATATTTCTTGCTCAATAGTAGTTAAAATAGGATAAATGGTAGTCATTTTTAACCACCACTTCAATAGATCAAATGGATTTGTAAAATCAATTAATTCAAAAGTAGCACTTAAATATAAATCTAATTTTTGACAAGGCTTAAAGCCTTTAGCTCGTTTTTGTGTTCTATAATCATAAAAATTGTAAAATTGACTAAGACTATCACCAAAACTAGATGAATAAGAGGAAGAACTACTACCTCCTACATTTTGTGCACCTACATCATCACTAAAATCACCAAATAATATTTTATATTCTCTAAATAATTCGACTAACGATTGTTTAGCTCTACCAGTAACATTAATATAATTAGGAACATATTCAACTTCATCATATTCTCATAATATAAAATTTGGGAACAATACACTATAATACATTTTTAATAATTCTTCTAAGCAATCTTCTCTAATTTTAGCATCTAATAATTTAGCATAAAAAAATAAATCGGGTATTTCATGAAAATATTTTAACCATTTTGATTTCATCACTATAACTGTATCTCCTAAAATAGGACATGTAGAATACTCATTAAAAATAAGAGCAATTTTCACACAATGATCTAAAACTAATGGAAAAATAGGATAATTGTAACACCCCTTTTAGTAGGGTAGTTTACTTCTACTAACTCAAGCATAACTATCCAACTTATAAAAATCTTTGCAAAGATTCATATTTTATTTTTTTAAAGAAAGCAACAGAAACAAACTTCGTTAAGAAACATGTTAGAGTTTTAAAACGATCTAAAACATTTCAAAAGTAATTAAATTGTTTGAGTAAATTTCGTCAAAAGAAAGCAGAAACGAAAGTCTTGTTAGCATGAATACTTAAAAAAATATCTTAAAACCAATTTCGAGGTCGTCGCCATCAATCACACTTCAGTATTACTACCCCCTTGCATCAAATTTTATCTTTGTCTTTATCTACAACATGAGGTAAATAATATAAGCGAAAGCTTAGCAAGTACATCGCCTAATCTCACAAAAACATTTTCTTTGCAACTTTCGAAAAAAAAAACAAGAAATCAACTAATAAAACAATATATATTCTCCTATACTTGAAAATAATATACTGTGGGCCCAAACATGGTACCAATACGCACAACTCCGAAGAACCCAGGGTAGCTAGCTATTGAAATTCAAACGGAACAACTATATATTGATATGGCGGTCTAAGAGCCCTTAGCTTCTTCTAATGGGCTGTTTGGGAGCCCGATACCAATCTTTGAAAATATATAAAACTATATATATATATATATATATATATATATATATATATGTAAATATACTATCTCAAAGTAATTTTCTCACTTTACATAAAAAGATTCACTTCTTTCATACTTGATCGAAACACATGGATTTACATCACTTAACAATCATCATTTTATATTCATAAAGAAATATAAAATAAAATTCACAAAACACACAATTTAGCAAAACATTAAAACATATTCTCAAATAATAAAAATAAGCATTCACATAAATTTTACATTAACATTGAAAAAATAAAATAAAACTACTCATACTACAAGTGAGAGATGTACTTATCTGAAATTGTGAAAATTCATAATACTTCAAGACCCCTTTAAATATGTTTTAAATCCTCTCAACCAAATCTAAAGGGTAAACAATTGATGTGAAAACTCATAATACTTCAAGACCCAAATCCTCAACCAAATCTAAGGGGTAAACAATTGATAAAATGTATAATTAGAATTTATTCATCTACTAACAATGTAAATGTGAATGTCTAACTACTTGCCACTGACAATGTTAATCTAACTATTTAATACCATTAATATATAGTTTCGAAACACTCAAACTCAAATCATTTATGTTAGAAACTAAATTGCTAAATTATTTATAAGTCTTTATAAGTACACTCAAATCATGATTAATTGATGTCCATCATTAAGTAGGAAGCGGCTGGTAAATATAAGTGTTTATAAGTAATCATTCGACCATAATAACTTTCTAAAAATCATAATTGGGTACTCGATCGATTATAGTTATATTTTCTTAGTTCTATATTTTTTTCTTCATGATAAACTTCTTTGACACCATTATAAATATATAACCAACTTTTAACCCCAATTAATACTATATGGTGATAACATCGTGATTTATGAAGAGAGAATCAAGATAATAAATAAAATATGAAAGCTTAAAATAATCAACTAATTAGTTGTCTATCCTAGCAATAGTAAAGCCTTTATTAATGGTTATAAATATGAACGATTTTTCAATGAGTACTCTTGTGCCATTACAGAAGCTTTACATGTGTGTTTAGGAATGCAAGACTATGTAATCCTTGTTTGAACAGTCCCCTGTTTCAAAAAAACTGAGCTGTACTCGATCGCTATTTTCCCTTATGATGCTGCTAGTTTTGTCATGCTATTAAGTCCTAAAACATCTTTGCATGGATTTGTTTTAACAAGCTGACTCTAGAGTTAATTTGCGATTTTGTTATCTTTTATTGCAACTTGCAAACCTTGATTTCCATTGTTTCTAGGAAGTTCGCTCTGGGGATGGAACAGATTCTACGTCTACAGGGATGAGACGGAAAAGAAATGATCAAACTTTGATGGCACAAGATAAGAAACATGGAGATGAAGACCTTGAAATTAGCAAGGATGAGAAGAAGAAGAAAAAGAAGGCGAATAGTAAAAAAGCAGTTGACCTCCTCTTTGAGGCCCTGGATAAAGCTGCTGCTGCTGCTGGTTCTGGTTCAATGTGTTTAACAATTGCAGGCTGTTGGAAGCAAGAAAGAAGAAACACAAAAAATCCAGAACAGAGGAGGAGGACATGGTCCTGGCTGTGAAGAGATTCAATTCGGAGAAGTTGTCCAAGCGCCTCCGAAGTTAACTAATCTTACTAAGGTTCCAACTTTAATGCATTGAGCTTGATTTAAACAGAGATTGAATCACTGGTAGTATCATTTCATTAACCCTTATTTTTTGTTCTAATTAAGGCGTTCAAGGCAGCTCAGGTTGCTTCTCAAGAAAGGCTTCGTTTACAAGCAGTTGATGCCTACAGGAATACGTAAAGGATGGGAATCAAGACCCGGGGTTAAGCTTCTTACACCAGTCACCACGTCCCTGTTTCCCTAGTTGACCGGATACACAGAAACGAGATAAGCCCTCCTATTCGTGGACATATTATCGACCTATATGTTCATGGATGAAATGTACTTGAACGAGGTAATATTCAGTTGGGGCTATTGATTCTGTACGAATGAAAGCTAGTCAAAAGTCGATCGATAACTTTAGGAAGAACATTTTTGTTTATTTGTTATGTTTATTGGTTATAACTTAAGTTTAACAAAGATTATTTCAGGAAGAACATTTTTGTTTATTTGTTATGTTTATTGGTTATAACTTAAGTTTAACAAAGATTATTTCATCTTGTAATTGCTTTAAGGGTAAAATTATAATTTACCATCCGAACTATGAGGTTTTTTTTTTGTAACTTTTTGTACAAACTTTTTTCTTACAAGAACTTTACAGTTTATTGTATTTTACCAACTCGAGCAAATCATAATGGTACACATACCTAGCACTCAACAACAATGACAGTGTATAAATTTATTGTACGGAAAGATTACATAATGAACTTAGCAATGATACAGTGACTAAACACCCACGCTTAAACGTGCAGCCTCGGTTGACATTAATTTCTCTTGTAATCTGGGAACACCACGAACACTAAGACCCCCATCAAAGTGAAGGTTGATCATTGTTCTATACTTTACTATCTGCCCCTCATCACTTAATTTGAAAACAAAGAATCCCAACAGAACAGCTGAGAATATTTTCATTTGTCTTAAAATGCAAATTCCTTACCCAAACAGATCCAGGACCAGCCTGCATTCATCAAAACATGTCTGAAAATGGAGTTTGAAACCTGAATGACCCTAGAAGGATAAGATTATGCTCGATTCAATCCTCACATACTTGATAAGCCGTAAACTTAAAGGGGTTATCCGACTTGAAACAACGGGTTTTATAAGCCATCTATCTGGCTTTTCATATACAAATCAACTAACATCCATCTTTGCAAACTTGGCAATAATAAGTTTAGCTATTGTCAGAAATTAGATTCACGATACCATACATATATCTACTAAATGGATCAGGAAGATAGGTGTGATATGGAGTGATACATGTTAACAGCAATAATCTTGAAAGGGGGATATTGGAAAATAAATCAAAAAATGAAAAATTATAGGCAGAGTTGGTGAGCATGCATGAGATGGTGAAATTTGAAGTAAATATTAACCATGATAATTACACTTCCTGATCTATAATATTTGTAGAGATCTGAGATTCTCAACTCTTTACACACCATGTGAGAGAGAGACACAAATATAGAATTGGCTTAATTTCCATTCAAATTTATATATCCAGAAAGAGATGCAAGAAACAACAATATTTAGATTATGGCATAAGCAGAATTGTAAATTTGTAACTTACCATATGTTGAAAAATCACCCTGCTTTCAAATCTTCAAAGCACTCCCACTTGTCTACAAACATCAACAACTACTCATTAATTCATTGCCAGAAAAGAAAAGCGAATCATGCAGGTATAGGATTGAAAGCTAAATTCCCATGAAATTCATAACCAGAAAAAGCAAAATGTTTCTTCAAAATACAAAATCCAATCATAAGTATTGCATAAATAATCTAATGTTTAAAAAAAGAGAGGAAAGATTAGAACATTTGTAGTTTTTTCATTTAAAGAAATATTGTTATCTTGATAAAAAACCCTAAATTAATGAAATGATTAATCATATAACGTCGATTCTGCACTGCCAAAAATCAGAAGTTGTTATTCCAATTATGAGTGAAGATCTAAGTTTTCATGTACAAATCTATCCGCTAGTGTTGAATCCAAAATGACCAAACAAATACATACTTGACAGTAGTAAATTTCGTATGAGATGATGAATATTAAAGTATAAATTAGCCTAAAATAGAAAATAACAACACTTACCGACCATCCTTTCGAAATATTGTTTGCCAATTAACCTCTATGTTGGGGATATGGGAGACATCTTCAATTTGTTGTGCAATACAACTCTTTAGTATCGGACAATCAATAATCCATAAGTGAGTTAATTTCTTGAGGCATCGTGTGACTCCCACACTCCTCAACTCTTTGCAATGACAAAATAGTAATCTTTGTAGAGATGTGAGGTTCCCAAACCATTCAGGCAATTCTTCTATTTTGAAATTATTCAACCATAAGAAAGAAAGAGCATTGAGATGTTGAAGCGAATGGGGAAGAGAGTCCCAATCCTCCATCCCCCACAACTCTAAGATCTGAAGTGAATGGGATGCAGCTTGCAACATTCCATCAACAGCCTTCTTAGCACTATCACTTGAATCTGAAGCTGCCGGCGTGATTCTTAAAGTTTCCAAGTTGCGGAAAACAGCAGGGGCTGGGGGTGAGATGAGTTTGGGAACATTCCAGATTCCGAGTGAGTTGAGACTAGACATTTTAGGCAGACAATCAATTATCACTGGCAAATTCATTAAGCTGCATAAATTGAATAACCTCAAACTGTGGAGTGAGGGAGCACATGACTCTAGCATTTCACATGGCAAACTGATGAGCTCTTCACAGTCATTAATTGACAAATCTTCAAGCGATGTTAAGCCTTGGGATTCTCCATCGCTTCTATATGCTATTGACTTCAGATTTGGGCATTCTTCTACAATCAACTCCTTGAGAGAATTGAGGGTCTCCAGACCATCTAGTAACTCTCTAAGCTTGCCACAATCGAATATTTTCAGTCTTAAAAGATTTTGATTGTTAAGAAACCAAGCAGGGAGATATTCCACTTCATCTAATCCATAAATCTGAAGATGTGTAAGAGATCCGCATATGTGTAAGCCAGAATTCAATTCCTTATGACATGATGAGAATTGACTTGGATCCATCCTCAATTCTCTGCATTCAGATATCTTCAATTGTTCAAGGCAAGGGAATACCTTTATTTCAAGTGGATGCTCATTTTCAGCCAATTCTATTTCTATCCACTCTACCAACTTTGGCATATATGACAACTCTAGTCGTTGAAGTACCGGAAACACCACAATTCTCTCCTTGCAGCTACTATCCTTGAATGAAGAACGTATGGATTTCACTTTCCTCATATTTGACAACGACAGAGATTTGAGATGTGGCAAGTGCTCCATCATTGGAATTTCTTCACATTCATTGCAACCTTTAAGTGACACCTCCATCAAATTATTAAGTCCTTCCATCATATTCGATGGAAATGATGTGCATTTGAATCCAATTATCTCTAACCTCTTCAAATCTGGATGAGGTCGGAGACCTTCCAACACATTTTCGTCATTTGTTTCACCTTCTCTAGGCATATTCCACTCCAACACTAAGTTGAATATTTTTGGCTTCTCGAATAAATGTGCACTCTCAGCCTCTTTTCGATCATGCACGTTTTCAAGATTTGAAATATGCAACTTACCTTGGAGGTCTTTCAACTTTCCAAGCTCTCCAATTTTGTGGCCCTCTTCCTCACCCACGTGATAGTATTCTAGTGTTTGAAGACAAGTTAAGCTTCCAATATTCGGAGGTAATTCTGTAACATACCAAAGATGAAGATGCCTTAAGTTGATCAAGTATTGTACGGTAGTTGGAAGCTTCCTTATCTTATCATTGTCTGCTCTTAGTGTTTGCAAGTGATAGAGATCACCAATCGAGTCCAGCAAATCTTGAATACCTCTAGGAGAAATTTGAAGATATCTCAAATGTATTAGTTCGTTGATTGAACTAGGCAACTCCTTAAGATCACAATCCATCAAAGTTAAAGTATGCAGGCTTTTGAAGTCCAAGAACATGGTACGAGAGAGTACTTCACCCTTGAAGAATAATGTACGCCAATGTTTTTTAGGGATGAAAGATGATTCATCTCCATTATTCTCGCTATCAATATATTGAACTTGATAGACACCTTTTGAAACAATGCATGTCAGATCATGCACAAGATCGTGCATGCTACTATGTGTTATGTGATTAGCATACTCATCTCTCTCTGCAACGTGTAACAAGGAATTCTGCACAAGGAAGTAGACAAACTTGTTGCCCTCGACCTCCATGCCTTTAATAGGATCAATTTGAAGAAATCCTTGTGCCATCCATAGCTCAATCAGTTGTTGCTTGTCAATCACTTCACCTTTACGAAAAATCGAACAGTAGGCAAAACACCTCTTGAGTGATGGTGGAGACAAATGATCAAAGCTCAATCTCAATATCTTTGAGATATCATTGTCTTCAACTTGAAGATTTGAAAGCCAATCCCGTGCAATTGAGATCCACTTATCTTTGGGTGAATGGTGTAGCAGTCCTCCTATTACATTGGCAGCTAATGGCAGACCTTGACATCTTTTTGCAATATCAATTCCAATGCTCTCAAACCCGAATGGAATATCTTCATTTTCTTTCAAAGCCTTTTGTTTGATTATGGACCAGCAATCTTCAAATGACAAGATATTCAAGTTATGAATATCAAATGTGCGAACAATCAAAGCAACCTTTTCACTCCTAGTCGTAACAACGATGAAGTTTCCCTTAGTAGAAGTAATTCCAAACAAGGAATTTTCAAAATTTTCCCACATCTGCGCATCTTCATTCCAAACGTCATCAAGAACAAGGAGATATTTTTTATCTTCCAATTCTTTTCGTAAATTTTTCAGAAGAACCACCCTACTCACATCCACAACTCTTTCGGATGTCAAATTTTCAAGGATATTTCTCAACACAACCACCACATCAAAATCTCTAGAAACATGGACCCACATTTACTTCCCAAAGTGGGCCTTAATTCTTTCATGATTGAAGACATTCCGGGTCAATGTCGTCTTTCCCAATCCACCCATTCCAACAATAGGAAGAACAGATAAGGGTTCTTCACGTGCCAGCATCTTATTAACTATATCTAAAACATCTTTGTCTCTTCCAATAAAAATTGGATCAAGAGTGTCTGGATCAGTTTCCAAAGGCAGAGCATATTCAATCACCGGCTGGCTATTAAGCCCGAGCTTGGTTGCATGGTCTAAACTAGACTCAAAACAAATATAGATTTCGTTGATTCTAAGAGCCATACGACGACGACGAACATAATCATTGAAGGATGGGAAGCAAGATGGCAGTACCTTTTTCTTCTTCTCTCTTCTGATTTTCTTCATTTTCTTAGAGAGAATATGATAATTGAGTTCATCCAAAACATTATGAGCATCGAAGGCCACATCATCGAGCTGCTTCAACCATGTTTTGACAGCATCATCGGTGATCAACTTCTTCTCAGCATCATCCAAGTAACTATGGATTAGAGTCAAACTATTCTGAAGCTTGTGGGAGTTCTTCTTGAGACCTCGGATCAGTGAGATCTCTCCCTTGGTAACGTCGATCAGATTTTGAACCAGAACTTGAACGGCAGCATCAGCTCCTTCCATTGATATTTTGGCAGAGAGAGAGAGAGAGATAATGCTTGGTGAAAACAGATATGGCTGGTGGGATTTGGAATTACTTTGAAAAGAGAAATTGTCATGAAATTGAAAATATTGGAATAAGATACAAGACTTGTGCAAAACGTTTATACTTTTCTTGAACTGGCTTGCAACTTTTTTAAAGAAAACGAATATATATGTTGATTTACATTTTACCTTTAATACTTTGTGGGATTCCATATTTATTAGACAACAAGAATAATTATTTAAGGTGCAAAACTAAAAAGTAATAATCTATGGACAGAAACATGATCTTGTACACTCTCTTAGTGCTCCATAATCTCTACTCTTCATGTTTCATTATCTTGATTTCCATGAACTTCATGATGTTCATCTCTATAATTTCCATGAACTCCATAATGTTCATCTCTCTCTTCACTGCACGTTTTTTCTCTCTCTTAATTGAATCTGCAAAACAACGTGATAAAAGAAAACAAATCCTCCTATGGGTTAAAAGATCTCCAAAATTATAGATAACAAATCTCCAAAATTCTAGTTAGCTCTTCTCCTAGAATATCACTAACTAGATATAGATAATTGATTTAATAAGAAAAAGGAAATATTCATAATGTTGAAAAATTCAACATTAACTATATCTATTAATTATTATGGATCCAAGATAGATAAATGAATTAAGTTGAAAAAAATTATTAATTCTTATTGGTAAAAAAAAAATTAAAATTAATTTTATTTTTCAAAATTAATTTATATTTAGAGATTAGTTTGAGTTAGGTGTGACCATGCCTAACTCCAACGAGTCTTCTATTTTTTTCTTTTTTCTTTTTACCTTAGATATTAGTTGGAGATAGGCGTGTCACGCCTAACTTGTAAATTTGTTTTTTTTTTCCTCTCTAATTCCCTGTTTTTCCTTTTTTTTCTTTATCACATCATAAAAATGAAATGATGAAAATTACAATTATGAATGAAAAAAATTATAAATTTACATTTAACTTTCAATAGCTTGTTATTTTGTCATTTAAATGAACAAGTAATTACATGAGCATATATTAATTCAACAATTAGATATATAAGCAGATGTATACAAAATCATATAAATTATGAATGACACATATATAAAACCTAATCAATAAGATCCAAATGCAAGTGGCATTGAAGGACCACCAATCTGTTCTATGACTCCACATTTACAGTAAGTGGAAAATGTAAAATTAGGACGTGGAAAATGCAAATTTAGGACATGCACTTTCTTTAGATCAGGTTCGGTTCTTCTTAGTTGGATTGGGCGGGTTAGGTCATTTACTGATGAAGGACACTAATTTTTCGGGTTTCGATATTGGAACACTAACAATTCGACCAATTTTATGATAAAAAACCTGAAATTACGAATTTTGGGCCAAATCACTTCAGCCAAAAAAAAGCTCAAATCCCATGCGATTGAACCTGAAATTCGTGATTTTGAATTTTTTTTTTCTAAAATCACCCAAATTGAAAAATTAGTATTCCAATGTGGGAGTTCGAAAAATTAATATCATTCATTAATGGCCTAAAGGTAAGCTGCTAAATTTGTAATTTTATCCAACAATGATTACGTGAAAAAGCAGACGCTTCCTATGAAAAACGATGGTTGGTTCGATATGCTTCTTAAGTTGTGTTTTAATGATGGATTGAATTTTAAATTTATAAAGTCTTTTATTTGTTTTTTTTTCTTTTGTGAGAAATCTTCTAAGGTTGTTTGGATATATTCATAATAAGATGGGTTTTTCAACTATTTTATTACTGATCATGGATATAAAGTTCATTTTATAATATATATATATATATATATATATATATATATATATATATATATTAAGTCTCCTGAACTTTTCCTTCAAGATTCCATTACCCTTAAATCCAATTATTGAACCCAAATGAAAACCTTATTATAATTAATTGGAGTTATAATGATGGGTTGAATTAGTTTAAAATAATAGACTAATATATAGTTGCAATTTAATTAATAGAAAAGTAGTTACAATTTAATTCACATATTTTGGAATGGGTGAAATTTCTTGCACCATTAAAGACTACTGTGCCATTTTCCTCTCCTATTCCTAAAAAAGGCATGGAGGTTGAGGGCAACAAAATTTTCTACTATCTTGTGCAGAATTCGTTGTTACAAGTTGCAGAGCGTGATTAGTATGTCAACATAACACATTGTAGCATGCACGATCTTGTATATGATCTAGCATGCATTGTTTCAAAAGGTGTCTATCAAGTTCAATGTATTGGTAGCGAGAATGGTGGAGATGAATCTTATTTTATCCCTAAAAAACGTTGGCGTACGTTATTCTTCAAGGGTGAAGTACTCTCTCGTACCATGTTCTTGGACTTCAAAAGTTTGCATACTTTAACTTTGATGGATTGTGATCTTAAGGAGTTGCCTAGTTCAATCAACGAGCTAATACATTTGAGATATCTTGAAATTTCTCCTAGAGGTATTCAAGATTTGCCGAACTCGATTGGTGATCTCTATCACTTGCAAACACTAAGAGCAGACAATGATAAGATAAGTAAGCTTCCAACTACCATACAATACTTGATCAACTTATAGCATCTTCATCTTTCATATGTTACAAAATTGCCTCCTAATATTGGAAGCTTAACTTGTCTTCAAACACTGGAATACTATCACGTGGGCAAGGAAGAGGGCCACGGAATTGGAGAGCTTGGAAAGTTGAAAGACCTCCAAGATAAGTTGCATATTTCAAATCTTGAAAATGTGCATGATCGAAAAGAGGCTGAGAGTGCACATTTATTTGAGAAGCCAAAAATATTCAACCTAGTGTTGGAGTGGAGTATGTATAGAGAAGGCGAAACAAATGACGAAAATGTGTTGGAAGGTCTCCGACCTCATCCAGATTTGAAGAGGTTAGAGATAATTGGATTCAAAGGCACAACATTTCCATCGAAGATGGTGGAAGGACTTAATAATTTGATGGAGGTGTCACTTGAAGGTTTTAATAAATGTGAAGAAATTTTGGGGCACTTGCCACATCTCAAATCTCTGTCTTTGTCAGATATGAGGAATGTGAAATCCATACGTTCTTCATTCAAGGATAGTAGCTGCAAGGAGAGAATTGTGGTGTTTCCTGTGCTACGACAACTCATATTGTCAGAAATGCCAAAGTTGGTAGAGTGGATAGAAATAGAAATGGCTGAAAATGAGCATCCACTTGAAATAAATGTATTCCCTTGCCTTGAACACTTGGAAATCAGTAATTGTCAAAAATTGAGGATGGATCCAAGTAAATTCTCATCATGTCATAAGGAATTGAATTCTGGCTCACACATATGCGGATCTCTTACACATCTTGACATTAGAGGATTACATGAAGTGGAATATCTCCCCGATTGGTTTCTTAGCAATCAAAATCTCGTAGAAGTACTGTATATATTGAATTGTGACAAGCTTAGAGAGTTACCAGATGGTCTGGACCATGGTTCGCCGTAACGGTCGCGGTGCCTATCGCGGTGTCCACCGTTAAGGTTACATTGCAATTTCGCGGCGATTTCGCGGCCGTAACGGACAATTTTTCGAAAAAACTCAAAAATAGTCTAAAAGTTCTAGAAAATCACTTATATATATGTTTTTACTAAATTAACATAAAAAACAATATTACAACTAGAATTAACATATGAAACATACAATTACATACATTATTAATACCAAGTGGAGTGTCGGGGTGGTTCAAAGTCATCATTATCTTCCCTTTCAGGATAAATAGGAAAATGTACATAATCATAATGAGTAGGATGAGGCATAGGCTGTTCATGTGGATACTCATGATAATATCCAATTGCAACTTTAATTTCTCTACATCTTTAACCACCATTCAAGGTATAATAAACATGTATAAAGAATATTACATTCAATCGAAAAAAGAATACACAATATTCAAATTCAATCATCTATCCGTCGTTTTCGCTTTTATCGCCTTTTAAATCCTTTATGTCCGTTATAACGCCGTTACAATCCGTTATAACGCCAAATAACGCCGTTATGAGCGATATCGTGCCGATATCGCGCTCGATAATGTAGCCAACCGTTTTTAACCGAATCAGTGACGCGGAGGAGGCCGTTAAGGTTACGAAACGCCGGTATAACGGCCGTTACGGCGAACCATGGCCCTTCAATTCTCTCAAGGAGTTGATTGTAGAAGAATGCCCAAATCTGAAGTCAATAGCATATAGAAGCGATGGAGAATCCCAAGGCTTAACATCGCTTGAAGATTTGTCAATTAATGACTGTGAAGAGCTCATCAGTTTGCCATGTGAAATGCTAGAGTCATGTGCTCCCTCACTCCACAGTTTGAGGTTATTCAATTTATGCAGCTTAATGAATTTGCCAGTGATAATTGATTGTCTGCCTAAAATGTCTAGTCTCAACTCACTCGGAATCTGGAATGTTCCCAAACTCATCTCACCCCCAGCCCCTGCTGTTTTCCACAACTTGCAATTCTTATTCTTGAAGGTGGCAGATTCAGATTCAAGTGATAGTGCTAAGAAGGGTGTTGATGGAATGTTGCAAGCTGCATCCCATTCACTTCAGATCTTAGAGTTCGAAAGCTGCATCCCATTCACTTCGTGAGTTAAAATTGTCAGGGATGGAGGATTGGGACTCTCTTTCCCATTCGCTTCAACATCTCAATGCTCTTTCTACGTTATTGTTGGAGAATTTCAAAATAGAAGAATTGCCTGAATGGTTTGGGAACCTCACATCTCTACAAAGATTACAATTTAGTCACTGCAAAGAGTTGAGGATTGTGGGAGTCACATGATGCCTCAAGAAATTAACTGAATTATCGATTGACGATTGTCCGATGCTAAAGAGTTGTATTGAACAACAAATTGAAGATGTCTCCCATATCCCCAACATAAGTATTGATTGGCAACAACTTCCAAAGGATGGTCGGTAAGTGTATTATCATTTTTTATCTCAGGCAAATTTATAGTTTAATATTCACCATGTCATACGAAATTTACTACAGTCAAGTATGTATTTGTTTGGTCATTTTGGGTTCAACACTAGCGGATAGATTTGTACATGAAAACTTAGATCTTCATTCATAATCGGAATAACAACTTCAGATTTTTGGCAGTGCAGAATCAACGTTATATGATTAACATTTCATTAATTTAGGGTTTTTTATTTTTGTTTTCACTCAAAAAAATTTCTTTTCTCGCAATGAATTAATGACCACTTGTTGATGTTTGTAGACAAGTGTCAGTGCTTTGAAGATTTGAAAGCATGGTGATTTGTATATGAAAATCAATTCATCATAATTATCATAATTCATCTTCTATTTGATTAAAGGTTTGTTAACTTTCTTTTTACATTTTAGGATCATATATATTGCTTCAATAATCCTACCTTTCCGTGGAAGACTTTCTAATCAATTGGCATTTAACATTCGGTCTTTCCCCCGTAAAAGATAGGAAGAATACTGACGAAAGACATCCTATTATCGGTTATCAATACAAATTTCATATAATCACCTTTTTCTGCATAAATTCCAGCTTCTAGAAACTATATACAACCAAACTTCATCAAGTCTGAGTACCACATAATGATTTGCTCACTTCAAATGCCCAAAATATGAATAAATTCCATCAAATTTTTAAATCCATCTTTGCAGAAAATCGATATATGAAAACAAAAATAGGAATGCTATCAAAATCCTAAGAAAGAATTTTCAATCAAACAGTAGCAAATCAAAATTCAGTAATCCCTTATTAGGGCAAGAACAATCTCAATTTCCCAACTTTCCAACACAATAATCTTAAGAGAATCTTAATCCTTAATTCTCACATCCTCAAATAACATTAATAAATATATCACACAACATGAGCTAGAAACATCAGAATTGAAGGCGGAGGTACTACCTAATCAGCACCATTCTTCCCATAACTGAATTGTTGCTTTCCAACGAAAGAGAAGAGTTTGCGAAGCTTTGAAGGGAGAGTATCAATGGCGGAAGGATCAGGTGGTGGTGGGACTCACCATTAATGTCCCAAGCAAGACTCACCATTCTAAGCCATTACAAATAAATAAAATCATGAAACGCTTAATCTGTATGAAACCAAGTTTGCATTGTGATTACAGAATGCGCATAATTTTTTTGAAGTTGTCTCACATATTTAATTAACAGTCCACAAATTTGTGAAAAAGAGTTTTGTTAATATTTAAAGATATTTATATTTTATTAAACCAAGTTAAAACAAGATTTAAACTATCAATCTAAAATTAAATACGAAATAGTTTGGGATGAAATTAATCATGAAGATCCCTATTCAACATTTATTAATTTCCAAGCATAGTGCAAGTGATATATATAAATCATGAATAGTTCAAATATTTGTAGATCCTAAAAAGGATCATACTCACGAGTCACAGCTAATTAATTAAATCGCGTTGACTTTCCGTTATGCATGGACCATGAAATTTGCTTCTTAGACTTCAATTTTGTCCCCATTATTACATACTCATAATTATAATACTATTTGTTTTACTACATGAATTATTGGTCGGTTTAAGAAAGCACTGTTTTTTATTATTGTTGTTGTAGTTAGTATTATAAACAGAGGCTTAAAAATTAATTTGCAGTATTTGAGGGGGAAAAATTTGAGGATTAGCTTTTCTCATGTAATTGGATTTATAAATTGTTCTTACAAAAGTTATACTCAAGTGAAAAAGAAAAAGAGCTGAGAGCTTGAAAGAAATTTAATCAAAATAATTGTTTTTCCTCTCAAATTGGTTCTTGATATAAGTTGACCCCTTGTAAGATCGTCTCACATGGATGAGATTCAAGTATGTTTTTTATATATATAAATATGTAATTTTTAACTATAAATATATGTTTTATAAGTATATTTTCTTATCAAGTGGGTATTTTTTATTATACTTTATATATATATATTGAATATAAACACCCCACTCCATAATTATTTTTATAACACCAAATTAAACACATATATTGTAATGGAAGATCTCCCGTATTTGATGAAGAGAGAGGCTAAAGATTTATGATAATTTATAGTAACATCTTTTTATGACTCACTCTAAAAGATTGTACAATATATATATATATATATATATATATATATATATATATATATATATAAACATATATAAATATATTTACTATAATTGACTTGTGAGTTAATTAAAGTAAATGGTTTTTCTATTTGATTTATAAAATTTGATTTCCAACCATTTGCTGACCTGGTGAGACAAGTTGGCGCAAAATCCGACAAGCCCCGTTGACATATTTATCTTAGGACACACGGATTCTTATAAATTACTACATTTTTAAAAATAGCACTTTATTTATTTATACTTCTGAAATTTATAAAAGGTAATATTGCATATTTTTTAGAATCGATAATATTTAATTGCATTTCAACATATTAACAAAATTGATATACAATTATCGCTTTACATATATAAGAAAATTAATTAATTAGTCAAGTCTTAATTAATTAAGTAGATAGTCCAACCTTTTGCTTATTTGTTTACTTTTCTTTATTAGTCCTAATTGGACCAAAATAAATATCTATGAATCTTATTCTTGTACTACAATTAATGAAAGGTTTACTTTGCCAACTTGCTCCAACAAGAATCAAGGTTTTTGTTTACTCCCAAAACTGACCACCTGGTTCCTAGTAACCATAAAACACATGCACAACAATTAAAAAAACATTAAAACAAATAAATAATAGAAATCAAATCTCATATAATACTTAAGTTAGTATAAAGTAGAGACATGAAATGCTTAAACTTGTGACAACTTCCCTCTATATATAAGCCACAAAACACCCTTCTTTCATTTATCAACTTTGAGCACAAAACAATTTAATCATACATAGACATGGCAACATCAAGAATTAAACCCTCTTTCTTTCTTTTCTCTCTTCTCTTTCTAACACTAGTTCAAGCCGAATACAAGACTGTTCGCAGACGTTCTCGTGCTAGGGCATTTATCGAGTCACAGTGCCAGACGACGCTCTATTCCGACTTATGCATTAGGACTCTCTCATACTACGTAAGCAATTTCACGACAACATTGAGTCATCAGAAACTAGCTCAGATCGCTCTAAAAGTGAGTTTGATTAGGGCCGAGTCGACTCAGACGTACGTGACCGAGGTGGCCAGGGATCTGAAGCAAACGAAGGGTAGGGAATATTACAGAGTTGTTAAGCAATGTTTGGATCAAATAAACGATGGGGTCGAACAACTATCGAATTGCATTAAAGAGACACAACAAATTAAGGAAAACGGGGGAAGTAAAGACTTTCCTTGGCATGAGAGCAATGTCAAAACATGGATGAGCACTGCCCTAACCGATGCAAGCTCTTGTATTGATGGGTTTTCGGGCAGGGTCGTTGGAGGGAAGACTCGGGCCATGATCAAAGCCAGGGTTCTTAATCTTGAGCAAGTCACTAGCAATGCATTGGGCTTGTTCAATAGGTTTGCTGCAAAGTATAGGTCCTCTCATGCTAACAAACACAAACTCTAGGTCCTTTTGTGCAATTTGGAGTGGACTTTATCTTTAAGTAACTTCTATTTCATCTTTGTTTGTTGTATGTGTATGTGTATTAGCATATATACATGTAAGGGAAAGGATATGTGAATATATATAGAAAGTTTTGGGATTAAAGTTGTGTTTTATTTGATATCTTCTAGATTTTATATGGAAAATAGTATCTCTTGTTAATTACATACAGATACAACTACATATAAGTTGATCTATAACATACACATTATACATTATATCTGATGAAATACTGAGTTGAACATTTAGAGGTGGTTTCACTCTTGAAACCTTTTAAATTTTAATTAAAAATTCAGCCATAAATTTGCTTCTACTTTTGGGTGCATGAAAAATTACTAACCAAACTTTTGTAACCAGTATTGACTAATAAATCACTTTCAACAAGTAAAATTGCTACACCATTTTATCTACCTTGACACATAATAGTTTTTCTAATATAAGTTACTATGGTGTGCTTTTATGGAAAAAAAAATCGTTATTAGTACTACTTTCAAGGTAAAGATATCTATTAGTGGATAATTGTAATTATTACAAGTTCTAGTATTGAAAATGTTATATATCCCTAAATTTTTTTTTTTTTTGTACTTCTGTTAATTTTTAGGCTTTCATAAACATATAATTTTCTAAATTATGAATTGGGGGTTCAACGGTTACATAGATAAGCAAGCAATTCTTGGATCACGTGATTAGATTATGAAGTGGAGTCTTTTATACATTCTTTAAGAATGATTTTACTCTTAATTAATTTTCCAACCAATAGCTTCAAGATATGTCTTTGAAATAATATTATATAATATTATTTGATTAATTTGAACAATTCAAATTAGACATTGTTGTATTTATTTAGTGGTCTAATTCTAATATTCTCAAATTTAAGGTCAACTGTATGAATTCTAATGTGGACGACAGATAAAGAGAAAAAAACATCTTCTTTCCAAATTAGTCTCGTAAAATTCAAATACCTAGAAAAGAGAATTATAATGATAAGTACAAATCCTTAATTTTTAATATATACTAAAACAAAACTAAATTTAACACATGTCAATTTATGGTTAAATCTTTTCTCATCTAAATTAAATTAATCTTAACCTTACATTGTCACTTGTCACTAATTAAAATGATCGACTCTCCATCCTTAGAAACCTCTCTCATTTATTACATTTTGATTTTAGTAGTGATAATAATTTGATATTAAAATCTATAGATACATACATCAATATAATATAATAATTTATTCATGAAATAAAATTTGTGTATCAACTCTGTACATAGATATTTATTATTCTTAGAAATATATTGATTTTACTTATTATTTTTTATTATTGAAATTATAATCATAATTTTACCTTTTTTTTATTATATTATATTTTAGTTTAGTTATATTTATTTGAAAATTTATTCTTTTGACAAATTCCATAAAATACATGGGTGCCAACCTTATTAATATATAAGTCAAATTATATTATATTTAATGTAATGAGATCACACAATTGATTAACAAAATTTATTTCAATTTTTTATTTATAAATCTCGTTTATTATACAGGGCCTCTAGTTAGTATCTTCACAATTTAAATCCATTCTATAAAATTTATTTCATCAACTTTGTCGTGGCCCATGTTCTTTTAGTCACTACCAATTATAACTTGTAATTAGCGGCCCATAATACTAAGGCCTAAAGCCCAATTATTGGCCTGGTTTTCTCTATTGAGTTCTCATTAAAATGACCCGTTAATCATAGAATGTTTACCCCAGCCCATAAACAAAGCCCAACAATTTGTATGATAAGCCCATATGAAAACCAATTTATGAATAAAGATAATGTAAATGAACAATGCCATAATTATCCCAATTGCATTTATCATTAATTTGATTAGCATATTAAATAACTTTTCCTTTAGTAAAACGTGACAAAATATTTTAATTTAGTCATTTGTTAAATACTTAAATTAAACTTATATAAGATAGAACTACGACGTGAGTTAAATGCAAATTTTGAGAAATTCATTTATTATATATAATTTAAAAAAAGATTAAATTGCAAATCATCTTAAAATTGGTGCATTTAAAAAAAAAAAAAAAACAGTATACAAGAATTTAACCCTTTGCACGCGGGAAATGTAGCAGAAAGCGATTGGAGAAATGGAAATGGAGGAAGCCACAGTATCGCCATCACTTCCAGCAGGAGACGAAGACGATGAGCACGATTCCAAGGAGAGGGTTTTGCAACGATACTTTCTTCAAGAATGGAAGGTCGTCAAGTCTCTCCTCGACGACATCGTTTCCGCTCGCCGCGTCTCCGATCTATCCACCGTCCACACGATTCGATCCATTGTACGCCACCGCTACTTCCCTGACTTTATCTCCTTATTTGGGTGAATAGCTATTTTTTTTTGGGTTAATTGATGTGTAGATTGCTCAAGTGTACTGAAATTGTGATGTGAGATTGTGTGTTTGTTGATATATACGTTTGATGATTGTGAAATTAGCTGAAGTTTGTATGTGGTTGTTTTTTTTGTACGTTACGCTTCAAAGTTTGTATCTTTACTAGTCCTTAATGCTGAATGTAGCAGAATTATGTATTTTTTTGGTACAGATTGGGAGCTTTTAGTGTTTGTTGAAAGATGGAACGAAATTTTTGGCACAATTATGTCTGTGTATGGTAAAATTGTGGGCTTTTAGTTTTGATTTGAAAGCCTTAGAACAAAAAGCTTTTAGGGGATATATTATATCCATTAATCTTGGCTGCTTCCGGCATTTTTGATAGTACGGAATATTTAGAAAACTGTTTATTTCTTTAATAATTTTGTGATGTTGTCTTAGTTTTAGTTCATCCAATCAATTATGATGGAATCAGCTGTTGTTTGTTGGTAAATTATTGAAAAGGCACCAAGCTGTACTTTGTATCAGTTTGTTATGTTTGTTTTCCTAGATTAGATTTCTTTCTTTACTTTGCAATTATAATTGTGGAACAGTACATTGACTTTTAAGGTGCTTATCTGCAGATGGACAAATATCAGGAGCAAGGCCAACTTATAGAGCCCTATCTCGAGAGCATAGTTTCACCACTAATGGCTATTGTCCGCTCAAGAACTACAGAGTTAGGGACTGCATCTGATGAAATTCTGGAAGTGGTCAAGCCTATAGGCATCATATTATATTCCCTGGTTACAGTTTGTGGATTCAAGTCTGTTATCAAGTTCTTCCCCCATCAGGTTTCTGATTTAGAACTTGCTGTATCACTTTTGGAGAAATGCCATACCACGAAAGCTGGGACCTCGCTGAGGCAAGAAAGTACTGGAGAGATGGAAGCAAAATGCATCGTACTTCTTTGGCTTTCTATTCTAGTGTTGATTCCTTTCGACATATCCTCTGTGGATTCTAGTATAGTCAATAGCAACTATGCTGGGAGAGATGAGCCCCCTCCACTGGTAGTGAGGATCTTAGAAATCTGTAAGGACTATTTATCAAATGCAGGTCCTATGCGCACCATAGCTGGATTGCTTCTGTCAAGGCTCTTAACACGCCCAGATATGTTGAAGGCGTTTACCAGGTTCCATGCAAGTGATAAATACGTTACTTATACAGTGCTCAAATGTCGCTATGCTAATGCTATGAAATAATGAAATGATGTGCCTATGAGATTTGGAAATTAATAACATGTCGAGGAAATGCATGCAAAATTTCTTGTGTCTTTCACCTGTGTTCTTTAACCGGCTGTGATACCATCTTTCATTTGTATTCTCAATGTATGACCATAGAACCTTGCCTGTAAAACTAAAAAGAGTTGGACTAGTTAAATAGTTATTTCCCTATGCATCTTTAAGTACTAGAACTATAAAATGCTGAACCCCTTTTCTTTTTTCATCAGGAACTTTATATGGTTCTTTTACTCTTCATGTGTGTGTGTGTGTTTTGGTGGGGGGGGGGAGGAGGGGGATAAGTCTTCAAAGCAATTCTCCCTACGAGAAGTTTCCCCTCATTGCTCCAAATTTTTAAATAATTGGATACAAGAGATACTTATATTAACATCTTCTACAGATGGAGTGATGATAGTGCTACTCAATTTTTTTTTTGTTTTGCATGTATTGTCATCATAAGTTGATGCAAGAACTTGCTTTTCTTGTTTGTCATCTTTCAGCTTTATTGATTGGGCACATATAATTCTCTCTTCGATGGAGGGCAATGTTTTGGATCACTTCCGATTATTAGGTGCAGTTGAAGCTTTGGCTGCCATTTTCAAGGTCCGGTTTCATTATCAAATAAGATGTTCCCTAGAGGACTAAATATGACTACCGCCAGACCGTTTTTCATTTCTCATTTATCATATAGTTCATCTTCCACCATGTATTCTCAAGTGCTTGGTCGTCATATGCAATCATTTGGTATATTAAGAATTTTGTCCTTTAAAAGCAGATTGGGAGCACACCAGTGTTGTTAAATGTGGTCCCACTTTTATGGAATGACACGTCAGTTTTGATCAAGTCTGGTACTGCGGCTCGAAGTCCTTTACTTCGTAAGTATCTCATAAAGCTAACTCAGCGGATTGGGTTTACTTGCCTGCCTCATCGTTCAGCAACATGGCGTTATGTGGTCAGTTAAGTTGAACTTTTTCATTGTAACATATCAGTCTATTAGCTTCATAAAGTATTATCAAATAGTTCTTAAATTAGCTTTTTAGAAGTGTTTGTTTTGAATGATTTTCAAATTTTGGCCTGAGCAGATTTTCTCTCCCTCCCAAATGAACAATAGAAAGCAAACTTCTTGAAGAGAACCACATGAGTTGTGTATAGTTTCTAAATTTTTTAAAATATCTAACTCTTTTCTTTGTTATGTATGCTCCAAGTCCATTACATGTGAAGATACTCTTTCAGTTCAAAACTTGTATTGTAGTTCTAATTGTTACTAGTTCTTTGCTTTGCTGATATATTGTAGGGTAGAACCAAAACTCTTGGGGAAAATCTTTCTGTAGAAGGAACAAGAGATACTGACCAATTAAATCATTCGGTCAACATGAACTCATGTAATATCTCTCAAGAGTCAAGCTGCCTTGAAGAGGAAGACATGGACCTTCCAGATATTATAGAAGATATCATTGAACTTCTGCTGTCGGGATTGAGAGATACGGTATGCATAGAAGCTTATGTTCAGCTGATTGGAATACTTAAATTACATACTAAGTAGTTTGCCTGTTGATGGTTACGATTTCATTTTCAGTAATCTTGCTATTTCTGTTCATTTCTATATATGAAGCAACATTATTTACTTTACAACAGCCATTTTGCATAACCAAATGATTTTCTTTGAGTTTTGAATTAAACATCATTTGACTGCCATTTTGATGGCTGTTTCCTTGAGGCGTATGATTTATGCTCCGTTTTACTTATGTAGGACACTGTCGTGCGATGGTCTGCTGCAAAAGGTATTGGCCGCGTTACCTCACGTTTAACTTATTCTCTTTCAGATGAAATCCTCTCATCTGTACTGGAGCTCTTCTCTCCTGGTGAGGTATGCTGTCCATGTTCTCTTATGACTCCTGTACTTCACAATGACCTTTATTACTCCCTCGTTTGGGCTACTAAAGTTTCTTTTTTTGGATGTCTGACATTTTTGAATCTTAGACATCATTAAATTTCTAGAATAATATTGGAACCACTAAGCTCTTAACCAAGTAAGAGGAACATTCATGCATTTAGTTAATGCTCATGAGTAACTTTTGATTTCCTAACTGAGCATTATTAGAATGAATTGCACGACGTTTACTGTAATTATTCTTCTATACTAGTACTATTTTAGTTAGTTTTTTTTACATCTTCAACGAAGATCTAGTTTTACATGTTTAAAAATTAATATTGATTCACCAATTATTGTAGCTAACTTCTTTATGTAGCCCATGGTATCTTCATTCAAATTGTTCTCCCACCAGAAGAACTAAGAGAAACTAGTAGTGCAGCTTCTGAATGGAAATATCTAAAACCCTAAATTTTCTGGATAGCTCATAAAAAACTTGGTCATAGCATCTGGGCAGACGACTTAGCACAGTGCAGTATCAGCACATCTGCCATGTAGCTAGAATGACATGCCTTTATGTCTTGGAGTTTAGTGATAACCAGGCAATAAAATGTGTGATGGAGATATTCTGACTTGTCTCTCGTTCTGAAATTGTAATTTTTATACTATGTTGCAGGGAGATGGGTCATGGCATGGTGGATGCTTGGCACTGGGAGAATTGGCACGTCGAGGATTGCTCTTACCGATCAGTTTTCCTAAAGTTGTTCCTGTTATTATAAAGGCATGTTTTTTTATCCTCTTTGTAGTAGATGATAAGAAATTACTATGCTTCTTTGATACCTTATTTATTTCTCTGAGTTCGCACCTAACAATTTAATTGTTATTCATTCTACTATACCTGTGGTTTTGGAGAACTACGTGCCTTCTTCTATTCACCGTAAGTTTGAATTTTAGCATCCATATACAGACCCTCTGTCTGTCGATCACTTCCCTCCACTGCATATGCCCAAACTAAACTCTAATTTGTGGAGTTCAGAGTACTGACTCTCGTAATTCGGTTGTAGCTTCAATTGACAATGTTTAAGCACATTCCTTGTACATTGTCTCATATTTCATGATTACATTCCTCTGTTAATTCTTTTTCCTTATATCAACATGATTGATTAAAAAAAAAAAAACGCCACCACCATCAATATCAACATAAAAAATATAAGAATAAAAAAGAAGAGAAATATCCCAGATTTTTGTTCTTTTCTGTTGTATGTTACTTACTCTGAACTTAGAAATGAGCTCCTCTCAGGCCAAACAGTTATAATTGTTCTTTAGCTGCTGAGATCTTTTGATAAATTATGTTTTCTTCTCAGGCTTTACATTATGATATTCGAAGAGGACCTCATAGTATTGGATCTCATGTACGTGATGCTGCAGCTTATGTTTGCTGGGCTTTCGGTCGTGCATATAACCACAGAGACATGAAAAATGTGCTCGAACAGATCGCACCACATCTGTTAACCATGGCTTGCTATGACCGTGAGGTGCTTAACTATAAAACACTTAATGTTCTTTTGCAAGAACATATATACTTCTGGTTTCTTTTTCTACTCTTGCTGACATGATGATGAGTCTGAGCTTAATTCTTAGGTTAATTGCAGAAGAGCAGCTGCTGCAGCTTTCCAGGAAAATGTAGGGCGACAAGGAAATTTCCCACACGGCATTGATATAATAAATACAGCTGATTATTTTGCTCTGTCCTCACGAGCAAACTCATATCTTCGTGTTGCTGTTTGCATTGCTCAATATGATGGCTACCTTCATCAGTTTGTAGATGAACTGGTGCATAGTAAGATCTGTCATTGGGTATGTGGTTTCTGGTTTCCCTGTTTTCTTCAATTTACAATTCAACATCTCTTGTCATGTTAGACTTTTATACCCAAAAGGGCCTTGTTTCTTGATTCCATTGTTTGATACACCCAGACCACCTCTACCTTTTTTCTTTTATTTTCTTCTTCATTTCCTCTTGAATACTTCAAGCATAGCACAAAAACATCAGAAATTGGTAGTAGATTTAGTCAAGTGTGCTTCCTTAATCTTTTCTAAAGAGGAGCTTCCTTCATTTGCATAAAACATATCGATGTGATGGATTGATTGCTGTCCCAATAGATAATTTTTTTGAGGATTTGCTAGCAACTTTTGTTAATATGATGTGCTACTCTTCTCATTGTTGCTGTTCTTACCTTATTCGTTTATCTAATGCTTGCGTAAATATGTTGGATATGTAGGATAAGGGTTTGAGAGAACTTGCTGCCACTGCCCTGTCATCTCTTGTAAAATTTGAGCCTGAATATTTTGCCAATGTAGTATTGGAGAAATTAGTTCCTTGCACTCTATCATCTGATTTGTGCATGCGGCATGGTGCGACCTTGGCCATTGGGGAGGTGGTTTTGGCTTTACATGAGCACAACTATGTTCTTTCCACAGGTTGGTATGCATCATGCCCTTCATAGTCTCTTCTGAGATTTTCCTCCCCCCAGTACAACCTTTATCGTATTCCCATAAACCTTATTCTGTATGTATACAGGTTTCTACACAAAGGGTTTCTTTGTACAATTTCTATACTTTTCAGAATTAGCTCCAGTTTCTCTTTTGGCGGATAGATAACCGCAGCATGAGTAATTTACTCGTTGGCCTTGTTCTTTCAGATAAGCAGAGAGTCGTAGCTGGTATTGTTCCTTCCATTGAGAAAGCACGGCTTTATCGTGGTAAAGGAGGAGAAATAATGCGTTCTGCTGTTTCTCGTTTCATTGAGTGCATTTCCCGTGCTCAAGTTTCTCTGACCGAGAAGATCAAACGAAGTTTGGTTGATACCCTCAATGAGAATTTGAAACATCCTAATTCACACATACAGGTCTTTTCTTTCACTAAATTATATTTTCATGCTCATTTTCACACGCCTGCATTTTGAATGACTTTTTTATTCAAGCTTGTAGAATGCCGCTGTTGAAGCCCTTAAACACTACATTCCTGCTTACCTTGTATCGGTGGAGAACAAGGGAGTCAATGATATCATGTCAAGATACCTTGAACAGTTGACTGACCTTAATGTAGCAGCTAGACGAGGATCCGCTTTTGCACTAGGTGTTATGCCTTTTGAGTTTCTGGCAAAAGGGTGGAAATCTGTATTAACGAAGCTCTGTCGTGCATGTGAAATAGAGGTATGTATGGTAATGAAGTTGGACTAAAAATAAGTCACTCTTTTGTTTTTCTGATAAAAAAATTTGGTATTTGCAGGACAATCCTGAAGACAGGGATGCTGAAGCGCGTGTGAATGCTGTCAAAGGACTCGTATCTGCTTGTGAAACTTTAACCAAGGCTGGAGAGTATTCTGATTTCTTTTCTGCAGAAGATGTGCTTGCTCTGTTTATTTCCATCAAGAATGAAGTGATGTGCACTCTTTTTAAAGCTCTTGATGATTATTCCACTGACAACAGAGGTGACGTAGGTTCTTGGGTTCGTGAGGCAGCAATGGATGGCCTTGAGAGATGTTCATACATTCTGTGCAAGAGAGATTCTATAAATCAAGAGAAAGGGTCTCATGATGGCTCCAATAATGACCAGATTAGCTCATATTTTGATGCAAGTTTGGCAAATAATTTAGTCGGAGGCATTGTCAAGCAAGCTGTAGAGAAGATGGATAAAATAAGAGAATCAGCAGCAAGGATTCTCCAAAGGCTTCTTTATAATAAGACAACATTTGTACCTCATATACCGCACAGGGAAATTCTCAAACGTATAGTTCCAGATGAGGCTGAGCTTGAGTGGGGAGTAAGTTAAATAGCAAATTATTCCGTTACTGTTGAAAATTCGGTTTACTGGGAAATATATCTCTTCCAATCTTAATGCAGGTGCCAACATTCTCATATCCTCGTTTTGTTCAACTCCTCGAAGTTAGCTGCTATAGCAAATATGTTGTGTCTGGGATAGTAATCTCTATAGGCGGGCTACAAGATTCTTTGAAAAAGGCGTCGCTCAGTGCTTTGTTAGACTACCTTCAGAGTACGAAAACAGAAGGCCATGATGATAACAGAGTACACAGTCTGTCAATAGACATTCTATGGGTTCTTCAGAAATATAGAAGATGTGATAGAGTCATCATACCCTCTTTGAAGGTAACTCTACCAAACTGGCATCGCTTGAATATTTTCTGTGAAATTTTACCATTTCGTACAATTTTGTTTCAGACTATCGAGATTCTTTTCAGCCGAAAGCTTTTGTTGAACATGGAGGTCAGTATGCTATTCTCTGTCTTTCAAAACATCACCTCGCTTGAACTCCATTTCGTTCTTCAATTGCATTTTACTTGTTCAAACAGCTCAAATTGGCCTGTTCATTAGGTGATGTTAATATCGTGAAAATTGCAAATTGAGGACATTATCTTTATATCATTTACCACTGAATGGACACTTAACTTTTTGGGACCTAATATTGAGACACTAACTTTTGAATTTGGATTGTTTTAGGACACAAAACCCGAAATAATGAAATTTGGGTCCAATCGCATGAGATTTGGGCTTTTTTCTGAAGTGATTCGACCCGAATTCGTGATTCCGGTTTTTTTTTTTCCCTAAAATCTCTCAAATTGAAAAGTTAGTGTGCTTCATTGGTGAATGACCTAAAGCTAGTGTCCTAAATTTGCAATTTCCTCTACTAATATCCTCCTTTTTATGAATCAAAACAAGTAGATCCCATATTTTCTGCCATTTCAATGTATCAATCTCTTGTTCTGCATTTGATAGTGAACGATATACCTACTTTCTCAACGATGCATCCTATGATTTCTCAGGCTCAAACTTCCGTTTTCTGTGCTGGTGTACTGGACTCTCTCTCGATAGAGCTGAGAGGAACGAAGGACTTCTCTAAACTAAACGCAGGAATTGCAATACTCGGATACATTGCTTCAATCTCAGATCCCATCAACACACAGGCTTTCTCTCATCTACTCACTTTCCTAGGCCACAGATATCCCAAGGTCAGTGATTCAAAGTGTCATAATTCCTCAACACTTTTATCACTCAATTTAATTATATATCATCACATTATGTTTCTTCCAGGTCCGAAAGTCTGCAGCTGAACAAGCATACCTCGTCCTTCTAGAAAACGGGGACCTAATAGTAGAGGACAAATTAAATGAAGCCACTGAGATCATCACCGAGACCTGCTGGGAAGGAGATGTGGAAGAAGCAAAGAAGAGAAGGTTACATCTCTGCGAAATGGCCAATCTTGGAGCTTCACAAAATGCTACTCAAATGGAATCGAAAAGGGTTGTTCAACAAAGGCCCACATCTTCTGACGAGAATGCTTCGTACTCTTCGTTGGTGGGATCAGTTGGATTTTAGGAGCGTACCCGTCTCCTATAGAAACGGGTACCTTTACATTCTGTGTTGCATCTCCTAAGAGAGTTATTGTTTTTCGTTCAAAGTGAAATTGAGTGAGAGTTAACACAACAGTGGAACTAGTTATTTGAATGTGGAATGTCTTCACCATGGCTGAGAAACAATGAGGGGTATTTCAGGTACCATTTATATCATACATTTGGTTAAATTAAAATGTGTATACATTTGATACAAAATTAAATTCCGAAATATTTATATATATATATATATATATATATATATATATATATATATATATATATATATATATATTCCATCCATTCATAACTTTTCTCTTGTAAAGATTCCAAAAAAAAAAAAACTATCTTTTTAGTGCTTGCTTTGTCACCTCTCTCTATCTTTATTATGTGTTTTTATGCATACACAGATTCATTATTTTATATGATATTGGAATTTAACAATTATTATTTTTATCATATCAAATATTGGAATAATAACAAAAGAAATAAAGTTAATATTGAACCAAAATTCCAATTTGGTAGTTGTTAGGTAAAAAAATAACTATTCGAGTAGTTTACCAAACCTTTACTAAGAGGATTATTGTAGAAAAGTAGTAATGATGATAATAATGATAATAATTGTTTAAACCCAATTTTTTAAAAAACCTTAAAGTATGATTTTAGAAATAGCATCATACAAATAAATTGATAGATACAATTAAGATCAACTCCAAACCATTCACTTTTCCCATATATATACTCATTTAAATTGCTCTCCAAATATGCATTCCGACAACAAAATAATATTTTACATCATCACAACCTCATCAGAATACTTTGCCCTATCTAAACATGATATCTTAAAAAAAAAAAAAAACTAAATACACCTCAGCAACTTCCGAGTAGCCCGACCCGTCTTGATCCGGGTCCTAACCCGCTCAAACTCCGAGACCCGACATGGTATAGTGAGCCCACCGGGTTGATTAAACCCGAATTCGTTTTCGGACTCTTTCAACAGCTCCCCAAATAATGGGTGGTTAAAGTAAACAACTGGTACCAAAATCCTCCTAAAATCCCCATCCTTTTGACCCACATAAACCGCCATGCACCCTTTTGGAACGGGTTCGGGTTTCCCCAAGACCAGTTCTTTCCCGACCCGAATATGATCCCGACCCGGGCCGATGCTCTTCGCTACCATTGCTTTTGCTTTAGTCCTGAAGCTGTGGGCCCATTCGATCAGCCGGCAGAAGGGTTTGACTTTGACCCGGTTGCTTTCGGGTGTGCGTCGCCGGAAAACCCGCCGAAGAAGTGTGGTGGCGCGGTGTTTGAGCAAGAAACCTCGCATTCTACCCATGTTTCTGGTCGGAGAATTCTAGGAGAATGGTCCGAGGAGAAACAATTGTGACTCACCGGAATTTCATTAGAAGTGGTGGTGGTGGTGGCGGGCGGCGGCGGCGGTGGCGGGATGAGAGAGGAAGAATGGTGGAGTTGGGATTATAAAGGAAGAGGAGAGAGAAGAGTCCGTACAAGAATTGTATGAACTATGAAGGAGTATTAAATAAGAGACGTGTGGAAAATGAAAATGAAAATGAAAAAGAAAATGGAACATGTACGGAAATTTCTATCCGAAATATTGGCAATTTTAGTAGTTGAATACGATGATTTTTTTGTTTAAAAAATTATATATATATAAGTGATGTCAGATATGTGCTTTATGTCGACGATGAATATTCATTTGGTATAAGTTATAACTTATAGACCAACATATGTGTTTATGACATTTAGTTTTGCGTTGTAAATATTATACTTATTGAATAATTGGTAAACATTATTTGGGATCCATAAAAATGAGAAGAATTAAGAGTTTTAGAATAAGAATTGTACAAACAAGAATCGAAACTGGTAGTTAAAGTTTGGAGCTTCGAGTTCTATAATAAAGAAAAAAAAAATTAAAAATTTCGTACCTACTATCATGTCCAATATTTACAATTGTTCAAATATATATATATATATATATATATATATATATATATAACCCATCTAATACATGATTCATCAAGTACAACATAAATGTTTATTTGTGGTAGCATTTTAAATTTAAAGGAAAACAAAGTACATAATGAATATATAATTTTTTATAAAAATGATTACATGAATAGTAGATATTCAAAATAATGAAGTTATAAATATTGATAGTTTTGTACTCCTCAAATTTCAGTAACCAATTCCCTCTCCCTCTAGAAGTAACATATATTTTATTTTATGTTTTATATAAATTGTGATTAAGTTGGAAGAAAATTCAAATTGTAATAGAAAAACAGAATACTTTATAATAAAATTTTGAATATCGAAATGATACTTTGACTTGAGAAATAATTGCATTAAATAAATATCCGTACGTGATTTGTACATCAAAGTTTGAATTCAATTATCTACACATTACTCCAACTTGGTTAATTTCCACGTAAGTAATCTACTTATTCAAAGTGTTATTATTTTTCCAATATTAATTAAATAAACATATTCAAAGTTCGTGGGCCGGTTGGTGTAACCCAATATGGACCGTTATGGGCCCGAGTCACTCTCAAGTACCAAAACAAAAAAGGAATACTATTGTTTTTATGAAAATAGGTAAAAAAAAAAAAAAAAAATTTAAAACCATTGAGGACTTTTATAATTATAGTACAAGTAATTTATGACGGTAACAAAAAAGATGGTAACAATTCATGTTAGTTGAGATTTATTCATTGCAATTTTATAAATATATGAAAACTTTATTAGGTTTGGTATTATTTTTATCATTCTAAGAAGGTTAACCAAATTTAAGTGGTTTTTAAGGTGGGATTGAGAAAATATGGGAATAAATAATAGTATGTGTATTAACTATATAAATGTTGTTTGTTTATGATGAATGATGGATATTTAAATATCTTCGATAAATGTGTGTATAAAGCCATTACTGAGATTGTTCTAGAAGATAATAATCACAATTGAAAAATGCCAACCTAATTTAATATTTTAATTTCTCGTGTTAGAGTATGCCCATTTTTTATTTGCTGTGGGTCCAATTATTAAATATATAAACATATATAATATATTATATTTGTCAGGTTCTATGGTTTAGCCGTATAGGGTTTTCAATCCGAATAGTAGAGAGTTGACATATATTTTGGATTTTAATGACAATTAGAAATAAATTTCTTGTAGACAAAGAAGTTATAAGTTGCTAGTTTGAATAGATCTAGATTTTAATTTTTATTTAATAAAGAAAAAAGACCATCGTTGTTACGTAGTAGAAGATATAGATTAGAATATTTTCTTCACTTTAGTTATTTCTCATAATTAAAAGAAATGAAAATTTACGATCTAAGTATGAACGACTGTGAAGACTGAACCAATTGATGTCTTGAATCCTTTTATTTTCATTTTTCATATTCTACGGATAAAATATTTTAAATAATTTGTGCTTATGCAAACTTCACATATTTGTAGTAGAAGTAGGAAAATGTTAAAATGTTCTTTATGGACAACTCTTAACTTGTCTATCGATAACGTATAATAATTACATTTTTTGATTATATAAAAAGTAAATTAAAATGTATGTTGAATATCTGATATATATTAATATATTTATGGTGGGTAGGGTAGTAGAATTGAAGTAACATCATTTTTTTCAAAAATATTAAATTTGAATTTTAAAATTATTTTTAAATGCAATATCTTAATTTAATATGGTATTTAACGTTTTTATGAGTTTTTAATTGAAGATGGATATCCATACAACCGGATCGATGGAATTTGTACTTTTATTTTTTAATTCATGTGCTCACTTTTATATTATATTAGTGTAAAATCTATGATATATTAATATGAGTTTTATGTATAAATATTCTAACATTTAGATAATATTTTAACTTACAACAAGTCTTATAACTCAAGTGGTATCACACCTTTATAAATGTGCAGATTGTGTGATGGCATAGGATTCGAAATTAGGGCACGCAAGTTTTCTAATCTTTATTATCTCCTCTCTTTCACTTCAAATGTAATATTTTAACTTAAAAATGGAACAATTTCACCACAATCTGTACATATATACATTTATATCAATTTAGTCATATATTTATATAATATATAGAGGTACAAAATAAATAACTAAAAAATATCACTAACATAATGCATGTTTAGAATAATGTAAAATTACAACTAACATAAACAAAATGTATGACTAACATTTTAGTAAATGTACAATATAGTCATACATTTATGTGTACAACTATAACTAAAAAGTTTGACTACATAACTAAAAAATATGACTAATATGATTTGACTACATAACTAAAAATTATGACTAACATAACTAATAAAAATGTACATTTAACGTAACTAAAATGTATGACTAACATTACAAAAAAATATAATACGTTGAAATGAATTGAGCGCGGAAACAAAGATGCAATAGGTCGTGCATCAGAGGTGGTCCTGAGTTGATTTGACCCGAGTACATGAATTTAAGATCCTTACATTTGATGCACAAAAGTTTTTGTATTTTAATAAATAATCTTAAATGCTTCAAATTATATATTGATATAACTTTTCTTTTAAGTCTTAATAAAGTTGTTAAAAAACACTTAACGTAGATAGCTTTATTTATTCATATAAATTATGTGAGATTGTCTCATTACATGAGATAAAACCATACTACAAACAAATAAAATTAATTTTTCACAGATGTTGAATCCTTCTTCCTATAATACCTTTCTTTTCCCAAAAACTAGTTGAATACTCATTTCCCTAGACTTCGACCTATATATAATGACATTTTAAAATATGTTGGATCAAATTTTAACGAATATTATAAATAATGTTCAACCATATCTTACTGAACATTTTCATCATGTTTGATAGGTGATGTTCAAAAATTATTATGTCCAACAAATCTACAATCACCAATTGAATGTTCATGTAAATTGTTCGATCAACTAGAATTGAACAGTACGAGAATTAATCCTATCATTTTACTCATTATTATGCAGCAATTAAGAAGTATTCAAATCTAATATGAAAAATTAGAGACATTAAATAAAATGTGATATAAATTATAGATTCTCATGACATATAGAATTTGAACGTGGATACATATATTTTAATTATCGTGTTTAATATATAAGGATATTATATTTTGTTTTTTTAAAGGAGAAGGTCTCTTGTACCTCCATGACCCAATCCAACCCGCCAACCCACCCCTTTATATATATATATATATATATTCAATCGTCATTCTTGTTCTTCTCTTCATTTTTCTTTTCTTCTCAAACGCAACACATTGCTATCGTCTCTTCTCTTCTCTTCACAGCGCCGCTGTTATTTTTCTCTTGTTCTTGATTTCATATGTTAGATCTCAAATATTTCAATTAAGTCGATTTCTTCTTGTTTATATATTATGTTTGATTTTAAATTCAAGAGATTAGGGTTCATGAAACATGGAAAAAAGTTGTGGATGAAAGAGAAGCCACACATTTTGAAAATATTGATTTTAATTCGATGATAACAAATGTGATGTACTGGGATGAGAAACTATTTTTGGACAAGTTGATAGAATCATAAAGTTGTATTGTGGTGTTTAAGTTAAAACAGGAAGGTTAAGAGAGAGAGAGAGAAGGATGATGCATTTTTAAGATGAAGATGACAATGTGAGGAAGTGAATGATTGTATATAATACAATGTATTACATCATTTTTCAAGAAGAAGATGATGAAAATGTACATTTGAAATTTTAAAATTTTAAATTTATATTCAGTATATTGATACTTTAAAAAAATACAACTACTAATATTTTTCAATGAATGAACAACTAATATTTTAAGAGTATAAAATTAATACATTTGATTGAATGAACAACTAATACTCATATCTTATACTTTATATGAGTATACAATTAATATAGTTCACCGACCTTACGAGTCTGATTTGGCTCTCTATTGTCCACTAAGGAAAGGCCAAAGGACTCCACTGCGACTGAGCAATCTCAACTCTCAGAGATCTTTTTTCCTTTTGGAAGATACATGAGCGAAACAATCAATCTATTGATATTGGAAGACCCAACTGATTCTTTCAATATATCATTTTTGGGTCCAATGGAATTTATAAGTATAGGAAGAAGCCCCTTAAATAGAGATTTTTTCTCAGCTAAGGAGAGGGTCCGAAGAGGAAGAATCAGAATGGGACAGGTGAACCCGTCCTTTTATTTCCCAACTGAAGAAATGTATTGTCTGGTTTGCTGTTCATCAAGCTTGAAATCGGTTCTTACGTCGATCAGGTTAACGACTTTAGGAACAAAGGCCTACCTCTGGTTCGAAATGTTGATCCTCCAGAGACTTTTCAAATGGGACAACATTCATCGTATGAAAAGTTGGATTCTGTGCACCTAAATGAACAACTAATATTTTATAAATATGCAAATAATATTTTAATACTATACAACTAATATTTTAAGAGTATAAACCTAAAACATTTCACAAGATGAATTATATGTAATCAAGTGGTTTTAATTGCACACCAACTATAATATGATCGCTCGTGAAAATGATTCACACATTGACTTTAGGTTGGGTTGAGAGCACGGATCTTAGACTACTCTTATTGGTGACACTCATCCAACCCAACCCAACAATAAAATATTAATTTCTCTCTCTTCCACCTACACAATCCACAACTCAACCTAATTCCAACATTTTCATAGTTTATTAGTGACACCAACCCAACCCAACTCAATATTTTTTTCTCAATATTTAATAATTATATATTATTTTGTGAGCATATTTTTTATTATATTTCACAATAAATTAAATCGAAATTGCAATAATTAAAATACGAAATCGATTTTACAATAATTGAAATACGAAATCAAAATTACAATAATCAAACTACAAATTATTGAAAGTTTGGGTAATTTTGGGAATTTGAAAAATAATTAGGATCCATAATAAGAAAAAAGAGAACTTGAGATTGTGAGACAAATGAGAATGAATTTTGGATTGGTGAGTAAATATGTCAATATTGGACTCTATTTATAGAGAATTTTTTTTTATGAATTTTGATAGTTTTTAATTTTTTTTTAAATAAAAATTATTTTCAATATTAATATTTTAAATTATATCCGAAAAAAAATAATCGAAACCAATAGAAAAATGACACGTGTTTAGATTGTACACAAAATGAATGTCATCACATTGGTCACCATGTGACCAATGTCATGACATTTTCATTCTTTCTTATTAAAATATTAATATATGTGGTGACATTTGGTGGTGACAAATGCCACCAATAAAAGTAGTCTTAGAATCGTAAGGTCCTCCTCAAGGAACAAATTTTTTTGCCTTTTTGAAGATATTATTTTTACCTATTTTCTTTTTAATCCTTTATCTAAAAAATTTCATTGGTGTATTAATTAAAAGATAAAATGTTAATAGCGAATCCGTAAATAAAATAAAATAAAATAAAAAACTAAAACCCATCATCTTCTTCCTCTCGCATTCCAACTGTTGCTGCACTCTGATCCTATAACCCCATTTCCAAACCGTAAACTGTTACCGGATTCGGATCAGAAGGCGTATACATATGATCTGAGGTGGTGTAAGCACTCTGAAAACGGGTCGCAGCCGTGTAGATCCGATCATGGAGATTTTGCAGGAATCGGGTTGGGAGGAACTCCGGAAAGAAGCTCGGAAAATAGAAGGCGATCTCGACGTTAAGCTATCTTCTTATGCTAAGCTATGCGCTCGTTTCACCCAAGGAGGTATGGTTGATCTCTGTACTCAACGTTAATCTGCTGGTTTTTGTTTTTTTTTTTTGGTTGAATGTTGGATTTGTAATGTGTGATTTTCGCGATTGCCGATGGTAATGAGACGATAATTTGTTATGTAAAATTGGGGATCGTTTAATGAATAATATTTTGTGCAGTATATTTATAAGGTTTTAGATTTCCTAATTATTTTGCCGAATTATATAAAAAAAAATTAGCGATCCATATGCTAGGTCATCAGCATTGCAAGTTGTCAGTAATTATAAATGGTGGTTGATTCTGCAGCCACAGTATGTGATAATTGCTGGACTTTTGTATATATTCTTACATGAACTCATGCCAAGTTCTTGGGTTATAAGTTTGGATTATGGCTTAGATGTAATTAATCTATTGGTTGAAATAGGGCTACGGCTGTGGATTTTGTGATGTGAAATTGATAATGTAGTGATGGATGACGCCTTAAACTTTGATTTATTGACTAAATGAGAGGCATTCTAAGACTGGTAGTGTTGATACTTATAGTGTGTGAAGCAATGCCTGTGAAATGTTTACATGTGAGGTTTAATTGTTTGTATGATTGTTCGCATAATATTGATGAATGACACCTTAAACTCTGATTTATTGACTAAACAAGAGGCATTATAAGACTCTGGTAGTGTTGATACTTATAGTTTGTGAAGCAATGCCTGTGAAATGTTTACATGTGAGGTTTAATTATTTGTATAATAGTGTATGCTTGTAGATGCATATTGGTATATAAGGCTGGTAACTTCATGTTTTCTGGACGCGGCTGTCTAATTTCCTTTCTACAATGACTAGAACGTTGGAAAATCTTCTTCCTGGGAAACATGATGGACTTAACTCACTGACCTTTTACTTATATGTAGAATCCTAACCAGACCTTTCTATTTACTTAGCTTGTGTCTTGATGAAGATGCAAACAGGTGAACTATCAAGATATTCATAGGAAGCCTCTGATCTGCAGTATAGTTAGCATGGCCATAGTAGTCTATTGTGAATTTATAGCTGCATTTTTTCCAGCACCTTCGGTTAGAAAGTAACAGTTTACACACTCATGTTAAGCCTGCTTAAGCTTAGTAATCATTAAGATGAAATCAAATATTCTAAAGAATGTCTTGATATTAATAGTTCTTGATTTTGGGAAGATGCTGTACTTAGCTACTTCCCTTGTGTCAGCTATTAGTAGTTTTGCATGATGCATGTGTTTTCAGAAATTATTGTGTTCATTGATTTATATTGAGATCCGACTGATGCCTAGATATGTCATCTTTAAGCACAAAGAATAAACTTTTTTTTTTCCTGAATGGTAGGAATGGTGACCAAAGAGCTTTAATATGTTTTGCCTTTGAAGAACTTTTCCCCCTAAATATCAATTTCTTTTTAGCACTGTCTTTGAGATTAGAAGCCCTTTCCAGTATTGGAAGTACAAAAACTGCCTAAAATGCTTGAGTTTCTTGTGGTTTCCAGGTAATGTGGATGCCGGTTCACCATCTCTTGGAACCAGCAGGTCATGGAAATCTATGGAAATGGAGATTCAGTCACTGCTGGAGAAGCTACTTGATGTAAATGATTCGATGAGTCGATGCGCTGCATCTGCTGCACCTACTACTTCAGTTACTCAAAAGCTTGCTAGACACAGAGACATACTGCATGAATTTACCCAGGTTGTTTACCATCACATATGATTACTCACTTTTCATTAATCTAAAATATTTCTGATCTAATATATATTCATCTGGTAACAAGAAGAATGGACATATGGAAATGGTTTTTCAGTTGCTTTTCACTCAAAATGTTTTATTGATACGGTTCAACGTATCCATGCTTACCCTCTTGTTAACTTATACTTTAGTCTCTCTGCAACGCCAAAATCTACAAATTGTAAGAGATGATTTCCTGTGTGATACTTATTATTGTTCAAACATTATCTTCCACACGACATCTGAGTGACTATCTCATCAATGGAGAACTCAGATGCTGTATCATGTGAATGGGTTCAAATCCAGCTGAGCTACCAGTTTTCTCGCCATTTCTTCCTATCCTTATCTTCCCATTTTAAATACATCCTTCCGAACCTCTTTCCATATTCATCTAGCCTGCAGGTTGCCTCAGCTTGTTTTATTATAACCTGTTTCTCTTTTTTTTTGCTTGAGCATGCAACAATAAACATCTTGTGGTTTTTATGTTCATTTTTTCATACATATAATGTTATGACAAATTAGGATGTAAATCATGTGATAGGTTAAAAACTGTTGATCTGAAGCTTATGAAATTCTAAAAGAAAAGCTTTCGAACAACTTTTGCAGTTTTTACATATTTTCTTTCCAAGGCTTTTGGTGAATGTTTCATGGAGATCTTCTTGTATTAATCTTTTATCTTCCATCATGTAATGTTGATCTGGTATACTGGTCGAATTGACCTCAGATTTGTCTGTAGGAATTTAGGCGAATCAAGGGAAACATTAACTCAATGAGGGAACATGCCGAACTTCTTACTTCAGTGCGAGATGATATCAGCGAATATAAGGTGAGAGAACAAAATATAACTATGAGAGTGAACAAATTTGTTCCTGATGCCTCTTCTACCTAAAATTTAATTAATGCAGGCCTCTGGGAGCGTGTCTCCAAGAATGCAATTGCTACGGGAGAGAGCTTCTATACATGGAAGCATATCTCATGTAAGATTTATACGCTGCTGACTATATTAGATTTTGCTTGGTAAATATTGCAGAAATTTGTTTCTTTGTGATTCAGTGAGTTGGTGTAGTGAGAATGGAATCATTGAATGAGGTTAAAGATGCTTTAGTATTTCAATTAATTTTGCCTGTGGTAACTTCTAAATAGCTTTTATAATGTGCCAGTGTAATATAGAGATAATTTAGACAAGTTTCAGGTGTGGGAATTCTTGGTTTATGCAGTGATAAAACCTTGTCCCTTCTGTCATCATTCTGTGAAATTGAAATCAAAATGAAATTATTGGGCCCCAAGCCAATGAATGATAGGAGAAGAAGAAATTGAAGATTTGATTCTGTTTTGACTGTTTGGCCCCAGAGACATTTGTGAAAGTACACTATCACTTCCAGATGAAGAAGTGAAGAATTTGCATAGTTAACTGTTTTTGTTTGTGTCTGTTTACTTGGTGACCGTCGTGATCATAGACCATTCCAGTCATCATTATAGTTCTAATTTCTTCTTGATTTTACCAATGTTTTTTCTCATGGTTTTAGCCATTGATTTACATATAAGGTTTTGCATCTTTAACCGTCGCAACTGCTCTCAGATTGATGATGTTATTGGTCAAGCTCAAGCAACTAGAGCTGCTTTGGGCTCTCAGAGGGCCCTGTTTGGAGATGTTCAAGGAAAAGTCAAGCTACTAGGTGATAAATTTCCTGTCATTCGTGGACTGTTAGGTAAATTTCTGAATAGATATATGTATTTAAATTTCTTGATATAAAGATCATACTTGAATATATTGTTTTCTGATCCTCGCAGGTTCAATCAAAAGAAAGAAATCAAGAGACAATCTCATCCTGTCTGCTGTCATTGCTGCTTGTACACTTTTTCTTATCATCTATTGGCTTTCAAAGTGAGCAGATATTTAAGTGTCCAAATTAAGTGAGGGAAAAGAGGTTCTTCCCATGAATTTTCCGTGCATGTTCATTCAATATAAAATTCATTTGAAGGTTATGCTTTCTAACCCATCAGCTCCTTATCCATTACTCAAATCCTTACATTTTGTGCAGAAGAACATGGATTGCAATTATTTCACTGCACAAAAACACAGCAGATAATTCCTTGACATAGTGTGTTTTGCCTTGTATAAGATAACACCTAGCCTCATTACTTTTCCTTTAGGTATCATTTAAAGCGAAGGTACCAGCTTCGTTTTGGCTCAACCTAACTTTCTGATCTCTAATGAAAGTTCCCTTTTGCCATTGTTAAGTACAACAATTACAGCATTATAGTTTTTAACTGCACTTGGGTTGTTTATGAATTGAAGGATTGGGATTCAGAGACATAATTTGGAGTTTTAGATTTCAAATGATTTGAATTAGAGGTGAGAGGATCTGGAGTTCAACTTTTATAATAACTCTTTTGATTAGATGGAATTGAAATATGTTTAAATGAGTACTCAAGGATCTGAAATTCTTAGGTGTGTTATATTGTCATCTCCAGGAGAAAGTAATGATCTTTGACCAACTCATTTTCATTTTCAGCAAAATATAGATTTTCTGTTTTTGGACAGAGCAAGTCTTGGGGGGGCCCAATTGGTCTACCCTTTTCAACCATAAAGGGCTCTGCCAGACTTGAATTACCCAGTAGTGAGGCTGACTCTTGGAGGTTGTAATCGAGTCGAGCTCAAACTCGATCCCAGCAATACCTGACTCTAGACCGAGTCTAGGTATTTCACTCATTTATCCTTAACGTATTTGGTAAATATCTATATTTTCATATAAAAGAAATTCGATCAAGCCCATCAAGCCATTATCTAGATTATATATTCAAGCGATCGAGCTAGGCTCGACTCGATTCTTGTATCAATTAAAATTCTTTTACCGCATCTTGTATTTCATTGCACTGGTGCACGTTTCGTGTCATCATTGCTCACATGGATTCAGACTGTCTTGATATGGCTTGACAGTGGGGAAGTTGGGGAAACCTTTTAGGTGGTGTGGCTACTAATTGATAGTTACTGTTTGTAAGCTAACACGGACAATTTTCTGCTGGGATTTTAAATGCATGTAGGCCAAATATTTAATTTAACTCACATTCACCACTCCTCACTAAATATTATATGCTTGAATAGGATGAACATTCAATTTGAGAAAAAACATTTCTGTTTGTTCTCTTTTTCTTACTGCAATTTTTAGTGGTGAAGGCAGTTTTATAACTTTTACTTTAGACAAAAGTTTGCATTTGGTTTGATAAGATGGATTGATTTGAGAAATGATTTGAAACGACTCTATATGAAGTGGATTTCGAATTCTTATGGGGTCTCATGAAAAATGATTTAAAATGAAAGTTATGAATTTCAATTTGATTGTAGACTGTATGTGACCAAAGACAACAATGAATTTATTATTTTCATCAATCCAAACGTGACTTGAGAGAGTATTTAGAAGTTGCGGTTTTGGTTAAGTTCATTTAGAGAGTTATATGGGAGTACATTTTATGACTATATTTTAAAAATGTATGAGAGATTATATTTTGTTTTAAAATAATAATTTATTTGAATTATATAACTAAGAAGACGTAAATAATCATAATTCATACTCAATGGGTCAAAGAAGAAATATTTCATTTGTACCAAAAAAAAATCTCCCAAATTACGTGTCATTATAGTGTATCAGTTCTTTCATCAACTTTTTAAATTTGTATGTACAATTGATTTAGGGAGTATTAAGTTTATATAAAAATTGGATTCAATTCAGTTGGTTCACGCATCTAGAACCCCACGTGCCCAAATCCAAGTCCTACTTTAGTCAAATATGTTATGGAGAGTTGAAAAGAAGCATGGAGATTTAAATAAGTCTCTGAAATTGTGATTAAGCTGTGACATTTTAATTGGTAGCATGTCCTTTGGCCCAAACTTTTTGTTACATTTACTTACAATTTTGACTTTTTTTCTTCTCTTTTTTCTTACAAGCATCAAAGCATGGGAGATTGCATACATAGTACCTAGATTTATTCAATTTCTTTGCTGAAATTTCTACTCTCTTTCCTCTTCACTAGCCCTAGAGAGAGAGAGAGAGGGTTTGTAACTTGTATAGATTTTGAAGTGAAAGGAACTTGTCTGGCTATAGATATAGAGAGGTTGTAGCTATAGGTAGCTATATGATCTGTATATATGGTACTTTACTATAAGCATGATGCATGCATATATACACAGAAAAGACAACCCTATTGGTAGAGCTTGAGATGCTAAAAACATGTTTCACATTAACTGCTTTCTTCTTCTTTATCGATTTCGACAAGTCATTTTTGCACACTCCACTATGTGTGTGTGTGTGTGTCTGATCACCAATCCAAATCTATATGATTCTTGCTTTCTGGTGTTTGATTTCACCACCTGAACTTATACTATGTATCTCCCTTCTTCCACTAACATAGAGCTCTTGCTTTCAATCTTCGTCTTCTCAAATTACAGTCACTTTCCTCGTTGAGAGTATTAATTATTTTTTCAATGAAGTTGTTCCTACGTTTTTTTTTGTCGTTTAGTGTAAGGATAAAATAGAAAGAATATAGAAAAAAAAGAACTTATAGCCCTAACGATATTTGATAAGTCATTCAAAAGATGTAGAAATTCGTAAAAAGAAAAAGAAAATAGTTTTTCAAGTTAGTTAAATGATGTCACATTATTTAAGTGGCTAGAATTCTCCAAATTTCTGGATCACAAGCCAATTTTAAACGAAGTATTATATTTTCGAGTAAAAAAAATTATCGAAACTTGATTATTCTCAGAATTACAAGAATATAAATGATATTTTCTCCTCAAAATATTGTGCATGTCCCTTGTTTGGCAATGTTAATGCAAACATTGTTGAGAAGGGGACATGAGATTTTGGAAATCCAAGAAACAATTGTTTAAGGTCAACGACAGCAATTTAAGAAAGAAATAATCTCAAAAAAGCACAAATGGGGTTGTCTATAGTTTTTGCTTGTGTGTGTAATGTTAGAAGACAGTTGAATTATTATTAGTTTCAGAGGGCCCATTCGTTTTGTTGATATCTTTAATTTGGAGTACTATATATATATATATATATATATTTTTTTTATTTTTTTATTTTTTTTTATTTTTTTATTTTGGTTCCAAGAATCCTAACCACTCATTCGAAGGGAACTTATTTGTCCAATATAGATTTTTCAATATATATTTTGATATTTTATTTCATCAATATTTATATTCTATCATTAAATAAATTATCTACTAATTCTTGATCCCGTGAATATTATGTGCTATCAACAATCAACATTAGGTGAGGACCATTTGAAGTATGTACCTTAAAATGATCAAAAATGAGATATTTAATACACAAAAACTTGGGTGATTAATTATAAAGAGTGGATTAAAAGAATTTATACATTAAATGCAATGAAATTATTTACTATTTGATATAATTCTTTTCACATACTTATTAAGATTACGAGACTGTTTCATAAGAAACTCACCTTAATTAATTATGATTGAGTTTCATTTTCATATGTTGTGTATAATTAAAGTGTACACATGTCTGGTTTGATTTATAATTAATGTTAGTACTTTGAGTTAATGTATTTTTGCGTCACATGTTTAAAAGATGACAAATTAATCCAACTTAATGTATATTAATAATAAGATGTAATACCAGATTTAATTAATATCGAATGTAACAAAATCTTAATTTTGGATTAGGAAGATCCAAGCAGACAACATTAATTGACTTATGTTGTGTCTTTACTGGACATGTATTATGCAATTTAGGAGTTTGATTTAGCCAATTTCTTGAAAAATCATAATCGTACTTGATCGTGTGTCTTTAATGTATGGAATATTGTCTAAATTGATTAACTATGTAAATTTAATTATTTCCCTTTTCTTTTCTCCACTACTCCTTTTGTTCTAAAATAAATATCGTTTTAGGCTTCCTAATTCACACAAATTAAGGATGATTATAAGAATGTAAGTCATTCGGGTTACTGCTTGAACAGTTACCTTAGGACTTGAAAGAGTTTTAAATACGCAGTGGAAATAGAATGTTTTTCGAAGAATGTCTTTATATAGGAAGCTTGATAGATAAGACCGACATATATAAGAATAAAATGATAAACACACAAGCAAACAGATTTATAGAGGTTTGAGGGTAGAGTAATCCCTCAACGTCCTCTCTACTCCTTCTCAAAGGAGGAACTTTGTTAAAGTGAACTTGATTTACAAAGACCCAGCTAACACAAACTCTACTCTTAACAAAATTGTTAGCTCTATCCGCACAGGTAGCTGCACAGTAACCAAACTCTTCGACCCACACAGGATCTCCACACAGGTTCCTTGACCCACATAGGATCTTTTCTCCTTTTACAGAGAGAACAAATACTTAGCATAAATAATTTCTGCCTAAGCAACTCTTAAAACAATCTAAGTAAACAAATAAAGTTTTCTTCAACAATTGAGTGCAGCAAGCTCTTTGAACTTCAGAGAACAGAAAGATAGCCGACTTGTTGCTTGGTAGATTGAGTGATTGAAACGAGTAAGTTTGAGATAAGTTGAATCTTGAAAAATAGTCTTGCGAGATGAATGTTTCAGTGGTTGTTCCGGTTGCACTCAACCCTTATTTATAGATTTCAGAGAAATCTGCCTCTTCACTGTTTCTGCTACTTCCTTTACCTTTACTCTGCGCCCGCCTTACTCTGCAATAGTTTGTACTGAGTCCTTGTTCTTTTCAGATGGCATCCTCTGATTGGTTTGGATTAGAGTTTCTACCGATTCTACAGAGAATGCTAACTTTGATGAGTTTGGAAGTTGACTTCTAGTTGCTGCTTTGTCATCTGACGTGGCTAGCTTCCTTTACCTTAGGATGCTGCAAGTTACCTTCCAGTATCCTTTCACACTTAGGCAAATTATTTACTTAGAGATGCAGTAACTTGTCTTTAAGTAGTGATTAGCGAAGACTCCTTTCTGTATGCAGTCTCTTCTCCATCCTTTTCCAGCATCCCGATCTTAACCAAATACTTTTACATATCAGAACCTAAACAGATTGCTAAAACCTAGTTATTACATGTTTTGTCTCATCAAAATCTAATACAAAATAATCCTATTACATGTATTAAAAAAATAGAAAAAATAAAATATAGAAAATCTCATCAAGTTTAACACTTCAAAACATGGATTAAGTGTATATATAGGAATACTTTCGATTTGATCATATAAGTAGGATATTTTCTATTGTTTTGTCAATCAATTATTTATTTTTTAGTTTTGAACCTTTATATTTTAATTTTTTTTTCAATTTCAATATATTTGATTAGAATTTTCAAAATTGTAGAAAAATACTAAGTGCCAGCCAAATTTCGATAAGTACGTTAATAATTTTCAAAATTCTAACAAAAAAAATTTTAATGGAAAAAAAAATTAAAATATAAATGATTACAATTGAAAAACAAATACTTAATTATCGAGAAAAATATCTTAAAACCAAAATTGAGATTTACATTCATATATATCGACTTACACATAAAATTTAAATTCATACCTTATCTTTAGAATAAAATTAATTCTGTAAAAGTATGTATCTGGTTAACATATGTATACTCCATAATATAATTTTTATTAGTCAATTAATTCGGATTAATTAATTACATGTAATTAATGAATGGACCTACCAAAAAGAGGGAGCAAATCGAGAAAGACTGTCCCACTCTATTGCTATTCCTATTATTTGTCCCTCTCAAACATGATATGATATGAGTTGCTAAAATTTAATTAATTTATTATATGATATGATTAATTATTTATATACATATATGTATGATATATGCTTGTAATAAAGTGTTAAAAGACTTTTATATGTAGTCAATACAAGAGTCCAATAAGTACCATAGTGTGTCTGCACATAAAATAACTCTTATCTGAAACGACAATTTGAAAGAAACAAGATAAATCCAATAAATATTTATTCATATACAACCTGCCTAGCTACTACCCCACTAAACAATTAATACACTTTAAATAATCAAATAGATTTAGAAGACACAAAATATAATTTTAAAGGTACTAGGGCTTTTTTATAATAATAATAATAATAATAATAATAATAATAATAATAATAATAATAATAATAATAATAATAATAATAATATCACACATAGTGAAACAGATCTAATGTATATATAGTATATATATATATATGATATATCCACTATTTATAATTATACAAATACTTGCATATTCATGTTTATATATGCAATGGACGATATAATTCACATCATATGTATTTTATTATTAGGTGTAACATTTATAAAATCATCAGATCGATTGATTCTATGTCAATACACATGTAAACTAATTTGGCCATATAATGTAATAAATTTGTCAAAATAGAATTCAAATTGTAAAATTATGGATAATTATGGATAATTAATGATCTTTAATAAATTGACCAAAATAACCCCACATTGCAAAACTATGTAGTTTTTTTTTTTTAAAATCTATAAGGTCCTACATATTAATAAAAAAAAAATTACAAAATACTAGTGTAATGTAAAAGATCAATTAGAGTATGACTTTAATTTAATCATTCCACGGACCTAAATGGATCAAACCCATAATTATAATTATAATTATAATTCAAATTAGATATTGATCGATAAAAATATATTTGTTGACACGATGTCCTATAATTTTGTACGAGAAATTAAAACTGGGTTCAACTATTGGATGTGATGGTTCTCAATTATAGGAAATGACAACCCTCTTTTTCAGCAAAGTCAAGGCTTTGTTCTCTCTGAGTTACCATAGTGCATGAAATTCAAAACCATGATCAATTTATAAATAAATATACATTATTATATAAATTAATTAAGTGAAACGTAAATATATATATTATTTACAAAGTAAAAAATACTCAAAAATTTGTACTTATTACGAAATAATTTACACAATGTATAGATTAGGGCAAAGGGAGTTGCAGAAAATAATGTATGGACAAAAAGCTATGCATAAATGAAAAGATATCTATGTCTTCAGCTTTCACTGACAATAACGTATCTGTGTATGTCTAACTGATCTGTCAAATCAGAAATGAAATAAAATAAAATAAAATAAAATAAAATAAAGAATGTGACAACTTTAACTTTTAATTAATTGCTCTATTTGAATTCTGTGTGAATATATTATGCCTAGAGTTATCATTTGTATTTTGTAGTAAATTGAAATTTTAAGTTTGTACTTTTATCGTTTTTGTTATACGTTTTTAAAATGGGAAGCATCATAGTTAAAAATCTTGAAATGAATAATACAGTTACAATAAATTTAGTTCAACGATAGATTAATTATATATTTATTATTAATAGAGTAATACAAATTATGCAGTTAGTGTTTTTAAATTTAGTTGTTTTTTATTTATTTTTTTACTGTAGTTAGTGTTTTTTGGAAAGTTGAAAAAAATATTTACCCTTCGGTTTTTTTTTTTTTTTTAAATGTGTAAACTGTAAGAATGACGAATTTAAATTTGAAGTGGTCCCATATTATACATAAATAATTTTGGCCAAAATATAGAAGACGACATACAAAAATGAGTGATCCACGAATTTAGTTGATTTTTGTCCATTTTTATTTATTTATTACACGAAGAAATGTATTGACTCATGATATATAAAGATAGTGTCGACAACCAAGAAAATACACAAATATTAAGTTGAATCGATTATATAACTAATATTTAGATTGATTCAATAAATTTTGTAAATCGTCTTACATATTCAATTATTCATTGTTTCAATAGACACGATAAGAGTATGTTTCTTACATTTCTGTAACCATTGAGCAATTCATTTAATTCTCTTTTTAAAATAATTAAGGATAAATTTCATAATCAAACCAAATTTATAGATTAGTTCTCAATTTTAGATCCAGATTTTAAAGTTTCTCAATAAGAGACTCAATTTAATCTTTTGCTCAATTTAAAGCTTGAAAATTAGATTGAGTTCTCAATTCTAGACAAAATTCAATTTTTTTTTTATTTATATTTATAGATAGAGCTATTTCAATTTGTATTTATATTTTAGTTAAGTTAACACAAGTTAGTGCAATTTTGGAATGATTTTCATCCAACTTGTATTTATATATATATATATATATATATATATATATATACATTTAGTTAATGCAATTTATAAAATTTAAAATTCTTTATTTTCTTAATTTTATGAGTAAAAATATAGAAAATCAATTCAATATTAATCAGTTAATATAAATTATATAATATGAATTTTATATCATTTTTCTTAATTTTATTTATATAAATTAAGACAAGTTGGATAAAAATTGTTCTTAAAGTACACTAATTTGTCTTAATTTATCAAAAATATGAATGCATATTGAAATATAAATAAATCTATAAATATAAATAAAAAGAATGAGATTTTGTCTTAAATTGAGAACTCAATCTAATTTCCAAACCTTAAATTGAGAAAAATATTTAATCAAACCCGTTATTAAAAAAATTTAAATTTTAAGTTTAAAATTGAAAACTAATTTATAAATAAGGTATTGTTATGAAATTCATCCGAATTGAAACGAATCATTTTCGTTGTTCATGCGCGCTTCAATATGTATGTCATTAGAGCAATCATCATTTTTTCACACATCTTAATCCCTTAGATTGTGCGTACATAGATTAATTTCTAAGTCATACAATCAAAATTCTCAAGCATCCCTATCATGATAGCAATTATAATAGAAAATCAAATTTGGGCTAAAATCAAATAAAATAAAAACAACTTAAGTTAATGTACTTCTCTGTTTTAATTTCCCGTAGACTCAATTAACAATGGTCTGATAGTGATGACATTCACGACAAAAATTTGCAATTTTTTGTAATGTGGATAGAATATCTATACATATATATAAATAAAATAACATAAAAAGAAAAGGGAAAAAGGGTTGCATATAATATATATATATATATATATATATATATATATATATATATTATTGTGGCTAAAGAGTTTTGGTGATAATAAAGTGGGAAAAGAACAGGTGAAAGAGTGAAAGGTAATGAGGACATGCACACGTCCTTTTCTCCCTCCTCTCTCCCCCACCTCTGCCGCATCTCTCCCCCTTTCTCACTCCTCCCTCCTCTCTCTCTCTCTCTCTCTCTATATATATATATATATATATATATATATATATATATATATATATATATATCTTCATATCTCTACTATATATGATCATGTATATACACAATCAACGACTTCAAAATAAATATATCTATTAATAAGGTATATTATACCGTGAGTGATCATAGTAAAAAGTGGCGGGGTTAAAATCATCTACTTTTGGTCTCATTCTTCTAATTTTGATTTCATAAATTTAATTTTGCAATTTAAATGTTTGTTCAATTTCAACAAATTGAAACTTGCGGTAACCTAAAAGTGACGTGGTAATATATGACAATCAATAAAAATTTAATTGACATGTGTCGTCACATCTCTTATAACCTATACGTCACCAGAAAGCTCCAATTTGATGAAATTGGATTGAAATCAAACAGATTTCTTAAATTTCAGTACTATATTGAAAATCGTGATAATTATGAAATCAAAATAAAAAAAATGTCGTAGTTATGAGATGAAAAATGATGTTGACCCGTAAAAAGTTTATTAATGTAGTATTTAAGACTATGTATGTTGTTTGATCAAATCAAAAAAAGATTCAACAAGAAAATCTCAAACAACATGCATGACTCTTATGATATTGTTTCATAAATTTTATTTGGTAAAAATGGATCAATTAATAAGATATTAGGTTAGAATTATGGTAGTGAAATTCTATCTCAAAAAATTAAATTATGATATATATATATATATTACCATTTCATATAAGTAATAAATTATTGGGTTTAAATTCAAATTTTTTTAATTATTGAAAAAAACTTGTGTACGAAGAATAAATTAAATCGAAATTAGATAATTTGGACGAAAGATATGAGGGGCATTTCACATAACACATCTTGGATATTTTGCTATTTTCGTCAATTTAAGTAGAAAATATATTGCCATCCAAAGGACTAAACTACTGAAAATTAAAACTATTTATATATTTATTGTTCATAAAGGACGAATCTACTGAAAATTCTAAAATTCTTAATTTTTAATAATCACAAGAAAGACGTGAAATTTTGACGTTATTATCCTCTTCCAGCGAAACTTAGCCACTTATAACGAGTATTGTTTAGGACTTAATTGTGATCTTGATTTTTAAATTTGGATTTTTTATGAGATTAAGGTAAAATAAGTTGATGTGGCAACAATGGAAGGAAATAAATTGTGTACATCATAAAAATTGAAGGAAAAAAAAAACAAAGAATCACCCCATTATTTATTACTTGGCAAAAAAGTATAGTTTAAAAAAATTTAAAGGAAACAAACTAATCAAATGTCACTAAATTTATATTTTGAATTTTTAAAAAGTACTACATTCAAAATTATCTAGAAAGGAACCACATTCAAAATTTAAAAATACAAATAGTGAATAATTTACTCATCGTTGAATTGACTTGATATCTTAAGAACATTGGGCATAATGCATTTAGTAATTAGTTCAAAATAAAATTATTTTCCATTTAAAATATTTAAAAAATATTCAAGAATCTAAAAAGCACTAAAATTGAAAAACAATAAAATGGTGAAAAAAATACAGTTGCTTTTTATTAAAAGAAAACAATACTTAAGTTCTTTGATCTTATTTTTGATTTTTCCTCCGCGAAACCACCAAATGGCACATCAGCAACATCGGAACAAAATTGTGGAAGCCATAAAATTAAAATTAAATATGCAAAAAATATATATATCATGAGTATTAATCATGAACTATAAAATTCATTGACCAATTAAAACATTCGATTTAGTTCTTCTACCGCTGCAATCACCACCATCCCATCAACAAATTAAGTTGTCCCAAATTCACAACTTATTTTATCATAGGTCGTTTTTACCATTATAAATCGACAGTGAAAGTCATGATTTGTTGTGTTATGAAAAAAAAAAAAAAAACACATATATAGGACCATTATAACTACAAAAAATTAAAGAGGTAATAGCTCTTAATGCAACAAAATCAAATAGTGGATTAGTTTTCTACCACCAAAGATATTTTTATGTCTTTTCTACTGCAAATCACAAAAATGGACAAAATTACCTTTATGATAAAAGTCAGAAATCACTACACACTCAATGACCAATACAATTTTCATGTAACCCCATGATTTCATATGTAAGTCATTTAGAGGTGTTTGAATTGGTGTTTGTGAGTTAGGATTTGAGATTTAAAAAATCTCAAATCTTGTTTGTTTTAAATTTATAAGATGATTATATAATCTATCAAAATTCTACTTTATTTAAATAAAAACACTATTGCCAACTCTATATTATAAATTATTAATACAAAAATTTCAATATACTCCTAAATTTCTACTATTGCAATCATCCAATTATTACTATTGCATCAACTAACAATATAATATAAGACAATGACATTTCCCAACATTAATTTAACATTTATAATGCTAATCTTACTCTACAAAATCTTTAAATAAATACAGATTTTAACTATTCTGACCCAACCCCAGAAAGAAGCCAAAAAAAGAAAGGATTGAGAAGAATGAGATGGAAGGTGGTTAATCTGTCAAAAAGCAAAAAGGCTCAAAACATAAAGAGCACCACTCTATTCTATATACATACATACCTCGATAAGTCAATCTATCAATCAATCAAATCAAAATATTTACAAATAAAAAAAGAAAATGTCGTCTTCATCAGCTTCTGCTAATTTCCCTCCGGACCACCACCACCTCCTCTCTCCTTCCGACCACCTCTGTTACGTCCATTGCAACTTTTGTGACACTGTCCTCGCCGTATGTACCTACCTCTAATATCTCTCTCTCTCTCTCCCTATATATATACATGTGTTAATTTCATTTACTTATTCTATCGTTCTTTGTTTGATTTATACATATAATTAGGTAAGTGTTCCTTCTTCAAGCTTGTTCAAAACCGTTACGGTTCGATGCGGCCATTGCACCAACCTCCTCTCTGTCAACATGCGTGGATTGCTTCTCCCTTCCCCCAATCAGCTCCATCTTGGCCACTCCTTTTTCTCTCACCAGAATCTCAATCTCATGGTATGTATATACGTATATATGTTAGAGAGAGAGATAGTGAGTGTGTGTTGTCTAAGTTCTTGATTAGGGTTTCTGAATGTAACAAAAAAGGGGTTAGTGATCATCCTAGTATTTCAGTTACACAGAATTAGGGTTATGAATTTTCTTGAAATTAATATCTGATCTCATGTGTGTGTGAGTGTGTGTGTGAATTTGTGTCAACAAATTTGAGCAATGTAAATAGTGATATATACTTTCTGCAAATCACATTCGATTTCTTTTTTCTTTTTCTTTTTCTTACTAAATACTAATTAATTTGATGTTCATATAAGCAGGAGGAGATCAGGAATTCGCCTTCTAATTTGCTGATGAATCAGCAGATGAATCCGAACGAATCGTTGCACCCAGTTCGAGATCAGATGGATGAGCTTCCGAAGCCTCCAGTGGCGAAACGACGTAAGACTGATTAATTACTCAAATTCTTGAATTTAATCAACAGATCTCCAAACAAATTAACACTGTTTCTTTAACCAGAGTGTGAAAAGAAAAAAAAAGATATTGAGAGAAATTAATTTGAATAACGTTTTGGAAAACAAACACTTTCTCATACACAGTAATTAGTTAACCAAAACAAGAACTCTTTTTCTTGTGTTGATTTACTCTTCAACAGTCATTCATCTCCTTTCTATGCAGACATTTATGCCTCACCCATCTCTTCTTTCTTTAATATTTCCACATTTATCTCCTCAAAATTGAACCTTGTTCATCTTTTGATGATTAGTTATGTACATTGTAATCTGGGTTTTTCTTTGTTTCTCCCCAAAACATTCCAAACCCTAAAAACACTCTTTCTCTCTCTAGAACCTCTCTCTCTTTCTCTCACATAGTAGAAGATAAGACTTTCTTCCTCGGGATTCATGATTGAGTGGAAATAGTGGAATCCCATAAAATTTTAGAGATCAAAATCATTAGATAATGATGAAGCAGTGATGAGAGAGAAAGAGAGGCGACAGTGAGATATTGAATGCAGAAATTTTAAAGTAAAAAAATGGTCAGCAAAAGTGATTTTAATGCCTCTTGTTTTGTTTTTTTATTGTTTGTTTTATTTTATTTTTTATATTTTTCCTACTAATTTTGCAGCTCCGGAGAAAAGACAGAGAGTTCCCTCTGCTTACAATCGCTTCATCAAGTAAGTAAATTAGTAATTATCTTTTATCAATCTAGTTTTTTATTTTATTAAATATTTAATACACGTGGTATGTAGTGATAAAACGTAACAGAAACACGAGATCAAAATATGACGTATATAGTACTCCTCCCCTATCCCCTAGGTGTAGTTGCATAGATTTGTGTTCTTGCAGCTTTATATATGGCTCCAAAACCTCCTTTTAATGAAGAATCTAGTCCTTGAATTTATTTCATATAAATCTATGCACAAAATCTTTGAAGAATGAAATTGACAATTCATTATTACATTTGCAGGGATGAGATTCAACGCATCAAAGCTGGAAACCCTGATATAAGTCACAGGGAGGCCTTTAGTGCTGCTGCAAAAAATGTAATTAAAAAATAATAATAATAATCAACAAAATTAATTATTACACACACTCACACACACATCCTGTCTCTATATTCATATCCAGTGTAGAATTCACCATAAATTTACACATAATCATAAACATATAGTATACAAGATACTTATGATTATATATAACTTAGGATTAAAAATATTTTTTTTCATTTGAACTATAGGTGATTTGACATTATTTTTTTAAAGTTTTGAAGTATTTCAATTTGTCGTATGAACTTTAAATCTTAAACATTTTATGATTAGGATTTGTACGATACCATAAAATGCATTAAATTTAAAGTTAAAGCAGCAAAGTGAAACACTAACAATTTTTACAACGAAATGTCTAATCACCTATAGTTTAGAAGGAAAAATATTTTTTAACCTATGAATTATGATGAGTTCTGCACTCGATGAAATCCAATAGCCTTTAATTATGGTTTGCTATAATTTTTTTTTTTAATGGATTTCTATTGTTTTCTTGCAAATTAACAGTGGGCCCATTTTCCACACATTCATTTCGGACTGATGCCTGATCAGCCCGTGAAGAAGCCAAATGTGTGTCAACAGGTAATAAAAACCCTAATTTTCAACCACTTATAATGAGACCAAATACACACATTTTCACACACTAGGATGTGAAACTTGATTTGTTACTCACAAACACATGAAACCCTATTATACCGATTTTCTGGCAAAACTTTTCTATTTACAGGAAGGCGACGATGTTCTAATGAAAGACGGATTTCTTGCAGCTGCGAACATGGGAGTTTCACCCTACTAAGAACCCTAAGTTGTTCGTGATCTTGATCTTATATTAATCTCTGCCTTGTCTTAAATTAGCTTCTGTGATTAGGGTTCTTAATCGGTTATTATTCTGTCTTGGAGAAAGACTTTTTAGGATTTTCAAATCCGTTTATGAGCTTCAAAGTGTTTATGATGGGAGAGGATTTTGATGTGGGGTTGTTTCATTCTAAATACTCATCTCTAAAACCCATTGATGAAATGAATTGAAGCTTGATTATCGTTTAGTATATAATATGGTGCGTGCCTTTTTCTTTCATTAATTTTAATCACGTGTGATAATTCTCTCTTTATCCATATCCATATATACTTAAATATAATTTTATATTTATAGTTATATCATGTGTGGAATGATGGCCTCATGATGTGTTTGTGTATAATTAGTATGCATTGGTTAAATGAAAGACGAACAAGGCATGTATATAGATCATTATTGCAATTTATTAACTCTATGGTCTTATATAATATTCATGTTAATTATAAATCTCTATGCGAATTTTCCAAACTATCATGAGTTTCATAGCAATACTACTTTTAAATAGCGATGGATTTATTATTATTTGATTTTTTTTTTTCAAAATCAAGAAACTTTAGTAAAGACACACTAATCGTGTTTATCATATTATTGATAACGCATTGAATTTTAGATATTTATCTTAAAAAATAAATGGATAGAGGGTACTTATTGGATAGACAAAAAAAAGTACACTTAAGAAATATAATTAACCTATGTTTTTGTAGTACAATGATTTAGTATCAATATTAACCCAGTCTTTTTGTGCAAGTACGAGAGAGTAATTGCTAATTAAATACAAATTTTAAGATGGTATTGATCATTATTGTAAATATCGAAAGAAGAAAACCTTTCCATTTAAGCATAGGAAAAGGAACAAAAAAAATAAAAAATTGAAAATCAGATATGAAATATAATTATAATTACTTTTACCTCATTTTTGTACGTATATGGTTTACTAGACATGGTCATGAAATTTTGAATGGGAGTTGAAAACAAAACTATAAAGAGTTTATAGAGGAATACCTTGATCATTGAGGAAATAATTTAATGTATTTATTGTTGATGTATCAACCATTTGAAGTTGTACGGTTTGCAATTGACTGATGTTTTAGACATTACATTAGTGCTAAACACGTTAAATAGTAATTAAAATGATGAATAGAGGTATGTCATAATTCATATATAATTAATTAATATTATTACACAAAATGAGTTGTTGAGAATCAGCTAGCAACCACAACAATATGATTTAGTTGTTTTATTACTATTATATATATATTTATTATTTTATTTTAGAAAGATTTTGCCATCTTGGGAAATAATAACATTTTAATCTTCTTTTTTTAAAGAAATAATTTGTTGATAAAATAGAAAAAAAAGTTTGGCAAAAAGTATAAACAAAGAAGAACGTAAATCATATATTTATTAATTAGCAGAAGGCAGATCAATCAAGGATTTTTATTTATTTATGGGTATTGTTATCATATTTGAATAAAGAACAAAAGATGATATTAGGTTTTCTATTAAGGGTTTATATTATACTTGGAATACTAATTGAATCGATTTTGCAATTGGCTGGCTGTTTAATTTGGTAGACTATCCAATCACTGCTACCATTTTTTTTTTTTTTTGAAGTAATAATCTAAAAAATTATTGTGTTTATTACAAATAAATATCTTTCTCTTTTTATTGTACAAAACAATATTATATTCATTAATTGTATTTATTACAAATAAATATAACAAAATCAGAAATTTAAATAGCTACATTCATATACAAAGCAACTATGCAAAGTTTAAACTAAATAAAATATACAAAAAAAAAAAGTTTTAAATTGAAAAGGAAAATCAACTAAACTAATTTGGTCTGGTTCGATCAGTACAATCAAGAATTCTGTTTTTTTCTTTCCTTTTTTTTTTTTTCCTTTTTTTACCCCAAAGAAACTAAACACAATAAAGTCTGGTTATTACAAACACTGTGTCAATTGCAAAAATGGTAATTATATCATGTCTTATTTTTCTAGCGTTGTATGCCACAAGATGTGCATTATTGATATCGTTGTACAAATTCAACATATATATATATATATATATATATATAGTTTTAGATCATTTACATTGTGGGTGGAAATCAATTAAAATTTTTTGGGTGATTATATTATTCAACTAGCTAGAGTCCTAACTGAATTTGTAAAACATTAATAAATTTTAATTAAATTAAATTAAATGGGAAAAATGAAACATAAAATTAATCACATTTTTATTGTAGTAACATATATATATATATGAATGTATACATTGTAAAATAAAATATAAAATGAAAAAAAAATGATCAAAAAGGATCCAAACTAACAAGAAACTCGTTATGGCACTTTAGAAGTAAAAAAATGGGTAAATAAAAAATAAAAAAGAATAAAACAATAATTGAGTTAATTTACACAATAATATAATTCTTTCTATTTATTTTTCTAAGAGAACGTCAACATTTAATTGAAAAGTAACAATACCGATATTTCAGTTAACAGGCCATTGACAAATTAAATATTTGGGCCCATTAAGTATAAATGCAAGTCCAACTTGGTTCTCTTGGCCCAAATTCCACCCGACTAGATACTGCCAAATCTCTTTATATAAATTTTTTAATTTTGCCCAACTCTTATAAAACTATTTTTCATGTAATTCAAAATATTTCTCCTTAAAATAAATTCAATCTCTGGAAAAATTTCAAATATTTGCAGAAATTGCAAATCAAATCTTGACATAGAAAATAATAGAGTAGGTCTTGTGTGAAATCATCTCATGGATTTCATTTCATGAGACGGGTCAGATTGGATTTGGCATAATAAATTAGGTAATATTTTTGTGTGTATTAAGTAATAATTTTCTATATTTCGGGTAATACTTTTGTATTATGTTGTGTAATATATTTATATAATACAAAAATATTACATGATATATAGAAAAATATTATCTAATATACACAAAAGTATTGCATATTGCACCAAAGAAAAGAGCATCTAACAACTAGGATCCTCGTGTTTCTTAGCGATCCGACCCGACTCAATTTAAGTCATGTATCCTATAATACAAAAGTATTACTTGATATACAGAAAAGTATTACCCAATACACATAAAAGTATTACATATTTTTTTATAGTCCAACTCAACTCAAAACAAAAGTATTACCTGATTTACCGAAAAATATTACCTAATACATATAAAAATATTACACATTTTCTTATAATTCAACTCAACTCAAAATCATCTTATTATACAAAATATTACCTAATATAAAGAAAAATATTACTTAATACACACAAAAGTATTACATAATTTCTTATGTTTGACCCGACCCTTCTTATAAAATGAGATCCCTGAGATAGTCTCACCCAAGACTTTGCCAAAATAATTAATATAGTTGAAATATTCTTGACATAGAAAATATTGATAGATCATTCTTCAATCTCCCACTCTTTCATTCTCCAATCTCCCACATCAGCTCTGAATTTCACGTAATTGTTATATATCAATCGAACATTTTCATCGATTTCTAATCCCACTTGATTAGCTAGCCAATCCAAGTATTGAAACTGTGGAAAAACCAAAGCTCAAAATCAGCCCTTCTATGTGTTGTACAATGTTATTAACATAGTTAAAGTTTAATAAATACCTCATGTGTAAGGCAATGAGTATGGTGTTTGGGTATCCCTTTCTCCTCCATATCATCATAGTGTCGTTGAATCTCAGCCACCATCTCCTCCACGGATGGGAGACGGGCCTTACCGGATAAAACGTGGGCCACCCATTTCGCTTGTAAGTCGATCATCAAGAATATGGGAGACTATATATATGTTATTAAAGAGAAGCAACTCATGTTAGATACTGGATCCTAGAAGGGGTACTTTAGTGTTTTTACATCAATCGAAATAAGAATTATACCCCTCTTATGTATCATTGTGCTCGATCTAGGTCTAAACTAGTAAAATCTATGTTATATTTGATGATCTAGGTCTAAAGCAACAAAAATTACTCGATGATCTATGTCATAATAATCAAAGAATTAGATTTAAAACAATAAAATTTATGCTATACTCGATTATGAAGGTCTAAAACAATGAGATATATATATATTACCTGATATGTGAGGCCAACAAAAGAAAGATTGGGAGCAAGTTTTGAAGGAAAAATATGTTTGAAAAGAGATCCAACACGATTATCTTCAATGCTTACAATTCCATCTGTTTTCAAGAATGGGAAATCATATTTGAACCTATATATATATAAACCAAAAAACAATTAATCCACATATAAATATGTATTCAATAATATGAAAATCTCAAAACTAAGATATATATATTGATGAGAATAATAAATACCCAGTACAATGGAGGATGGTATCAGCATGAACAGATGCACCATCTTGGAAAACCACTTCTCCATTTACATCTACATAATCAATCTGCATAAATCGATGTATCGTAGATGCAGTGATGAAAATATCGCGATAACATGATACCGATATTATAATGATATGCATGATTCGAACATTATAATGATATGCAGTTTTTTTTTTTTTGGTAAAATATCGGCGAAATATCATGATATTTCGATAAAATATCGTTAGTATTTCGGTTTCAGTGAATAATGGCTCAATCTCGATGGTTTGCAAATGTCGGTAGTAATATTTTTGATAAAAGAAAAAATTGACCTATTTTTTTATTTTTGGAAATAAGTGAAGGCTCCATTATTAATAATAATGTCGGTAGCAATAGACTTCATTTTTTTTATTATTATTTATCATCACAGAATCCAATCTTATATTCATTCATAGATTTTTTCAAGTTAAATGTTATCTTCTTACTCATAAATATGATAGTTCATAGTTTCCAATATCATAATGCTCTTTATCTTCTAAATTACAATCTACAAGTTCTCGTAGTCCATATATTAACTTTATACAAAATTTGTCATGTTATCATAGCAGACAACGTTTATATAGTATTTTATCTATATATTTGTTGTAAATATATCATTTTATTTAAAATTTTAAATTCAATATATGTATTAATGTCAGTTATAATAATATAAACTAGTAGATATATTTTTCAATTTTTTTACAAAATTTCCATATTTTTTTTAAAAATGTCCGATATTTCCATCGAAACCAATATATCTACCGATATTTCCGTAAAATCAAGGTACCAATATTTTCACCGAAACCAATATTTTCGTCCTTGCTTAGATGTCAATTTTTTTAATAATAATTTTTTTTGATATATCTCTTACTTAACCGATATTTTCGTCCTTATCTAGATGTCAATTTTTTTAATAATAATTTTTTTTGGTAATCTCTTACTTGTAGATTATAAATCATGGATTCAGACATATTATATTAGGTTAAAAACATTTTCTCATGTGAACTATACATGATTTTATACTTTTTGGTAAAAACTTTGAAATATCTCAGGTTGCCGTATGAAATTTAAATTGATGTATTTTACGGTATCAAACAAATTTAACCTTTGATTTTGAACACATGTATGACTAAGATTTGTTTGATATCGTAAAATACATCTAATTTAATGTTCATACGATAAAACAAAACATTTTAAAAATTTTACCAAAAAATATGAAATCACATGATTTTAATCCTATTATATTACTATACTTACCTTGGAGTGCTGCCACATATTGTCACGACAATCCAACTTAGAGATTTTAGTGTCGGGAGATCTTGATGAAACATGTACTTGCTTGGCTACATTCGATATTTCCAATGATATATCTTTTGCACTATATCCATTTCCAATCACCACCACTATCTATATTTAATAAATGAAAAAAAAAAAAACATATTGCAAAAGAAGTGATTATTATTTGCAAAGAAATAAAAAAAATTAATCACCATTTCCAATTTCATTCCAACTTTTTAAATTTAGCACACTATTGCAATTCAATTTTAACATGCTAGTTTCCTTGATATGTGAACTCAGATCATCAAAGAATACTATTGTAATTCAAATTGCAATATTGAGTTAAAGACAGTGATTTGTTTTGTTAAATTTAAAAAGTTATATAAATTGCAAGTTTGTAAAAAGATTATTGTAATTTTTTTATTTTTTTTGGCAAATTCCCAAAAATCAGAAATAAATTTCAATTTTGAAAAAGATGGTTTTTTTTTCTCAATTAAATTTTAAAATATTAAGAAATTATTTACGGACCTGATCCTGAAATGGGTCGGGTACCCGATAATTGTGGCTGTGGATCTGCTTTCCAGGCCATATCTCGCTACCTAGCAAATTAAAAAAAAAAGGTGTTTATTATTTTTTTCTTCAAATTAATCAAATTAAAAGATTTAATTATTTTAGTGTTGTTTATCAATTAATAAGTAAATTCTTTTCAAATAATGTACTGCCAATATACATAAAAATAAATTTATTTTATTTTCAAAAATAATTCATATTGAAATCGATGTACCTGGAAAATGAGCCACTCTTGGCTGAGTATGATGCCCACTGCAAACCACAACGGCATCAAAAGTCTCGTTCGAGCTCGATTCGATATTTCTCGACTCGACGAGCCATCGATCATTCCTCGAGCCGATTTGCTCGACTCGGACGACTTCCGAGTTGAACCAAATCAACTCAGTGAGTCCAAAGTGAGCAGCGAACTCGTTCAAGAACTGGAGCACCTCCTGATGACCGGGAAAAGTTCTCGGGTCGGAGTTTTTCTCAGTGGAAAATGGATAGTCCGAAAAGCCCATGAGCTGCCTTGGGAGGTTGGTGCGAAGTGAATGGTATAGGCTGGTATGCACAGTTTCTCTATTCGGGTCGAGGCTTAACATGTCGGACTCGACTTTCGGGTTGTAGACCCATGTGCCACCGAGTTGGCCCGATTTCTCGTAGACCACGACTCGGTGGCCTTCACTTTTAAGGGCTCGAGCTGCTGCCAGCCCCGCTACGCCGGCGCCTATCACCGCCGACTTGAGTGGCTGCGCCGCCATGTGGATGTTTGGTGGAGGAAATTGATGGGTTGGAGTCAAGAGAGGAAGAGAAGTTGGGAATGGATTATTGAGTTTTATTTTATTTTATTTTGTTTGGAAATACATAAAATTTTCTCCCAAATCTATATAGGAAAAGTAATAATTTAGGTGAGGAGATGAATCAAGTGATTGCAACGTTTATCATTATCATTAGATACGTTTGAATGAGATTATTCTCAATCGATCCGTCATCAACTTGTTCATCATTAATTCATGGTGGCAGTCAATCACAAGTCACATTAATTCTGAATTGATTTATTCATGAAAATCATGAAAAACTATAATTCCATTCTTAATTCATGATGGCAATCAGTCACGAATCCAAAATGTGTATAGAAAAAAGAGTGTGTCTCATCTGCGGTACGTCAGTGTACATGCAATTCAAATCAATCCGGGTCAATTCGAATCTGCGTATTTTTGAATTTTTTTTTTCTTCAGGTCAACTTTTATATACAAATTCGGTGACCTTTATGTACAAATTCTATAATCTTTATATATAAATTTTGTAATCTTTATATTCAATAATTTAGAAAAAAAAATAAAGAAATTTAGCAAAATTTGTACATATCTACCTTTATATTATATTCATATAACTCTTATATATATTCATGTGACATTTATATACAAATATTTATACCTTTATATATTACTTAATACACTTAAAAGTATTATATAATTTTTTATGTTCGATCTGACCCATCTTACGGAATGAGATCCGTGAAATAGTCTCACCCAAAACTTTACCAAAATAATATAATTCAAATATTCTTGACATAGAAAATATTGATAGATCAATCTCAAATCTCCCACTCTTTAATTCTCCAATCTCCCATATCAGCTCTGAATTTCACGTAATTGTTATACATCAATCGAACATTTTCATCGATTTATAATCCGACTTGATTAGCTAGCCAATCCAAGTATTGAAACTGTGGAAAAACCAAAGCTCAAAATCAGCCCTTCTATGTGTTGTACAATGTTATTAATATGAGTTAATTAAAGTTGAATAAATACCTCATATGTAAGACAATGAGTATAGTGTTTGGGTATCCCTTTCTCCTCCATATCATCGTAGTGTCGTTGAACCTCAGCCACCATCTCCTCCACGGATGGGAGACGGGCCTTACCGGATAAAACGTGGGCCACCCATTTCGCTTGTAAGTCGATCATCAAGAATATAGGAGACTATATATATGTATTAAAGAAAAGCAACTCATGTTAGATACTGGATCCTTCTAGGGGTACTTCAATCTTTTTACAACAATTGAAATAAGAAGTATACCCTTTTATGTATCATTGTGCTCGATCTAGGTCTAAACTAGTAAAATCTATGTTATATTCGATGATCTATGTTATAATAATCGAAGAATTAGATTTAAAGTAATAAAATTTATGTTATACTCGATTATGAAGGTCTAAAACAATGAGATATATATAAATTACCTGATATGTGAGGCCTACAAAAGAAAGATTGGGAGCAAGTTTTGAAGGAAAAATATGTTTGTAAAGGGATCCAACACGATTACCTTCAACGCTTACAATTCCATCTGTTTTCAAGAATGGAAAATCATATTTGAACCTATAAATATATATACCAAAAAAACAATTAATCCACATATAAATATGTATTCAATAATATGAAAATCTCAAAACTAAGATATTTACTGATGAGAACAATAAATACCCAGTACAATGGAGGATGGTATCAGCATGAACAGATGCACCATCTTGGAAAACCACTTCTCCATTTACATCTACATAATCAATCTGCATAAATCGATGTATTTTAGATGTTGTGATAAAATATCACGATAACATGATTCCAATATTATAATGATATGTAATTTTTTTTTTGGTAAAATATTGGAATATCTATCGGTTAATATTTCGATTTCGGTGAATAATGGCTCAATCTCGATGGTTTGCAAATGTCGGTAGAAATATTTTTGATGGTTTTCTTTTTTTAACCTTTTTTTTTTTTAGAAATAAGTGGAGGCTCCATTATTAATAACAATATCGGTAGCAATAGGCTCCATTTTTTTATTATTACTTATCATCACATAATCCAATCTCATATCCATTCATAGATTTTTTTTCAAGTTAAATGTTATCTTCCCACTTATAAATGTGATAGTTCATAGTTTCCAATATCATTGTGTTTTTTAATTACAATCTACAAGTTCTCCTAGTTCATATGTTAACTTTATATAAAATTTGTCATGTTATTATAGCAGACAACGTTTATATAGTATGTTATTTATATATTTGTTGTAAATATATCATTTTATTTTAAATTTTAAGTTCAATATATGCATTAATGTCAGTTACAATAATATAAACTAGTCGATATATTTTTCAATTTTTTTACAAAGTTTTCATTTTTTTTTAAATGTCCGATATTTCCACCAAAACCGATATATCCATCAATATTTCCGTAAAATTAAGGTACCGATATTTTCAACAAAACCGAAATTTTCATCCTTGCTTAGATGTCAATTTTTTTTTTTGATATATCTCTTACTTAACTGATATTGTCGTCTTTGCTTAGATGTCAAATTTTTTTAATAATAATTTTTTTGATATATCTCTTACTTGTAGATTATAAATCATGGATTAATCGATGAAATGATCTCATAAAAGTCATACTCAGACATATTATATTAGGTTAAAACATAAAAGTCATACTCAAGACATATTATATTAAGTTAAAAATATTTTCTTATCTGAACTATACATAATTTTACATTTTTTGGTAAAAACTTTTAAATGTCTCAGTTTGCCGTATGAAATTTAAATTGATGCATTTTACGGTATCAAAAAAATCTAACCATTAATTTCAGACAAATGTATGGCTAAGATTTGTTTAATATAGTAAAATACATCTAATTTAATGTTCATACGGTAAAATGAAATATTTCGAATTTTTTTCCCAAAAAATGTGAAATCACATGGTTTTAATCCTATTATATTACTATACACATGGTTTTAATCCTATAATATTACTATACTTACCTTGGAGTGCTGCCACATATTGTCACGACAATCCAACTTAGAGACTTTAGTGTCGGGAGATCTTGATGAAACATGGACTTGCTTGGCCACATTCGATATTTCCAATGATATATCTTTTGCACTATATCCATTTCCAATCACCACCACTATCTATATTTAATAAATGGAAAAAAAAAAAAAAACATATTGCAAAAGAAGTGATTATTATTTGCAAAGAAATAAAAAAAAAATTAATCATTATTTCCAATTTCATCCCAACTTTTTGAATTTACCACACTATTGTAATTCAATTTTAACATGCTAGTTTCCTTGATACGTGAACTGAAGTCATGAAAGAATACTATTGTAATTCAAATTGCAATATTGAGTTAAAGACAGTGATTTGTTTTATTAAATTTAAAAAGTTAAATAAATTGCAAGTTTGTAAAAAAATTATTGTATTATTTTTTTTTTTTTTGGCAAATTCCAATATTTCAGAAATAAATTTCAATTTTAAAAAAGATGGCTTTTTTTCTCAATTAAATTTTAAAATATTAAGAAATTATCTACGAACCTGATCCTGAAATGGGTCGGGTACCCGATAATTGTGGCTATGGATCTGCTTTCCAGGCCATTTCTCGCTACCTAGCAATTTTTTAAAAAAGGGTGTTTATTATTTTTTTCTTCAAATTAATCAAATTAAAAGATTTAATGATTTTAGTGTTGTATATCAAATTAATAAGTAAATTCCTTGCAAATAATGTAATACCAATATACATAAAAAAATTTATTTTATTTTCTAAATAATTCATATTGAAATCGATGTACCTGGAAAATGAGCCACACTTGGCTGAGTATGATGCCCACTGCAAACCACAACCGCATCAAAAGTCTCGTTCGAGCTCGATTCGATATTTCTCGACTCGACGAGCCATCGATCGTTCCTCGAGCCGACTTGCTCGACTCTGACGACTTCCGAGTTGAACCAAATCAACTCAGTGAGTCCAAAGTGAGCAGCGAACTCGTTCAAGAACTGGAGCACCTCCTGATGACCGGGAAAAGTTCTCGGGTCGGAGTTTTTCTCAGTGGAAAATGGATAGTCCGAAAAGCCCATGAGCTGCCTTGGGAGGTTGGTGCGAAGTGAATGGTATAGGCTGCTATGCACAGTTTCTCTATTCGGGTCGAGGCTTAACATGTCGGACTCGACTTTCGGGTCGTAGACCCATGTGCCACCTAGTTGGCCTGATTTCTCGTAGACCACGACTCGGTGGCCTTCACTTTTAAGGGCTCGAGCTGCGGTCAGCCCCGCTACGCCGGCGCCTATCACCGCCGCCTTGAGTGGCTGCGCCGCCATGTGGATGTTTGGTGGAGGAAATTGATGGGTTAGAGTCAAGAGAGGAAGAGAAGTTGAGAATGGATTATTGAGTTTTCTTTGATTTTATTTTGTTTGGAAATACAGAAAATTTTCTCCCAAATCTAAATAGGAAAAGTAATTTTTAGGTGAGGAGATGCATCAAGTGATTGCAACGTTGAATGAGGTTATTCTCAACCGATCCATCATCAACTTTGTCATCATTAATTCATGGTGGCATACAATCACAAGGCACTTTCTGAATTGATTTATTCATGAAAATCATGAAAAACTATAATTCCATTCTTAATTCATGATGGCAATCAGTCCACCAATCCAAAATTTATATCGAAAAAAAGGGTGCGTTTCATGTGCATTTGGTGTACATGCAATCCGGATTAATGTGAATTTGCTTTGTTTTTTTTTTTTTTTGCTTATATACAAATTTGATAACCTTTATATACAAATTTTATGACATTTATGTATAAATTCTGTGACATTTATATTCAATAACTTAGAAAAAAAATGAGGAATTTTAGCAAAATTTGTATATAGATACGTTTATATTATATTCAATAACCCTTATGTATATTCATGTGACATTTATGTACAAATATTCATACATTTATATATCTTTATATATATTACATAAATGTATCAATATTTGTACATAAATGTCATATGTATTCATACCTTTATATATCTTTATATATTACATAAATATATCAATATTTGTACATAAAAGTCATATGAATATACATAAGGGTCACATGAATATCACATAAAGGTATTTATGTACAAATTTTTTACTGAAATTCTTCCTTTTCTTTCTAAGTTACATTGTATAAAGATCACAACATTTATACATAAAGGTCATAATATTTGTACATAATCGAATTTGTACATAAAGGTCAAGACATAAAATTCAAAAAAAAAAAAAAATTCACAAATTCGATTCGAGTCGATCCGAATTATACGGATCTAAGATTCGTGCACAGGAGAATTTGTCTAGAAATTTTTTTAAAATGACAATTAATTAGATGAAATAAATTGAGAGGAAGAGGGAGAATGCAAAAAAGAAGGTGGAGAAAACGTTGAGTTCACAATTTTATTTTTATCTTTTTATAGGATATGAAAGAATATGAAATTACAACCTCATTAAGTCACGTCTAAAAATGTTGGTAGCTTTGCAATTAGGCTATGTTTATCGGTTGTGGTCATGGGCATAGCTAGATGCCAAAAAAAAAAAAATGTAATTAATATTTATGATCAAGTTTGTGGCATGATCATAATTATGAGATTTTGTTTATTCAATTATAATGACACATGTTATCGTATAATTCGTCGAGTATATTTTATTTAGATTTATACAGATTTTGATTTATCCATTTAAAAAAAATTATATACCAAAATTTATAAAATAAAATTCTTTATAAATAGATACCAATATTGATATATTTTGGATCACAATCTCATACACTCTTTTTTCTCTTTTAACTTTGTTAAATCTCTTTTCTCTTTTAACTTGTGTCAAAAATCTAAATTTATATCATTTTTTACATGGATCCAAATCAGCCCAATTATTCTCACTACTCCCAAAATCATCCAAATTCTCAAAATGATCAAAATGATGAATCATTTTTTAATACTATTGATTCCCAATTTTCTCAATATTATCAGAATTCTCAATTTTTTTCAAATTTGAATCAAGTTCCTATCTCTGAACAAGTTCAAAGATCGAAAAATATCTCTAATGATTTTTTAATATTAAATAATTGTATATATTTCTTAAATATTTAAAATATAGTAAAAAAATTATAGATATAATTGTTAAATTATAAAATAAATAATTTATTAAAGGTTGGTTGTGGTTGTGGACTTGTGGGTGGTTATTAATAAAGTATGAAAACGATGAGATTTGGTTGTAATATAAAATGTGTATGTGGAGGAGAGAGAACTGAATTGTTTATTAGTTGATTGTGGATATAGTTGGACATGGATAAACATAGGTGTAGAGAAATGAGAATATTTTGTAATTGAAAAAATCACACAACTTTTGATTGATATTCTTACTTTTTTAAAATTCATATTAATTAATGTTTTTTTTATAATTTATATTAAGTATTTTTGTAGAAGTAACTAATAAAGCAAAATTTGAAAGTCAACATCTTAGTAAATCAAAACAAATTCACAAGGACTGGGGGCTTAATGAAACCAAATATGAAATTTCAAGTGTGACAATTGACAAATAATGACTTGGTGAAATAAAATTTACAGTTTAGAGGCCAGAATTTTATTTTTTTTACTTAAAATTTAATACAAGTACCAAAACAACAAAAATTACAAATATGATTAAACTAATAATAGATTGATCGAAGCAGAGAGGAACCACAAAAAATTCATAACAATTAGAAATTATTTTGTGTATACTTGTTCTACACAACTCACCAATATCAAAATACATGGTCATAAGATCAGAATCATAAAAAATGTATATATATATATATATATATATATATATATATATATATATATATATATATATATATAAATGAAGAGTATGGAATTTCAATTTTCCAAAACAATTAAATTTGGATACAAATGTAATTTCCACATCCTCAATTAGGATTGAGTTTCACTCTTTCAATTGACAAAATTCCCAGTCTCTATGTGTGAATACTCCATTAATATTCTCAAATACGATTTTTAGGTAACTCTTCCATATTGAGCTAAGGGTTTCATCAACACTTGCTAATCCCACTTGATTGCCTAGCCAATCCAAGTAATCCAACTGTTAAAGAATCAAAAAGTTGAAATTAACCCTTTTAAATAACAAAAAAATATATACATTTCTCGATCAAAATAGTTAAAAAAACCTCAAAATTAATGGAATGGGTGTAATGTTTGGGTATCCCTTTCGCCTCCATTTCTTGATAGTAATGTTGAACTTCAGCCATCATATCCTCCTCCGATGGGAGGCTAGCCGTACCGGATAAAACGAGAGCCACCCACTCCACTTGTAATTCGATCAGTCGAATAAAAGGAGACTATATTTTGTAAGAGAATGTTACTATTCTATTCAATGCTTCAAACCAAGTAGATCTATTAGCAAGAAATATGGACATTCTACCCTACATATGTGTAGTAATGCATTTTGACTCGTAAGGGCATTCTAGTCCTTTCACACCAAACCTTACGAATTGTATTCGTCATAATATATACTTGTGTTATGTTAGCATTTATAAGTGTATGTGATCTATATCTTTTTTTTCTTTTTTCTTGTTTAATAAACTAGAGGGAATGAATCAGAGGGAGAAAATAAAAATTAAAAATTTCCACAATTCAGATTCAAACTCTAATTACAATGAGATATCATTTAAACTACAAAACTCATATAAGATAGATGAATAAATTTAATATAAACTAGATGTTGAACAATATTAGTACAAATTTATGAGAAAGAGAAAAACTAACCCGAAAATTGAGGCCCACAAAGGAAAGATTGGGAGCAAGCATTGGAGGAAATATATGTTTGTAAAGGGGTCCCACACGGTTGTCCTCAATACTCACAATTCCCCCCGTTTTCAAGAATGGGAAATCATACTTATACCTATGTATCACAATTAAATTGTAAATTTAATTAAACTTTTTTACAAATCGATAAAAAATAAACATGAATTTAGTTTTATCATGCAACTTGAATCATAGACTAACTTTCAGATGATCAAATCAAAATGATCATATATACTGATTGATGAGTTGTTTAAATGTCGAACACATTCTCATCTGATCACTGAAAAGTTGATCGTTGAAGCAATTCTATTACACAAAATCACCAAAATTTGGTTAAATTTATAACTAAAACAAAGGTAATGATTTATTATATATATATATATAAAAGAAATTTGGAATATAATATACCCTGTGCAGTGGAGTATGATATCTGCATAAACAGAGGCACCATCATTGAAGACAACTTCTCCATTTACATCCACATGCTCAATCTGCAATGTGCCTAATTATATTACTATTTCCGTAATTGTATGTGATGAGAAATTTTATATAAATACAAAATACACAAATAAGACAAGATCCGTATTATTATATTACTATTTCAATTTTTTTGAATTATTGTACTGACATATATGAATATTGGGGTTCTTTTAGATTACACGCAGCCAAAAAATTTACTAGACACATCCCATTTTTTGAAAAATAAAAAATATGAAAATTTAAATTTTGGGATGTGTTGGGTATTTTAGAGGTGTATTATAATTTATTTTTTTATGGAATTAGGTCTATTTAGTTTATATTTTGTTTGAGTTAAACCTTGGCATTCATTTGAAAAAATCAAGTCTTTGTACTTTCATTTCAAAATCCAAATTTTAATGCAAATGAAACTATCAATACTAGAAATGATTTCAACCAAGCCTTCTCTATTACAAACGTGTGAAATAAACAGATATATATATATATATATATCAAAGAGCAAAATACTATATATAATTACATAAATACTATAATTACATAAGTCTATGGTAGAAAATTATTACAGTACCTTGGAGTGTTGCCACATATTATCCCCACAATCTAACTTGGATATTTTAACATTAGGTGATCTTGAAGAGAGATGAACTTGTTTAGCCACATTGGATATTTCTAATCCAATATCCTTTGCACTTGGTCCATCCCCAATCACCACCACTATCTGCATTCAAATGTATAATAATTCCATTTTTAATTCATCATTAATTAATTCTTGAGTTAACAAATATGGCAAAACAAAATTTAGAAAGAAAAAAAATATAGAATTAAACTTTGGATTTATTATTTATTTAATTTACCTGATCCTTAAATGGTTCAGGTACTCGATAATTGTGACTGTGGATCTGTTTCCCTGGCCATTTTTCTCTACCTTAAAGGGAAAAAAAATGAAATAAAAATCATACAAGTACTTCATAATTCATATTATTTGTATTAAATTAAATATTTAATTTGACAAAAAATAATTTAAAACCTGGAAAATTGGCCAATTTTGGCTGAGTATGATGCCCATTACAAACAACTACTGCATCAAAAAGCTCGTTCGAGCACGACTCGTTACATCTCGACTCAACGACCCACTGATAGTTCCCAGAGTCAACTCGCTCGACTCGAACGACTTCGGTATCGAACCGTATCAGCTCAACGAGTCCAAAATGTGCAGCGAACTCGTCAAAGAACTGGAGCACCTCTTCATGACCCGGAAAAGTTCTTGGGTCAGAATTTGTCTTGGTGGAAAATGGATAGTCCGAGAAGCCCATGAGCTGCCTTGGAAGGTTGGTGCGAAGTGAATGGTACAAGCTGCTGTGTACGATTTCTCTGCTCGGGTCGAGGCCTAACGGGTCGGACTCAACAAGAGGATCGTACACCCATGTGCCTCCATGTCGGCCCGATTTCTCGTAGACGACGACTTGGTGGCCTTCTCTTACGAGGGCTCGGGCGGCTGCCAGACCGGATATTCCGGCGCCGATCACCGCCGCCTTGAGTGGTGGCGCCATGAGGATATTGGTGGTGGAGAGTTGAGACTATATTTGACAGCTAGTTATGTTATCTTTGCTGGATATTTAAAATTTAGAAAGCTCTGACATTTTAATTATATATTTAAAATGCAAGTTGGTTTTTACCCAATTCTTAATTGATGTGTTTGTTCTCTACAGTCTTTACAACAAATTCTATATTATTTAACAAGGTTTAATGCAAAATTCAATTTATGATAGTTTTTTTTTTTCATTGTGCTATTTAATTTTTTTATTGAATCGCAATATTTGAAGTTTTGGAATTTATCAAAATGCAATGTATATCATGTTATCGATAAAATAGAGATCACATGACTCGTTCGTGATTTAATTATTTTCATTTTGGAACCTAAACTTAGTTTTTTTATCCAATTACGATCTAAAATTCTGAAATCTATCCAAATGTATCCTAAATTAGGGTTCCAATTGAATATATAAAAGAGTTTATTACTTTTTTTGTCCCGTAATTTAGGGGGTCTGGCAGTTTAGAACTTTAATTTTTCGGGTTGGTAATTTAGGACTTTAACTTTACGGGCTTCGCGAATTTTGACCAATTTGAGCCCGAATTGCTCAATTGGACTCAAATTGCACGTGAATCGCATGTGAGCTCCCATTTCGGGTTTTTCGGGCCAAATTCGATGATGTGACATTAATTTATCACTTGTAGCAATTAATTATACACTTGGATGTCCATTTTAACTTGAAATAATTTATGTGGACTTTTATTAAAAGAAATATTGAAATATATTAAAAGAAAATTAATATATACAAAATAAATATTACAATAAATATAAAAATATAAAACAAAAAATACAAAATTCTCAATTCATCCCCTTCATCTTCTTCAGCCGCGGCCACCGCACCACTATCACACCACCCACCACCACTTGCAACCACCATCATCGTACAACCACCGCACCACCACCACACCATGGACAGAACACAGGTCCATTTCAACCGTCTCTACCGCCGTCATTGCCACAGGCGGCTCCACCGCAGTCGCCGAATCAGACGTTTTAGGCGATGAATTATAACTCAACATTGAGCTTGTCCACTTCCTCTCATGGAGTAACATCTGTCGTTGTTTTCTTGATGTATATATGATTTACAGATTTAAGGTTTTGCTAGTTTTAGATTGGTAGATCGATCGATGTGCGGTTGGACGACGACGACCAGATCGTTTGACAATCAGACGGTGATTAACCGGATAATGCTTAGATTCCGCCCGATTACACCCAAGCCTGTCGACGTCGATGCAGCCTTAGGTTCTGCGGAGGAGAGCAGAGGAATCACCGCGGGTAGGGGAGTGAAGAGGAAGTACATTAGGGTTCATAGTCGGTAGTGAGCGAATAAGAAGGTTTTGGATGGGAAAAAACCGCCGCCGCCGCCAGAGGAAGGTACGGTGATGCTTCAACTTCTGGAGGAGAGATCTGAAGAAGATGAAGAGGATGAATTAGGAATTTTGTATTTTTTGTTTCTTATTTTTATATATATTGTAATATTTATTTGATATATATATGTTTAATTTTCTTTTAATATATTTTAATATTTCTTTTAATAATTTTTTGTGCAGGTCAACCATTTCAAGCCAAAATGGACATCCAATTATATAATTAAATGTCACAAATTAAAAATTAACGTCATGTCAGCGAAATTGGCCCGAAAAATCCGAAATGGCGAGCTCACGTGCGATTCACATGTAATTTGAGCCCAATTGAGCAATTCGGACTCAAATTGGGCAAAATTCGCGAAGCCCATAAAGTTAAAGTTCTAAATTGCCAGCTCGAAAAATTAAAGTCCTAAACTGCGAGACTCCCTAAATTACATGGCAAAAAAAGTAATAAACTCTATATAAAAAAAAATTACATACTTTAGCATTGCATATTCAATGTCTTAGTGAGTTTTATTTTATTTTATTTTGTTTGTAAATACTGAAATTTTTCTGCCTAATCTAAATTGGAAAACTAATTTTTAAGTGGTAAGGTGCAAAAAGTGATTGGACCGTCCATCATTATTATTAGATACGTTTTAATGAGGTTATTCTAAATCGGTATATCATCAATTTAGTCATCTATCATTGCTATCATCATATATTGATGATGAAAGATACAATTAAAACTATAATTTCATTCTTAATTCATGACGACAATCAATGACCAACCCAAAATTTTTACTTAGGGTTTAACTAATAAAGCAAAATTTGAAAGTCAACATCTTAGTAAAACAAAACAAATTCACAAGGACTTGGGACTCAAAGAGACCAAATATGAAATTTCAAGTGTAACAAATAATGAATTGGTGAAATAAATCTTTAAAGTTTAGAGGCCAGAAAAAATAAAAATTTACCTAAAATGAAATACAAGTACCAAAACAAAAAAATAACAAAACATGATAAACCTAATAATAGATTGATCATAGCACAGAGGAACCGCACCAAATTCAAAACAAGTGGAAATTAATTTATCAATAATTGTTGTACTTCAAAATACATGTTCATAAAATCATCAGAGAAATTATATAAATGAAGAGTATGAAATTTCAATTTTCCAAAACAATTAAATTTGGATAAAAATGCAATTTTCACATCCTCAAATGGGATTGAACGTCACTCTTTCAATTGACAAAATTCCCACTCTCTAATTGCGAATGCTCCATTCTCAAATATGAATTTTATGTAACTCTTCCATATTGAGCTAAGGGTTTTATCAACACTTGCTAATCCCACTTGATTGGCTAGCCAATCCAAGTAATCCAACTGTTCATAAACAAAAAATTCAAAGTTAACTCTTTTGAATTATCTAAAACAAGATTAATTCCACAATTGAGAGTTGAAAAAACCTTAAAATCAACAGAATGAGTGTCGTGTTTGGGTATCCCTTTCGCCTCCATATCCTGGTAGTATTGTTCAACGTCTGCCACCATCTCCTCCACGGATGGGAGGCGAGCTATACCGGATAAAACGATAGCCACCCATTTCGCTTGTAACTCGATCATTTCAATGAAGAGAGACTATGTTTTTGAAGAGAATTTAACTATTTGAATCAACGCTTTGAACCAAGTAAATCTATTAGCAAGAAATGTGGGTATGTGCAGGAAAATTATACCTTACGTACATATTTGTAGTAATTCATCTCGACTAGTAAAGGGTACTTTAGTCTTTTCAATTAAACCTTAAGAATTGTACTTCTGATATATACTTGTGTAATGTGAGCATTCATAAGTGTATTTGTGTATGCTATCTATATCTTAAAGTGTTACAATTTATTTAGTGAAGACGTCTATCAACTATTCATTTTTATAAGGGTTTATTTTTCTCGTCATTATTATAACTATAAACAACTTTTCTACCAATTTTGTAGGATTATATGTCAAAATTGTCTTTAGTCAATCGTGATTTTTCCCAACAACTGGATTAAAAAAAAAAAAAAAAAAACTAAGTTTTTTAAGAAAAAGTGAATCTTGATTTTGGCCTAAAATGAGTAGAGTATTAGCAATGTGTCAAGGCTTGAAATAATCTCAAAAAATGAAAGAAGTGATAAGGACGCTATCCGACTCCAACAATTGGCAATAGAGAGAAGTAAATAATCTTATGAAAATTGATAAACATAAACCGGTTAATATAAAAAAATAAAAACAAAAACAATCTGAAGTGTGATTTTTTTTCTTTTCCATTTAAAACCTAAACATTTTCCTATTACACCTAAAAAGTTTATGATTTTTTCAACCTAGAACGATTTTCCGATCATTATTCCGATCAAAATTAAATTTAATGTCATGATTTTTAATTAAAATATATGAAATCTATGTCAAAATACTCCACATTTCAAATCAAGAGAAATCCCCAAATCAATTTTTAAATTTTTATTCGATATTTAAGGTCAATTTGAGCAAAATCACAAACGAAATTTTCAATTTTGATCAAAAAAATGACCTAAAAATTACCTAAGATTGCAATGGGAAGAAATAGCCAACTTTCAACTCCAATTGAAAAATGAAAAATTTAAAGTTGCAAATTAGATAATAAAAAAAGAAAAATCATACTTTGGATTGATTTTCAAAATTAATCAACACAACTTAAACACATGTATTTATATCTAAGTCACCAAATTTGATATAAAATAGGTGATGAATAATAAATAGTACAAAATTTAAAAGATAGGAAGAGTAAAACAAACCCGAGTATTGAGGCCCACAAAGGAAAGATTTGGAGCAAGCATTGGAGGAAATATATGTTTGTAAAGGGGTCCCACACGATTATCTTCAACACTCACAATTCCCCCCGTTTTCAAGAATGGGAACTCATACTTGTACCTATCTATCACAACTTTGTTATTACATCCACACATAATGATTAAAGGTTTAATTGAAAATATTATCTCCATGTTTGTTTTAATTATAAACTTAATTAAACTTTTACAAGTTGGTAAAAAATCAAATACGACTTTTATCGTGCAACTCAAATCATAGGTCAACTCTCAGTTGATTAAACCATTAATTTACCATTATACTGTTTGATAAGTTTAAATGTCGAACATATCCTCATCCAACCACTAAAAAGTTGATTTGTCATTTAGCAATTTGTAAGGTACAACTAAAGTAATATCTATTATTACAAAATCACAGGAATTTGATTAAATTTGTAACTAAAATAACGGTAAAGATTTATTTATGCAATTATGGCTATAATTAAATGTGTCTTTAATAACTATGAACATCTTAAAATTTATATTTTATATATAAGATAAGATATTTGGAATAGAATATACCCTGTGCAGTGGAGTATGACATCTGCATAAACAGAGGCACCATCATTGAAAACAACTTCTCCATTTACATCCACATGCTCAATCTGCAATATGCCTAATTGTATTACATTTTCCATAATTGTATTTGATGGGAAATTTTATATAAATACAAAATACACAAATAAGACAAGATCCATGTGTTATACATATAATTACATTACTATTTCAGAATTATTGTACAGACATATATTAGCTTTTTTTTTTTTTTTTTTGGGGTTATTAGTCTATGTACTTTAAATTTTGGGAAAAACATTTTAAAATATCACTAAACCTAATAAAAAGTCCTTCTTAACTATATAATATAGTTTTCTTGTTTTTCTATTACAATTTTGATAAATTGTCAAAAATAGCCCCGCTCACATACAGAATCGTACAAAAAGAAATGATGTAATAGTAAATTTATCTCGTCACCATTATAAATGTATTACGTAAACAGATCTAAATCTATATATCAAAGAGCAAAAAATATTATAATTACATAATTCTATGATGGAAAATGATTACCTTGGAATGTTGCCACATATTTTCCCCAGAGTCTAACTTGGATATTTTAACATTAGGTGATCTTGAAGAGAGATGAACTTGTTTTGCTACATTGGATATTTCTAATCCAATATCCTTTGCACTTGGCCCATCCCCAATCACCACCACTATCTGCATCCAAATGTATAATAATTCCATTTTTAATTCATCATTAACTAATTCTTGAGTTAACAAATATGGCAAAACAAAATCTAGAAAGAAGAAATATAGAATTAAATTGGATTTATTATTTATTTAATTTACCTGATCCTTAAATGGTTCAGGTACTCTATAATTGTGACTGTGGATCTGTTTCCCTGGCCATTTTTCTCTACCTTAAAGGGAAAAAAATGAAATAAAAATCATACAAGTACTTCATAATTCATATTATTTGTATTAAGTTATATATTTAATTTGACAAAAATAATTTAAAACCTGGAAAATTGGCCAATTTTGGCTGAGTATGATGCCCATTACAAACAACTACAGCATCAAAAACCTCGTTCAAGCTCGACTCGTTACATCTCGACTCAACTATCCATTGATCGTTCCCAGAGTCAACTCGCTCGACTCGGACGACTTCAGTATCGAACCGTATCAACTCAACGAGTGCAAAATGTGCAGCGAATTCGTCAAAGAACTGAAGCACCTCTTCATGACCCGGAAAAGTTCTTGGGTCAGAATATGTCTTGGAAAATGGATAGTCCGAGAAGCCCATGAGCTGCCTTGGAAGGTTGGTGCGAAGTGAATGGTACAAGCTGCTATGTACGATTTCTCTGCTCGGGTCAAGGCCTAACGGGTCGGACTCGACCCGAGGATCGTATACCCATGTGCCACCGAGTCGGCCCGATTTCTCGTAGACGACGACTTGGTGGCCTTCTCTTATGAGGGCTCGGGCCGCGGCCAGACCGGATATTCCGGCGCCGATCACCGCCGCCTTGAGTGGTGGCGCCATGAGGGTATTGGGGGTGGAGAGTTGAGACGATCTTTGAAAGCTAGATATGTTATCTTTGCTCATTATCTAGGAAGGCGGCATTTAATCATATATTTAAAGTGCAAATTGGACGGTTACCAATTATTAATTGATGTGGTTGTTCTCTATAGTCTAATACACCAAATTCAACATTATATGAAAAATAATAATCTCCCAATTACGGACCATATTTTATATTTTTTAATATGTCAATCGTTATGTGTAAATGTCGCTTCCTTTTAAATATTATGATTTGAATAATATTATATTAGATTTGTAATATATTAGTATATATCAACAGGAGATATAATAACAAATCTGATTACATTAATAGGGTTGGATGCAAAAAGTAATATAAAGAATAGATTTTTTCAATTGAATATTTTAATTTTTTTATTCGCTTGCAACTTTGAAGTTTTGGAGTTTGTCAAATGTAATTTTAAATTATTTTTTTGATCATCTTTTTGGCAAAGTGGAGATTACGGGATTAGCACGAGATTTAAATTTTTCACTTTGCAACCTAATTTTTTTTTTAATCCATTACAATATCAAAATTTGAAATTTATTGAAATGTATTCTAAATCATAGGTGGCAATTGGAAAAATAGGTGTAAAGTGAAAAAAACTAAACCATGTACCCTAAAAATGGTTGGAAAAATAATTTCAGGTTATATTTTGATAAATTCCAAAATTTCAGAATGCAATTGAATAAAAAAAATAATTCAATTGTAAAGAACAAATTAAAATTAAAATTAATTTTTACATTTAACCTTATTTTAACATTTGTAAAGAAAAAATTGACCTGATGAAAATATGAAGTTGACTATCGATCGTTCCATCAAATGCAAATACTTCTATATTACAACTAGATATTAAATATGTAAATATATTTTAATTCTTCGTTTCTCACGAAGGAACTAATTAAATTTAAAATCTTAATTCATAATGACATATTAAATCAACTTAAGTGGTCTTAGTGGGGACGTGATTATAGGTCCCACATATATAAAAATACAGGAAATATATATATATAATTGAAACTAAGAGTTATTCTTTTTAATCTTTTGACTATATATTTCTTAATAAAGGTCCTAGGAAATCTAACGTTATGTTTAATTTTTTTTTTCTAAATATAGGAAGCATATATTTTCTAAATAATAGAAAGCAATAAGAAAATGTTAAAATGTCCATTATGGACAACTTTTAATATGTCAATCAATAACGTGTACATCTCCTCATTATATGAAAAGTAAAATTTATATGTGAGTAGGTCTTGTGTGAGACCGTCTCACGGATCTCATTCCATGAGACGGGTCGGGTCGGGTCGAACATAATAATTAAATAATACTTTTGTATGTATTAGGTAATATTTTTCTATATTTCAAGTAATACTTTGTATTATATTATTTATTATATATGCAAAATACAAAAGTATTACATGATACATAGAAAAGTATTACATAATATACACAAAAGTATTACATGTTGCATGAGGAGAAGAGAGCATCTAGAAGCCGTAGGATTCGCGTGTTTTTTAAGACCCGACCCGACCCGACCCAATTCGGGTCATATATCCCATAATACAAAAGTATTACCTGATACATATAAAAGTATTACCCGATATACATAAAAGTATTACATATTTTCTTATAGTCTGACTCAACTCAAAACAAAAGTATTACCTAATATACATAAAAGTATTACCTGATACACATAAAAGTATTACATATTTTTCGTATGGTCCAACTCAACTCAAAACACATCTTATAATACAAAGTATTACCTAATATATAGAAAAGTATTACGTAATACACTCAAAAGTATTACATAATTTCTTATGTTCGACCCGACCCGTCTCACAACATGGGATCCATAAGACGGTTTCACCCAACATGGGATTCATAAGACGATGTCTTTGTCTTTATATGTATGTTGAATATGTGATACATCAGTAGCAGACATATATTAATATGTCAACGAAATATGAAAAATGAAATTTATATATATGTTGGATATCTGACACAACGACGGATGTATATTAATATGTCAACGAAATATGAAAAATGAAATTTATATATATATTGAATATCTGACACAACAACGAATGTATATTAATATGTCAACGGTGGATATGGTAGCATAACTATATAATTCTTATATTTTCTTGTTGAAAAGGTCCCTAACAACTTAAATAATATAATATTTAATTTTTTTAGTTTTTGAAAAAGAAAAAAATCAAGTTAAAAGGCGTCATCTTATATAATTTATCTAAAGGCCCACAAATGTTAAGTCACCCTCGATATTTTACTCGTATAAGTCTATTCTATGGTACGTTTTGTTCGAAAAAAAATTAAATTGATCGATTAAAGAAGAATTAAGATTACAAATAATTATTTAATTACTAGACGAAAGTCCATTACAGCTGTTGGACTATTCTAACCATATTTACTACTATTATGACATTAATTTAACTAACTACCTAACTCCTAATTAATTGGGATCTAAAATATAGGGGTACTATTTGATGTACATTAAAAGAGCTATTTTTATATTATAATTAAAAAAAAAATTATGTTATCTTAATTAGAAGTGGAAGCAGCTTTGGATTGCTGCACCTTGGGTCTTGTTTTCTTGAGTTAAGGTTGACCAACAATAGCACACGACAATCTTCACTTAATTTTTTATTATCTTCTCTTAATTATATGTCCTTTATATGTAATGTACATATGATATACTAGGGAAAAATGTTAAGATTGAGTTTACAATTATTTGGGTGTAGCAAAATTAGTCATTTTTCTTTTAGCAGTGGCATATGCATGATCATTTTGAATCTTTGGTCCTAAATTTGTAAATTATTTGTAATTTTGCATATTCTTGAGAATATTTTAACAACATGATAAACCTAATGTGTTATATATGTCATTGACAAGATGATTAATTGTCGGTTATTACTTGCAAAATCATGTTAAGTTCATATCTTATTTGAGCTAAATTAATCGTAGAATGTGAAATTCTGACTAAATTAGGGATTTTGGAACCAAAACGTGATGGTTAAAATAAACAAGATAAGTTTTGTCACATATTAAAAAAAAAAATTTAGTGAACTATTTTTGCCACATCCCAAAAGTTATAAAACTAGTTTGTATTTTTCCCTACGATATTATATATTTATATTATGAGTGGTTTATATTTTCTAATAGAATAAAATAATATGTAGAATTTCACTTACTCAAAACTAATTTACAAACATTTGGGAAAGATACAACTTAATTTTGTATAGCTTTATAAATATGTAGTTCTTGTTATTCTTTTTTTTTCTTTGAAATACCTGATTATTTGTATGTATGAAATTGATTTCGCATGCATGACTTTATCTTATTTAATTTCATACATGTATTAATTTCTATAGACAGCAAACAATCAGGATTATATATCAAGCATAGACATCATAGATCATAATTGTGCCAGCCAAAAATTGAAGAAATTAATATTCAGTTTTGAGTACTTTAATTTTCTATTACTAGTACGATATTATCAATATTTCATAGTACATCCATACAAAATAACTGGTATTTGTGTATATGTGTCTATGTGTGTGCATATATATATAACTAGTTCATAATAATTATAAACTCAATTAAAATAAGCGAAGAATAAATTAAAAACAGCAAGATTTAAGAAACACAAAAATGATCATCAAGTTCTCCAATATACAACCCCCAAAAAAAAAAAAATATCATTACCCAGAATTGTTAATCAATTGTGAACAGGTGGATGAGTTTTGGGTGGCAAATAATCGAGATTAAACCCTGGTTCTTCCTCTCCTCTTTTCTTGTGAGGCACTCTCCATGATTTTCTCGAACTCGAATATTCTTTATTTGCTCGATTCTCATCACGATGAAATTCTTTTCTTCCAAGCTCATTGTATTCACCATTCTCATTTTTTTCTCCAAATTTATGATCACTTTTAGCTTCTGCAGATGCATTTACATCTCCTGATTTCAGCTTCTGATCATAATCCTCCTGCTTAGAAATTCATATATACCAGGATCAGTTTAGAGGGGGAGAGAGAGAGATAGAGGGAGGGAGGGAGGGAGAGAGAGAGAGAGAGAGAGAGAGAGAGAGAGAGAGAGGGTTAGTACCTTAGCTAGATCATTATGAGCAGCTACAAGAATTCTTGCATTGCATGCATGTGAAGAAAGAAATAGAAGAACAAGAATAAAGGAGAATTTGATTGGCATTTTTTTAAAGAAAAAGAAACCCTAATTAATTAATATAGCAAACAGAATTGATGTTGAGATAAATAGTGATTGGTTAAATAAAGTCCCAAAAAATCTCAATGAAAACAGAAAATTCTGGTAGAATTGATGCCAAATATTGTGGAAAAAAAGGAGGCTTAATATTAGTGGAGGAGTTAATCTTCTTTAGAACATGGGTTTGTATGGTTGAGAAGAAGAAAGATTGAAAAGACCTCATAAAAAGATTGCCCTTTTTTGCTTAATATATGATGATGAAGAAGTATAGAAGAGTCCAAGATAGTGATATTTTCCCATTTATTTAATTGTTTGTTTATTGGAGAATTTCAAAGTTTAATTATATTTAATAGTGAAAAGTAAAAGGAACAAGGGAAACAAGAAAGCAAGAGCCATGTCCAATTTGGTTGCACCGAGGAATTAGCCCTATTTTTCTTGTCTTTGTGTGTAAAATTTTGAGGCAAATAGGGTTTTTGGTTCCTTGTTTCTAGTTCTTGCTTTTCCCACAACCATGTTACATGGAAAATCTACCATGGGTAATTTAGTAATTTCAAATGCCTTTTTTGGGATTGTGAAACAACAATGTCATGGTTCATCTTTTTCAATATTATATTTTCGTTTTAGAAGTTACTGTTTTGTGTTCAATTGTTACTCCACCACAAAAGGAAAAAAAAAATGAAGGTCTTTTTTTTTTATTACAGTTGATGCAAGATATATTAATCTTTTATAAGTCATTAATTCTCCCTTATGATCATAAAACTCTCAATTTAAAATTAACTTGAATATTTAAAATATAACTCTTTTTTAGGGTGGTGGTGTGTGTGTGTGGGGGGGGGGGGGGGGGGGGATAAGTTTCAGAAACAATGAATTCAATTGTTTTCGTGTGAGAGAGAGGGGGGGAATGTGTGATGAATTTAATTAAATTATGAAGTCAAATGTGTGTTTATGCTTTTGATGTACATCCTTTCAAGTATGGAAGGGTTAATTACGCTGATTTCAATGCATCAATAAATAGGGTATAAATAAAGCTAAATAGCTATCTACTCTATTTTATATATATATATATATATATATATATATATATAATAATTTTGATTATATTCTTTAAATAAATTACAACCCTTTTTTGATCCTTGTTTAAAATTAATTTAATCTCAATGTAATTTCATGGAACAATCAATAATTCAAAATCGTTTATATGGTTTATGATGATTGAAAAGGATACATGTCAAGTATATAAATATATGATCAAATTCCATTTTATACCTTGATTATTTGTAGTGATAAAGTATAATACATATGCTATTAAATTGCAAATATTTTTTTATTTTTTTTGGTGTGCTATATTGATAGAAAATGCATTCATATTGCAAAATCTATTAGTGATACCATTTCATCTGTTTCAAAATAAATATTGTTTTAGGTTTTTCGCATGAATTAAAGAATGTGATAAAAGAGTTTGATCTATCTTTATTTAAGTATATTGGTAGAAGTCTATTTCGTTTTCCTCTTTACAATCATCTTTAATACATTTAATTCGATATAAATAAATGAAGATATTTTGATAGATTATTGATAAAATATATTTTAAGATCCACTAATTTTGAAATAAATTTTTTTACTAATACGAATTTTATTTTAAAACGGAAGTATATATTACATATGCACCACATATATATCATAAAAAGGTGAAGTGAGAAAGAAAAAAATAGTGGTTTAGTTAATGCCTAACAAAGTTGACCTAACCACAACTAACAATCGCAAGTGCCACGTGGCGACATGCAATCTAACGAACACAGCCGCCAAAATTTCGTTCACATTTACCCATCTTTTATTTTACAACACACATTTCCTCTATAATATTTATTAAAAAAAAATTTGACAAATATTTATTATATTATTTATACATATTAAATAAATATACAAAATTACGGCTCTTTTCCTAACATTACATTTATATATAGTTTTTTTTTCTTAATTCAAATTCTATTTTTCAGCATTTCCAAATCCTAACTTGAATTTGAAAATTCATGAGCTCTAATTAAAACGATTAAATCCAAATTAAAGTTTCACCAAATTTGTACGAGTTTGTCTCACGAATAATGCTACCTACAACTCAAATCTTATTTTTATAAATCAGATTTTATTGTAAAAAAAGACGATCACAAAAAAGTTCTATTTTTTGAGTTTTATTTAAATCTAGTTGTTCATTTCAATGAAATTTTGTAGAGTTATAAATTAATCGAGCATGGTAAAATTAAAATTAATATAGTAATAAAATATATTGAATTTTTTATTTATGCATGGGAAGTGAGGTCGTAGTTGTGGGATTTGTGAGAAATTGAGGATTTGCTCATAAAAAATCGGGTGTTTGAGTGTCATCTTAAAGTCCAACATTCTTGATTGTCGCATCCAACGTTGTCTCAATGCCACCACTTTTTTTTTTCTTTTTTTTTTTTTGAATCATTAAACTAAGAATATTACCATTAGTTATGTAGTTTTTGTTTTGTTTACTCACCAATCAAATATGTCCTTTTCATTTTCATTAAAAATGATGGAAGAGAAGCTCCAACTATCTAACTTAAGTAATTCAAATTAAAATCTTAGCCAAATTGAATGATATTGAGTGTGTTTTAAAGTAAACATGCCTAATTTGATTTCCCATTTTACTTATTTGAAAAATCACTACGTAGCATGTTTACAAAAGTTTGAATTTCAACAAAAATTTGAATTTGAATTTAAGTAAATTTTGAAAAAAATATGAATTTTGATGATATTATGTTTGTTTTGAGATTTAATAAGTAGATATTATAGTTAAGATATTGTTATCACGTTGGAAATTATATAATTCTTTTAGAAATTAGAAAAAAAAAAAAAGTAATATTTTTATGTTGGAAATTATAGAAAGTACAATGGAGTCATGTGAATGACATAATCTCCTAACATCTCATAACACATAAAGATTCAAATTTTGTCAAATAAAGATTCAAATTTTGTCCATTCTAGATTTAAATCTAGAAAGACACATCTCAATCCAAACATACCCATACCACTACAATAAGCTTGTTGGGTATATATTGAGACATGGTCAGATACCATTCGATCCATAATTGATGTACATCATATGTAACATTTGTCCTAAAATGATTTTCTTTTTCTTGAGTAATTAGCAAGAAATCCAGTACTGTTTTTTTGATGAAAAATATCGATATAATTTTTATTTGAATCTTACACCTATTCTCATGAACTATAAAGATTTGACATCAGTAGAAAAAATAAGTGCATTTGGGTCATGTACTTTCTCTTTTATATTTTAATAATTTCGTACTTTTACGGTCATTTTCAAAGAACAAGCCTCCATACTTCATTTGAATTACAATTGGATCCCTAAATTTTTAAAAATCGAATTCATATACTTTTATTTGCATTGAAATTTCACCCTCATAAGAAAAGGCCATTTAGACCGATGGAATACAAATTTTCAATATTTGAGCTCATAAGATGAGTACAGTTTTCAACATTTCAAGAATCATACAAGTGCGAAGAAGTGCACACTGGAAGAGAGAGAGAGAGAGAGAGAGGGAGAGAGGAAGATGCAAGCGTTTGTATAGTTCAAACCGCAAATTGAAAGAACACGAAGAAGAAAAAAGCTCGAAGAACTTGGAAAAAAGGCCATTGTTAAAATGGCGAATTGCATTTGGTAATACTAATAACGCTCGTAATGAAATTCAAAGAGAAAGAATGCGATAAATTAAGGAGACATGACCATGGAAGAATAGAAGTTACCTAGTTTACGAAATACAAAAAATGTCTAAAGCCAACGTCATACATCTACGGTGCTAGCCCTAATCGAACTTATAGAGCGATTTCACTAAAAATGTTGTAGTAAAGAGAATGGTAAATAAAGAGAGAATCCCACAATGTGTGAGATGTCTCCTTAAACAATGGACTGACCTAGTGAAGGAAGTCAAGAACTATCTTCATGAAGGGAATCCAGATCTGCTAGCTCGATTGATTAACGAATAAATCTCCTCAAGAGACTCTGCAAAATATTTGCCAGAACAAAAAAGAAACCAATTTATAATCAGCAATAGTATATTCAAGAACGATAATCTCCATTGGAGTAGCAGTGTTCTCTTCCCACAAGCCCCGGATGATTAATGCCAAAACTCGTTGCAGAGACCATTTCGTGGCCTCTTGGTGGATATGATATCTGAAAACGAGTCGACCAACTGTCCTGCCAAACTACTAGGATCATCAATTAGCGTTTGTATAAATGTGTTGACCACTCTGCGCTCTTGCTCTGTGGATCTAAGACTGAACCATGTTAGCAACTTCAATCTGAAGTCCTTCTTAATGTAACCCTCACATTCCATCCAACGAATGATCTTTATACAGTACTCAAAGTTCTCATCTAAACAACCCGATTCGTTTTGGAGTTGCAAAGGGGACCCGTTGGTGAGAGTGCTATCAGAATCCTGCATTTCCCCGTTGATGTTATGTCTCCTCTTCTGGCAAGTAGCTACATTGGAGTCAACGGCTGGTACTTCCTCAAGTTTTCTCTGAACTTCATGGGAGAAAGCATCATCATCAGCCTCAACAGCTCGGCCAAAAGTGCATCCATTACCTTCGTCTCTAGGCGACTCAACAGGAGGCGTGAACTCTTCATTTAGGTCTGGCACAGATGCAACGTTTAAGTCAAGCTGACGAGAAACAGAAGGCAACCTTCGTTCTTGAGTTTCTAGCTTAACTGCATCAGGGGCACCAAAGCATTTTTCCATATCAACACCAGAGAAAGACTCGGAACCGCATTGTTCTTGAGCTAAAGCAAGTCGTAAGATCTTTCCAAGGTCTCGAACCTTGAAGCCTGAATCTGACTCTATTTCGGTTGAAGCCCTGTGCTGTGGTAAGACACTAGAGCTCCCTCCATTTAGTGTGGTGTCCTTCTCTGGAATTCCAGCTGTAGGATTGTAGTTCTTGTGAATTATTTCTACACTCTTTGTGTAGCACTTGACTTCAGAGTGTCCAAAGTCACCAGTGTTTGTATAAGATACGATTCGGACAGAGTACTCAGTGCAAGGCTGCAAATTGGATATCCAAATTCTCCTCTGATCTCTTGGAAAGACACAAGAAGGCTCTTTAGGGTAAGCCTCTTCTTTTGTCTTACGATACCAGAGTTTGTATCCCTTAATATCATTATCGGATAAAGTTGTTAATTCAATCAATAGAACAACAATTGAAGAAGATGTCACTTCCTCAAACACGAACTTGCATGCTGCAGGAAGTGAACCCTCTGCCAAAAAGAGAAAATGATTGGAATATATCAGCATCTAATAAGATTTCGGATAATGAAGATACTAATAGGTAACACGTGATTACCAATTAAATGAATCGCAGCATTAGACTTTGAGGCCATCAATGCATCAGCTTTTTCAACCGCAACAGAGCAGAGTCTTTGTACATCAACTGCTACAGAGAGCCTACTGACAATGCCCCGACCCATCTTGGCTGAAACTCCATCAACTGGGCCCACCTCTGTTTCTAACTTTGCTTTGGCATCTTTAACAAATTCATGGAGTTCATTAAACCTGGAAGTCCCATCCAGGAGCCTGTAGCTCAAGAATATCCTATGACATAGCACATCAACACGACGAGCATCCTTAGCTATAACTAACTGCTTCTTCCAGCATCTGTCACAACAAATGATATAAGAAAGCCTGAAAACCATTTAAATATATTTAATACAGTAATTCACCACTCAATCATTTGTGTTATATCTTTACATAAGAGAATTTGGTTACAAGATACTGAATTTAGTGCCAGTCACTAAGAAATTAAAAGCAATTTGTATCAAGAAGTCAATAGCTGTCATGTAGTGATTCTTTTTGCAGGGACCACAAGTTGCGGACTTGGGACACCTTGGGTGGCATACTACAAAGATTTTGTGAACTTACTCAAAGTTCAAACTATTACCTTATTAATTTGATACAAACTTCAATCAATAAATTGCAAGAGTACATAAAGGTCATTTAAAATAATAAGCTTCCAAATGAAAATAAATGATGAGGGAGGAGGCAATCAATACAAAAGACATGTAAAGGAAGATGGCTTACCCAAGTATTCCTGAAACTTTGCCACAAGAAGCACAACAGTAGCTACCATCTAATTGCATCATCAGCCCTAGATCAACAACCCCCACCTTACCACGTTGGAGAGCACACTCAATGTGACAAGATAAGCCACAAGCATCTCCCACACCAGATTCAGAAGTGCATTCCAACCAAAGACTCGGGTCTTTGTTGTCATCAAATAAATGACAAATGCAGCAAGAGCACCTCTTGCAAAATGAGTCATCTGCTGAAAGGGTGGCCCGACATGCTGAATTTTTACAGATCCATGAGTTAGAACATTTTAAATCAGCACACGTGTCTGGGCTTGGCGGAATTCGAATAGGATTTTCCCCCTTCCTTTGTTGTTTCCTAGACTGAGGATGCTGATCCTTAGGACTTGAAGATGATTTCTTGAGTTCATAAGTCTTTGAGGTTTTCCTAACAGCCTTCGTAAGTTGTTCGGACATACTGAATCTTAATAAAGTCGATAGCCTCTTTACCAAATAAGTAAATCCAGAACTGATATCTATATATAGATATATATATATATATATATTGAGGTTTTTAATCAATAACTCATCAAGTATTTCTGCATGTCATCACGCATCATCAGGGTGCCCAGTTTCTCCCTCTTGCTTCGCAGACAGGATGAAGCTATTGAGTTCCAGGAACTATATAAACATTTAGTTAGAACTTCAGGTAAGAAATGGAGCAAAAGTTGAAAACACAAGTTTAAGGATATAAAACTGTATTCGTAAATATATTTCAATAGGAAAACACCGGATAATGGGTCAGGTTTTCAATAGAGTTTTTCTGAGGATTAAGGAAACCAACCAATAATGGGTCAGGTGTTCAATAGGTATTTTCTAACCAAAAGGCTCATTCATCATTTTCCTCACGCAGAATGACACATTTACATGCAAGTTCATAATAGATGTCCCAACATTAGTATCACATTAGTTCTCTTAGAGAACACTTCTCAATTTGACTTTTCAATCCAGGTAGAAGGTAGTGGTGTGAACGAGCCAAGTACAGCCAAACTCAAGCTTGAATTTGGCTACAAAATTCGAGGTTCGAACTCGAATGGGACTCAGACTGAGCTTATTTTTTTAAAACCTCAACTCGGTGGATAACTCGATAAGCTCGAGCATGACTCGAGAAAATAGTACACATATACATGTCTGTTGATACAGACTAGAACACTGTCAAATTTCTCAAAACACCTCCTCCAAGCCCATAGAATCATGAACGGGAAGATAAAAAAAGCTTGTAACGAAGTTGAAAATTCACTTTGGAATACAATAAAACAACAGCAAGAAATTACCATGGAGAACGTTTGTTTCTCCCACACCAAAATTATCTCATGTAACCTTTCAGCTTGATGTGTAGGTTTCACCAATATTCTCTACAAAATATGAATTCATCCATAAATGGGACTCCCTGACAACACCAAGACAGAAAATTATTCCAGAGCGCAAAAAAAAAAAAAACAATAAAAATTTATCTGTAACAACAACAGCTGCTATATGCGCAGCCACAAATTAAAAATTAGGGATCAAGCATTCTTTGCTTAATAAATCAACTCCAAAATCTTGTTAAAACACCTTTCAATTGCAACGAAAGAATATAACACCAAGATATAACACGGCATATATTTTCATATAATCCAGTTTAAACACAAACTTTTGAAGAAAAAATAATTATAATTTAAACAATAAGGAAAGAACAATCGATCCGAACTCATAATTTGTCAAAATAAATTTCAGTCATTGCCTCCCCGGCTCGATGAATCAATCAAAACAAATAACGAAGAAGGAAAAGAGAGAAAGCGAAATCAAAACAAAAACAACAAACAAAACAAAAAAAAACATAATGCAGCTAGGATTCCACTATGACTACAAAAAATTGAGCATTAATCATAAAATAAAAACAAAACATGCGTAAAAACCCAAATCAGAAACCCTAAACAGATTTACTTTATTTACTGAACAAGTATTTCACCTTCAACAGAATTTGACTGCGGTACCACGGCGTTTAGATCTCGCCGTAGTAAAATTTCAGCCTATTTTTCATTTAATATCGATCGTTAAGCTCGATGGCTGAATTGTAGGGACCTCGGAGTTCTTCTGCGAAGCAATTACGTTACGTTTGTGCATCTGCGCCTGCGCGTTCGTGTGAAAGACTTTGGGCGATTTGACCGGGTTGACCCGACCCATTTATCTGGTCCGAATAGCTTCAGCCCAAAGACATAACTGATTCTAGGCCCATTTAGAGCCCATAGTTGGTCGTTCAGAAGTTCAAGTCCAATTATTTTCAAGTCTCAATGTGGTGGTGATATATAGTATTATATACATACATACATATATATTTTATATAATGTATATTTTTGCAACATATTTATGTTTATATTTGGTTAAGATATAAATAAATCGTTTCAAAATATTTTAATTAAAAAATGGTCAAAACTTAGCTCTCTTATTATATGAATTTCGACTGAAATAACATTATTTTGTTTCTTTCTTGCATACACTCAAGGGAAATTTTAGATATATACAAAATTTAGAATATTAAGAAAAATAGGAAGTTGTATTCATAAATTGGGTTCTAGTGGGGGTTGTATTTTAAATTCCACTACCCTTAAATTATATTTGAGCAACTCTTATGGAGTGTTATTCCAACATCCTGTAAAATACTATAAAAAATTATGGGATTAAAGTTTTATTTTTAAAAAATTATATGTGAATTATTTAAATAAAATAAAATCATGGATAAGTTATACTTTGTAAGACTTGATCAGCGTTAGTGAATTTCTGACAATAATGTGAAATAATGTTTTTGATGATTTTTTAAGGAATTTTATAGAATTTTAGCAACTTATTCTGAAAGTTTACAAGATACATTGCTTAGAATTTTATTGAACACTTAAATTATTTGATATGGTCACTGGCATTTTATGCAATATTTTTAAACAATCACGATCTCTAACTTTCGTTGTTTCGTGTCTCTTATGATGACAATTAATTAGCAAGTGATTAATGATTATAAATGTGTATAATAATATATTTATTGTTTGAGTGGCATCCCATCATGAATGTAGAATAATATAAAGTGAATACTTAAATAAATACATTGCATGGAAGAAAGTCAAATGTTATTACTTCCTCTTTTATATATATATATATATATATATATATATATATATATATAACTTTGAATCTTAAGTCGGTATAAATAATAAATTCATCGATAGTAATTAGATAGGTAAAATATATATATATATATATAAAATAAATTAGATTCAATCATAATATTTAAAATTCAAGCGTAAATCGAATATAAGAAGCGAGCTAGTGTAACTTAGTCTCACTCAAGGGTGAAAATATTTTAAAATATCTTCAATATATCTTCGATATTTTCATTTTTTCATGTAATCAATATAATAACGGCCTTCAGCAATATACCTACGATATTTTCATTTTTTCATCTAATCGATAAAAAAAAAGAAATTTTATCAAAATATCAGTAAAATATCGATAAATATGAGTATCGATTTCAATATCAATATAAATGACATGAAAATAAATGAAATAGAGAAATACTGGTAAAATATCAATAAATATCAGTAAAGATTACAATATCGATGGTTTTATGGTACAAATTATAGGAAAATTTGTGAAATATTAAAAAAAATCAATAAATATCGAGGGAATATCGGAGAAATATGAATAAGAATGGAAAAATATCAATAAATATAATGTACCAATATTTCCACCAATATCAATATTTATACGATATTTCCATAAATTTAAGATACCGATATTTCCATCAAAATCGATATTTTTATCTTTGATCTCACTGTATCTCCAATGGATTCATGGTCACCAAATGGGCAAGATTTATTATGAACTCTTGTCGTATTATCACTCTAAATGTTGACCATTACATATTATATGCATAAATATAAAAATATTCAAGCTAATGTCATGTACTTGTAACCATTCAATTTCAATAATGATTATAGACTCGGCTATTTTATATAACATTACCACACTATGTGCGACGTGTATTTATATAGTTAAATATAAAATTTAGTTTTATTTTTAAATAAAGAAATTGGGTTGCAGTTATGATTGAATATTGTATAACAAAATCATGTTCCATCTAATGTTTTATTGCACTAATTTATGTTAGCATCATCATTATTATAAACATAATATGTATTTATGTGATAAAATATTAAATCAAACATTGTTATTATTATTGTTTGATATAAAAGCAATTATTGACTTTGATTAAATATTGGAAAATTTGTGGGAAGATACATTTTTAATGTATTTACTTTTCTATGTCAGTTTTCAGAAGAATATAACTCTTATAAAATCGTTTCATAAATTTATAAAATTGTTCATAAATTTAATTATATAAAATAAGTAATTCACTATTTATAATCAATAAAATAGAGATTAATCTATAAAATGAAGTTATATTAATTGGTAAAATTTTGTTTCATAAAATTATATCAATTAAATTATATAAAATTTTAATTTCATATAATTTTTTGGTGTTATAGGAAGGCACATAATAAAACAAAACCGACCAAAATTCTAATAATAGTGAATTTGATAAAGGGGATTATGATTGGGCCCAAATCGGTGTAATGTTCTCTTCCTTGTAGACAAAATTGTTTCTTTTATCCATGTATATGTACCTGACAATAATAAATTAATGTCAAATACACACATTTCTTTAACATATAATATATATTATCAATATAAAAATAGGTCAAAAATTTAAAAAAGAAAAGTACTTTAGAGAGGGGTTTATGCAAAAAGAAAGAAAATAAAAATCGAGCCCTTGATTTATGCAAACATGCATAGATATGTGTTTACGTAGATATGAAATCTTTTGATTTATGCAAACATGCATAGATATGTGTTTGTCTGATAAATTATTGATGATTTAAAAAGATCCATAAGATTTATCAAATAAAATAAACATACGCCACATGATTATGTTATTTAGGGGAAAATCGAAAATTTCTACAATCACATGAGCAATGTTACCACGAAAAATGATTAAAGAATGTTAAAACGTGAGCATATTTTGATGATTTTCTTAATTCTTTTATGTTTCATTATGAGTTAGTGCAAATCTCTAAATGTCCTCAATTATAATTTATCAATGAATTATACATGACATGTATTAATGTGACAAAACATGAAATTAATTACAATTTTATTGAAGAAATGATATATTGAAAAGGAGAGACATGATATTGTGAATTGAGGAGGCAAGAAAGAGATGTGAGTTGGATGCACTATCCACTTCATTGAAGGAAGAAGTTTTTGCAACTCCTCACATGGAGGAAGAAAATTAAATAATGGGGTTTTAGCAAGCAAATCCAAATCATGTCTATGCTAATTACACCTAACATCTATTTTCAAACCTATATATCTCTTATCACACATATAACCCACAAATTTTTTAATCTTTCTAGGGCAATAGAAATAAACCCACATCTTATGTAGTTTAATATCTTCATTTTTTTTAATGAATGACAAAAAATATATGTCGAATACATCAAAACATAATTATATATAAATCACGAGTGTCTTGAATTTTACTTATAATTTCGATTTTATGAATGAATTATAAGTTTATAAGTTGTATTTTGAAGATAATCATTGTAAATTGTAAACTGAACACTGGACAATTCCTTCTTACTGAAAAAGAATTCAAAATGTTTCCCTATTTTTTTACTCATTGTTGAAATACATTAGATTCATTCCAACAATTAGTAATTTCGCTAGATTTTTTTCACTTACGAAATTCTCTTTAATATTATTTTCACATGACATAGTATTAATTTAGAAAATGCCTGTCAAACAAGAATCAAACAACATACAACCATATTATCTTAGAGTGGATATAAACAGCTTACTCACCAAGGAACATACGAAATTATAAACATTTTATAAGCTATTATAGGACCTAATTGCAAAACAAAGTTCAAACAAGACTGACATTGCTAGGATGCAATAATAGGTGGACCAACTTGCAATTATGGCCACAAGAAATAGCAATTGACCATAGAGTCCTCAAACACCAGAAATCTTGTACCTTTTTACCACTTTTTCACTTTTTAACCCCGACCCCCTCCCGCCAACTGAAAGGGACAGTAGGAATAGTAGAATTACCCATTGGTCCATAAACTCCCCCAAACTCGGCTGCTGAAATGACGATTCTAACCCTCATTAAAATTGCAAAGTACAATAGAAAACAGTGGTCCAATATCGACCGTCGATCTTCTTCCCCGCGAAACATCGCGGCCGTTGAAACGGTCTCGATATTTTCAAAGCTCAGACCCGAAACAGAAGCCCTTTTCATTATCTCGTGTCGTCAGATTCAGCGTGAAAGGGCAGAAATGCCCCTGCGAGGCAAGGTGTTTTGGTTGGGAATGGGAGGGTAATATCGGGAAACAAAGGAAGGTCTCTCTGCCAGCTCATCCCTCCACTGCATTTGTTGGTCCCTGAAGAGAAGCATTAGTTTTGCCATACTCACCGCTCCTCCGAAGCGCGTGTGGTTAATTGCTTATATTTAAAAATAAAAATTCTTTTATTTATTCACAATATAAATTAATTTTAGGGTGTGGTGTCTAAAAAATGCTAATTGTATCATTATATAATTTAATATATCATCTAATATATCATTATTTTTAATCTATATCATATGTTAAGAACAACGTCATCTTTATCTTTACACTTGATATGTGATAATTATTTTGAAATATTAAATGAAATATTAAAATAAAACAAATGATATTCCTTACTAAAAAATAAATTTTTACCACAATCTTTTATAAATGTTGTGGCGATTTTTTTTCATCGAAATATGATTTAAGATTTTTATTTTTCCTAATTTTATGTACGAATAAGAACAAAACATTCCTATGTTTAAATTAGGATCATCATGTTTCAACAATATTTTTGATTAAAATTGTGGTCAATTCAAATTAAATCCATTAAGGAGAATGATATATAATATGGTGATAGTATTTTTTTGTTTTTTGATATCATCAACTTCCTTAATAAATTAAAAAATTTATAAACATTACAACTCGACCATTTAATCATGTAGAAAAATAAAATCATGCAATGTTTATATCAGGTCATATGATAATTTAATTCAACTCACACACAATCATATTTCACTATCTAAGTTTAAGTTTAGAAGAACATTGATAATTATTTAATAATTTGATCAAATATCAATAATGATAATATATAGTAAAAGAACAAATGAGCTAAGTAGGTACGACGCAAGAAGTGTGCGCGTGGCGATGAAGAACCTGAGAAACCCTAGCAAGCAAGATAACTACGTGACAAGCCACACAAAATAACTAAAAATGTAAAATTAACAAAAATAAAATAAAAAGAAGGAAAAATAGGCTCCAGACTTATAGAGAGAGAAATCAGAAATGAACGAAGCTACTTTTTTTATGTTGCAAGAATCCATGGCAGAAAACACCAGGCAGCTAAGCCACAGTTATATCTCCATGGATTATACTTCAAATTCTGGCATTTTCACCCCAACCAGGCTAGCTTTCTAGTTTCTTGCTTACTACTGGCTCGTTGAGAAAGTGTATGCATACATGCATGTATATACTTGTATATCTTCTTGAGCTTTTCTGCATTTTCTAGTTTTTTAAAAAAAAATTGTTGAAGCTGGAGGAAGTAGTGGATTTCAGGGGTTTGGTTTTTATAGATGAAGGGGATGCCCTTGCCCTTTAATTTCGAGGGGAAAGTGGTGTTGGATTTTGCTGTTACAGATACTTCGCCGGCGCCGGATTCTTCGTATTTTTCCGGCGAGAGTTGCTTGTGGAGGTGTGATAGTTTCGGTGAGCCTACGTCTGTCCTGGATTCTAGAATTCGGAGTGGGCCCACGTCTTCCTCAACTCTGTCTTCCTCTCTCGGCGGCGGCGGCGGTGGTGCGGCTTCTACAGACACGGCGGGGGTGGTGGCGATTTCAGACAGGGACCCATCTCCAAAATGGCAGCATGACTCTACTACCGCCACCAGCTACGGCGGTGGAGCTGATTCCGAACTCGCTCCGGCTCTAGTGGCCGGAGTTTCCGCCGGTGGGAGCTCCGAGAAATGTGCTATGGAGGACTGGGAGCACGTGCTGTCGGAGTCTGCTGCCGCGTCCCCGGCCCAGGAACAGTCCATTTTTCGGTGGATCATGGGCGATGTTGAAGACTCCGCAATTGGAAGCGCGGCCGCCGGCAATGGTTCAATTGCGTCGGAGTTTGAGTTCAGCGGCAGTGGGTTTGGGGTTATGGATCAGGCCATCTCCGGCGACCATCTCCGCCCGAATATCATTTCCAATTTCTCCAACATTAACAGATCCACCGCCGATTCGATCTCAAATATCATCTACTCTTCTCCACCTTCGAACAACCTCGCCGCCATTGCTCTTCATCATCAACCTACATTCGATTCCTCTGCAGAAATCAAGGCTCCTTCGATTCTCAATCACCCCACTCACAATCCGTCCTTCTCGCCATTCTCATACGCCCAACAAGAACAGCAGAGTGTCTTCATTCCTCCTCCGGCGAAGAGGCCCAACTCTGGCCCGAACCCTAGAGGACCAATTCTCCACCACCGGCCCGGCCTAAAACCTGGTGGCGATGAATTGCAGCAACAGGCCATAATCGATCACCTGTACAAGGCAGCAGAGTTGCTTCAGATCGGGAATTCGGTACTCGCGCAAGGGATATTGGCGCGGCTCAATCACCATTTATCTCCCATTGGTAAGCCTTTTCATAGGGCTGCTTTTTACTGTAAGGAGGCTTTGCAATTGCTCCTTGATACTAACAATATGAACAACAATTCTCCACCATTTAGTCTCATATTCAAGATTGGTGCTTATAAGTCTTTCTCTGAGATCTCACCTGTTGTAGAATTTGCCAATTTCACCTGTAATCAAGCCCTCCTTGAAGCCTTGGAAGGGTTTGATCGTATCCATATTGTGGATTTTGATATCGGGTATGGAGGGCAGTGGGCGTCTTTTATGCAGGAGCTTGCATTGAGAAATGGGGGCGCCCCGTTGCTCAAGATCACGGCACTTGCCTCTCCCTCAACCCACGATCAGTTAGAACTCAGCTTGACTCGAGAGAATCTAGTCTACTTTGCTAATGAAATCAATATCGGGTTTGAGTTTGAGGTTATGAACATTGAGTCGTTGAATATGGGTTCTTGGCCTCTGCCTTTTGAGAATGAGGCAATAGCAGTGAACCTCCCAGTTAGTTGCCTTACTAATTATCAATTGCCAGTGCCTTTTGTTCTGCGATTCGTTAAGCAACTTTCTCCAAGAATCGTTGTTTCTGTGGATGGAGGATGTGATAGGACTGATCTTCCTTTCGCTAGTCATATCATCCATGCCCTTCATTCGTATTCGAACCTACTCGAATCACTTGATGCTGTTAATGTGAATATGGACGCCCTGCAAAAGATTGAGAGGTTCTTGGTTCAGCCCAGAATAGAAAAGATCATAGTGGGTCGTTTTCATAGTCCTGAGAAATCGCAGCATTGGAGAACTTTGTTTCTGTCGTCTGGTTTCTCCCCAATAGCATTTAGCAATTTCACTGAGTCACAAGCTGAGTGTGTCGTGCAAAGGACTCATGTTCGAGGGTTTCAGGTCGAAAAGAGGCAATCGTCTCTTGTTCTTTGCTGGCAAAGAAAGGAGCTCGTCTCTGCTTCGGTTTGGAGATGCTGATATCTTTCATGGAGTTCTCAACTAAGATTTGTAAGGTCCATATTATTCTCTGCTTTAATCCATTGAACTAAGTCTTTATGAGCTTTCATGCTGAAATTTACTCCTTGTGGGTTAGGCTGATTGTTTCCGATTTTCATAAGGAATAGGCACATTTTAGCTCTGGATATTCTAAGTACTACTCTTTTATTACTCTTTTAACTAATTCATCGATTAGTGAACGTGCATCTCCATATGTATATTGATATATAATTTGATAGGTAAAGCTCGATACTCTGACATCATATTTGCCTAGTCTTAAGTCATAACTTGGAATATGTGCCCTTAATTGTCTCTTATTGGTTATGAACATTAGGTTGGTTACAAGATTTTCAACATCATTGACAAAGAGGTTTATCTTTAACAAATACCTAATAAGTGAAAGTTTGCTTGGCCTACTCTATGCCTTAGTTTCCCCTTATCTCTCATAACTTGTTGGAATACAAACAATCTTTAATGAATTAAGAACTTGTCATTTCTAGATTGGTTCCACTCCAACGAGCATATGTTATGATTTAGATTCTGCTTCTGTTGCGTTATTTATCACGGATAATCGGTTGTCTTCTTGTTTCACATCACATCTTCATCAGTGTTTAATCATATGATAACTTGTGCTTAAACCTCTGTTTTAGGCATCGTCTTACAGTCCCTAAGGGAAAAAAATCGAGACTTCAGTTTCATTAGGCTGCCCGTAATGTAATCTAGCGCTACACTTAGTATGAGTACGAGCATCTTAGTTTCGGGTATTTTCTTTTATGTTTGAACTTTGTAGGATCTAACACTAAATTCGACATAGTACATGCATTATGACTACTCTGCCCTTCCATAGTTGCTGCCTTGCTGGTGATCATCTGTTCTGATCTGATGAATTTACTAATTGGTTTTTCTAAGGGTTGTTTGAACCTAATCACATGGGACTTTGTAATAATTGGACCATTATTGTACTAGATCAAATCATTGTCTTTTAAGTGCTAATGTGAAAATATCATATTGTAAGAAAATATGGTTTCTATTCATTTTTCCATTGTGGTATGCTTCCTCTAAAGAGCTTCAAGATGGCGCATCTTGAAGCTCATGATTATCGAGATCTGATTGATCTCGAAACTTGAAATTCGAATCGAGCATGAGCTTCGAGATTTGTCATCTTGAAACTTTAAAAGGTTGTTGTGCATATGTTTGTGGATAGTTTATTAGATCAAGTAAAAGTTAGAAGTTGTGTGTAAAATGATATTTCACTTCGTATTTTACTCTATTATGATGATGTGATGTTATACCCAAGGCATATATCAATATAGTAATAGAAGACCTACAATTTATATGAGTTTAATTCGTGAATAATGATGTTTCGTCTCATGAAATTGTATTTGTGTGGTCGTTTCATATAAATTTTTGTGATTGAAATATTATTTGATAATTAAAAATGTAAAATGACATTATTGACTAGCAAACTTTGTTTAATTTACCAAAAAGAGAAAAACAAAGATTGTTCTTTAATTCATGTTAATTTTGTTGTAAACTCTAATATATTTTGTTAGATGCAAAAATAAATATCTTCCTAAAATATTAGGTGTTTTTTTTTTTGAGGAGCCTAAAATATTAAGTTAATATACTTTAATAAACAAATGGGGTCAAACTATAAATTAGAAAACTTTGAAGGGTCGGTGTCGCAAATTAATTGACAGTTGGTCTGTGCCTCTCAGCTCACTCAAGGGTTTTCTTTTTGTGCAATTTATTTAAATTGGAATTATTAACTTTTAGTATGAAAAGGGGGTCTTAATGCAAATCTTCTATACTCTTTAGTGGACCCCACTTAAATTTCATCATCTTATTCTTCTCATCACTTGAAATTCCTTTTCTGCACTTTTATCATGTGGGACATGAGATGTTATTTAGGGCCAAATTTTAATTGGTTCAAGTCAATTATTCAATAAGTATATTAAGATTTGTCATTTTTTTTAAAGAGAATATGTTTATATTATGGGCCTTCAATTAATACATATATTTTCATATATGAAAGAAAAAATATTATCTAAAAGAGACAACATGAATAACACTTGGATGTGTCATCTAAAAAATAAGGCAAATTTTGAAGTGGGAGATGGAAAAACAAAATAGTACATTTCTATGTTAGTATAATCCATATATATATGGAAACACTAAAAAAGCAACACACTTTTTTTTTGAAAAGAATTAAAATCAACATCAAAAAGTATAATGATAATATCTATCTTTTTATTAAAAGGAATTTTGAAGTGGGCACTTAATTTTGTCAAGTACAAGCCTCTAGATCAAAGTCAACTCTAATTTTATATTTTCTAATATAGATCGTATCTAAAATATGATGTTATCATTCACACATGAAATTAAGTATGAAATTAATAGAAATAAGAATATAAATAGAAGATTTGCATGCATTTTGAATAAGAGAATTTTTGTTTCACATTTAATAGTTACAACTTATGATTATGTGTATAAAAATGATAACGATACTCATTTTTTAAGTTCCAAAAGATGGGGTTTCCAGCAAAATTCGAGAGAATTTACAATAAAATGAAGATTATGTACAAAAAATAGAACTGTTAATTTGGAAGGAAAAATAATTATTCTTGATATTTAAAAAAATATATAAATTGAAACTAATTCTAATTTATATAGCTATGATCAATTAAAAACGGAGAAGTATTACGTAAGCTTCTTCAAATATGTTATCGCATTATCCATTTATTCACAAGACAAAAAAGTGAGGGTCACTATTAATAATTGGGAATCCCATAATCGATATTTAGTATTTTTTATTAAATAAAAGCCACTAAATCTTGTATCACATTCACAAAAGATATTTCCAAGAGTTTGAAGATATTTAACAAACCAAGATTATTACTCAAAAAAAAAAAAAGAAGAAGATAATATTACTATAACATTCATGTTATATTGGTTGGGTAAGTGGTGTTACTTTAATACATTTTCATATTATATATTATGTTTTATAGTAGGAGTAATACATATAATTACTCAAAACTATTTTATTATACAAAACTTGATTCAATAATATTGTAATTAACACCCTTTTAAAAAGTTTGGCTTCAGAAGAAAATATACACAAGCACGATTTATATAAGACAACCTTACAAATATAATTATATAAAAACTAAAAAGAAACTATATCATCTATAAATCAAATCTATTTTTTATAAATTTATATACAATTTATGAGATAATCGCTCACAAAATTAAATTACGTATTGAGAGTTATAATTTTTGTGCTCTTCATGTGAGAGCATCCAAGGAAAAGTGTGACCAATAAAAGAGAAAAGTAACACAAAAGGTTAAGTGAAAAGATATATATTATAAGTATTTTATTTGCATGGTTGTGTGTGGTAAAAGAAGGTGAGAACTGAGAATATTAATCAACATTTTTTAATATGCGTATTTATAATGCTCACTTATCTAAAGTAAAATTTCTACATAGTTCTTGCATTATGGCTTTTACTTCCACTCAATATGTAAAGATGTCATACTCTTAATTTTACATAAATATCATATTTCATGCTTTTCAATTTCTAATTTTTCTTACTTATTTTAGATACCAAATTTATAATAATAGAATGATGGTGTGAGTTTTCTAGATAATTAAAATGAGTAAATTATATTTGTGGTCATCAATATTTATATTATTTAAATATCCAATATTTAAGTTTTATTATTATAATATTAAATCATCAATACGAAATTGTTAAAAGAATATTAAAAATTCTAAGTTAATATATGTTCATGTGAAATGAAAAAGTACCTAAATACATATATAATTTATACATATTTCGAATTTTTACACACTGTGAGTCAATCTCTAAACAAAATTTCTAGCTTCGTCACTGCATAGAGGTATTTATATACAAATTTTGTTGAAATTCTTTATTTTTTTAAAGTTACAATACATAAATTTTACTGAATTTGTACATAAAAGTTATCAAATTTGTACATAAAAGTCAACACATAAAATTACAAAAAAAAAAAAAGGTAAACTCACAAATTCGAGTTGAATCGATTCAGATTGCGTGGATCTTATATCCATGTACTTGATGCACAAGAGAATTTGTGTTAATTAAAATGAGATTGGATGAATTGAGTCATAGATATTGCCCCATTAAAGAACTTGAATTTTACACTTTCTTATCAACCCCTTGAACTTCAAAATTTGTTTTAATAAACTCTCATATCATTCATCTTTTATCATTTATTGGTTAAAAAAAACTCTTATCATTTATTATATTTTCACCAAACCCCTTAACTTTCAAATTTTAATATCATTAAGCTATTCTCTATTTTTATTAGTTTTCAATTTTGTAAAACAGAACTTGACATTTTAAGAGTTTAGTAACACAAAATAAATATGAAAGATATAAAATACAGTAAATTGAAAATTAATAAATCTTTCTAGGATAGTGATTGTGTTTTAACTTGGAAGAATAGTGGATTATAGCTGAAATTATGAATGATTGCAAATAATTTGGATCTCTAAAAGGACATTTAAATGAGATTCGAGAGAGTATACCCTAATTAAATTTTTTAAAAAAAAATTCAACCAATATACCCCAAATTTTAAATAAAATTACTGAAATGAGATGTCTAGTTAGAAATGCAACAAACAAGCCCTAAGAAACCTGATTTCCTTTTCTTCTTAAAAAAAAAAAGGATTTTTTTTTCTTATACAAAATTCCCGCGTTTTAATTCCTCAATCAAGAAACCAAAACCCTAAAACAAACTTTCAATTTCACCAAGAAATCCAAACCCCAGTTCAGAAAAATGCCCAAATCTGAATTATCAGATTCAGAATCCGAAGGGAAAGTTTCATCGGAAGAGGAAACGGGGAACCAAACGGCAAGTGGATATGGCGGCTCAAGAGATCAGGAAAAACTATCAGACTACGAAATGCAGAGACTGAAGAGAATTGAAGAGAATAAGAATAGAATGGAGGCTTTGGGCCTTCACAAAATGGCCAATTCTTTCATTGGATCTGTTCAGAAAACCCCGAAAAAGATTAGCGATAAAAAGGGCAAGAGAAAAATGGCTGAAGAAGATGACGAGTATAATCCAACTCAGGATGATGAGGAAATGAATTCTTCAGAAGAAGAGGATGATAATGATGAGGAGTTCTCGATGTCGAAGAAGAAGAAGGTATTTTTAATTCTAGTATGAAAATTGGATCTTTAGTAGATTCAGGAATGCCTCTTCTGTTGATTCCTATGCTTCAATGTATCGCTTGATTCTCGGTTGATATGCATATAAGGAAATATGTGGTGATTTTGTAAAGCAGTATTCGTTTAGTAGTTTATAATGTATGAGTAGTGCTATTGATAACCTCAGTGTTTTTAATCTAACGATGATACGGTTGAAATTCTTTGGTCTTTTTTGCCACTGGAATTTTGAGTATACTACCATTCAAAACCAGCATGGCATGCAGAGAATTCTTGTTCATGTTGTTGTCATTGTGGGATTCTTCTTTTTCTTTATCCTCTTCGTTTTATGTTGTTTTTGGAGTTGTTAGGATAGATTGATTATTAGGTGCTTATCAATTGAGTGGAGGTTAAGTCTCTAAGGTAACTAGGAAAAGATAGCATGAGATTAAGATGTTATTACATGTTTGTAGTATGCCAAATGCTCATTAAATACTGTCTGAGCATTGCAAGAAATTGAATAAAAAATGCTGTTAAATCTGCTTAAGGACATTAGGCCCCCGTTTTGGCACTTCCTTGGATATATATGTTCTCATTGCCCATAATTGACCAGCTCATATTGTTAGCTTTGTGAATAAAATGCATTTGGTTGGTTTAAATGTCATAATTTACTGCTTGGAATCTTGAACCAGGTGAAGAAAAATACTTCAACTCCTAAGAAGAGAGGCCCTGTCCAAAAGCCTACTTTTGATTCAGATTTTTTGGAGGATGATGATGACTTGATGCAGGTAAGAAATTAATTCATGTTTGGTTTTAAGGTGCATATCTTACAAACCCTTGAAGATTTTCTTGGTTTGATCTTAGTGTTTCCTCTTTTGTAGGCAATTGCTTTATCTCTGCAAGATTCTGCAGGGCTCCTAGATGAAAGAGGAAGTTCTCCTCCTCAAAATTCTGGTCTTCATATTACGAAAGCAAGCAAAAGAAAAGAAAATCGTCCAATTCAGAGTGTTTCTGAAAAGAGGAAGAGAAAAAAACAGGTACTTCATTCATTGTAGTTGATAATAGATTTGAATATATCTCTTCTTAGTTTAAAAACCGGTACATCTTGGCTCAGCAGATAACAAGCCGAGTGCAGATGACTGAAGATGAAATGCTGATACACTTCTTTCTGTTTGATGGTAATGAAAAGTTTGTTCTTTTATTATTAAAACTGTAATAACTATACCTTCGTCTATGTTTGTTTAATTACTTTCTCACCACTGGTTGTCTGAATTGTGAACAGAATCTGGGAAAGGGGGCATCAATCTCAGAGACATACGGAGATTAGCTGCTGCCCATGACTTTACATGGTCAGAAAAAGAGTTGGTTGATATGATATATTGCTTTGATTGTGATGGAGATGGAAAGGTCATTGCATTTTTCTTCTTTCTTATGGAATGATAATCTGATATAATACTTCTTGCTTTTTAGTTCTCTATACTCCCTGAGCAACACAACATGGTAGTACTTATTAAGAAATTTATGATTGTTGTGAGTTTGTAAGTGATTATTTACACAAGCTTTGAATCATTGTGAGTTACTTAGCCGATCACCTACGACAGAGTGGTGAAAGAGTACCTATTTCAGATGATCTTGACTTTATGATATTACTCCCCATTAAGATTACTACTTGTGTTCATCTTGTTATACTGTTGGCATTTCAGATAAGCTATGATGACTTCCGCAAGATCGTGTGTAAATGCAACATGCTAAAAGGTTCTGACGAAGGTGTAATTGGTAAGTTGGAGGCTGAGGATTGATCTGTTGTTTATAGCCTAACAAAGGATTTCTTGATTATGCTATCATCTTATCCATAGTTTTCTGAAGTTTGTCATTTGAATAGTACGTAAAATACTTATATCACTCCCTTTTCTCGTTTTTTATAGGTTAACTATCGTCCGTTTGCATACAATCACACACAGGCTTGCGCACACACAACACGCATATATATATATGTTTATATGAACAAATAAATGATAGATACTACACCTGGTGGAATTCAACATGTGTAGCACGTGAATATCGTTGCGATCAACATTGGAAACTCTCTGCCGATCAAACCTGCGAAATGTATCCGACTCAACTTTGCCAAATGGTCCTTTGTGAAGAGCATTTGGCTATCAGCCATCTCACAGGAATTGATGCTCAATTAAGACAAATTATAGGAGGCTTTTGATGTTTTGTCTAGGAAAAACCCATGTGTTTTGAATTTTTGCTCGGAAATTTTTGGTTTTATATTTATGTTTTAAGACATTTTTAATTGTATTGTCTTGTCTATGTTTTGATAGTTGAGAAATTTTAAACTGTTATTAGCTTTGATTGGTCCATCATTGTCAACCCATCCAGTGTAATGGGAATAGAACTTGTGTGGAATTTATGTAAGTTTTCAAAAATGATTGCCATGTCAATAATACCACCAAATAAAAGAGACAAAAAACATTGTACTACAAACAAATCATTGTGAAAATCATTATACTACCAATCCTTTATAGGACTTCACAAACAGATAGTCAAGCACAAGTGAAAAAGCTTCAGACACAATTATAATGAAAAAGTAAAAGCTATTAAAGAAAATTGTGATTATGTAAAAGAAATATATCTCCTTACATAAAAAAAAAAAAGATAAAAAAAGAAGTTAAATCTAGTCACACAACAAATGCAATTTGAGCAAATTATAATAACAGCAAAAACCATTTAGGTATGCTTCTAACAGTCAAACAAGCAGCTAACTGAAAATAAAGCTCTTATCAGTGACATATTTCTTCAATGTCCTAAAATTTTGAACAAGCAGATGACGACGATTGAGGTTTTTCTAATGTGAATGGAGGACTAAGTTCGATCAATCATGTTCTCTTCAAGAGGTACCCCAAGAGGATGCCAATCAAGCCAACAATGACGACGTACATAAACGGGATACCACCACTGCTTTTGTTACCTTGGCGTCTCAGAAGCTCCTGCATGCCGTGAATAAATGAATAACTGAATTGAATGAACTTAAGAGTTGAATTTCAGTATCCCAACAAATTGACATCAAACAACCGAAGAATGTGAAAACAAAGCCATTTGAATGAAGTGGGACTTCCTTAATGTGTAATGTGAAACAGGTTGTCGTTGTCTGGCCTTGTTCTAGCACCCCTAGGTATTCTTTACCTAACACACATGCGTGCATCCCATGACACATTTAATGTTGTGGAAAAAGGAAAAGGAAAGCTTTCAATTTAGCATGGCCCAGGCTAATTATCCATCTTTTAAATGATATTGGTAAGGCGTTTTTAATGATGTTGGTTACTTGGCAGGCAGTATTAGGTAGATTGCTGGACCTAACTTACAGGTTAGCCAAATCACACTAATGGAATCACCAAATTGGAGGACCAGTTCGTACACAAACATTCATTATATTGGAGACCATTTGCACAAATCCAAATTGGCAATTATTTTGGATCATAAATTCGTCCTTCAATTTCTCATGACAACTAAAGTCCATTGGCCCAGAGAAGTTGTCCACTGATGGAAAGGGAAAGGAAAGTCCTAATAAATTCTTTCCATTTCATAGTCACCTTTTTCCAGCAGGTAGATGGTTTAAAACTTCACAAATAAATGACCTACACAAATTAAAGATTCAGAAAGTAGACAAAAATGTTTACCAATTCGTGCTGAAGCTTGTTATTTTGCTGCATGATGGATTGTTTCTCTTCAGTCAGCTTTGACATTAAGGCCTTAAGTTTAACCTACAATCAAGGCAAGAGCAGTGATCGATATATGGTCAATTCTTAATAAACTTTCCTAGTGTCAGAACAAAGATATCATGAGTGAAATTCAGTATAGTCCTAAACTCCTAGAAAGTGGAATTGACAGTTGAGGAAAATATAAAATACAGGAACCAGAAACAAATTCAAATAACATGATTGATTAAAAAAAAAAATTGAAAAAAAATGGTAGGATATAACCTCTGATGCGTGTCCTTGCTGTTCAGAAAATGCTCTTGACTACAAAGTATAAAAACAAAGTTTTTATGATTATAGACAACTTAATTTTACAACATTATATTTTGGTTGAGAAATCACACCGCTATCAAAATTCACAGCCCAATACTTACCATGTCAACATCAGCAGTCTGATTTACAGCCCCATTGTCTGACACAGAGGCCCTGGGCGAAGAGCCTTCCTCTGACCCTTCTCGCACTGGTGAAGGTGGTTGAGGAGGTGGAACATAGGCAACTCTCAACTTGCATTCATCTACTTGGTTCCCCGACTCTTTGTTGAACTAATGAACAGATCACGCGTATAATTACTAACTTTAAAACAATATTCACAGTCCCGACTGACTCCCTAATTTAACTGAGGAATACTGCATACAGCAAAAGAATTGTGAAGTTACCATTTCAGGAGTAATATCCTTTGCGGAAAGTCCTGTATTCACAACTACACTCTGGAGAAGAAATTTATCCCTGCATTGCATGTCCGGTGGAGCCTCCTTTTGGGCTTGCATCGTAACTGAACAAACGAACAACTTAAGAATTCCACACTAACTACTGTGCAACTTCGCAATGATAAACACACTAAATGTTAAGTTCCAACATTCAACATAAGGGGGAACAAAAACGGGTGAGAGAGAGAGTGAGAGAGACCTATAACTTCACAAGTAGAGTGAGGTAACACAACTCCTGTGTTTGGTCTCACACAGTACTTCTTTGGATTCGTGGTCTTTACCTGGAGATCGAAACAGATTGAAGGCAACAATCAGATACTTCCACATCAAGGACATGGCTTATTTGTTCGTTTTATTTGAAATTCCCCAACACATAAATGAAATCCAAGCAAAGAATATTCCAAAACAAAACAGCTACCTTGAATGCAACATAATTATCCGACTTGTTCTTCAATATCAATGAACAAGCGATCTGCTTCTTCAATTCGACTATTACACATCAACACAAACGCAAAACAGATTAATACCAAAACATCAAAATCAGAGAAAATCTAAAGCGCGGATCTTTGAAAAATAAAAATAAAACACAACTCAAAAGTTAATAAACATCGTCCCCAATATTCCCCTAAATCCAATAATCTTCTACAATTAACCATTATAAAAAATTCCAGCACACGCAGTTAACCAAATTACGAATACAAACATAAAAACCAATCACGTACATGGGAATTGAAGTTCGAGTGGGTCAATTTGGAGAAGCTCGCCGTTACTCATTTCTAAGCGGATCGCAGATCTATCCGCCTGACAATTGATAGAGTGAAGGCTTCTGGGGTCGGCAGCGAGGTCCTCCGGCGGCGGCGATTGATTTGATTACTGTTTCACGGCGAAATGAGATGCTTGATGCAGAGTGGAAATGGAGAAGAGAGATCTGGGTTTCGAATTTTAGAGGAAATTTTTCGTTGCTTCGTCCAGTTAGAGAGAGAGAGAAATAAATAACGCAAACGTGGAAAGTGTAGAGTGTCTCCAGTAAAATAGGCTATTTTTTTGGGTTAATTTCTATTTACCCCTATAATTTTATAAAATTGTAATATTTCACCCTTATATAAAATAGTCTATCACCAAATATTTTCAAAAAAATATACAGTATAAAGTGTTTCACGAGTATAATTAAGTTCTTGAAGAAATTAAAATAACGAGAATAAAGGAGCTTTAAAAAATGTTAATATTCTTTTTTTTTTTTAGGTTTTAAATTATGTTATAATGGAAGAAATGTTGAAACATAGAATAAACAAAAGTTTGTTGCAGATATTCTTCCCCTTTATGCTTTATAGGCATACTATCTTGAAACACTAAAATAAAGGTGGGCTAATTGAAATATATTAGTCACACTTAATTTTTATTTAATGAGAATATAATGATTTTAGCAATTTGTTTTTAAAACATGCTATGAATTCCTTAAAAAAAGAACTTTGGCATCCACTTTGGAAATTAATTACTGTATATATAGTAACAAAGGACAATTATCTTCAATTAGAAATGTGACATATGTTTCAACGGTTATTATAATATATTAATCAATGTGTATTATATTTAAAATCTAAATTATAAGATACGAGATATAAAGATAATAAATATATTTTTTAATATAAAAAATATTTTAAATCAATTTATTTCATTAAAACCATATAATAAATATAAACGTCATCGTATACCAATTAATATATAAATGTTACATAAATATTCCATATAATATTTTCTAACAATATTACAACATATACATGATATATTTTAACAAATATAATTTCTAGAGGATTCTTGATTGTCCATTCGTCATGAATCTGTAATTTTATGATACCTTTATTTATGAAAAAAATATGAGCCATGAAATGTCCTTTCTTCACGTGTGGTTTTGATCCCACACCATGTAAAGGTGAAAAGGGCATAAAGAATAATTCCCAACCTATATAGATAAATTAAAATAATAAATAATTTTGGCATTTTGGTTTCAAGATATTAAATTCAACAAAGCATTATGTTTATTGTTATACAATTTTTTCAAAAAAAATTATATGACTCACAAATATAATTATATGATATGAGGATAAACTTTTTTTAAAAATTAATATATATTTTCAAGTTATCTGAATATTTACATTTAAAACATATGCAAAAAAAAAGCAAAAACATGAAATTTGAAATAATCACTACACAAAAAGATTAGCACGTCCTCTCTTATCCAAAAAAAAAAAAAAAATATTTATTTATTTATTTTATGAAGAGAGTTTATAATTATAGGAATAAAGTTTCCTTGTGTAAATGAGAATATATGGTGAAGCATCTTCTTTTTTTTATTTTATTTTATATGATGAATAAAAAAGTTGAATTTAAAGGAAAAAAAAAACCAAATTGACTTGACTGGTTGATGTGATATTTGAAACTTTTCAATTTTCTATTTATATAAAGAAAAAGTTTTTTCACAAACTGCCAATCGTACAAGCGTCCAAACTTGACATTTAATAGTGTTTGGTTTTAAAAGGAGAATAGGAAATGGGATGGATTTATTACTAGCCATTTTTTTCTTTGAGAGAAAATTATATAAAATAAATATGTAGAAAATCTTAAGTACAAATCAATTATATACAATCTCCAAAAGGGCTATTTTATATTTTATTTTATTAGTAAAATCATATAAATAGAGAGAGTAGTGAAATACATGAACAAACAAGATTCTAAATGATACATAATAATACATAAAGGAGATTTTGTTCTAGTCAAAAAAGAAGGCCAATCAACAAAAAATATAGCCACTTATTTGGATGATGTAGATTTTGTCACCTTTTTCCAAGTAATAATTAATATAATTGAAAAATAAATATAGCCACCTATTTGGATGATGTAGATTTTGTCACCTTTTTTCCAACTAATAATTAATATAAATAAAAAGTAAAGACATAACAATATGATAACTCTTGCAAGTTGAAAATTTTGCCAAAAGATTTATGGGCCAATTTGACCAGCCTTTAGAGGTGGCAATTAGTGATAGGCCAACTGTTTAAGATAAAGATTGAATGGTGAAATATAATATTTGAGAAGATTTTGATTTTCATGTTACCGTAGATGAATCTAATTTTATAAAACCAATTAATTTATAGTATGTAAGTCACAAAGTTATAATTTACTTATGGAAAAAGTTATAATTTTACCGTTATATTAGTTAGATTGTCCAACACTACCTATATCAAAAAATGCATTTCCTTTGCTTGCGTGAGTTTTATATAGATTTATATGATTTTAAAATTCAAAATATTGTTATATTAGGTTTAATTGCATGAAAAATTACCTTCTAACTACTAATTATCATCTTTTCTTTATTACATTTTAAACTCTTGATTTTTCAAATTTAACAAAACAAATCAAATTTTCACTCAATTTTCTTTTTATGGGTGAAATTGGAAGGGTATGTTTGGTTTCGACTTAATTGAGTTGAAGTGAATCCAAATTTAAAATCCTTAAAATTGTAAACATATTAGAGTTTATAAACTAATATAATAATGTGTTCCATTCCACTCACTATACAAACATTAAAATCTTTACAACATATTTGGTCCACAAAATTAATTACAAACATCACTTGATAATCATTTGAACTATGAAAACAAATATCTACATATTAATTTTTGTACACTGTGTATATGAAGAAGCCAAACAAACAACAAAACATTTTCTAAGTATTACTTTAGTGACTAGAATCGTCACATCAGCTGTTGACACATTAAGCTAACCATCCGTAGGAGCATTGGACTGTTGTCGATAAGCACGAGCCGTAAAACCGGCATACCAAGCAACCCTCATGAGCTGGACCCCAAGAACCAGGACCCAACAGCACACTAATCCCCTAACCATATTCATAATCCAAGACGGTGCAACGAGCTCAACTCCAAGCTTCAGTCCTCTCATCAGTTGCACCAACCGATACCCCTCATAAACAACCGGAGTCACCAACCACACCGGAGACTCCCAGTGCCATGTCAGCATCTCTGTCAGCATCTGCACTGATAAGAGTAGAAAATACGGCCCCAACAAAACAGCGAATGAAATGAAAGGCATTTGAGGTTGGACGAACCCTTTCTCAGAGCCAACGAGCATCGCCATGGGAACCAAGAATCCGGCTACATTCGCAACCGTGTTCCAGAACCGATAGCTCGGTGGAGGCCTCGTTTTGCAAAAACCTTGAGGAAGATCATTCGAGCGAGCACTCGAATCGGCCATGAGGAGAAATAAGGATGCACCAAGATTGAAAACGCAGTCGAGCCCCGTAAGGGCCAAAAGGCTGGCTATGGTGGGCCCGAGGAAAATCGACTGAACGGGTAGCCAAAGAGTCGGGACAACTCCCGTGATCAAGAGAAGGGCCGGCCCAATAATCCACAGAGGCCATTTAAGGTATTGGAACGACTTAGATGGTTGGTTGCTTGTATCCACACTCTGTTCAGTCTTGGTCATCAAAGCCTCGTTTGGCTCACTAGAAGTCATGGTTTCGAAGATATTGCCATTTTCTTTCGGCAAAGTTTCTTCATCATCCAAAGCATAGGTTACAGGGGCTGGTTCCCATTGAGACGTGTTGGAATAACAAACAGTTGCACGATCACTACTTAAACATGGTAGATTGCATCTACGAAGTAATTTCTGAGAATTCCTTAGCTTCAATCGTTGATAATGCAACCGAGAAACAGTAAGTACTGGAACACTAGTAAGCAATGCCATCCTGAGTTTCACAAAGTGAAGCTTAATGGCCAAAGATTGGAATTCATCTCCAATTACCTAACAAGACAACAAAATCTTCAACAAAAGATATGAAGTTTCACAATGCAATGGATAAGTATCAAGTTTCTTTACAGCTACTATGAAACATGGTTTAAAGATGAGCATGAGGTCTATACTGGAAGTGATATTTAACCATTAGAGAATGCAAACTTGACTATACTTAAACTCATTTTCGATTGAATTGAGGCGCACTAGATGAAGAATCTTTCTTTGACCATCGATTAACAGCTCATTTGCCACCAATAAAGAATTTTAATTGCCAAAGCCCCAAATTTCAAATCTTTCCCCCATTTCCATCTCCAGTAAGGATTAAACCACTGAAAATCGACAATCAAATTCACACCAAGAAACTTCACAAAGCTTGAAACATTTCAAACCAATTAGGTCCCTTTGATCCTTCAGTGATCATCTTGATTGTAACTTCATACATTGCACAGCAATTTATACACACACATATATATGTGTGTGTGTGTATATAATCAAATAGCAGTTAAATTTCTCTAATGAAAATCCCCAAAAATCAAAAAATTACGCAAATTTAACCCTGCGATGGAACAAGAACACAAACTGTGATTTTTTCAATTCGGTAAATAGGAGAAAGGCCTGATTATTAGTTTGAAGCAGCAATAAGATTAATAATACTCAATGAATTGAAACCCACAAAATAACATAAACCCTAGTTTTACTTGTTCAATTGGGATCAAAATTTTCAGGCAACCAAACAGAAAATTATTGAATTTTAAGAAAAAAAAATTACCTCATCAAATAACCGACGGTGAGTTTCAGCAAAGTGCAATCGAAGTTTTCGAAATATTTAAGATTTGAAACGAATTCCGACTGTGAAAGAAATCAAGAATCAGAACTGTAGACTGTTTGCTTGTCGGGATTTTGCGCAGTTTTAGATTTTTTTTTAATGCTTATTTATTTAAATTATTATTATTATTATTTAAATCTGGACAAGATGCTAAAAGCGAGGATAAATTCTAATTTGAAATCGAAATTATTTTCTTTGGATTGAGCATTTTTCATTGACCACAAATAAATATCCAGACGAGCGGTGATAATAATGGGTAGCAAATTTAATGTAATTGAAATGCGCTTTTGAAAGACCACTAAATGTTTGCCATTTGTTTTAGCAATTATAGTTCTGGGAAAATATTGAATTTACTTGGAAAATAATAGTATATGTGGTCTATAATTACAATAAAAATACTTTTGCTTTTTTAAATGTGCACCCAAATAAGATATTAATCAATGGTATGATAATAATTCATTTCATATAGAGTTAATGTTACATTTCTTCTCTACATAATTGCAATTGATACTTTAATGTTAAATAAAAATTATTTTCAATATTAATACTTTAAATTATATCCAAAAAAAATTAATCAAGACCAATAGAAAAATGACACGTGTATAAATTACACACAAAATGAGTGTCATGATATTGATCACCATGTGACCAATATCATGACATTTTCTTTCTCTCTCCTATTAAACAATTAATATTTGTGGTGATGAATGTCACCTAAAAGTAGCCTAAGGTCATGATAGAAGGAATATTTGAACACATGTTTTTTCAGTTCATAAATATAGTATTACCATTAACTTCCAAAATCTATAAATTGTTATGCATTTCCAAAAAAAAAAGAAGAAAAATTATAGTTTATATTTTGCTTTTTGATACTGATATAAATGTAAAGTGTGATGTCATTTTAAATGATGGATCCTACCCATCATTAGATGGATTTTAGAAGTTGGGCTTGAAACAGGCCCAGTTAAATATGCGGCCCATTTCTCAAGCACTGCAATAATTACAGAGATCAATGGCGGAAGAAAGAAAAGAGTTTGGATTTGCTGTTCAGGCTTTATCTTCTGGTATCATCCTTAATCCTTTCTTTGGCGAGAGAGAATCGAGCAAATAATAAATGGCGATTCAATTCAATACTCTGAAACCCCTCTTCTCATCCCCAATCACTCAAAATCCTCTTCACATTCAATTCAAAAATTCAAATTTCAGTTGTAGAAGAAGAAGAAGAAGATGCCAGTTGTCTATATCATCTTCAGTTGCAATTCCCCCAAATGCCCTTCGCCGGAGCCTTGATCCGTCGTGGCGCGGCGGCTTTAGCCTAGGGGTAGACTTGGGATTATCCCGCACCGGCGTTGCGCTCAGCAAAGGCTTCTCCGTTCGACCTTTAACGGTAATGAAATACTTACATTTTCTGTATCTATATCCAATCTCTGTAATATATATGTGTATATGAGATTTATCTATGGTGTTGGTGTTAGGTTCTTGAATTAAGAGGGCAGAAGCTTGAGCTTAGACTCCTCGACATTGCTGAAAGGCAGGTTTGAGAATTCAAAACGTCATATCTAATTTCAGATGGTGAAGTGTGAGTATTTGATGAATTTGTGTTGATATTTGATTAGGAAGTTGATGAGTTCATAATTGGGCTTCCTAAGTGTAGTGAGGGAAAGGAGACTGTGCAGTCTAACAAGGTCCGTAGTGTTGCTGGAAGGCTAGCAGTTCGAGCTGCAGAGAGGTAAATAAATGAATTGAATCAAGTTGAACAAAAGTTGTGTTTCATCATCAAAATCGAGTCGAGTATTGAATAACTAGGGTTGATTGATCCCTTCTTGCTTAGGGGTTGGAGGGTATACCTGCAGGATGAGCATGGAACATCTATTGAGGCTTTAGACCATATGATAGCCAAGTAAGTGTGTGTGTGTATATATATATATATATGATATATCCTATCAATACTCTTACATACTCAACATTGCAGTTATTCGACTAAAACATCTTGAAATATTTTCAGTGGTCTCAGTAAATCAGTTCGTGAAGGGAGAATAGACGCCTATGCTGCAGTGGTGAGCTATCTAAGTTGTCATTAGTTCTCTCGTATACTATTATTTCAACTATCTGCTGTTAAAAAAGAATCGGAATTGCTTACTATTGCAGAAGGTGCTCGAAAGGTATTTTTCATGTTTGGGAGAGGGAATCGAACTTGTTCTTCCCAAACAGGTGGAATTGCAAAACAAGCTTCTCAAAGGGCCACCAAAGGATGTTGATTTTTACCCAGATGAATAGCAATGTTTGGTAATGCAGTTTAACAAGAATTATCTACCTGCAATTCTTTTAGATAGTGAGCAAAATAATCATTGATAACTTTTGAGCTAATAATGAAAAAACTAATGTTGAGCACAAGGATTATAAATTTTAAATGTCAATACCGTTTTGCACATTCCCAATTAAAATTCACAAACTTGTCTCAGCTGAATGTGCAGTGCTATACTTCACCTGCCAATAGGTCGAAAGAGCAGCGACTGAGGCTTCTTTCAACGAGTGTGGTTACACACGTGTTTTAAACTGTAAATATTATACGCCTTCTGGTAGAGGAAGTTGAACCATGTTTGACGAGGCGGCGTATGATTCATGACAATATTGACGAGTTTCCGTGTTCTTCTAAAAGCAAATGCCCTGAATGTGGTTTTGGGTAGCATCATCAAATGTTTTCTTTCCCACAATTGCCAATTGCAAATTCTTCATTGTAGCCATCTGCAGGTCATAGGCCTGCTGGTTTGACACCACAAACATCACAATGAAATTGAAATATAGGCACAATCGAAGTTGAAAAGACAAATGATTGATTATGATCGAATCACACAAGGTATAAGAAACATACTGCATGTGCCCTTGGGGGGAAAAAACGGGAGGCCACGAACCATTGGAAACCGGAGAAGCTAAAAACCAATGGAAGCTCCTCCTGATTGTCTGGTCTGGCAAGATGAACATGAAGAGGAAACATCCAAACTCCGGTTTCAAGAGAGGCAGACATATATCCATCCATACCAACACCTATAATTTGTTTGTCTGTAAGATCATTATATAAGAAAGCAAAACAAACTGACATTCCAAAAGCACTGTTGTAACATAATCATCATCAAAGTCCATTCCTGCATGATATTTAGTTCTCCCAGTTTATGATCTTCCAACATATCGCCAAATCCAAGGTCTAAATAAGACTCATGATGTCATGCCATCCTCCTTGTAGCCAACGTGTTTTAATCTTGTGGTCTTTGTCTCCTCAAATATCCTCAATATTTTGAATAATAAAAGATCATAAATAGCCAAAACTTCACTCTCTGAGACTTCCTGAACATCAATATCCCAATATTCAGGACAACGTTACATAACATATTAGATATTCTGTTTTTGAGCAACTAATTTAAAATTCTCACACTTAAAGAAACTCATGCCATCTATCTAATTTTTGATGTACACATTCTTTTGATTCATCTATTAGGGCCATGTAATCATGCCAATGATTCTAGTAGCAGTAGTAAATTATCAGAGTGTGCTGCCAATTATATGGAAGCATAAGACTGGTGATACAGAAATTGAGGAGGCTTCTGGAAAATACCTTGGAAAGATGTAATTGCTCTGACACATATTAGGACGCTACCAAATGACCAATGCTAGGAATTAGCTTCGAAAGCAATTTGCAGGTGGGCTTGGCATCCGTACCATCATCATTGGAAAGGCATGTGAGTTCATTCTCCAGCATTGCATAAGCATCAGCAAATGCCTACATCAAGCAATAATATATAATTAAAGCATGAGAACTTAGATTCTTCACCATCCAGACAAATTAGCCATAGCTAACAACATAGACCCAAAACAACATTAAGGGATAAAGATATGCACTTCTCATCTAACAAAGATATATGGCAAAAAGAACTGAAGTTAGTTTCTTCACATCTGGACAAGGTTGTCACAGAGGGAACATATAAATCAGTGTAAGTTCAAAGCCTGTAAAAGTGAAATCAAAGACTTCATTTCACCATCATAGATTGTTGACAGAATTGCGAGCAAAAATGTTCAGAGAACAAAGATATCTATGGCCAAGAAGTTTCACATGTATCACTTCACCAGAACTGGAGATGAAACAATGCTCAGATTAAAAATGCTACTCTGACCTTAATACACTGATGTATGCGGAAACAATTTCTGCCAACATTGTTTGTCAGAATAAGAGGGTCGTCAATGCAAAGAGGATCAATACTGCAAAGAATAGGTAGTTGGTTAAATAAATTAATTAGAAAGAAAAAGAAAAGAAAAAAGCAACTGTGAAACGCATGAAACAAAAAGCAAGAAAGACTGCTTACTTGCACCCACGTTCCCTGTTTAAATATACCCCACTTCCTTGTACTGAGATACGCATTTGTCGTGGATCAAAAACATTTCTAAAGCAGAGATAGTTCAAACAAAGATGAAGGTCAGACATTTTCACAGGCATAAGAAGCAGATAATGAGAAGATGCAAATGCCCCTTCACATAGTTTCTTGATAATAAAATCATGGAAAATAAACGAAAAGGTTTCTTAAAGGTTCTCCAAAAGATTTAACTTACCCAAAGAAATATAAGAAATCCATCAGGAGGCTTCCATAACTCTACAAAAGATGATATTAAATGAATATTAATTCACAGTCGGATGTGTTTTAAGATATAACTGTTACATGACATGCATATGCATTGGCACATAGATTTGTTCACACTTATTTAGTGATTGCAAAATGCAAACTCAAGCAGAGGAATGCAAACTTTACGTAGCCAGCTCTATGGTTTTACCAAAAAAAAAAAAAAAACTACATTAATTTATATTAACATTATTCTGTTCCCATTTCAAGTACAGAACATAAAGTTGTACTCATTTTTTTTAACCAACTGAGAACGATGAAAAGGAACTACACGTACTTTCTTTTAGTGTAGGATACATAATTGTGTAGAATTTTGTCTGTTTCTCCCTTCCTACCCACTAGATTAATGATTAAAAGAAGATGCTTAGAAAATATTATGGATCCTAAAGTTCAACACCGCTTTTGCATTTAATAAATACCAATTTTTTTTATCTCAAATCCCATATTTCAGTAATTAACAAGGCACAGGTATCATTCTGCAAGCACAGGAAGCAACTCTTTTTGTCCCCAGAGAGTAATAACTCCAATTCAAAAATAAATAATAGGAATACCAAAATTGCTAAAATGACATTTTTATTGAAAAAAAGCAGAACTAGATGCATAAAGACCAACTAGACATACTTGATTTATAGGTCGGCCATGATGATGCTCATGCTGCAGAAAACGTGTGATCAATAATATCTGTTGAATGGAAAGTTAAAAAAAAAAAAAAAAAAGATCAGCAAGTGAATACATGGAAATATCAGTACCATGAAAAGTGAAATCAAACTCGAATTTGAAGATAGCGTCGTAAACTTCAAATATTGGCAAAGTGCAGTGCATACAAAGGGTATATGCAAGTCTTGTTACAGAAGAAAGCATAGGTGCAAGGAAATAAAGCAGTAGAACCTAATATTTAGTGCCACAATAAAATTGAAAATTAATATATTTCAAATTCAACAACAATGTTATAGTACTTTCAAAAATAAATAAGTCCATCCAAAATGACAAAAGTTAAAGTGTGGTAAGAAATAGGGGTGGCCAAGAACATATTAGAGATGAGCAGAGTTGCATATGATCCTATACTAAGACATGAAAACAATGGAGCTTACCAGACAATATGAGCTTAAACCACCTGAGTAAGACTGGTCCAGACCACGGTCAGCCAAGAATTGTTTTAGGACTAAAGCAAGAGGTGTTACAGCAGGAAACCGCTCAGTGAGATCTTTAACCTGTACACAGGACGAACAACATCAAAATGACAGAATAAGTATACATGCATGCTAAAAGCTAGAGCAAAATACACAGGACCAATTCAAACTGAAAAACCTAACCAGAAAGTAAAAAACATGCAAGCAGCAGAATAGCATATAAAGCTGAATTTCTCACTGATGCTATGATACATCAATAACTCATGGACAGACAATTACCAGTCCAGTTGTCTGAAGTCCAGTATGCGTAGGAGATTTGAAACTAATGTCAAGACGAACTGATTTCAATCCATCATTAGTATCATTCCTTATCTTACTCCACTTTGGTGAAGTAGTACTCTCTGTACTAGCTGAGTCACTCTGAAAAGAATTTTCTTCAACGGTAGCTACTTGACTTGCTGCTTCATTTGGTGGGGCATTTGGCAGGGTACAGATGATATCTTGAGGAACTTCCACCACAAGCATTATGATAGGTATCTAAAAGTGATTAAAATAATGAAGTTAAGTATGAGACATGTACAGAAATTCAGATGGAAGAAAGCAAAAAATGTTGGTGACATTACAGCAGTATTTTCCACAATCTTGAGAGAATCACTTTTGACCCACTCCTGGTTGGCAAGATATCTAGCAGCATGCTGTAACCAGAAAATCCAGAATCAGCAGACTCAACAAGCTATAGTCATTCAAAGTTGGATACATGGGGACAACATAATAAACAAACTACATGGTAAACATAAACTGCTTCTACAGGAAGCAAATTATTGAAAAGAATCTCAACGAACTACAACAAAAACATGTGCATAGATGGTGGTATACAGAGAAATGTTTGAAATATAAGATATAGAGTATGAAGAGAAAAAGGAAAAGAAAAGAAGGGTTATGCATCTACGAGGGAAATGGAGCAAACCAATGAAATAGTCTTCCCATTTAACTGTGCTCATCTTCTCACATATCATAATAAGACTAAAAGGTAAGTGAATTACATGTTACAGAAAATCCAATAACTCAAGTTAGATGCTTTACAATCTTCTTATCCTTCTGGATTTCATTTTATTAGCTTTTTTGCTCTTGCCCTCTTACCTCGGTCTGAATACCAGTAAGAACACCCTAACAGCCTAAATCAACAAAACCTAAAACTTGTACAACACATACATTACACTGAGTATGGAAAAAATAAATAATAATAAATGAAAGAGGGTGGTGCTTGTATTGAGGAATCCATTCCTCTACAATAAATTTGATACCCCTACTTTTAGGGAATTAGCCAAACCTCTCCCAACTGGGAGGGAATGGAAATCATTATGCATCCACTCCTCAATACTATCATCCCCATTCCCTTTATTGCCAAGTAACTTTTAATTTAAAGAATTTCAGCTCATTGACCACTATTTCACTTCAGTCAGCTTAAAGTGGACCTAGAGTGACATCCTGGAGAGAACGCACTTAAACTACTTGTCTCATTTATTCAACATTGGGTCTGAAAAGAAAAAAAAAAGGGATTACAGAAGTCCCCCCTGCTTACCTGAAGACATGTTTCTTTGATGCCATTTCGTCCCTCTAAAATCCCAGCTTCTTTGATAGGTTCCTAAAATGTATTGAATATGAGACATTTTTCCTAAAATTTTTCGTTTTTAGAATATTCACAAACGCCAGAAATATCTCACCAAATTTCTGACAGGTGGAAGACAAACCACAAGATCCACATCACTAGATGGCAGAGACAGACCAGTTGCATTTGAACCGAAAATATTTGTTCTAGAGCGAGGCCATAAGACTTGAAGAGACCGTGCAACACGCTTAACAGCCCAATTAATGTAAGGCTTCCTGATCAAGTTCTCTGCAGCAACCTTAAGAATTGCAAATGATTATGAGCATCAGTTATTTGTGAGAAACAGCACTATTATCAACCTTAGGACTTGAAGTGAATTGCCGGCCACTTACAATTCCAATCTAATACATGCTACTATCCAGCATTACATACCTGTCTGCAGAAAGAGTTAATTTCATCATGCAGAATATCATGAATCAGTGATGGAGATGCCTTGAGTGTGGAATTGGTCTGTGATTCAGGGGGTTGCAGAGGAAATGCAACATCTGGCTGAGGAAAGAAGATAACTTAGGAAGTAAAAATAGTATAAAACCAGAAAAATTCTAGCAGCAAAAAAAGTATATTGAATAAGAAAAACCATACGTGTTCTTGATCACGGGTTAGCTGGGAAATTGCAATAAGCCGATCCTGAAGCAATGCTCCTGGTAGAGGCTGCGTCATCTGACGGGCTGAAAGGCCTTTTCTCCAAGAAGGCCAAACCACTTCACTCCCTTCCATAGGCATGCAAGCTTCCTCAAAGTTGACTCCATCATGAAACCAACCTTTGACACCCCAGTGCTTTGGGCTTGAGCTACCAGAACGAACTGTAGGAAAACCCCTATGTTTTCTGGAGTCCGCAACAGGAGAGGGTGGAGGTGGATGAGGAGCACGTGGAACACAGAGGACCACGGGAGAAGGTGGCCTTTTGATCCGAGGTTGTTCCCGTCTGCTCGGGGGAACACAAGGGCTTTTATGATCATAACTACGCTTAAACTCTGATCTTGATCTTTCCCTGGACATATTAGGGATGATTATCGGCCTCAAAATGGGATATGGAAGAGAATCCACAGTCGTCAAATCTCCATCACCCGAAATATTGGACATAGATCCTGAGACACTTTCCTCTGCACCAATATCAGGCATGGTCGAGGAAGAATGCAGAACCTTGCTGCTAATTTCACTTCCAGGCATAACATAACCAATAGCCCCTGGTCCCAGAGGATCAAATGGAGAGCAAAATGAAGCAGCAGAGGGAGAGGTCAAACCATTTGTACTATAAGAGGAAGAGAATGCAACCATATCGTCAACAGCCCTGTTCATGTCTGCTTCTCTCCAAGCCCAGGAGCTATCATCTGAACAAAGAGAAGGAGGGCGTGAGAAACTGGTCCCTGGATGATCGGAAGGGTTCCAATACATCACTCCACCACCAAAGTACTGATTATAATCCATCCCACTAACTGCATGAGTCTCCAACTCCTCTTCAGACATCCAGTTTCTGTCATGATCATCCACTAGTTCCTGTGGATTCGGAACATCTGGAAAATCCACCAGTTCACTGGAAAAGGTCCTTTCATCCTCAGAAGTCGCAGCACCGGAGTGCACATTATGAGCTGTGACACCTTGCAGAAAAGAAGACTGTCGTCTTGAGATGAACTCAGAATCATAATTGCAGGTACCAGATGGAAGTAGTCTATTAATACCATGCACTGCAGGGGGCCAATCTAAACTCATTGGCAAAGGTCTAGACATAATTCCATTATACGCATTGTCAATAGGAGAATTTCTTACTTGTAAAGTCTGTACAAAAGAATGGTGGAAATGATTTTGTAAATTGCGACCGACATCAAGATGCAATCTATCAGTGGCAGCAGGGCGATGTGAATTGGTCGAAGGATGAAGGGGACCTATGTTAGGCCACTCATAGGAAATGTATGCTGGCGAATTTATGGCCCCAACTCTAAGGAGACTAACACTTCCTTGCTCCTGAACCAGGGAGGATTTTCCTTCTGGTTCACTACCTTTCATTTGTTTCCCTAAATAACCATTTGTATGATTTCCACAATCTATCGGTTTTGTGCACATCTTCTCAGTACTCCCAGGCACAGGCTCAACCATTGTAGCACCCGAATCTAGAGTACAATTCAAGGAATCACTGACATTAGTTTCCACACTGCTTTGGACTGCACTACCCATGTTCAGATGTTGCCTCAAGCAAAGATGACCATTGGTTTTAGAAGAATAACAATTGTCTGCATGTTGTGCAACATGATCTGGACCTAAACTACTACAAGTACTATAATATTCATCAGGCCTATTGTCAACATTCTCAACGGTTGAACTTCCAGAAGTCCAATCAGACATGAGGGGTCCATCTTGAGAACTAACAGAAGTAGAAGAAACTCTATTGTGTCTTGATTGACAACTACCAACCTCTGAACCATTGGAGGCAGAGCTTTTAAGCTTTTTTCTTTCTTTCCTACTCTTTCGGGGAGCACTTCGAAGTTTTCCATTATTTCCTCCCTTAATAGGTTCCTGGTTATGATCAACTAATTAGAAACTGTCTATCATCTATTAACTTTTATATTAAAGGTAAAAACAGGCACAACCATTGCATGTAGTGATAAGAGATTTCCTCGTGCAAGATCCTTCTGTGAGACTTTACTATCAAACTCGTTGGACTGTCTAATGTCTTCATTTCCAATACACAATATTCCATCTCCTTTACCCTGAAATATCAACAAATCATGGAAGACATTGTTTCATAAAGGTTCTCCTAATTTTAAATGTTTCAGTTGATTATGGGTGAATGAGTTCATACCTTAGCAGGCTTAATAGGTCTTGTCTCATCTTGACAAGGCTTGGGAACATGATTTGACTTTTTAACGTTCTTCCCCTTTTTCTTACGGTTATTGGCAACATGTTTCTCATTTTGTTTCTTTGTAAGAGAGCTCATGCTTTCCTCTCCTAGTAACTCAGATTTTGTGCAATCAAGCGAAATAATCATGAGTAACTCCCGGATTTTTCTAAGTATAATATCAGAAATGCTATCTACACTGTCTAGAGAGCTGAAAAAAAGTTTCTCTTTCTCATGTCCATCAAACTGAGCTGTGGATAACAGAGTGGAAATAACCTGAAGAATGTACAAACTATTGAAAATACGAGAAAATGGAGACAGATACCCAGAAACTTGCAAAGGCTTGTCATTCGATCTAGTTTTTGAATATTTTCCTCTGAATGATGCAGTATGTAGTCTACCAAATGAATCTGAATCACATTGCAGTAATTGTTTATCTTGCTCACCATAGCACCGCAATTTATCATCTAAGAAGCCAACCTTGCCCTTTACCATATCAGCTGTCTGAGGTTTGCAACAATGATATATCAGACCCAATTTTAACAAGAAAAAATGGATAACACAAAATGAAACTAGCAGAACATATGACTCAAGTTTTTATAGAAATAAATCCACATAACGTTTTCTAGAAAATGGGTCCACAGTCAAGTAAAGCAATGTTAATTTCCTAAATGATGCTCCAGCAGACCAGCTTTTTCCTTTTTCACCACATGAACCAAAGATAATAACACGACATACATCGAAGAACATAAATTCTTAACAAACAAAGATATTCAGAAACCTAATCAGATAAAAAGAGTACCAGAAAACGAGCTGCTTTCCCCAAGTACGTACGATACACTTTCTTCTTCACAGAATCATCCAATTTCTCCCACCAATCCACACACCCTTTCTTCCTCCAGAACACATTTGCCGCAACACCAGCAGCACTCAACCTTTCCTTCAACTTCGGCCCTCTTTTCTTCCCACCATTACTATTCAACCACGCCAACCTCAATGCCACCTCGATTCTATTCACAACAAACTCCTCCAAACTATAATACCCCTTCCCTTTCAACCAACCTAGTTCCACCCACTCCGCCACCATTTCCCCCTCCTCTCCCCCTCTCAAGAACTCCCCACTCGTAATCTCATCCATCACATTCATAAACCTACTCACATTCTCCACCAAATCCTCACACAAACACATCGCATCAACACTAATACTTCCATTCCCATCCCCATCCCTCTCGCCTTCCATCGAGCTAAACAGCTCCACAGACTCATGAATCGCGCGCTCCGCGCCATTGAATTCCGAGAATCGCGACAGCAAGCCGTTCGATGTCCGGTAGCACAGCGTGGGGAGGGTAGAATCGTAATTTTGCGGGAGGTCAGGGAGGATGATAAAACGACCTGAACCGTTTGATTGAAGCTTCTCCTTCATCTGGAGGAGAATCGCAACAAAGTCGGCGTCGAGAATTGTCAGGTGCGCTCGGCGTTGGTGCACCGAGAGTGAGGAGAACCATCGGAGAACGGCGGGCCGGTTGTTCGGGCTCGGAGCCGGGTTCGGTTTGCTGTTGGCGGTTTGAGAGCTGTAGAGGGAGATGTGAGCGGTGAGGGAGTCAAGGAGTTGCTGTTTGGAACTCATCGGAATATTCTGTGAGGGGAATTTTCCGGCGAGGGCAAGTGCTCGGAGTGATGATCATTAATAACGAGAAAGCAGACGAACAAAATGGGAAACCGAGAAATGTGGAGTTTCTATTATAATTATAATTATAGATAAATGTTAATATAATATTTTATTCTACATTTAATTACTATTTTAAAAATCTTTAATAGACAGAGTCTAATTATTTTCAAGAGATTGGTGAAACTACAGTTTTCTTGAATTAAAATTTAAAATAGTCAGAATATTTAATTATCAAGAAAAAATGGAAAATCATGTTTACACTATTGTGAAAGACCATTTAGTAACGTGTTTTAGGCTGATGACCAAAGTTGTATTAATTATTAGGTTGGCAGAATAGTGAACAAACATTTTATTGGTATTAGAAATAATATTTTATTTCACAATTGTGTTTTATGATTTAATTTTACGAAATCAGAGATCAGTGGAGTTCCATCTCATGAATATTACCCACAAGATTATCTCACAAATTTTTGTGCTAATTAAAAAATAAGAATTGACAAGTTTTTTTTTTTTTTTTTTTTTCAAGTCACAATTGTGTGTTTTGTGGAAAATTGGTTGCCCATTGGATGAAAAATAAAATTCTAGGTTTCATGAGTGAAGATTTGGAAAAATCGAACTATAGGTTGACTTGTGTTGGGCTCGATTAAAGATCGATCAAGTTTGATTCAATTGATTAATCAAACACACTTCAGAACTCGATAACAATTCAAACAAACTCAAACAGTCGTGTGTTCATCTCGACTCCATCCTTGACCCCACCTCATGGTCAGGGGGTGACAACAAGAATCCAAAGAAAAGTCTTTTTGATTGTATTTCCATGATTGCAAATCAAAACAGATGCACATATATTAATATCCATAAGAGTTGTAAGTTGTAATAACTTTTAACTGAGAAGTTCAAAATCTGATCCCACAGTGCTTAAACTGGAATTGATTTATTCTCAGAATAGAGCTTTAAGTGAAACATTAACTTAGCCTACTACTCAAATAAAAATGGTTTTGATGGCTAAAAACAAGCTCAATCATATGCAAACAAGAAGAGAGCTAAATAAAACGACACGTAGCGGCAGAACCTCGTTTCTGTGTCTGGTCCATACCTTTTGACTGAATCTGCCCCGATTATGAAAGCTGCTCCGTTCCTTTTGAATTTTCTTCAGTGTTCACTGTAACCGGAGCTTCAGAGTTTGTTCTGAGTGGTTCTGGTTGACTTACAGCTTGCAGCGTTGAAGCCTGAACATCGATTATCTGCACGTTCTGAGCTGAACCACCTGGGTGGTATGCACCGAATCCTTGGCTGAGAAGTTGAGAGCCAATAGAAGTTGAAGCGTTAGCAATCTGATGGTCGGGTGCTTGTGTTGCTGAGAGTCCAAGTGTTTCTTGAAACCGCTTAGCTTTTGATTGGTGCTTCTTTCCCACCAAATGACTTTGGAAGACAACTTGAGATTCACACTTTACATTACACAGTTCACATACCAAGGGAATAACTTCTTTGGGCTTAGGAGGCTCCATCACCTTTTTTGATCGGTCACAAGGCTTTGTTCGTCTACCACCTTTACCACCCCTCATTTTACGCTTCAAGCCACGTCCAGCGCCTCCAGAACGATCCATGCTCGCCTTTTTCACCGATTCTTCAGCAGCTTCTACCTCTTCGACTTTTTGTTCTTCTACAGCAACCTTGCTTTCTTCCTTAATTGCTTGAGAGGGTAAAGTCTCTTGCTGAGGTTGTTGGTGTCCAGACTCTTCAGTTTGCTGAGGTTGTTGGTTTCCAGACTCTTCAGTTTGCTGAGGTTGTTGGTTTCCAGACTCTTCAGTTTGCTGAGGTTGCTGGGAAGGGACTTCTGGCTTCAACTCGGTGGGAGGTGACGGTGCAATCTGTCTGCGAATCGCCCTTTTGTTGAGATTCTGTAAATCTTCAAACACTTTCAATTTCTTTTGATGCTTTTTCCCACTTATGTGCTGTTTAAGAATCTCAACGGTATTGCACTCGACCCTGCAGAGTTCACAGCACACAGCTTTCGAAGTGGGCAAAACAGGCACCGACTGAGGTGGAACTTGGAAAGGCATAGGAATTTGGCCAAAACTTGATGCAACTGACTGTGGTATTGGTTGAGAAGTCCCTCCTTGGATGTCTGATCCACTCTGAATAAATACTTTTTCATCCTGAGCACGTGGTACAACATGCTTATGCAGCGAACGGTCTTTGCCACGTCCATGTCCACGTCCACGTCCACGGCCACGATATGGGCGGCTTGATACATTTTGCATGAAAGCAAGATGGGGTTCAGCAAATGTCATTGGCAGGGGTTGAGGAGGCCCTCGTTGAATGTTCGATCCACCATGAATGATAACTGTTTGGTTCTGAGAAGGTGCTCCAGCATTCGTATGCAGTGCATGGCCTCTGCCATGTCCATGAACATGATATGGCTGGTGTGAGACATTTGGTATGGGAAAAAGATGGGTCTGGCCACCTATTCCAGGAGTTATGCCATTGATCATCCCGATACCTCTGTGTGAAGATTGCACAATCTGCATAATCATGTGAATTAGATTTTCAAGAATACACACAACATATATAAATATATCAGTGGGACCATCCTGGGAAACACGAGAACTCTCCATTTGGAATTGATGCCCTTTTTGTACAATGACATATATGATTAAGAAAATATGTGGAACAGGACACAACAAAAAATGACTAATAATCTGTAAAGTAAAAAGCCATACAAGCATACAACAAAGTTCATGATCCCTATTCTAACTCTGTTGGAAGCTATACACTGGCCACGACAAATTTTAGCACATGATACCCAAGACTTGAAACTCAAACGGTTCATCAAGATGCAAGATTGGAAAATACAAATAATAGAAAAAGTTATTAAAATAGATGTATCTAGTACAAGAAAGAATTACGTGTTCTACTGTATTTGTGCAATCAAAAAATTGGGAGTTCACTGAAAGTAAGCGCAGAGGTACTGTATAAATAGAGCACATGCTCAGAAACCACTGAACTTGAAAGGCAGAGTATGCATTCTCAAATGTCAATGAATACCCTAACCCTGTACCAAGGCTCTCAATGCTGACTTAATTTCATATCCAAGTGCTATATTAAGTCATTGAAACTGGGAAAACATTCTATATAGATCATAAATAAGTCGAGAATATAGAAGCCCCATCAAGCATACAACAAGATTTATGTCAACTGACAAATCCACAGAGTCTAATGACAGGAAATATGAGTTTGAAAAGAAGTCAGCAACTCCAATTATCAGCCGTAAATAAATTTTGCAATAGCAAGATAAGGAGACAAAAAGGGCTGCAACAACGTCATCCCACATGTCTGCCTTCGGTCTTTAGCTACGACCAGAACCTAATATTTTATGTAAATTAATGTGGTTTCAAGGTTCTAGAAGTTGTTGAAGCCGCCAATTTTTTCCACATATAAAAACAAACCCACATGAAGAAAGTGATGCTCATCAGCAAGATATCACCACCAACCTGACCTTTGAAGGAATAAGGAAATATCTAAAAGGACGACACTATGCATTTACCAAATTGCAGAATCTTCGCAGCTCTTGTGCTTAGTACTTCTGCAAAGGACAAAAACAACTTCAGGCGAGGTGATCGAAGGTATCAAAAATTGAGCTGTACAACGGGCTGTCCAAGCTTGGTTTCATGTTGACAATAGAACAATGTGCAAGTTGGTCAGCCTCAAGCTTGAGCAGCTAATATTTTTGGTCAGTACTTTAGGCTCAAGCTCACCGATCAATTTGTCCAGCTCAATGAAGGCTACTCAGCTCAGCTAATTATATGTCTCATGAACCGACAGTTTCTCGCATAAAGCATCAACTTATGAGGTTCCCAATTGAATGTAATGTTATGCAGAAAACGGTTCAAAATGTGGCATAATTAGCTGAGCAGAATACTGTCAACTTGGAGATATACAGCCTTGCTTGATTAGCCAGAAGACAAGCTCACAATCAAACAAATATAACAAGCTGAAATTCCAGCAATCGATCGTTCACAATAAGCCATTGAACCTTATTACTTTCATCACTATTCAGTCCATTATGCAAGAACAGATAAAAATGATCAGAAACCAACAACTCCACGACAATATAGATAACATAAAATAACATTTTCAAGATCACCGCAAACAGAATCCTGCAAAACCTAAGTAACATGTCCGAGAATAATAATAATAAGATTCAATGGCTTACAGAAACAACTGTGGGATCCCAACACAGATAAATTCATACACAGATTTCCAATGTTAGGGAAACAGAACATATTTCAGCAAACTTAGTTAATAAATCAAGTATAAATTACCATTTTATTTGCACCTAAATCTCTTAACCAACAACAGCAACAATATATAATTAAAAAAAAAAAATTAAAAATCAGAGATCCAACCAAATCCATACCGGTTGATGAACCACCGGAACACCAGCATCCACCGTGCCCTGCTGTGCGCCGACAGCGAGTTGATAATAAGAATTCTGGACCTGTTCCGCCGGTGGCGGCGGCGGCGGCGTCACACCAGGTGGATTAGGCTCTTGCTCGTCGTGCTGTGTTGGTTGTACAGTGAAATTTTGATAAGGATAAGGAGGAATTGCGGTGAATTGAGGGTTTGCATATGAATAGGAATAGGAATAATAATCATGCGTTGCTTGATCAAAGAATTGCTGGTTTTGAGACGATAGATCGTATTGCTGCTGCTGGTAATGCGCGAAGTGATTCATGGCTTTTGTGAATTCTGGTTCTGCAGATGAAGCTGTTCTTCAGTTTCCTGCCTCTCTATTCATGGTGTTGAAAACAATGAAAATTGGATTTTTGCCATTTCCTTTCTTTTTAGGTGGGGATTAAAGGAGCCCATCGTTAAAACACGCCCAAATTCATACAAATTTTTTATTAAAAATAATTAAAAAATAAAAAATATCAATTTTATCTTTTAGATTAAATTTTACTAATTTTGTTCGATGCGGAACATGCTTTTACATATTCGATTAAGGTGGTCGAACTCTCTTTCATGTGTTCGACCAATCAGAATCAATCTAAATTGTTTGGGTTTGATGGATTTTTAATATTTTATTATATAATTTTTACATAATTTTTATAAATTTATTAAATTCGTGGAATGTTTGTCATGATATTGACATTACATTTTTCAAAAAATTAAAAGATTTAACATTAAAGAAACAAGAAAGATGAAAAATAGAGAAATGGAAGAAGGTGGATATTAGGGTATTTTTTTTCTTTTTTGTATAAAGGGTAAACTTGGTATTTAAAAAAAATTATTTTTTTAATTGAAATGTTTTTAATTGAGATGTGCTTAAAAAAGAGTGGGGTGCTCTTAGGCTCACCCTTTCTTTCTACTTGTGTATTTCATCATTATATTTCATTTATCAAAGTGTTACCTATCCATTATGAACATATTTTAATTTAAAAATCGATAATTTAAGTCATACGATTCAGTCTATTTTATTTGGATGGATTAAGGGATGCTGTCAAATTGAATCAAACCAGCGTAGTCTTTGTTCGAGGCAAGAATTTTTATATCTAACCTAACTCGTCTTTACTAACTATATTTATTTTTATTAATGGTCGATTCAAATCGATAAATCATTTCTAACCACTAGATATCAGTATCTCTTCGAAGCCATATAGTGACAATTTAACAATCTCAAGCCCATATTATATTTCCAAGGAGTTGTCAAATATGATCAAAATTGTCTCATCTAACTTCAATATGCTCATCATTGATTATTTTCATGTATATAATATAATGTTAATAACTTAATATATCAAGAATAGAAATATTAACAGTTTCATACAATTAGCATTTCTGACTAACATATTGTATGTGAAGTGCAATGTGGATGCTAATGTTAATGATGCAATGCAATTAACACATACAGAAGGTATATGGATCTTGTAGTTTCTTTTTACATTATTCCTGAGTGATGGATATGTTATCTTAGGGGTACTTGTGATGATTAATAATAATAATAATAATTATTATTATTATTAAGACTACTATTTATATTTCCCATAGATTTTAAAGGAAAAAAGACTGTACATGGTTGACCTGAAATATTTCTAGTGTAGATATGGAAAACATAGATAAGATAACGAGGTTGTTTAGTACTAAGGAAAAAAAAACCTGTTCAAAACATATCCATCATTTAATCCAAAACTTCAACCAAGGTCATTCAATTCAAATGAGGTGTAGTGTTAAATTTGGTGATCTTTATGTGATACCTTTAGTAAAATTAAACGAAGAATTTTAGTAAAATTTGTACATAGATATCTTTATGTGATATTCATATAACCCTTATGTATATTCATGTGATCTTTATATAATATCACATAAATGTATTTATGTATAAATTTTGCTGAAAATTTATTCCTTCAAAAAAAAAAAAAAGGTAAAGTTCACGGACTCGGGTCGGGTTGACCTAAATTACATGGATCTAAGATTTATGCACCTGGTCGGATTGATCGAAATTATATGGATCTATGATTTATAATTTAACGTCGGTCAACCTTACGTTAAATCTTTTTTTTTTCCTTTTTTTATTCATTTTCTTTTCTTTTTATATTTTTTTCCATTCATTTCCTTATCTTTTTTATTTTGTTTTATGTACTTTAATTATATATAATTAAAATATTAAATAATATCATATTTTATTTAAATAATAATAAAAATCATGAGTAACTAGACATATCATACATATTATCAAAATTACATGCAATAATCAAACTTTGAGATATGTTTTATTGTGATAAAATAAACCTAAACATTTAATTTCTTTTTTGTAGTAAACTAAATGACATGAGATAAAATTATTGATAAAATTAAATTAAAAAAATTGTTGATAATTAAAAGCAAGAAATACAATATTTTTTCCTTATAAAACTAAAGCAAAATAATTTTTTTTTGTAATTGTTAATATAAAAAGAAATTATAATTATGAATAATGAGGAATGGGATAAGTGAATTATTTATAAAAGTAATTATAAAAAATAATAAATATCCACATATTGATATCGTAAATCACATGATAATTAATATTGATATCGATAATTTATATATTGATTTATGCATACCACAATCGATATCGAAAAGTTAATTATTGATATATAAATATTATAACCGATATGGTTGATCTCGATAATATCGATAATATCTAGAAAAATTAAATATTGTTATATAATTATTTCAATTGATATGATTGATGTCAATAATATCGACAAAATAATTATAAAAAATGATATATATCCACATATTGATATCGTAAATCATATGGTAATTGACATTGATATCGATAATTTATATATTGATTTATGCATACAATCGATATTGATAAGTTAAATATTGATATATAAATAATGCAACCCGATATGATTGATGTCGATAATATTTAAAAAAATTAAATATTGATATATAGTTATTTCAATTGATATGATTGATGTCAATAATATCAACAAGTTCTATATGAATTCATATATATCGTATGTAATATGAATATTGATATATGTTCAATAGCAACATAAAAATACTGTTTCAGTATTTTAAAAAATAATAGATATTACAGATATGCTTAACAAATAATATAATATATATCGAATATATATCATCCCCTATTAAATAAAAAAGTGATTTATTAATATCAAATTAATAATAACAATAATAAGGTATATCAAATGATGAGATGATAGATGGTGATTGAGGATCGAATAGTTCAAAATGATGATGAGATAAAGACTGGTGATTGAGGATCTAGATCGATCAGGACCAGACTCCGAATATAGGGGTTCAAAATGATGAACGAGTTTAGAATAAGTGGACAGGTGGACCAGGATCAAGACCAGACTCCGAATATAGGGATTCAAAATGATGAACGAGTTTAGAATAGGTGGACCAGGATCAGACTCCGAATATAGGAGTTCAAAATGATGAATGATGAACGAGTTTAGAATAGGTGGACCAGAACCAGGAACAGACTCCGAATGTAGGGTTTAGAATGATGAACGAGTTTATAATAAGTAGACTATGACCAGACTCCGAATATAGGATTCAAAATGATGAACGAGTTTAGAATAGGTGGACCAGGACCAGACTCCGAATGATTACGGTGATTTCGAGTTAATCTAGACCCCGGATGATTACGATGATTTCGACTTAGTTTAAACTCCAAATATAGGGGTTCATTATTGATGAGACGGTGATTTCGACTTAGTTTAAACTCCAAATATAGGTGATTTCGAGTTAATTCAGACCCCAAATGATTACGATGATTTCGAGTGAGTTCACACTCCAATATAGGGGTCATCATAATGATGATGAGATGAAGACTGGTGATTGATTATGATGAGATGAAGACTGGTGATTGAGGACCTAGTATGAAGACTGGTGATTGAGGACCTAGGTGGACTACTAAAGTGGACCAGGATCAAACATCAGACTCCGAATATAGGAGTTCAAAATGATGAATGATAAACGAGTTTAGAAGGGGTGGACCAGACTCTAAGAGTTCAAAATGATGAATGATAATGATGAATGATGAACGAGTTTAGAATAGGTGGACCATGTTGACCTCGGAATTGTGAAAGAATAATTCCTAGTCGAACACTTAAATGTATGTAAGTAGATAATATGTAAGATAATATGTAAAGTGCAAAGAAGGTTGCCCGGAGCCTACTCGGGCAATTTAGCTCGGCTGATCCTGAACGATTGAAGTGACCGGGCAGAATCTTATATCATTAATTTAGAGAAATAAGCTCTCTAGTGCTGTTTATGAGAATTCCTGATCCTGAACGGTTGAAGTGACCGAGCAGGATCTTATATCATTAATTTAGAGAAATAAGCTCTCTAATGCTGTTTATGAGAATTCGAACCCTTTACACACTGAAATTGAACCTATTTATAGCTACAAAGTAACATATGTAATGGAGATCGTGGACATCGTGGAGGTTGTGGAAGATGAGCCCACTTTCTCCTTGATTTTCGCCTATTTACGTGTCATTTGACGGTTTTGTCACCCACGATCTCTTGACGGTTGGCTATAATTTGGGCGGCAAGATCAGCTCGGCCGGCCAGACTACTCTGTCGATGATCCCTCCTGATAGTCCTGGACGGTCTATTGGGCTGGACATCCAATATGTCATCTTGGCCGGTCAAGTGAACTGATTGCTTTTACGACAGATCCCTCCCAATTGTCCTGGACGGATCCCTCCCAATTGTCCTGGACGGTCATCGGGCTGGACGTCCAATGTGTCATCTTGGCCAATCAAGTGAACTGATGCCTTTACTAGGCTTGTGTCATCTTGGCCAATCAAGTGAACTGATGTCTTTACTAGGCTATCCAGACGCAATATAGTGTGTTGCTCGGATCAAATGTCCAGCAGACCAGAACCAGAATCCGAATATATAGATGATGAAAATGATGAATGATGAACGAGTTTAGAATAGGTGGGATGATAAAAATGATGAATGATGAACGAGTTTAGAATGGGTGGACCAGAACCAGACTCCGAATATATGAATGATGAGATGATGATTGGTGATTGAGGACCTAGGTCCGAATATAGGGATGATGAGATTATGATTGGTGATTGAAGACCTGGTCCAGACCTAGGTTGACCAGGATCAGACTCTGAATATAGAGTTCAAAATGATGAACAAGTTTAGAATAGGTGGACCAGGATCAAGCTCCGTTCAAAATGATGAACAAGTTTAGAATAGGTAGACCAGGATCAAACTCCGAATATAGGGAGTTTAGAATAATGAACGAATTTAGAATGATAATTTCGAGTTTAGAATATGATGGTGATGAGGGGTTCAATGATGACGAGTTTAGAATAATGAATGAGTTTAGAATATGATGGTGATTGAGGGGTTCAATGATGAACTAGTTTAGAATGATTACTGTGATTTCAAGTTAGTCCAGACTTTGAATATAGGGGTTCAAAATGATGAACAAGTTTAGAATGAATATATGGGTTCAAAATCAATAGTTTCATGATACAAATGATAGAAAAATAAGTGAAACAATCTAATTGATAGAGACACAATCTAATTTATCTATTAACGAAAAATATGGTAAAATATTAATCTATTAATGAAAAATATGGTAAAATATCAAAATCAATAGTTTCATGATACAAATGGTAGAAAAATAAGTGAAACAATCTAATTTATCTATTAATGAATTTTTCTAATTATATTAGTTTAACTACTATTAATTAATATGAAACTTATTTTCCTAAGCATGTAATAATTGAAATGAAAATTAGAATTTATTCTATTTTCTAAACACTCCATCTCACTTATTACATTTTAGTAATAGTAATAATTGAAAATTAAAATTTATAGATAAACTAGTAATTAGTATGAAACTTTATTTTCTAAACACTTCATCCCACTTATTACACTTTAGTGATAGTGATAATTGAAAATTAAAATTTATAGATACATACATAAGTATAATATAGTACATTTATTCATAAAATTTAAATATCAACTTTTTAAATTTATATCCATTTTATAAATTAATTCTTTTAACAAATTTCATGTAATATAGGAGTATGAACTTACTAATATAATAATCGAATTATATCATCTTTAAATATTAAAGAAATGATATTATATTTTACCAACTACTAATATTAAAGAAATTCATAAAATGTTTGTTACCCATAGAATTATATTATCTTTAAATATTAAAGAAATGATACTATAGCAACTACTAATATTAAAGAGATTATCCATCCGTTGGTTTAGATTTTCCGTCCATAATGTGTTTTGTCATGGGTCAATCCATGATGTGTTTTGTCAATCCAGGTTGCGGGTGGATTATGTTTCAATTAATTGGTTTGAGTAACATATGATTATGAGTGAGAAAGCTTGATTTGGGCCAGTTGGACCTTAAAACAAATTTAGAATGATAGAACTGATGACGGTGATTGGACATGGTGATGAGGACGTTGACAGAGACATCGAAGTTGATGATGGTGATTGGATTGAGACATTTTGAAGACATCAGGTTCAAGATGATGAACATGACCAGACTCCGAATATAAGAGTTATGAAATGATAGATGATTATTGAGGACCGAATATATATGGCAAGCCTAGTTCAAAATGATGAGATGATGATTAATTGGTTTGAGAAATACATGACATTAGCTGGGAAAACGGGCAGTTGGCGACCTTATAATAAATTTAAAATGATGAACTAATGACGGTGATTGGGCATCAGGTGATGACGATGGTGATTGGGATATTGACGTTGATGACGGTAATTGGGACATCAGATTGAAGATGAAAGAGTTCAGAATATAACGGTGATTCAAAATGATGAACGGGTTTAGAATAATGAACGAGTTTCAAATGATGGCGGTGATTGAGGATATGGTCAGACTCTGAATATAGAACAAGGTAGACAAGAACCAGACTTCGACTATAGTCCAAGGTGGACTAGGACCAGACTCCGACTCTAGGGCACCAGACTCCGACTATAGGGAAGTCCTAGGTTCAAAATATATCATTGGAAGTTTGTGATGATTTCATAATGAAGATTGTTAAAAGATGACATGCTCATTTTATCATTGCACCCAATGTCACGACAGATGAGTGGAACCATATTACAACCTTGAGACAAATAGAGCAATTGAATAGAGATGGATACCATGTACTCAATACTCAAATGGGGAATGTGATGGACCCAAGTGATATCAATGCTGAAGTGCTTAACATATTACAGATGCCGGCGATTTCTGAATAGAATTTGGGAGACATGTTTACATTGAGAGTTCATTTGAAAGTGGTGATCTCTGAATACATGTCTGGCGATTGTTGTCATGGATAATGTATCCATTGTTTGCAGGAATGAGAAAGTGGTGTATTTGCCCAATAGCGACAACAATGTGCTTCCTGGTTCCAATACTAGTCTCTGATCATGAGGTAAATTTGGTCTTCCAATTTTGCACATTTTGAGTTGCTTCATCACCATTTGGTAGTTGGAACTATTGGCTGATGATAACACAAACTATTATCTTTTCTTTAGTGTTGTGGAAAATTTGTAATGATTTCTATTTTGTCCCTCTTCATGTAACTTTATGAATAAACTCATTTTAAGGAAATATGGATCAATATCATTTTGGTATTCTCATTTGCAAAAATAACATTCATGATTGTGAGTATAATCATGCACAATCTTATCTATAGTCGTGAGAGATTATGTTCGTGATCATTGCTAGTTGATTTTAGCATTGTTTAAAGAATTTCTCTTTCCAAATTCTTTTTTTTAAATAATAAAATGTAAGATTACGAAGAATTTATGATATAAATGTGAACAATCTTGGAAATTGTAATTTTAAATGTACTTGTGAAAAAAAAAAAAGAACATTGCAAAATAATGATTATATATATATATATATATATATATATAATTTGTTGAGAATAATCTAAATTCAAAATCAAAATGAATGATATAAGAATGTAATGCAATTTCCTTTCAAATTTTGAAGAAGTAAAGTTTGACTGGTTCTTAGAATTAACTTATCAACTTCTTTTAATTAGGAAAATTTATCAATATTTAATTTGTGGCATGATTGGTTCTAAATAATTATTCCATAATCACATGTCAATATTTATTTTCTTAAGAAGATATTATAATCGAGATATTTTAAGATATTTAGTTAAATACCGTCATTATACAAGGATTGTTCTAATTTTATTATATTTTCATGTCATAGTCAATCATCCATATAAGATATATCTTCGGAATTTTTATTGAACACAAATACATTCCGAATCTTTTTTTTTAACTATGTAACAATAATTGTTATATTAATAAGATTGATAATCAATTTTTAGGGGACGAGGTTGATTATAGTGGGTCAAATAGATCGAATGAATTAGATTTTAACTATTCAATTTGGCTAATCGAGCTGTTGAATAGAGAATCAACCGGACTACTCCAAAAACCTGAAAAATCAATTAAATTGGTTAAAAAATAACAAAGTTACTTTGATATTTGGATACATATGATTGTTTCTTTTTAACTTCATTAAAATATTAATAATTTTTAGTAAAAGTTAACTCGATAGTATTATATTATTAAGTGACATAAACAATATATTTAATTTTCAAAGTTGAACTGAGGCCTCTTTCTCTATATAAGAGGTTCGAATTTGATTTTGAGGGTAAAATGAGTGAAATTCGTGATTTGGAAATATTGCGTCGGTCCCTTCTCTATTAAAAGAATGACAATATTTACATCTATGATATGATTAATAATGCATTCTTCCTTTTTTAAAACGATAGCTAACGGTGTTAAGTTTATATGTAAATGTCCCGTTATGCGCTTATTCTAAAATGAGGAATTACGCGTAGTAAAAATATTCACCACAACTTTAATTTCAGCATTTTTTCGACAGTAGCACTTCAAGATACTATACCTTAGATCTAAATTTTTTTCATTTTTTGACATTAACTTCTTAAATGTAGAAAACATTATCCTATAGAAATTATGAGTATAATACTTATTAAATAATGAGCACATTACAAATAATGAGCACAATAAATAAGGTTTTAATATAAACAATATTATACAAATAATGAGTTCAATATATAAAATATTTTTACACAAATTAAAAATTAAATAAGAAATAATAGATCTACAAAGAATATATTTTTACACACTTGTAACATAGTGAAATAAAATATTACATACAACCTAGCATGCAAATAAAAAAATTAACTATTTTAATTAAAAATTAAATAAATAGGAAATAAAAAACAGAGGGGGACTTACAGTGAGCAAATTGGAGTAGTAAGTTCTTTGTATGCTATAATTCATCAACAAATCAATGCATTTGCTTTTATATACAGTGGAAGGGTATAAAAGTTAAAACACAAGTGAAAAAGTTAAAAAAATTCACAACAATTCGCATATTGAACGAGTGAAACACACTCTCGTCAAGTAATATGAAATTAGGGATTTAACACAATATTAATCATATCATAAATATGAATGTTGTTATTCTTTTAACAGAGGAATCAACGCAACATTTACAAATCATAAGAGAGTTTCACACATTTTACCCTTTGATTTTATATCCCTGCCCTCTCTCACGCACACATCGATATAGTTAAATCACATGCAGTCCACTTTCTCTCTCTAAAACCGCCTGCATCACTCGAGAGAGATGCCTCCCAAAGTCGAAATAGCCAATCAGTTTATCCGCACCTCGCTGAAAGTCGCCGCCGGCGTCCTCGCCGGCTCAGCAGTCTTTTTTTCAAATCCTTGTACACCGTTGATGCCGGCCACCGCGGTGTCCTTCTCGACCGTTTCCGTGGTGTACTCCATGAGACCACCGGCGAAGGTACTCATTTCCTGGTTCCGTTCATTCAAAAACCGTCCTTCTTCAATATTCGCACGCGCCAACACACCATCTCCTCTGTTTCAGGTTTGCCGCCAACCATACTTTCTAGCTAGGTTTTGTCATCAAATCGAAATCGAATTAGTTTTAATTAACCGCTGACTTACTTTTTCAAGTTTGGGCGTTAATGATTGAGTACATTTGTTTCTCTATTAGATCGCGTTATATACTTATGAATTTTCTTTAAAACATTTACATTTTTTTATTTTTGTGAAATGTTTGATGAGGTAATTACTCTGCTCGATCAATGAGATTTAGGATTGAGATATGTTCGATCAATGTATATATGGATCAGTTGAATACTATATATTATGTGTTTTTGATTTAGTATTAAGCACATAGAAATTCTGAATGTCTTTTAGAGCTTGCATGAAATTCCTGCAAATTTGTCCAGATCTGTTTTAGTTCAAAGTTGAGATAATTGAAAATGAGTGGCATGATTATTTGCTTTAATGATAAATCTGGTGCTAACTTTTGTTACATAAATTATGAAGTTTTCCTGGAAAATGAATTGTAGTCTTGATTAGTGATTTTGTTTCAGCATATCTATGATTTTTGAGGAATAAATAGGTGTATTAATTCTATTGTCACAAGTATGAGTTCAATGAGATTTTATTTAAACAGTAAAACTGAAAATTTAGTAGATAAATCTTTTTATACATTAATAAAAATATTATGAACTCATATAAGTTATAAACAGAAAGTTACAAGAAATGCTAGAGAATGTGTTATTTGAAATCTAACAACATTCAAATTATAATGTTATTATAAATGCATCTTCTTACACTTCGGTAAAAATAGCACTAGAAAAAAGAAAGGAAGTTATTTCAAACATACTTTTGGGGTTAAATGAATCAAGTTATACGTTAATTATTTATAACACGATTTAATAAAAGTTTGTTCCAATTCGTAGATTATGATTCGTTAATGTAAACAAACAAACTCAAACTTAACACTATTAAACTCTTTAACTCGTGAATAAGTTCTTAAAAGACTCATGAACATGTTTGTAAGATATAACATTAATATTGGCATATAATTTTTTTTAACTTTTACTAATGATAAATAAATAAAAGTATAATTATATATGTTTTATAATTAAATTATAAAATTTGGAAAATATATTATATTCATTTTGTTAATAAGATGATGAAAATATAATTTATTATAAAAATTTATTGAGTTCATTAAGACTCGATTAAACTTGTAAACTTTAATTATATTCGATAAATTAAATTCGAATTCATTCATTAACTAAACAAACTAAACTTTAACATTCAATAATTTGGTTACACCCCTACGCATAAATGCCAACAATAATATCAAGATATCATTTACCAAAAAAAGAATAGAAAAAATTGTGTGTATATATATACTACGTGTGTGTGAGGACATAACAAGAATAAAATTTTCTCACCACAAAAGTTAAAACAAACCAGATGAGATCTTTTACATCTAGTTGGTACGTCACGTGTTAGAGAATTTGTTAACTAAACAATATTTAAATTATAATATTAATATAAATACATCTTTTTACTCTTGGGTATAAATAGCGTTAGAAAAAAGAAAAAGTCATTTGCAATACAATTTTATATTTTACATAATTTATAATATATATATATATATATATATATATTTTAGAATTGAACATAGTGCCGAATTGAACATAGAATTACTATTTTTTAGAAATTAAACTTTATTAGTACTTTAAAAAATTAATTGTTTTAAATTTATGAAAATAGTTATAATAAATGTAGCAGCTAGATTTCGATTACGTACAAGGTCAGATCTGAGTGCATGAATATAATAAAAATAAATTTCAAATTCATAACTACTGCAATCATACTCATTCTATTACCAATTCTATTTGAACTCATTTGATTCTATTACCAATTCTATTTGAACTCATTTGAGTCAATTAATATAACTATTGATTTAAGGCTCGGGCATAATGGTAATTAAATGCAACCAGGATTCAGTAGTTCACAATAGAAATAAAAAATGACTTTGCAGGCAGTCGTCAATTTAATTAAGGAATTTCTAAAATAAAATAAAAATGAAATCACTTTATAATTATGACTAATAGATTCGTTATTTTTTTTTCATTAATTGTATTGTAGATTCGTTTTTTTTTTTTAATTAATTGTATTGAAAAGTTGTTCAAGATTTTATACGCATATACCGCAGTCGGCTGACAGAAGATCCATCTTCTTTAAGATGAATGAAGAAGATGAAGAGGAGATGAAGTTCTCGGCGAAGGACATCCCTCTACATTCAACATTTCCACCGAGGGAATATCTTCGAGCCAAGTTCTCAGCGAAGGACATCCATCTACATTCAACATTTCCGCCAAGGGAATGTCTTCGAGCCAGCCAAGGAAATGTCTTCAAGCCAACTCCTTGCATACGGTGATGACATTTCTGAGGAAATGTGGAACCTCTTCAAGTAGAGAGAGTTTAGGGCCGAAGTCAAGAAAAGTGAGTTTGAATTTATCATAATATCTATGCACAAATTCTCCTGTGCACTTGGTTCGGGTCGACTCGACCCGGATCCAGCGAATTTCTTTTTTTCCATCGAATTTCTTTTGTTTTTTTTTTTTTATAAATTTCATGTCTTGACTTTTATGTACAATTTTGGTGATCTTTATATACAAATATTGTGACATTTATGTATAAATGTTGTGATATTTATGCATTGTAACTTAGAAAAAAAAAAGAATTTCAGCAAAATTTGTACATAAATACATTTATGTGATATTCATGTAACTCTTATGTATATGAATATTTGTACATAAAGGTCACATGAATATACATAAAGGTCACATGAATATATATAAGGATCATATGAATAGTATCCATGTACAAATTTTGCTAAAATTCTTCATTTTTTTCTAAGTTATTGAATATAAAGGTCACAAAATTTGTATATAAAGGTTTTGGCCTAAAAAGTTTAAAAAAAAAGTGCGCAGATCGAGTCGACCCAGATTGTATGTACACCAAATGTACAGGAGACTTACTCTATCTATGCATACCACACTGAAACTTTTTTCATAATAACTATGCATACCAAATTGAAAAAACAAAATCGGGAGTTATGACAAATGTACAAAACCATCATAAGGGGAAATGGAAAAGAATCAGGAGTTATGACAAATGCACAAAACCATCATAAGGGAAAAAGGAAAAAGGGTAACAATTTATTATTATATTCCCAAATTATATGTATACTAAGTGTACAGGAGACTTACTCTATCTATGCATACCATACTGAAACTTTTTTCACAATAACTATGCATACCAAATTGAAAAAACAAAATCGGGAGTTATGACAAATGCACAAAACCATCATAAGGGAAAAAGGAAAAGAATCGGGAGTTATGACAAATGCACAAAACCATGGGAAAAAGGAAAAAGGGTAACAATTTATTATTATATAGATCTAATTTTTATGCTTGGTGCATGGGAAAATTTATTTAAATATTTATGATTTAGATCGAGTTAAATCCTTTTTTTTTATTCATTTTTTTTTCTTTTTATATTTTGTTTTTCCATTAATTTCCTTTTTTATTATTTTGTTTTATGTACTTTAACTATATATAATTAAAATATTAAATAATATCATGATTTATTTAAATAATAATAAAAATTATGAATAACTATATATTATACGTATTATTAAAATTACATGTAATAATTAAAATTTGAGATATATTTTTACTGTGATAAAATAAACATAAACATTCAATTTTTTTGTACTAAACTGAATGACAATGAAATAAAATTATTGATAAAATTAAATTGAAAAAATTGTTGATAATTAAAAACAAGAGATACAATATTTTCTTTATAAAACTAAACCAAAATAAAAAGAAATTGTAAAGGGAAATAATGAAAGAAATTATAATTGTGAATAATGAGGAATGAGACAAGTGAATTATTTATAGAAGAAATTATAAAAAATGATATATATCGACATATTGATATTGCAAATGATATGGTAATTGATATTGATATCGATATTTTATATATTGATTTATGCATATCACAATCAATATAATAAGTTAAATATTTATATATAAATATTACAATTGATATGATTGATATCGATAATATCAACAATATTTAAGAAAATTAAATATTGATATATAGATATTTCAATTTATATGATTGATGTCAGTAATGTTAATTTATATACATGGTAACTAATATGAACAACCTAAGAAAGAATGATGTTTGAGCAACTCAATTTTCAGAGTTTATGACAAAACAATCAGGAGTTGTCATATCCAGCCAGATTCCGTCTGAGAAAAGAAAACCTTTATGTTATCGCACCGGAGAAAAGAAGAATTCCGTGTCTGAGAAAAGAAAACCTTTATGTTATCCACCGGAGAAAAGAAGGATTCCGTTCAAAAAAGAAAACCTTTATATTATTGCACTAGAGAAAAGAAAACCAGTTTCTAATTCATTGTTGATGAATTTTATGTTATCGCATGTTTCCAATTCATTTTTGATAAATTATATGTTATCGCCTGTTTCTAATTCATCCAATGTACTCTTTAATTATGCTAACATACAATCAATGATGAAAATATATTCGATATATTTTCGATATTTTCATTTTTTTTATATGGTCGATATAGATATTTTTATTTTTTCATTCAATATTTTCATATGATCGATATATTCTCGATATTTGAATATATCGTTGATATTTTCATATGGTCGATATATTCTCGATATTTGAATATATCCTCGATATTTCTATTTTTTCATTCGATATTTTCATTTTTTCATATGATCGATATATTCTCGATATTAGAATATATCCTCGATATTAGTAGTAGTTGGTAAAATATATTATTATTTCTTTAATATTTAAAGATGATATAATTCGATTATTATATTATTAAGGTTCATACTCATATATTAATAAATTTATAAAATGAATATAAATAAAATGTTATAAATTTTAAAAAGTTGATATTTAAATTTTATGAATAAATATATTATATTATATTTATGTATGTATCTATAAATTGTAATTTTCAATTATTACTATTACTAAATGTTGAGCACTATATTGTAGGATACGGCTACCTGAAAAGGAGATGTTGAGCACTATATTGTAGGATACGGCTACATGAAAAGGAGATGTTGAACACTATGTTGTAGGATACGGCTAAGGCTACATGAAATTCATCCGTACCGCAGCTAAGGAGATGTTGAGCACATATAATGATGTTGTAGGATATGGCTACATGAAATTCACCTATACCTCATCCGTACCGCAGCTAAGGAGATGTTGAGCACATATAATGATGTTGTAGGATATGGCTACATGAAATTCACCTATACCGCAGCTAAGGAGATGTTGAGCACATATAATGATGTTGTAGGATATGGCTACATGAAATTCACCTATACCGCAACTAAGGAGATGTTGAGCACATATAATGATGTTGTAGGATATGGCTACATGAAATTCACCTATACCGCAGCTAATGATGTTGTAGGATATGGTTACATGAAATTCACCTGTACCGCAGCTAAGTTGAGCACATATAATGATGTTGTAGGATACGGCTACATGAAATTCACTCGTCATAGTGCAGCTAAGGAGATGTTGAGCACATATGATGACACTGTTATGCCAAAATCACTGGTCATCATCATCGATAATGTGATCGAAGGTTCAAATGGTCAACATCAATAATGAGATCAATCATGATGACACAGTTATGCCAAAATCATTGGTCATCATCGATAATGAGATCGAATGTTCAAATGGTCAACATCAATAATGAGATCAATCATGAGGTCATCATCGATAATGAGATCGAAGTTTCAAATGATCAACATCGATAATGAGATCAATCATGAGGTCAACATCGATAATGAGATCGATTCTCATTATCGATTCTGATTCGGAAACTGATGTATAAATCGAATGTTATCCAAAGATTGAGTCTAACCAGTCCAATATAATTAGAATTAATAATTTTCTTTTATTATGTTACTTTGAAATTATAAATTTCTTTTTTTTAAATTGATGTAGATCATTGTTAAAAATGTAATTACATCAAATATTGCATCATTTACTCGGCCCATTAATAATATTAATTATTGTAATTGATATGAGAGGGATAATGAGCTATAAATAAGTTTTTGAATGAGATAGTAATACTTGAACTCGATTAAAAAAATCGATTTTAACTTTGAACACATTATTAATATTTGGTTAGATAGAATCACGAGCTTAATTGAGCATGTGTTGAATTTATTATTACAAGCTTGATAGCTCATTTATTTATAATAATAATTTTTAAATTTCTATTTCAAATTAGGAATTAAGATTATTTGTGTTGAAGCTCGAGCTTTGTCAATATTATATTATTCATATTTATTGGGAAGTATACAATTGTTGAATAACTGTTGTTCGAGATAATAATGCTTAATAATATTTACAAGCAACAATTCTTGAATATACCGATTGGGAAAAATCATATGTTCTAATTGAGAGTTGACCTCAATTGAGTGGTGTACTGTCTCTTTCAACTTAATTAAACAAGACATAAATCAATAAAACTAAACATAATAAAATACGATATTAAAAAACAATATGTTATACTAGATCTCAATTGCATCGTGGAATAGTAGTGTTCCAATGAGATATATCCCTAATTTTAGACAAAATCAAGAATAAGAAATTGGTAATTAAAAACATTTCATAACTCATACAACATTTCATCAAGAATCTTCTTAGGCTTACGAACAAGAATAGGGTAAGAGTTCTCTCACTCGTGCTTAACGACTATATTAGCCAACGTGTCAACCTAATACATAACAACTATTCCATGTCAAATCTTGTAATAAGGGATGTGGATAGTACATGTTAGAATGTTAGGTTGATATAAACACAGTTTCAACTTCAATGTACTGACATAAATGTCTTATGCTTATCCACTTGATCTCTTCATAAGGCTGATCATATAACTCTTCTCTTAGTTATAACAACATTTGTTAGTCAATGAAATCCCTGTTTGATAGTTCAATGGCTAACCTAGATGCATTGGAAGAAAAGATGGAAGAAGCCAGAACTCAGGAGGCTTTCTTTCTTTTTTTTTTTTTTTAAATGTCAAACTATGTTTTTATTATTGAAACCACCCAACAACATGACACAAAGAGGTTTGGTGGAGGAGACCTAAACATAAAAAATATATATTAAACTTAATGTAAAATTTAAAATTTAAATATAATATGTTTATTTATTTTTTGCATTTTGTTTGAATGAATATTTATTTTTAAATTGTAAAATTCTGAATTTTCGAAACCCAAAAAAGTTGTTCCGTTATACTAGAATTTCTGAATTGATTTGACGAAATAGTTTATTTTAAATTTTACAGATTAATATTTAAAATATTATGTAATTTCTTGATATTGTTGTCGGAATTCGGCTGCCATGTCGGATTTTTCAGCAACCACGTTAGTAATTATGAAAATTTCGATCAAAATGGATTGAAATTGAATTTTTTTTTTTTTTTAACATGGAATACAAAACTGAAAAACGGATATATGATTGTTAAAAAGTAAAAACTGAAAGTATTTCTTTAATTTTAAAATTGGCAATTTAAGTCATACGATTCAGTCTAGTCTGATTGAATCCGATTGGATGGATTAGGGGATGTTGATAGATTGGATCAAACCAACCCAACTAATCATCATTACTACCTAAAGTTGTTTTTAATGTTGATTAATGCGAACCAATAAATCATTTATGATCATTGTATACCAATATCTCTTCGAATTGATCGATTGACATTTCAATAATCTCAAGTCCATACTATATCTTGAGCCATTGAAGATATATCATGCAATTCAAGATACTTTCATGGTAATTGGGCTCAAACATATAGGCTAAATTATATCTTGAAAATGAACCAGCCCACCCTTATTCCTGAGAGCTGTCCATGGGCTTTTGGCCCAATCTAAATACAAGCAAATGTGTGCTAGCCTATAATCCAACCATCTTCATAGTTCGTCACAAAGTATTTATATAAAACAATGAATTAATATACATACACGCTAATTTTGATTTAGCCTCTAAAATTAAATTTAATGGAATGAAATGAAGTATTATTTAATTGAGTTAATTATATATCTATTTTGGACTTGCATTAGAATATCAAAACATTATCGATTTTTTTCAAAAAACTTAAAATTAATCCGTTACCAATGGGACTACTTAGTCAATGACTAATTAAAATGCGAAAAGACACACAATATTATAATGAACACTTTAATAAATTGAAAGTGAAAAATGTTGTGTGCTTTGAAAGGACAAAGCATTGGGGCCATTTTTTATCTACTCATGAAGTTGAATAATTTGGCTTTCTCATGGACATTTTCAATCTTTTTATATAAGATCATATTTTAATTAACTCGTATGTTGTTATATTAATTAGCATATTATATATAGTATATAATAATATTTGGATCATAACATTCTCCTATTATATAATAAAATTATTGTTCTGGACATGTGTCATTTATGCATATTAATAAATTTCTGCCTAAATTAATTATCAGTTTGTTCTTAATTATTAATATTTATTTCAAATATCCCACTTAAGAATTATATAACTTGAATAATTATATATTTATCATGTGATATTTTATTAGTTTATATCCTTCCGTCATATAAGGTAATAATCGTTGGGAATATCTGTTACTCAAGTATAAAACTTCCCATATAAACTATTAGTATATATTTCCTTAATTATTTATTATTACTAGTTATTTTAAATGTCCCTCTTAAGAATTATAAAAAGTGATTAATCATATATTTATTGTGATATATATATATATATATACAAAACAGTTATTATAGATTATGTATATGAAATGATAATTACTAATTAACACGTAAATAGTACTAAAGACAAGATAAACCATCATTGAATTTAAGACTATAAATTTTTGCACTTTTCTAGCTGCCCATTTTTCCAAGTTTGGCAAATAGATTAATTAAATGCCAAATTAAATCAAATCAATTGTCCTTTCGTGAAGAGTTCTTTCTATTAAGTAGCCAATCGGCATTCACTATTCATTAATAAAAATATAGTAATATTAATTAATAAAATAAAATTTTCCCAATTCAATACAAAATTGAACACATAATTAACCATGAAGAGATAAATTTCATAGACCCAATTTATAGATTAATTAGTTTTCAATTTTAGATCAGAATTTTAAAGTTTTTCAATAAGAGGTTCAATTTAACAGTTTTTCTCAATTCAAGGCCTGAAATTTAGATTGAGTTCTCAATTCAAGACAAAATTTCATTTTTTTTTATTTATATCTATAAATTTATTTATATTTCAATATGTATTCATATTTTGAATAAATTAAGTCAAGTTAGTGTGTTTTAAGAACAATTTTCATCCGACTTATCTTAATTTATATGAAAAAAAGAAAGAAAGAAATATAATTAATTTAATTCATAAAATATAATTTATATTAAATATTAAAATCAATTTTCTATACTTTTATATCATAAAATTAAGAAAATAAAAGAATCTTAATTTTTTAATATATAAATTAATATATATATATATATAAATTAATACAAATCCGATGAAGATAGTTCTAAAATTGCACGAACTTATCTTAATTTATCTAAACTATAAATACTTATTAAAATACAAATGAATTATAAATATAAAAAAAATGAAATTTTGTCTTGAATTGAGAACTCAATCTAAATTTCAAGCCTTAAATTGAGAAAAAATATTAAATTGAGTTCCTTATTGAGAAATTTTAAAATTTAGGTTTAAAATTAAAACTAATTTATAAATTGGGTCTTGTTAAGAAATTTATCCTAACCTGAAGTGTAAACAAAGTGAGGTTTGAGAATTTATGGATTGAGAATCAAAATCCATTCAATTAACATATATTTCATAGATCAACTTGAAATTCATTAATAAACTGTTGACGGAAACAATTAAGAAATTAGATTCAAATCGAATTACAGAACGTCTCTATGTAAAAATAAACTAAAATTCTGATTATTGTCACACTAACACATCATAATTATTATAGAAATCAAATTAGACTCAAAAAAATTGATCAACAACATAACTACTAAAGAATCCCATCAATTCTTTCATAAATTAAAAATGAAAATCAAAACTTTAATCACCTGTAAAAGAACGATCACTTCAATTCATAAATGGCTAGTAACCATCACCACTAGAAACTGCAGGGAGATCGATTAAGATCAATATCCAAAGTTTCACCGTTTCTTGAAAATTGCTCAACAGTCCCTACACTAGCTGAAATTGTAGATGAGCCACTAAAATGTGTTCTTTTATGCCCTCCAAGTGCCTGCCCTGATGCAAAAACCCTATTACAAAAAGGGCACTCATGAAGCTTCTCCACCACCGCTGCCACCACCGGAGCCACCACCTCATTGACTTTGACCACCACCGCCGCCTCGTTGACTTTGACTTTCTTGTGGCTTGACCTATGGCCACCAAGAGCTTGGTATGACCTAAAACACTTGTCACATGATTCACATCTATAGTACTTCCTCTCTCTAACCCTAGCATTAATCTTCTTCTCTCTCCTCCATTTGTGATCTCTTGATAACATCATTAAGCAATAAGCAACATCTTCTTCATTCATGATCATATCAAATTCGTTTGAGAAAAAAACCCTAGATTTTCTGACCGTTTTTGAAGGTCTTCTGGTTAAGGGTTTGTTTGATCTTGATGATTGATCAAGAACAATGGAGAGTTCTTGATCCAAGAAAAACGAACCCTTTTTTCGATTTTCTTGATCTTCTTCTGATGATGATGAATATGAATGAATTGATTGAAATTCATCACTGTCTTGAGAATCTTCATCAGATGTTGTGATTTGATTCATCATGTGAGATCTCATATGGCCACCAAGTGCTCTACCATTTGCAAATTGTTTGCTACAAAGCTTGCATCGATGCCTCTTCATACCAGATAATTAAATTGTTACAAAATAAGAAAAGATATAACTTTTTTTCACACAGTTAGAGTGTTTGAAGACTGTATGGAATATATGAGTAGGTGAATAATGTACTATTATATATATATATGGAGAGAGAGAGAGAGAGAGAGAGATAGATTTTCTAAAATAATTTTATGGACAAGATTATGAATTATAATTGAAGTTATATTCCTAATTTTCTTTAAAACGGCAAGAAGCAGTAATTAATGGGGAAAACTTAATTAAAGCACAATGCTTGTAACATGCAAGTTTTGCATTAATTCCGTCCAATAATTATATTTCCTATAATGCCCTTGGCTTATTTGTAGATGACACTTGGATAGTTGGATGTTATAAATGTTTTTCTAATTGTCTTGAAATATGGCTTAATGTGTTCACTATAATCAAAGATGAAAATATCGGTATCGGTAGATATATCGGTATCTTAATTTTACGAAAATATAGATGGATATATCGGTTTCGGTGGAAATATCGATCATTTTTTAAGAAATATGAAAATTTTGTAAAAAAAATTGAAAAATATATCTAGCAGCATGCATAATATTATAACTAACATTAATACATATATTAAACTTAAAATTTTAAATAAAATAATATATTTACAATAAATATAGAGATAAACTATATTATATGTTATATAATATATACATCATAATTCTTTTCTTAAATTCAAAAAAATTAACTAAACTTAATTAAATTATGAGAAAAGCCTAAATGCTAGTGTGTTAATTTATTTCAACAATTTAATTAAAATTGTTATTTGTTCTACTCATAGATAAAAATATGGATATAGAGCTTAAGTTTGATAGATATCTTTTAAATATATATATAAAAAAATTATAATAAAAAGGAAAAAAAAAGAAAATAAGGAAAACAAAAAAAAGAAAAAAAAAAGGAAAAAAAACACATATCATTACCTAATTGAAACGAAAAAAAAAACAAGAAAAAAAGGAAAAAACTAAAAGTTACTGTAGCGCTGGTCAAAGTCAAAATATCGTCGAAAATGATAAATCGGTGATATTTTAATGAAATATCGTGATATTTTTATAAAAATAAAACTGTGGGATATTCTAATTTCGGCCCTCCAATTTTCGCGATATTTCCACGATATTTCGTCGAAATATCACGATATTTTCTACTATGACTATTATGCAGTGAAGTTGGAATGGGAATTGAGGTGTGCTCTGAATTGACATTTCTGTGTATTTACGCATGAACCTGCAAATCAAATCGATTTGTTTGATGTTTGATTCAAGATCATATAATGTTCGTGTTTAATTGATTAAATATAAGAAAAATGTTTAAACATATTTTTACATTTGGTAATCGAAAGTCTGAGAGTGAGCTCGATAATTTAAAAAAAAATAAAAATGTCAAATTACTTAGTTCAATTCATGTTCAACTTGATCAAACACATGTACACAAACAATCTTAATATCTTAGTCATCATAAACATATTAATATATGAGTTCATTATACATCATTATCCACAGAAGCATTTTATCATTTTCATATATATATATATATATATATATATATATATATATATTGTTGAACAATAAACATCGCTAGGGCAATTTTGGGAAAACAAAAGGATACAGTATTGTTTTCAGAAGTATCTAAATAAAGGGAAAATCCCACTTTTGAAATTTGATGTGATACGTGGTCTAATTACTGAAAGATATTAAAGATATCACTAATTTTTGGTCAACTTTCAATTACAAAATGAAATTTTTTTATTTGGATCAGACCCACAATGTTGACATTAGCTTTCAAAAATTCAATTAAAACGTCGATTTCTTTCATGACATTTGATTCTAACAACATCTCGATGAGACTCTCAATCTACCATTAACTTTATCGTGTGTCACAATTACCATCAAGGATGGAAGCTGGTGCAAAAATCTAACTTACATCCTCGATTCACAACAATGGTGGCACCAAATTTCAAATTCATTGTGGATTTGGGATAACCTCATTGTTCAGAGACGTTCAATAATGATGAACAGATGGTAATATCATAAGTAGATCCTAGAAAATGAAATTCATGTTGTCATGACCAATATTATTACACATAAAAGTTCATGTTTGTAATTGAAATTTGACTTCATCTATTGTATTGTATGTAATTAACCCAAGATAAATTCTCCTCTGCACCAGGTACAATTAGATCCGTGCAATCCGGGTCGACCAGACCCGAATCCAGCGATTTTTTTTTTTAATAAATTTTATACCTTGATCTTTATGTACAATTTTGGTGAACTTTATGTACAAATGTTGTGACTTTTATGTATAAATTTGTACATAAATAAATATCTTTATGTGATATTCATGTAACCCTTATGTATATTTCATGTGACTTTTATGTACAAATATTCATACATTTATGCATATGAATATATATAAGGGTCATATGAATATAATATAAAGGTATCCATATACAAATTTTGCTAAAATTCTTCATTTTTTTCTAAGTTATTGAATATAAAAGTCACAAAATTTATACATAAAGATCACAGAATTTGTATATAAATGTTTTAGCCTGAAAACTAAAAAAATAAAAAAATAAAATAAAAATGTGCGAATCCGGATCGATCCAGATTGTATGTATACCAAATGTACAGGAGACTTACTCTTCACCCAATTAATGATTAAATGTCATTTGTCTATGAAAAAGCTTTAAAACTTATGTAATTTTCCAACCAATCACTGAGTAATTTAATTTATACTCACTCATTTTTCCCATATCATTAATTCTATATTATCATATTTTAAATTCAATGGGAACATATATATTGACATTTAATGTTACACATTAATAAGGTACATTAAGTATTAATATCATCATTTTATACTTATAACTATACAAATTAAATGTTTTCTTAATTTCTATTAAAGATTTTTAGCCGATAATTATTTTGAAACAAAGAAAGTTGTAGGTTAAATAAGTGTGGACATATTATTTTATTTTTGAGGAAAAATATACGTGGACATAAATATCCATGTATTAGGGTGAAATGGTTAACTGGGTCCCTATATTTATACTTGATTTCAACATCTCATAATTGTAGTAATTAGTCTTAATTAGTCTTTTAATAACATGAACGACTCTTTCATTAAGCCAACAGTTAAAAGGCTGATTTCGGAATTTGATGGATTTGACTTGCTGCTTTAATAAGTATCATTTTTTTATATATATTTATTGCTAAACAAATATATAAAGCAGTTGACATATCATATTTTAAATTAATAATACAAAGGTATAACACTTATAAAATTATTTTACAAATTTATTTTATTAAACGAGTCATAATCTATAAATTATACAAGAAAGTTTGATTTATAAAATAAATTTATATAATAATAAAAATGATATGAATAACATTTTAATTTTACAATTTTATTATATAATTATAAATTATATATATTATCATAATAAATAATAAATTGTACGGGTTATACTAATTTATATAATAAGTTTGTAGTGAAATTTCATGTCAAAAGTAATATATATGAGATACTACATATTTTTCTTGACTAATAAATTGTTTCATTGAACAAGGAAACGAGTGAAATGTGCACACTTTCCAATGCCTTAAATTTCTTTCACTCATTATTTCCAATTTCGTATAAGTGAAAAATGCAAAACATAATTTAAAATAAATATATTTAATTGGGTTTCAATAATCAATATATTTAAGAGCATTCTTATGATTTATGAAAAATAAAATAGAACTCTTGTTAAATATTATCACATATTTAATTAAACAAGATTGGTCAATTCATACGTCGGAGACTGATGTTTTACTATAAGTTAGTGTTCGATCATAGAGATTTCTCTCATAAAATTATATTCATGTGAACTCACAAAGTTTAATGATAAATTGTGAAAAAAAGGTGTTTCAATAATAAGTGTACAAATGACTATTTGTTTAGGTGTGTAAATGAGATTATACAATTATTGAGCTATTTGGAATCGATTAGAAAAAAAGTCAAATTCGGCTTGAAAAAAATTGAGTCGAGCTCGAGCTACTTGAATAGCTTTCAATCTCGAGCCCGCACTTAACACTCACCTTGACAAGCTTGTGAATCTAATCGAGTATAACGTAATATATATTAAATTTACATTTTTGTCCTTAATAATTTAATTTTTTGTATTAAAATTTTCATTTTTAAATTTTGTATAAATATTTTTTAAGCAACGAATTGAGCCAAATCGAAACTTATCAAATTATTTATTAAATCGATCTTAAATATTAAAAAGATAAACTCGATGGAGTTGAAATCGAGCTCCAACACAACAGTACTCAAACCCGTTCACACCCCTTTAATTGTTTGAATGAATATGTGTCCTTATCCTAGTATCAACAGTTTGAAATAATGGGCCGAGCCTATTAATCGGCGTGGGCCCTTAAAAGTTTTAAAACCAGTTATCAAATTGGGATCTATGCATCAGCCCAATTTGCTTTCTGTACTTACAAAAAGTCGACCCAAATCCAGATAGTATATCCTTTTAAGGCCCATTTCATAAATAATGGGTTTGGACACAACGCTACAATTTTTTATTTCCTCTTTTCCTCCTAAATAGGATTGGAAATGAATCAGATTGAATAGAATAAAGTATTATTTAAATTGTTTGTTTTATTATCTCTACGAAGAAAATGTGTTTGAATTCTTTTTTAGCCCTAAACTAGCTAAGCTAAGTACGTACGCAATAGCGCGGGTTCCTGAATAGCCTAGATTCTCCTGTCGAGAGTCATTTTAAAAATCATTCCTAAACTCTTTCGACTGAATATAATAAAGCCTATAAAACAACGAAGTCTATCTATCTGTCTAGCTTTGGTAGATTTCCCCCAATGCAATCAATAAAATAGCAAACTTAGCATAACCTAATACCAAAGGGTAAGCGTACCGGATTAATAGATCCATCGTACTCTTTGATTGCTTTATATGAAGTCGCACCGGCATAGAGATTTTGATATCGATAGGATAATTTTAGATTATCAGTTAAATTGAGTTTGACTAAGCTTTAAACAAGCAAAACACCGTAATACATTTCAAGTAAATTAATATTTTCACTTATTTTTATAGTTCCTTTATTCATTGAGTTTGTTGTATGGATCTACAACGCGGATTGGATCAGGTGGAATCCGATTCGAATCCATATAATTTTTTAATTTTTTTATTATTTTAGTCATATATTCATATTATGTTAAACATACCTTTATCTAATACTTTAACTTAAAAAATAAACCTTAATTCCAGCAAAACAACCCTAATTTGTACATATATACTTTTATGTGATATTACGTATACCGTTAAATAATATTAGTCATACCTTTATATAATACATAAAGATATAACTAACATAATTAAAAGGTATGTTTAACATAACATAAAAATCCTAAAGGTATGCTTAACATAACATAAAATCATAAATTTATACTTAACATAACATAAATGTATGCTTGATATAATACAAAAGCCTTGAAAGATATGTTTAACATAATATAAATGTATGTTTAACACAATATAAAAATAAAGTAACTTGAGAGAATTTTAATAGGTTTGAGCGCACTCTCCCAAACATATGAGGACACGTACGAATACATGAGGACGCATAGAGCAGCATATGGATTTAATCGAATCAGTTGCAAAAATCTAGATTCATGCATTAATTACATAAAAGTTTTTGTATTATTCATTAGATGGAGCTCAAATCAAACTTATCATTTCATCAAAAATATATCCAAACAATTTGAGTTTTAATATAAATCAAGTATTTGTACTTCTTAACTATAAGTCTATTTACCACGTGTTAAAGGTCCTGACAATTAAAATTGTGTCAAATTTTCAATTAATTAAAATTTCAAAATTAAAAACGCCTCATCTCTATAGTGACTTTTCTAAGGTCTTCACAAATATTTAATCATCTATATTTACATTAAAATTGACCCGACAAATAAATCTAACATCGAATTCTGTATTAGAACTATATCTTTTTGTGCAGCCAAATTTCGACACAAAACACTGATTTCTTGCAACTTATTGTAATTGTCAAAATATTATTTATATTTTACGTTGTGACTCCATAAATAATTCTAATATTGGACTACTAATGAATATCTTATAGAGGTTGAATTTAATCTTATATATATATATATATATATATATATATAGAACTTAAAAGTGAAATAGTTGATAAGGATCAAAGAGATAAGATTCTTCCTTTTTCTTTTCTTTTCTTTTTAAGAAAAAGTTCGTGGTGCGTTAACTGAACAAGCGTTTCTTCATTTTCCAATCATTTGTGACCCCATCTTATCAACTTTTGGTTGCATATAATTATGAGTTATTACATCATTTTCACATGTGACCATTCTTACAAGAGATAAGTGTTTGTAAATGTTTTAGCATTTAATATCACGTTAGTGCAATATAATTTGTGTGAGCCCGTTTGGCAAATAGATGAATTAATTCATAATTTATAAAATATTTTTTTATTTGAAAATAAATATTGTTTAAAGTTTGTATAGAAGATGATCGAAAAATCTGATCTATCTTTATCTAAGTATATTATTATGAAATTCTTTTATAGTTTCTTTTAAAACTCTTTTAAGACATTTAATTTAGTAGAAGTAAATGTTAGTATTTTTGGTAGATTATAGGTAAATATGTTTTCAAATCATATAATAATACTTATTTTAGGATGATTGTTTTATAATTGAAATGATATTTATTTTAGAATGAAGGGAATATTGATTTGTGAAAATAAGATTGAGTTGGAGTAATTTGATTTCATCCTACATTGATGAGATGATATAAGCTATAATTGTGATCAGTTTAAATTTGACTTAATTAAAATATAATTAAAAAAATTTAAGAAATATATGCAGCATAGTTTGGTGTGTCAGTTCTCATAAAAAATGGAACATGGAATGTTTGCTTAAAGGCAATAATTATAGAAGTGATTAGTCATTTCATTGTCAACTCAAACAAATTAAATAATTTATGCTACAAAAAGTAGTATAGTATTTTATGTGGCAGGAATTTTCAACTCCAAAAAGATAAATATCAAACTATATAATAACAAATATGATATATATTTTCCTTATAATTTTTTTTAAACTATGATAATTTAAATTTAGTAAATTAAAAAAATAAATGTGAACCATGTAGAGGAGCTACCATAAATGAGTTTTTTTTTTTATTAAAGAAAACAATTTTTATATAAGCAGTCTTACAAATAAAATTCCACAACTCAATCATTATTTTGAGACGTATGGATTTTAGATTTTAAGTTAACCCATAACTTTTGAGGATCTTTGATTGTCATGTCTAAGAAATTGAATAATAATTATTTGTATATTGCAAATAAAGTCAAGAATTAATATAAAGAAATACTTTTCAAATAGTAATTGGCTCTGATAATTGGTAGTGTGGACCTCATTTCAATAAGATCTTCCAATAATTAAGTTTGGAAATAGAAAGTTGTTGATACATCAAGACCTCATTGTCTAAAATCTGAGAGCAATGATGTTTATTTTTCTTTTTTCTTTTTTGAAAAATTATTATTCATAAAAAACTGTCATGGCTTTAAAAAAAAAAAATCAACAAAAATAAAGAAAAATCTTGTGAGCTATATATGATTTTAAGAAATTAATCGGTTGTATATCGAATTAGAGTGTGACAGTTTTTATTCTTTGGAGCTCGGTTAAAAGTTTTACAAGTAAATTATATGCTACTTTTTTTCATAACATTGATAAATAAATAGGTTATTTCTGTCATTAATTTCATCACTACTCAATAAAAAAGTCAAAATGACGATCGATTCTAGTGATCGAATTTTTCATCTTTGTAATGGAAATTCTGTCATAAATGTAGCTACGGAATAAAATCCCTCACTAACATTTAGTGATAAAGCTCCTTTAGACAAAATATTTCCGTCACAAATCCATCACTAATACATGTTAGTGACAAAATTGTTGGTTTTAGTGACGGATTATTCCGTCACTGTCGGAAAGTTTTCTTGTAGTGCAATCTGATTAAATTATCATAAAAAAAAAATATTAGAAGGTTGAGTTAATGATGAGTTACGTTATACTCATGTAACACGAGCTAATCCACAATTTACATATAAATTTGTGAAAAATAGATTCCACATATAAAATTTATGAAAATGAGATCAGTTCGTAGATGGTGGTGCTTCACCTGACGAAATTGCATTTATGAGACCGCCTTAAATTATAGATTGAAATAAGAAATAAAATAATAATTAAAAAGAACTTACTTAATTAGGAACATTTTGAAAACAACAATTTAACATACAACATAAATGATAAAATTTCACACTTGTACATACATAAGTCAAAAAAAAGGTAACTAATTAAGCATAATGCTCCAATTCAGCAGGAGATAACAATTTGAAAAAAAAATAATAATAATAAATACATGTTGAAGCCCTTTTATTATTATTTTAAGATATTAATTTCCAAAATCAATTCTTAGAGCCAGAACCTGCAGAGGGCTGCTGGAATTGCTGGTACAAAGCTGCCAACTTGGTATAACCATCCACTGTCATAGGCTGCATTCACACATATGACTCAAATTAATACCAACCATTTATAAAATTTTAATAATTTTTTTATTTAATTTAATATGATATCTCATATTTTAGTTTTTATACTCACTTGAGGATGAGATTGGCTGGCTAAAAATGTCGATAGTACGTCTGGCATAATCGGTTGTACGTGCATACGATCGCCGCCTTGAATATCCCACGGCATGTAGCCGGCATTGGTGGCGGCCGTCGTCGGAATGATGGGCGGCGTTATGGTGGGGCGGCCCATGTCCATGACTCCCATTGTACCCATGCCCATGGCTTGGGCCATCATGTTCATATGAAGTTGTTGTTGCATGTATGACATCATCATGTTTGGCATGTTCATCCTACCCATCATGTGTACTTGTGCTTGAAGTTGTTTGAGGTATTCTATCACTTCATCCAACATCGAGGCTTTGTCTGTCTGGAAAAATTTATATGTAACTCGATATTTTAGCAATTGATTGTGGAAATTTTATAAAATAAATATCCAGAATTTATCAGCGTAGTGATTAGAGTTGTAGAATTAGGTTTTTGTTTAATTTTTTATAACAAACCTAAAATTATCTATAGCAAATTTATGCCTAGCTAGTACAAAAATCAAGATGGCTGCAAAGTTGTGAATTTTTTATTTTTTTTTTTAACTTTTATTGGCAACCTGTATAAGATTATATTTTCTAAAACGACAATAAGTTACAAGTTAGGTATCTTTTTAGAATATAGAAAATACGAAATTGGAGTATAGCATCTACAAAACTGAAAACAATGTGTATGCTACATTAGGGGAAGTAAAAATGACTGATTTGGGGACAACCACATAAATTAGTCCCTACATAGACTACGTATGTCCTTGTGGTAAGAAATAATTACATCAACTAACAATTGTGTGTCTATTACTTTGTCTCATTTCATGAGTCATGTGTGGACTAGATTCACTACTCTGGCCCTATTTTCAGAACATTGTCTATGGATAATATATGACTCTCTACTTTTAAACATTTATTCAATTCTTGAAATCTTCCTTAGCTGTAAGAGGCCCCCCCAACCCCCAAAAAAAATGTTTGACTTTTCAAGAATGTATAGTAGAGTGTATGTATAAAGGTAAATTGGCCCATGTCTTTAGATTTTTTCTATAATTAAGTGTGATGGGTATGTTATACTTATCAATAAAGCTTTTTTCTTTTTTAGTCATTTAAAAATAATTATAATAAAAACTTATATGAGATCGTCTCATGATTATATAATTTGCGAGTCGAAGCTCCAATTACCCACAACTCTAACTCATTTTCACTAGTCAATATTTATTTTGTGGATTATGGGTTGTGGATGGATCCATTTTACTGAATTAGATCTGTGACTCAGTCTCACAAAAGTTCTACTACGTTATGTGAGACCATTTCATGGATTTAATTTCGTGCGATGAATCAACTCACATCTCATAATCCATAAAAACACCGTTTTAACTTATGGAAAAAAAACTAATGAAGTGAATAATAAATACATTTAAGTCCTGCTCATAAATTTAATTGGATATATATGCTTTTATACCTTGCTGGAATTTGGGACCAATTTCTGCAATGTCTTCATCCTTTGATTAATTTTGTCTCTTCTTTTCTGGTAATAAGATAATACATTCCATTAGTCTAAATGCTCAAAAAAAAAGGAAAAAGAAGAAGAAGTTATTTCAGTAGATTTAAACAAGTTAAATTTAATCTTTTAATACAAAAGTAGAAATGCTTTCATTATATTGACATTTTTGTAAGTACATCTAAAAAATATTGTTCTTCTTGTTTCAAAAAATTATTATTCTTTTAGTGGAATATTTCTATAGCAATCGTGTGCTATATTCTAAAATATCCACTTCACACCACATATTATATTAATAATCACATGCAATTATTCACATAGTTGTATGATAATGATATAGAAGTTTGAAAATCAAAACAAGTTTTGAAGTCAAGAATTGGTATCATATTTTTTTATTTTTTATCAAAATCTCTAGATAAGGTACATCAAATCAAATTGAGTACGACGGTTGTGAAAAAACCGTCCTACTTACATAATTCATACGATAAGTCGACTCATAATTTATAAAACATTTAATTTATGTAAATTATATAATTTGAACTGTAGATAAGAGGAATTTATCTAGACGATCTCGTACAAGTTTTCGTGTAAATAAACATGAGAATTGAGATAGAAAATGAAAACATACTCTTTCGGATTGGTTATGAATAGCAGCAGCCCTACTTTTTGCTGAAATGAGGGATTTTCCACTTCCTTTTCTCTTGCTTTTCTCACTTGCCTCCCTCTTCTATCAAAATAAAAATAAAATCAGCCATATATTTTATTATTTTATCCATGTTTCATTATCATTGCATATCATATATTTAAATACACATTGACACACGTTTGTACACTTTTTTAAAAAATTGAAATAAAAAAATTCGAAGGATCAAATTATTAATTCCTCACGGGAAACGTACATAATATATGGTATAGTTTATGCTATCTTTAGTTAAATACATTTATTATCAAATATTTACTCATAAACAAATTCATTGATAATTTTTCTACTCATTTTATAGGATTAAATGTCTAGATGACCCTTAATTAATAATAAGTTTAACCTAAAATTGATAGAAAAAATTATCTTTTATCAGGAAATTTTGGAAAAACGAATAGTGATTTTACCCTAAAATAGATAGAAAAATTATTTATTATAAACATTGCGTAAAAAGAAAATCCTCTCATAAAATTGGGTAAATCAAAACTTTGCACCATATTATATATAATATATATGTATATAATTTTTCTACTACTTTTGAAATAATTTTGACCAAAATACATACCTGTGGTCTACTGTGACAGATGGAATCATGGTCGTCGCCGGAGGTCTTGGTGTCCTCCTTGCCGGAGCTGGTGTTCTCCGGCGACCACAGGGAGGTGGACGTCATCCCGGCGCCGCCGCCGAAGTCTCTCTCGCAGGAATCCAGAGTCACCTGGCGGCTGTCCCCGCCGGTGCCGCACGTGGCGCTCTCGCTCACGGCGGGGTTAGCTCGGCAACGGCACGGCCCCGCACGTGCGAAGAGGCCGCCGGTAGAGGCGCCGCTGCACGACCCCACCATGCACGTGCCGATGCCGGGCACGGAGTCCAGCACGTGCGAGCTCGAGTTCTCATGGACCTTATTAATGTCCTTTCTACGGATAGCACCGTTGTTGTTGCAGGGCACCAAGGCGTCCATGGTCATGGTGGCGCTGGCGGCGGGGTTGACGAAGGCGTGGTGGTGGTTGAACCACGGCACCAGCTCGTTGACCCCTCCGCCGTGCGCGGCGGACTTCGGGTGAGGGTCTCGGGTGGCTTGGTTGACGATTGACTCCAGTGTGCCGCCGGCGCGTGGCTTGTCCCACGTGGTCTGAGAGGCAGAGTCCTTGCCGACCACGCGCGGCGGCGGCGCTAAGCCATGCACGGCGAGCTGCCCGTTTTCCCATGTCAACTCCGTCACTTCGTAGTCCAATCTAGGTATCAACAAAAAAAATAATGTGCTGACAAATTAAAAATCAAATCTTTTAATTTATAATAAATTATGTAAAAATACAACATGATTAAAAAAATCAATCATCCACAACAATTGCTCGAAAAGTTAAGGATTAGTAATCTTGTATGGAAAACGAAGAGAAATTTTACGAGGGAGTTTCTGTAGTAGTGAACGAGTTGGAGGAATTCATGATGGTGAAATTGAAGGGAGCAAGACTATCGTCGAGTTCCCAACTCGGAACGCATTGACTCATCTTCGAGTCGGCTAAAGTTTGTAATGATTGATCACAACTTGCATGTCGAATTAGAAAAGAAAAGAGGGGGGGCAAGATTTCTGAGTTTTTGGTGTTGTTTTGTAGCAATAAAGAGGGAATTAATTTGTTTTTCCTTTGTGTTCAATATATGTGGATGTGGGCTTTTAAGAGATGTTGATTCTAAGGCATATTAATGATTCAAGGAGATAAGAAGAGGCATAATTCGAAAGGGAGTGCGAGTGTGTATGGTCCAGTAAAAGCTAGTATCTCATTGGACATTAGTAATGGGGAAAATTCTATAAATGCCCTTTTGACTTTGTATATTTGGTAATTGGTATTGATTGATTCGATTTTAAAAAAAAACTTATGATACGGTTTTATAGAGAGTTGTGAGATGAATTTTTATTATTCATAAATTAAATTTATTTTATAAATTTATATATAAATCATGAAATTTGGGACAATATCATATAGACGCTCACTCTTCACTTTTACATTATATTTAGAAATGCTTATGATATTGTATTTGAGTCACATAGAAAGAATAAGAGTTAAAATTAATTTGATATTATTACACATTTTTCAATGGTGTATTGATCATTCTTTTTGAAATTTTCTTGAACTCCATTATTGACATATTATCTGGTAAAAATATTATTGGAAAACTCGAAAATACAATTTACTTCAAAATATCAATTGAATGTGTCATATGTCAAAATGACTCTTATTCGAAATTAAATTATAACTTCAAGTCGATTTCATAATTCTCATTCAATTCCAACACAAATCAAACAAAAATCGTTTTAGGGTTATGCATTTTTTTTTCCGATTCAGTTCGAATCGAATGAAAATAATTAAATTGAACTAGCTAAGGTTATAATTTAATTTTAAAAGGGGTTATTTTGGTTATAATTCATGCATTTTAATTGATATTTGGAGGTAGATTGCGCTTTTGAATTTTTCAATAATTGTTCTTTTGCCAAAAATGTATCAAGATTGAATTAGGATAGCAACCAAAAAATTTCAAAAAGAATGAATAAGTATCATTAGATATATATATATATATATATATATTTTTTTTTTTTTTTTTTTGAATTTAGACGTCAATTGAAAATCAAATATGCAATAATTATTAAGATAGCAAATTGATATAATTAGCCCAACGAATAACTCAACCAATACAAATTTAATCAATTCGTTAACTTTTGATTAGTTTGAGGTCTAAACCACGAGCCTCATTGCATAGTAATATCCCATGTTTTATAAATATATAAATTACATTTAGGATGATTAGAATTCGAATTTGAATTATACAAAATTTTTAATTTTTTCTTTCCTTACTTTCACTTTCTCTAACTTAAAAAAAAAAAAAAAATTAGTTTGAGTTCCAAGGACAAGCATGTGCTTGCATAACATGTATATTACTCCCTCCGTCCCGCATCACTTTGCACACTAAATTGGGCACACTTTTTAAGAAAAAATAGATATTTGCTTTTTGGTTGAGGGTATAATGGTCAAATTAGACACAACTTTTAAGAAAAAGTTTGAATATTAAATGGTATTGTGTGAGAAAAAGTAATGGCATTCTTTGTAAATAAATGCGTATTGTGAGGGTGTTGATTATGTTAAAATTTGCCATTTTTTGGTGTGTAAAGTGTTTGGGAACAAACTAAAAAGGAAAGTGTGCAAAGTGTTAAGGGACAGAGGGAGTATATTTATATCTGAATGAAAAATTTATAACATCATACTAATATCTAAATTTGAGGTATCTAATAATGAGTTAGAGCCCAACAATTATATCAGAATCATACCCAACTTCGATCATTTAATTTTCAAACTGGTTTCATAAAGAAATGGCTATGCTATGTATAAATGTCCTTTTTTAATTGATCATTTATTCACATATAATTTATATATAAAAAAAAGGAGAATAGGAAAGGGAAAGAAGATTGAAATAATACACTCTCGTGTTTATTTTAAGATACAATTCGGCCACCAAATTATAGCTATATATATATATATGATTGATGTTGGATAACAAGGCCAATACACCTTTAATATTTATATTGCGAAACAAATAAGTCATTAAATTACTTTTAAATACGAAATTAATTAATTTGGTGTAGCAACTAGAAATTTTTTTTTAAAAAAAACTATATGATATATATAATATAGTATTAATGTCTATAATACATAAGATAAACTAAGTAATATAGTATGTAATATAGATTATATTCTCTTAATGCAACCTTAGCTTAAGTATGATTAAGGAAAAGTCCACTCTTCTAGAAGGTCTCAAATGATTCAAAAGTGAGGAAAGGTATAGGATAAGTTTCATTTTAATTGTTTCTTCCTCACAAACTCAAACCCTCACTTTCCTCTCCAAATCAACTGTCGCTTCTTGCTTCTCCACCGGCGGCCGGCGATCTATTTCCGGCGAGGTAATCGGCCTAAAAGAGCAAACCGTTAAGATTGTTGTAGAAATGGTTTTAAAATTGAAAGCATTAAACTTGAAACCCTTCCTCTCTCCCTCTCTCTTCTCTGTCACTGCCCTGTCTCCGCCGCGGTTCGCTGTTCGCCGGTCGTCTTCGGGTAGGGTAGCCGGCGCTGAGTTGCGCCGGCGAGTCGGTCGAGTGTTTGGGGGCCGCCGCTCGCAGCGGCGGCGTGTGTATTGTAGTTGGGCTTGAGTCGGTTGGGATGTGTTGGTCTGTGGTTTGATGGATGTCTTGGGTCTGTTGGTGGTCGTGTAGGCCGGCGCCGGTGTCGCGCCGGCAGGGGTGGTCGGAGTCTGGCGCCGCCGTGAGCAGCGGCGCCGATTTCAGGGGAAGTGCGTGTGTTAGGGATGTCGGGTGGGGGGCTGTTGTGCGTCGGCTGAGGGTCGGCTGCGCGGCTGGGCGTCTGTTGTGGTCGGGGTGTCGCCGGCTACTGGAAGTCGCCGGCATAGTCAAGGCGGCGGCGGCACAGGGTGGTGGCAGGGGAGGAGGCGGCGGCTGGAAGAAAGAAATTGGGAAAGATGGGTAATGGCAATTCTTGTAAAATGGATGTATTTTAGGGGTAAATAACTATAGAATTGTTGCTGAAATTTTTAACAAATAAGCATTATGCTTGCTGAAAATTCATAATGAAGTTTTAGATAATTAAAGCATGTTTAAGATCTAATTTAGGTATAATTATCAATAGACATTGAAAAATATTTAATTTACATAGTTTTATTTAATGAATGATGATAATATGCATGATATTGCTTAATAAATTATGAAATTACGATAATAACATGTTTGGACTAGAATATAATAAATCTATGTATATTATCTTATAATTTATATCATATGTTATATGAAAAGCGAGTTTTAAATTAATCGATAAATATAATGTAAGTTAATTAAATTATGCTTTGAATATCATAATAAGGTAGAAAAATATTGGACTTTGAATTTAAGAAAAATGATGTTTTGAACTTTTGAATATATATATATATATATTGGAATTATAGATTACTACTTAAACTATGATAAATAAGATAAGTTTAATTAAACAATAAAGAAAGGCTATATAGATTAATATATGTTAAATTAGATCTAGTTACATAATTAATTAGGGACTAAAGCCCTAAGTTTTATTCAATTGGTTAAGAAATTATAATTGAACTAGATTTTGAAAATCAATGTGTTAATACATTATTATTTATAAATATTAACTAAAGAATTATTTGGAATAATAAAGTAAACCGATGCTTCACAAGATTGCTTTTGAGACTAAAATATCGGCCTAAAAATATTATGCTAATTAATTTATTTTATTTTACGATTTAGTTATCAATTCTAAATCTAAGGTTTATTAACCTTAGAATCACATTTAATTAACCTAAAATATTAAGTTCGATTTGGACTTTCTATTTTAAGAAATTAGGCGTAATTTATTATGAAATCGGATTACTTTTTTTTTAGAAAGTAGTTTCTAAATAAATGATAGTTCGATTAGTTTCTAAGTCAAATCTTTATGATTTTAGGCGATACGCAGGAGTTCGCTCCGTAGATATCCTTGGCTCTACAGATTTTTGATCGTCTGCTTTAAGGTGGGGAAAATTGCTAAAGCGGTATTTATAATTCTTTCGAAATATTTTAAATTACGGATTTTTTTATGTTATATGAAATGTGTTGGGTTATGTGCTGAATGCATGCAATGTGATTATATTATGAAGATGACTCTGATTTTATAAGAAATGTGATGTTTAATTATATACATGATGAATGCGTACTGAAAGATGATGAATGGCAAAATAAATGTTTATGTGATGCAATGAGCATGAATATATGTGAATTACTTGAATTATCTATGACAGCTAAGAACTGCATCTATGGTGGCTAAGAACCACATCTATGGCAGCTAAGAACTGTATCTATGGTGGCTAAGAACCACATCTATGGCGGCTAAGAACCGTAAATTTTTGAACATGCAATTGTTATGAATGATTATGAAAATGTTAAGTTTGCATATGAACTAATTGAATCTTGATTATCTTATGTGGTTTATGAGCTTAATTCCCCTATTTTACTACGTGATCCCACTGAGTGTATTTATACGCTCACCCCCTTTGCATGTTTTTCTATGTTTAGATCCGGATGAGGATGGACTAAGCTGAAGGAAGAATGCTTATAATTATTTTGTTGTATATAAATATGTTATGCTATATTTGCAATGATTTGAAGATCTATATATTTTGAAGGATTGTAAATTTAAACCGATGGCTTGTATATATATATATATTTCGCTGCTGATTTCGGATAACTTATAGTTTTATGTAAATTAATTTGGTGTATTTTAAAACCTTAGTGAATTTGGATTTTATGTTTTCTCTAAAGTGTTCGCTTGTTGTGTTTTTGCTGGACGCCCGATTTTAGAAAATTGTATATTTTATATTTATTTATTTAGAAAATTGGGGCGTGACATTTGGTTTCGTACATGTTATTCTCTTCATATTTTATTTAGGGTTAAAAATGTAAAAGTCAATTTATAATCTAAACGTTTTTTTTATCGACTGTAACTAGAAATTTAGAAGCTTTTTAAAATACAGCCTAATCTTTTTTTCCGACAATTTTTGTGTGAAAATGTACATGTGATATTCATAACAGGGTGAAAAACAATCATATTTTAAGTTGTAAACTGATATACGATTATATTATAGGTTGATTTTTATATTAAATTCTTTTATTTAACAAATATATTATATTTTCATACATATACACACTCTATGATATTCTATTTTCATTTCAATCCTTTTACAACTAACATATTTATTAATACATTAAAAAATGTTAGCACTTGAAGTGTGAAAGAGTCACTGGAGAGCTTCCATGATTTGTATTACTTGCTCGAGTCTAAAGTTTATGTTCCCCACGCGCACTCCATCTCGCGTATAGTCCAAACGATCCACCTCCCAAATGTATACGTTTCCAGTGACTCTTTTACACTTCAAGCCATCTCCCACATATGCCATGGTCCCTATTTATCGAATGTAATATTTATCGTTTATTTATACATATGGTGAATTATAGTCACTCTAAATCAAAATAAATGTCGATTTAGTCCAACCCGATCTCAGACTCTTTCTTCCCAACTTATTTGACTTTCTTGTCGCAGTTATTTAGGTGAAAATATTTTTTATTGATTGAAGAACATAAATGTTGGATAAAACTATTCGTACATTCATTTCTAATTAATATGAGATGAGATAATATAAAAATTGAGGTAAAGAAAATTTATAGAATCTTATTTGAATAAATTTGAAAGAGTTCAAATAAATAGGTTCAGAATTAAGAAAATTTAATTATCAAGATTAAGGTTAAATAAATAAGTAAAAAGTAAAATAGCTACAGTAGTACTTAATTTAAAATGAAAATTAACTTCTAAAACAACATTGATTTTGAATGAAAAAGTATACTCTTAAAACGGCAAAATTGTGTATATAAAATTATATCGAATTAGGTGTCCCTTTCGAGGTTCACGTCTGTTAATCTCCAATCTGTCTTTTTAGTTGTGATCTCATTTAAATATTATTTTAAAGCTTTAAATCTTGTTTTCCAATAATATTTTTTCAATTAGAAAAATACTTAAATATTCATCGTGGGCAACTCTTAATATGTCCACTAATAATGTGTAATGATTTCATCATTTTGTTATATTAAAAGTGAAATAAATAGATTTATTAAATTTTTAACACATAATCCGTTGACATATATTAATGTACCAATGATAGATAGGGTATATTCTCATTTTTTTTTTAAGTTTACTCCAATGTAAAAGATTTGAGGCGAAATATGAAAGTGCTGTAATAAAAGACATCTATTATGTATACGTTTTGGGTTCGATTACTATAAATGTAAGAGTTAAATCATTTGATTCTCTTTAAAAATGAAAAAATAAGAAAAAAAATCCCAAAAGGTTTCTCAACTTTCAACTAATTGTAGTTAATTTTATATTTATTAAGACCATCCACAGCAGTTTGCACTACACTACAACAAAATTTACACTACACTACAGCAAAATTCATACTATATTAAATTTATCTTCAGCAGTCAACACTACATTCTGCACTACATTTACTATTGATTTAAAATTTATACAAATTTAAACTTATTAATTGCATAATTTTTTTCTTGGAGTTTTATATTGATTATTGAATATAATTATTTTTATTAGTTATTTTATAAAAATATGTGAATATAAAAAGACAAAAGTTATAGAACAACATTAAATTAAATTTCACAATACAATACTACAATCTTACATATTAAAAAACATAAAATTAACACAAGAAAAATTAACTCAATGTTTCTTGGAGGGTCGGGAAGTAATCTCGAAGATTATTAATTAGGACATTTAAATTCTCGTATCGTACTTTTTTAAGGCTAATCGTTATTTAGATGTTTTATGTTTATTTTAATTTAGTTATTTTAGCCTAATTACCTTGATGTATTTTGTGATTTATGTATTTTAATTTAATGTACTTTGTGATTTAATGTATTATGTTTACTTTTATATTATACACATGTAGTAAATAATATTTTTTTCATAAAAAATAACATTGTTTCATGAAATGATGAAATGCAAATTTTATTAAAAATAAATTGTAAAATTAAAATTGTATTAAAAAAATCATAAAGTAAAAATAAAAATGTATTATAGTGCAATAGTATCCACTACATGTAGAGGTACACTATTCATTTCTGTAGTGTAATGTGAAATGTAGTGACATTGTTGGAGTAAAATTTCACACTACATATAGTGTAATGTGAGATTTAATGCAACTGCTGTGGATGTCGTAAAGACGTTTATATCCAACTTTCAAGTTTAAATTTTAACATCTTAGAAGTAATATGTAACCAAAGCCCAAGTCCAGTAATAGATCCATGACCGAAGAAATTGAATAGGCCTGTTAGGAACCTAGTACAATATTTGGGCCTCCACACTTGTATAATTAAAATGCATTCTATTCTATACAAAACAAAAAGAAAAAAAGGAAAAAAAAGAAGAAGAAAACACACATATTTGATTTTCTTATATTTCTGTCTGGACTATAATTTTCTAAATAGCTCCAAATAAATTTATATTTTATACTTATTTGTAGTAAATGCAATTATCAAACTTATTAGTGAAAAATATCTAATTACTTTTGTCTCAATGATTGAACAAAATCGATGTCACTTATAAGTGGACTTATTAATGATACCAAAAGTGCAATTATGGCATGTAAATAAAACATAGAGAAAGTAATATATCTTGATTGTCCTTTTATTAGTAGAGAAAGGACTTTGATGATTCACATGATGATTAACCATGAATTAGCCCTCCACCAAATTCTTTTTTTGTTTTTTACTAATATTGTTGTTGGCTTTTTTTTTCAATTACTTTTGAATTTCAAAGATTGTGTTTGAATTTATTTGATTGATGATTAAACTGAATTTGATTGGATTAATCAAACTGAATACAAATTTTGAACTCAAGCCTGGTTTTACATTTTACCAAACACAAAAATATATCTCCATTTATTTGGTCTTATTGTTCTTTCAATTTAATTATTTATTATGTTATAGTTAGAAATTGCCTGAATTGATATATTAGTGTTTCCCGAAAGGTTCTATGTATGGTTCTCTTATCTATAATAAGTAAACTCAATTCCTCGTTTTTTCTTTTTTTATATGTGAAAAAAGAATATTTTTTTATGATTTTTCTAGTTCTAATATTGTCCATTACAATAAATTCTTTTTGGATCTCTCAATGCAGAGAACTAAATCTTCTCTTCTTATTTAATGTCTTATCTTATACCGATACTTAAATATATATATATATATATATATATAAGAAAAAAAATCATAAAAATAGTAATCGAATAATTAGAATGGCCCCTCATATTCACAAAACAATTTTGCGTCCCACAAATCTCATCTACTCATTGACGTCTCATATTCTTAAAAGTAAGATATAAAAAACAAAAAGAGAAGATAGTAATAATAATTTAAAGTTAAGAAGAAAACAGACAATATATGATGAAAATAAGATTCTTCCCAGATCATCTTATGTATCTAACTTCGATCCAATCACACCATACAACCTAACGATTATCTCGAGAAAAATAAATTTATTTTGTGGATAATAAATTTTTGTCCAATATTATTATATCTGAAAACGATTTTCTTTAGATTTTTATATTCTAATAATAAAGTTTTAGATTTTTTTCTCGAAAGAGTCAAGAGCTGAGCTCCTTTTCCAACTTCCCACGCACTAACAGAAGTATATATTATAATATTACACACATATGTATGTGTATATCTCTGGTGTAACAGAAACGGCGTCGTTGAGTATTGATTTGATTTCAGCTAATTCTAGAGCGAGAAAGGAAATTCCCACCGGCGATGCGCTTCAATTTGGCGGCGCCGAAACCCTAATTCCTCAAAATGTCATCTTCACCTGAAAAGGAGTCAATCTTTAACCCTAGCTCCGACCTCAGCAAGGCTAACAAGAGGAGAAATTCGAGTTCTTCCGACCCGTTTCCGAGCGCGCGGGTCGACCCGGAGGAGTCATTGAAGCATGCACTCCTGAAAATGCGCCAACGGCCCCGCCCTGTTTCCCATTCCGGGTCGACCACTCCTTACTCGGAGTCCGAACCCGACTCTGATTCGTCAAACCCTAACCCGCTCTCGGCTAGAACCGATTACAGTTCCCTGCTATCCGATGAACTGTTGGTGAGGGTTTTGGAAAAGGTTTCGGACACGAAACAGCTCCGTTCGAATTCATTGGTGTGCAGGAGGTGGTGCGTGCTGTGTGGGAAGTTGGTTAAATCGATTAGGTTATTGGATTGGGAGTTCTTGGAATCTGGGAGGTTGAGTTTTCGGTTTCCGAATTTAATTGATGTTGATATAGTATCGGCTTGTATTAAATCTGAGAGAAATTCAGGGATTTTGTTGAGTAATAAGCTGATTGAGGTTAGTTTGAGCTCTGGGGTGTTGGAAAATGACGAGGGATTGTTTATTAGGAAAGAGGATGTTTTGGATTCGAAAGAGATTGATAGAGGGGTGACGATTTTAGCTGAAGGGTGTAAGAGTTTGAGGAGAGTAGTCTTGATGAATGTTAGTGAGGAAGGGCTGAGTAGTTTGGCAAAGGAATGTGAGTTGTTGCAGGAGATGGAGTTACATTATTGTGGCGATATGGCGTTAAGGGGAATCTTTAATTGCCAGAATTTGCAAATCTTGAAACTGTATGGGAATGTGAATGGTGTTTATGATTCTATTGTTTCAGATATTGGGTTGACTATTTTGGCACAAGGGTGTAGACGGTTAGTGAAGCTCGAGTTGGTGGGATGTGAGGGGAGTTATGATGGCATTAAGGCGATTGGACAGTGTTGCCAAATGTTGGAGGAGTTGACAATATGCAATCATAGGATGGAAGGAGGGTGGTTATCAGCATTGTCTTATTGTGGAAACTTGAAGAGTCTGAGGTTTCAGTCGTGTAAGAAAATAGATGAAAATCCAGGATTAGATGAGCATCTTGGAGCGTGTTTGATGCTCGAAGAGTTGCATTTGAGGAAGTGTCAAATGCGAAACAAGCAGGGTGTGAAGTCGTTGTTTTCAGTGTGTCGGAGTATTAGGGAGCTTGTTCTTGAGAACTGTTGGGGATTGGATGACAGTGTATTTGCTGCTGCTACTATTTTTAGGTATGTACCTAACTCATGCTTTTCTTTCATAGTAATCAAGCTTCATTGTTCTTCTGTATATCATGAGTTATCATAGATACACTTATAGGTGCAAATGTGACCTTTAGAATTGCTATGTTTTGTATGGTGATGTTTATATCATATGAATCTGAACTTTTTTCAATCATCTTGGTGTGTGTAATACCATTTGCCTAATTTGATAGGATATGATAAGAAACCTTATTGACTAGTTAAATTTGCCAAAAACTTTACCCTTTCATCCTTTTAGAGTGGCATTACCAAACTTGCCTTCGAGTCTAAAAATTCAGGATACAAATAAGCATTTAATGAAGCTTTTACAAAATTGTATGCGTTATCCACAGTATAATGACGTAGAGAATCTTTGAGTCGTCAAAAAGATTTGCATTGATTGCACAATTTAAAATCTCAATGATGAAGTTAGGAGTTCAAAGTTGCATTTTGTTAAGCCAAAAAAATGGGGAAACTGAAAAATCTGCTATGGTTTCCGCTGAAATTTTTGATCAATGATCCAGGGGGTGGGGGTTGCAGCAACCAATCCTATAGCTCCTAGGTGGGGCCTTTTAGAACTTTGATTTGGTTTTGCTTAGGATAAAAGAGTTATCTTCAAAAGATATTACGTAGAATAATACTCTTTAACTCGTAAAGTTTCTGATTGTTTTGAATTCAAATCTTGAACGATTTTTTTTTGATGTTAGGACTATACGATCTCTCTCACTGGAAGGATGCTCATTATTAACAACACAAGGATTAGAATCAGTAGTTCTTTCTTGGAAGGAGCTTGATAGGCTTAGAGTAGTTTCATGTAACAATATAAAGGACAGCGAAATAACAACAGAACTAGCGACTCTATTTTCCGTACTCAAAGAGCTGAAGTGGCAGCCTGATTCCAAGTTAATGCTTTCAGCCAGCCTGGCAGGGACAGGAGTCGGACAAAAAGGTGGTCGATCTTTGAGACGAAAATGACAATTAGAGGTACCTAAGATGATTCCAATAGCGCAGTTTCAATGTGATGATCATTATACTCAGAAAAAACTTTGATTGTTTCCATTTTCGGTCTTGGGTTACGAATAGAGCTTTTTCTCTTTGAGATTCCTGAAGGAGTCAAGTCTTTTTGGTTTGTGTTTTAATCTCTGAAGACCGATTCTTTAGGATTCTTTGTTTCTTCAAATGGGAAGAACAGTGATGGAATCAAGCCGATTCTTGAAATGTCTTTCTCGATATTCCACAATGGCCCGGCTATTCTCCGAATGTGAGCAGCACATGATTCGAGAATGAATACAGGTTCAGCCATATGCGATGTATTTCATGTAGTGCAGTTGTTGCTTTGATAGTCTAGAAGAGTTAGTTGAATCTCACTGCTGATTTTAGATATGGTGATGAACCTTAGAACAGAGCTTGTATTTGTTTCAGAGTTAATGGATGCTGTATGAATTTCACAGGGGTGAATAGTGGTTATATTTCTTTGATTCCTTTTGTTATCATTTTGTTTGGCATTTAATCAGTATATATATTGAATGAATGTGGAGTTGGTGTTCGGTAAAATCTAGTTCTTTTCGTAATTTTTCTTACAATGACTGGATTTCGGGTCCTAGAAGAATCTTAGATTGCTAAGTTGGTTGAGTTAGCGTGCTGAATGTAACACTATGTATTCATTCTTTGCACACCTTGTACTCAAAAGCTTTATCCTTTTGGATAAAATATTCTTTGCCAATAAAAAGAAAGTATATATATTGATGACGTGTCATCTCGAAGTCTTGAAAACCGCAAAGTAGTAAGGCATACAGTTAATAATTTAAACAGTCTCAGGGTTTTTTAATTAATTATATACAGGATATAAGTACCATTAATTTATTTCATAAAAAAGCGTTTTGAATTTAAATTGGTTTATAAAATTAGTTTAGCTAATGAATAATGGTAGTGAGAGCAATGATGAGATTAAATTCAAGAATTCATTCCATATGAAACATTTTGATTTTAAATTGTTTATTGAATGAATAATGATTTGAGGATTTGAAACATTCAATCTCTAACAAATAAAGCATAATAAGCAATTTTATTATGTTCCATCTATTTATAATTAAAACTATCACCATTTTTTATTTATTGAAATATGTTTTTAAAACTAACACCATATTAATTATGTTGAAACAAACTAATTTCAAGAAAACATTAAATTTTTTTGAGGATAAAAGAAACCTTGAATATCTAAAGTTTTTTTCTTTCTGAATATTACAAGTTAAAAAATTAGAAATTGCACAACAAATGAATATTTATATTTTAATCATTTAATAAAATTTAAACTAATATATTAATGCTTCATTATGACTTTTTCATTACAAAATAGTGTTAGTTGGTATCGTATGATATAAAAGGGCAAAAATGAATCTTTTATTTAACTAAGAGGGCATTTTAGTATTTTCCTCCATATTTATTTTTATATTTTCTTATTGTAGGTGTATTTAGACAAGAGCGAGGTTGATAAATCCTACCCAAAGTCAAATAGATGCGCAATATATATAGCGAGTAATAAGGCAATCGGAAATTGGAAAACCCTAAAGCGAAAACCCAATCGAACTAATCCTTTTTCTTCAACTCTCGAAATTAAGGTCAGTTTTACGATTATGCATATGTTCTCTTCTTTTTTGATGCAGATCTCGTTCTTCCTCCGATTACATGTTTGAACTGTGTAATAAATTTTTAGTTACTGATTATATTGTTAGATAATGGATGCGAAAGAGGAATATATCGATCTTCTTCTTTGATGATTCAGTTTTTTTTTTTTTTTTTTTTATGGTTTGATTTTTGTGCTGTATCAACTTATTTCTGATTTCAATTGCGAGATCTAGATCCTGGAATTAATGCGGCTGATTAGTTTAATTTGTATCTTTTTTTGTTGTTCGTTGAATTATCAGATTTTGGGCGAAGTCTTCTTTATTTTTTAGCTTGTTATCATCATTTGTTCATATCTGTATATGGATTATGGATGCCCAGAAAAACTCATGAAACCATCAGCATGATACTCATACTTGTTCACTATCTAGCTTCGTTCGAATATTATTTTAATTGCTAAATCTTTTGATGTATTTTGGTTGCTCATCAGGAAGGGTTTTTGAGCAGTGGAAAACGAAATAGTCTGATTGTGTTATGTGTGCATTTTTTGTCATGCTTTTTAATTGGTGGAGTTTCTCTTATTATGCATATGTGGTAGTTATGCTCTGTCTAGCAGTTAGGATATCAAAGTGTCCTGGGATTTGTCTAGGCTTTTTTGTTATATATAGATGCCTAGAAAAGACTCATGAAACTATCAGCATGATTCCCATGCTAGTATATCAATTTAAGTTCTTTTGATGCACTATGGTTGGCATCGAGGAGGGTTCTTAGTTCTTACACAGTCAAAAAACCAAATGGATATTTAGAGGATCTTATATGTATGTATGTATGTATTGTTGACATCCTCAGTTGGTAGAGTTTCTTTTCATGCATGTGTGGAAGTGGTAGTGGTAGTGTTTAGATTTCCATAACGGCTTGAATATTAGTTGTTGGAGTTGCAGTATCGTGGATTCTATAGAATGTGATTTGTGACACTATGTATCCTTCTTTCCATGGAGTCTATACTTTGTCAAGTGTTCATAGTGGCATCATATATCCGTTTGAAGTTCAGTGTCATGGTTATAATGTTATCACAAATGCATTCTTGCTTAATAAGCACATGTACATGTCCTATTTTCTTTGTTAACCCATCTGCTCATGTATGAAAGATCTTTCCATTATTTCTCTGGACATATAGAACATTCGCTGTACTTGGTTTTGAAGCTCAAAATTTTGGGTGTAGATATGGCAACAGGTGGAGCTGCTCCCCAACGAGGAACTGCTGCAGCAGCAGCAGCCAACCTTCGTCGAAGAAAAACAGGAGGAGGAGGTGGAGCTGCTGGTGGAGCAAGTGGGACCATGCTCCAATTTTATACAGATGATGCCCCAGGACTCAAAATCTCTCCCAATGTCGTTCTTGTTATGAGCATCGGTTTCATTGCCTTTGTTGCTATACTTCACGTCATGGGAAAGCTCTACTTTGTACGCAAAGAGTAGACTCCACTGTTTGTCTAGACAGTGATTTGGATTTCGGGAAATAGAAGATACATTACTTTTTTTTCTTTTTTATTTAACTTTGAGAACAATCAAACTGAAAACAGGGTGGTTCAAATTGTAGCTTTGTGATGATAGACTAGTCCATTGACGATGTTTATGTTTGTCTAATGTTGATACCCTTTATTATATCTATGATACTGAGGGAGCAGATCAGATGGATTTCTGTTTTTTACTTTTCATTATTTTTCATGTTACTGCATTGCTGTTTTTAGTCAGAATGATGGGATTTAAGATTGATTTATTGTGTTAATACATTTACACTGGTACAATTGTAGTATTTTTATCATTCTCAACAAGCAATTTGGTAAGCTAAACAAAAAGGAAATTCTTGGAAATCTTAGCATACTATATGCTACCGATGATGCATTCTACCAAACTGACATATATAAACGTATGATTGTAGATATCAAGTACCATTTTCAATAAACTTAAAACCATATGGCATCTATAAAATATTTTATAAACTATATTATCATCATTTATACTTCTCTATTATTCATCAAATATGATTTTATTAACAATTTCGTTGCTCCGTTGAACTATCCTTAATCATTAGCCCATGAAACAGATTCCACATCACTAAATAGCTAGAAGTTGAGTTGTTAGAATATTGAGACATTTTGCTAAATTGTGTTATGTTGCATTGTCAATATAAAATTGGAAACCGAATATCTTGTATTTATTATTGCAAGATTTTGATACTGTCTACATGTGATTCTTGTAATAATTGAGGCAACATTTACTTAACGAAAAGTTCAAATACAAACAAATTATAAAAGTTTCTTACTATATTCACACACGTATATATATATTTATATGTATACATATTTGTTTCTTTTAATACTCCAAACTTCTTTTTCTTTCAATTTTTTTTAATAAAATAAAGTATATAATATGTAAACAAAAAATGAATTATTAAGAGGTAGTAAACTTAGTGTGCATGAACAAATTTGGCGCTCGTCCATGGCGGCCCACCAAAATTCAGAATTTGAAAAATTTCAATTAAATTCGAGTATGTGAAACAGCGAAACACATTTTCGATTTCCACTCGCCATTTCAATTTCTCAAAGAGGTGCAAAACTAGGGATTACTATTCACCCCATTCTGCAAAATTAGGGTTAATGTCTGCCACTCCTGAAAACTTCTCGCAGCTAGACATATCAGAGCATGTAAGTTGCTCAAATTTGTATGCGCCTCATTGTGTTGATGGAGGTGCGATTTCATATCGAATTGTGTATGAATATGCGTTTATGTATGTAATTGTGCGCAGGAAAAGGATAAATTGGTCGGCGAAGTGATCCGCTATATTTTGTTCAAAACTGAGCAGAATTCAGGGTGTCCAATAAAAAGGGAAGAACTGACGCTGTTGATCTCTGGTAAAGGCTATAGGCAGAGGAATTTGCCTGCTTTCATAATCAATGAGGCGAAATTGAAACTCTCCTCCATATTTGGGTATGAATTGAGAGAACTCCAGAGATCTCGGGCCTCGGTTAATCCGGGCCGTGCTTCTCAGTCGCAGCAGTGTGAGTCTTGTTAATCATTGTTGGCTTATTTTATGAAAAACTTCTAATTAGCTTGGTTGTTAGTTGGACAATAAGATGAGATGTTTATGTATTTGGTAAGTTATTTACTCATGTAAATGTGTTTTTAAGGATTAATAACTTGAATGGAGTGTTAATAGTATAAGAATTTATCTTCTCATAGTTCTTAGTTGGGAAAAATAGTTATCTTCTTAGTTTTAATTGGACTGAATAGTTATGTTTTTCGAAGCAGGATAAGGTCATTTACATCAGATCTTTTCTGTTGAAGAATATAGATTTCCCTTAGTGTAAGGAGAAAAAAATGTGAATTTGAGATACATGTTTAATTTTTGTCACTTCTGATGTCAAAGAACACTTACTGTTGGAAATGCTTAAAGTTGAATATTTTCCTTCAATTGAATCTTTGTTGCTAAAATCAGTTGGTTGTAAGAGACAACTGCTTCTGATGATCCTGATTAAAAGCTTGACAATTGACTCTGAGTGCTTGGTAGTTCTTTGCACAGTAAAAGTTCTTATAGTTTTGTTGATGCAGCTGTAGGTGATGCAAAATCATATATAATCATAAGTAAGTTGCCTCCTGATATTTATGGGAAGTTTGTGGACGATAAGAGTTCGTCGCACTTATCGGGTTTGACTTTTGTTGTTATTGGGATTATTCATCTAGGTGGAGGCAGAGTTGCTGAAGGTATGCCCGCTTTCCTAAATTCTTGTTTGATTTATTTTTTAAAGAAACTTTTGTATGAAATTATTTGTAATTGTAGGGTTTTCCAAGTAATGTTACAGCTTAAACAATTGATGTTTTCTTGTAAATCTAGCTAAATCTTACGACCCATTAAGCAGCTGAGAAACTTAAAAGACCCTTCTTCCCAGTTCATTTATTTTTGAATTTGTTTTCATATTCACATTATAAGTATTATTTCTCTCCGATTCTTGAAGAAAATCTTTGGCATCATCTGAGGCGCTTGGGATTGCATGAGAATGAGGAAAACCATCCAAGTTTTTCAAACACCAAATTGGCGTTAGAAACACTTGTCCAGCAAAGGTAATTGTTACCACATTTTAATGGACTTTTAATTGGCTTTATTATCTGATCTAGGCTTTTTACTTGGCAGATATTTGCAGAAAGAAAAAGTAAATGGTCCTGAAGGCAACACTGTGTTTTATGAGCTTGCTGAGAGAGCTCTAGATGCACCAATATATGACCGAATCAAAGAACACGTAGCTCAGGTGTTGTCCACCAACTTTAAAAAAAAATCAGTTTTTTGTCTATTGCACCCTTTTCTTTTGGTACGAGTTTTAGATCATGTGTGTTGCATGTGGAGATTAATTCAAATTAAGGAAAGAAATAATACAAATACCTTATATATAACATTTTTATATTAGAATTCTAATTATTATGAGATTCTATTAGACTTTGAATTAACTAGGATAATAATATAAAATTATTTAAGAATGAAAATTCTAAATTATTATCATAACCTTAAATCATAATTTTTGATAGGATATATTCAACAATCCATATTTTTGTAAGAAACATCCACACTTTTATATAAGTAATAGATTTATTAGTTTAGCATGACTCGATTTTCTTGTAATATGCGGGATATTATGGTCACCAATGAAAACGTGTAGTCTTGAGGTCACATAAAGTAAACAACAAATGGATTTAAGTGATTACGAAAACCTACCATGCATAGTTTGTTCAACAATCTACACTACATGTGGCCGTGTATTTTATGATGATGAACTTGCTTTATTGGTAATGGCTTATGGCCTATATATTTTTTGGCCTTTCTTAATTGCATGAACTAAGAAAGAGTTTTCCTCTCATAATAACTGCTGCTCTTATGCTTGAAGATTCCATTAATGGCTGTCCACATGAATGTTCTATTCCCCACTGCATAACTGACAAAGGAATGGTGTTTTTTCCCGGCAGATTGTGCAAAAAGATGTTACCTCGTTGGAGGCTGATTAAATCTCTCCAGTGCTATGCTTTGTACAAGTAAGCTCTTTAGAAAGAACAGATGTTTTGCCTATAATCTTGATCTGTTCTCAAATTTCTCTGATGAATATTAAAGGGTTGATAGAATCTAGTCCCTCGATTCGATGAATTATGAAATGCTGTAGCTGATAGGACTAAGGTAGTTGGTATTGTATAGAAATCTGATCTTTCAAGTACATTATGTTTTGCTATTCAGATGTACTGATTTGCCTCTATATATCTGAGAAAGTACTAGATAAGAATAGAAACTGTTATATTTGATGAATGGCCTTGAAATAAAACATCTTGTTGGCAAAAATGAAGGTATATACAATCTTTTTTACTCTTAATTTTATGAAGTTTTACCATTAATACCTAATATTTGTATTTTGTTTCAACTATAAAATATCATGATATTGCCGAAATATCACGATAAATTGGGTCTCGACATAATAATAATATACAGTTTTTTTGGGTGATATATCAGTGATGTATTGTTGATATATTGGTAAAATGTCGATCAAATTTTTGTTTTGGTGTTTGATAGGTAAAATCTCGTGATATTTTGCCGATATATCGGCTGTCTGTAAGTGTCGGCAGAAATCTTTCTTTTTTTTAGAAAAAATTTTATTTCATATTTTTTTCTAAAACAAATTTAAATTTTATAAATGATTTCTATATTTGAAGTCTAACATGTGTTGTTTTAAAAAATTTATTAAAATTTTCATATATTATTTATTAATGTCTATTATCAATATAATTAAATTGATATTCATAAATAGCCACATTAATTAATTAACTTTGAAATTCTAGTTATTATAGATTTAATTTATAAAATTAAATAAAATTAATATGAAAATTGTATATTTAACATGTGGCACATGTTGATGTGGTTTTACTTTTATATATATAAAGATAAAGATAAATGTATGTTTCGTAAATTTAAAATCACATATAATTAATGCATATTTTATTATTAAATTGGATAAATAAATTAAAAAATTGATTAAATATATATTTCGTTATTCGTAAATAAAATCAATATTTTATATCTCTTTCAATTAAATAAATTTTATGATTCACATATTATTAATTTATAGAAATTTTTATTGTATCCAAACAAATTAAACAATGAAACAATACGATTATCTTTTTTTCTAAAAAAAAAAAATTATGATTATCTTTCTTAAAAAAACAATATCATTATCTACCAAAAAAGAAAAACTCAAATAATACTTTCTACAAAATTTGTCATGTTATTATAACAGACAACCTTTATATAGTATTTTATCTATATATTTATTGTAAATATATATTTGAAATTTTAAGTTTAATATATGTATTAATGTCAGTTATAATAATCTGTAAACTAATAGATATATTTTTCAATTTTTTTACAAAATTTTCATATTTTTTTAAAAAATGTCCTATATTTCCACCGAAACTGTTATCGAATCGATATTTTTGTAAAATTAAGATATCGATATTTACATCGAAACCGACATTTTCGTCCTTATTTCTTAGATATTGAAACCGACATTTTCATCCTTGTTTATTAGATACCTAATCTTCAAGCTTGCAAGGCTATAGCCTTTTATGGTACCATAAAAATAGTTTCAATACTTTTCTCATATCTTAACAAAATTATGACAAACAAATATTGCAAACCTGGTGTGAGAATTTTGAATGGTGCATTTTGAATCAGCACATGAGATAGAATTGCCACGTCAAGCTTTCTGGGAATTTTGAATTTTCTGGCCTACAGCCTACTATGCTGTTCGTATGCAATATTTTTTTTTTTAAATAACCAAATATGATTTAAAAGGTATTTGGATAAATATGAAATTACAACTAAAATCTGATAACCATTTGATAAATAGAAAATAACTAATATCATTTTTTTTAATTTATGATTTATTTGATATATTTGAAAGTAGCAAAGTATTATAAATTTAAATATTATTTAAATGAGTTTATTATATTTTTTACCCCGTAACTTAGGGGGTCTGGTAAATTCGGACCGTAACTTTTTAGGCTGGCAATTTTGCCCCATAAGTTATCGGGCTTCGTGAATTTTGCCCAAATTAAGCCCCAATTGCTTAATTTGGGCCAAATCGGCACGTGAATCGCACGTGAGCCGTGAATTTTCGCAATTTCGGGCTATTTTTGCTGATTTGGCAGATTTAAGCATATGTGGCATTTCTTTTTCTTTTTTTTCAAATCCACCTGGATTAAATCAACTAAAATCTGGAAAACGTGAATTAAGAAGGTTGAAATCGTAAAAATCTCATTTCCCCAATTCATAAATTTAGAACCCTAATTCTCGACCCTAACTCTGAAATCGCACAATCAGGACGCGGCGGAGGAGATCGAGGAGATCTGCTGCCAAACGACGTCGTGGAAGGGGATCGTATGCCGGCTGTGGCCGAACGCCAAGTACATAGAGGCGGTGGTGACGGGATCGATGTCGCAGTACGTGCCGGCGCTGAAGTATTACAGAGACGAGAAGCTGCCGTTGATCTGTCCGATGTACGCGTCGTCGGAATGTTACTTCGGAATTAATATGAAGCCGTTGTTCGATCCGTCGGAGGTTTCGTTCACTTTGTTGCCGAATATGGGATACTTTGAGTTCATACAGCTGGGAGAAAACGGGTCCTTGTCCATGTATTTTGAGGAAGAAGATGAAGAGAAAGGGGTGCCGCAAAATAATCTAGTGGATGTTCATGTGTTAGGCTTTGGATTTCTGGTATGGAGGGACTTTGGTTAAGAGAGGAGAGATATCAGTAGGGGATGTGTTCAAGACTTTCTTCATCTTGGTCAGTTGGAATTGGGGGAATTAGGGTTCTTCAATTGGAATGGGGGATTTGGGTTTTAATTTCCACATTTTAGTTGATTTAATCCGCTCCTTTCCAGATTTTAGTTGATTTAATCCAGGTGGATTTGAAAAAAAAGAAAAAGAAATGCCACATATGCTTAAATCTGCCAAATCAGTAAAAATGGTCCGAAATTGCGAAAATTCACGGCTCACGTGCGATTCACGTGCCGATTGGGCCCAAATTAAGCAATTCGGACTTAATTTGGGCAAAATTCGCGAAACCCGATAACTTACGGGACAAAATTGCCAGCCCGAAAAGTTACGGTCCGAATTTGCCAGACCCCCTAAATTACGGGACAAAAAATATAATAAACTCTATTTAAATTAATAAAACTATGAAATAAACCTGAACATGATTATTAAGTAACATTTTCAAAAATAGTAAATTTATCTAAAAAAATCTGAAAATTGAAAATTTTGAAAATTATTCAAACAAATCAAATATTACTATAATCTAGGAATTCTCAAATAAATTTAAGAAAAAAACATATATTTTTTGATAATAATGTAAACACATACATACTATTTCAAATATACTTTGATGTTTTAAACATCCAATAAAATATCGTTAGTGTTTTCTCGTAAATTAACATATATCTTTTCTTTTTTCTTTTTTTTTTAATTTCTTTTCCATGTATTTTGACTTCGACCATCTAAATTTTTTTCCGATTGGATTATGAGTTTTTTTTTTTTTGGCTATATATGTAAAATAAATAGAGTTTTGATCCATCTATCCACGCAAAAGCTTATCCCTTGTTATCTTCCTTGGTTTTTTATATATCTCGATCCTCGTGCTATCATTACTGAATCCAATGATTATAAATTAATACACAGTTACACACACTCAAAGAACAAAGATATATATTGGGTTTGATTGCGTGAATAAAACACCAGTATTAACTTTTCATTAAAGATGACTCAAACCCCTCTTTCAGTGAGTTTAGTTAATTGGAATTTTCGTATATTATTATTGCATGTTTAGGTTTGGACATGCATGCATGCATGCATGTTCTTTTCTTTGGGAAGAAGAGATGTTATACTATAACATGTCTTCCGGATTTTGTCTTCCTCTTTAGTTTCTTTAATTTGCCTTGTTCGGTGTTTACTTCCACAACAAACTAGGTTTAATTTTCTCTATATATATAGTCCTTGTAAAATTTGAAGGCCATTGGTGGATATTAAAACTTCATTTTTGTAGTCATATTTCTTTCAGAAAATAAACTATGGATCATACTGATTTTATGTCACTAGAAAAGCCTCTTATTGTTATGGGTTGCATGCTTTTGTCATGGAAAATTATCAAACATATTTGGAGTTTCTTGAATATAGAGAAGGATCCTGTAACAGTTCTTGTTACTGGTGCTGCAGGCATGTCTAATCTTTATTTTGTTCGTGTGTGTCGATATATGTGTACGTGAAGTATTTACCTATTCATCGTGGGCAAATTTTGCATATTGAAATTTCCGCCCATTATGTAATTTTGTTACCATTGATCGGCATATTGACATGCATTTATGATAGTTAGGTTAATGTTATTATATATACAAGGTATTCGATTTTGCTCGATTCTTGAATTCTTAATTTAAAGATTCAAATTTTGAATTCAAGAATTATCCTTCCCTTCGAGGTGTATTTACAATGGGCAAAAGATCAGAATATTTTTTTATTGTTTTTTTCTCGAGTAATATACATTTGATTATAAGGAAATAAACCTATGTTTTTAACAGGGCAAATAGGTTATGCTTTAGTTCCAATGATAGCACGAGGTGCAATGCTTGGTCCTGATCAACCTGTAATCATACATATGCTTGATGTTCAACCTGCAGCTGAGGCATTAAATGGTGTCAAAATGGAATTAATTGATGCTGCTTTCCCCCTTCTCAAAGGTAAATAAATACAACTCTTATCAAACCGTGTCACAAATCTAATTTTCTAAAACGGGTTAGTGCATATATACACACCCTAATTATATGTCCCTCGGGACGTCAATTTCAGCCTACGTGGATGTGGATTTTTTTAAGGGTGGGGCTATACACACCCTAATTTTTAAAACATTATAGGGATAAATTACTTTTGTGGAGGTGTATATAGTCTTACCAATTTTTTAATTTGATATCCAAGTAGGCAAAGATTGGATGCCGAGCAAAATAAGGATGAATAATGGAAAAGAAATCTAGTTATGGAACAAAATTGGAAAACGTAAAACTTATGATAAAAAGATACATAAAATTTAAATTATAGGACGAAAATTGTAATTTTCTCTATACAGCTGCAACTTCATAATTTGTTTTCGAACATTATAATTCATCAGGTGTAGTAGCTACAACGGATGTAGTTGAAGCTTGCAACGGTGTGAATATCGCGATACTGGTGGGAGGATTCCCTCGAAAGGAAGGAATGGAAAGGAAAGATGTAATGTCAAAGAATGTTTCCATTTACAAGGATCAGGCCTCTGCCCTTCAGCAACATGCTGCTCCTGATTGCAAAGTAAGTCTTTTCATCGATCCATCAATCGTTGTCGTTGTTTATATAACGTTATAAGGAAAATCGAACATTTGAACGATTGGTTTCTTTAGTCTAGATTCTTGTCTTAAACCTAAAGACAATGTAGTTAGAACTCCAACCATTGTTTTAAATCAAATTAATTAAGCTAGTTTAGGGGTTGGTACGTATTAGGATATAATTTTTCTGAATTTTTTTGGTAAATTAATTTTGACAAGGCATAAACATGATACAACTTATAAATTGAACTACGGAGATAAATTAACGTTATAAAATACCACACGACAAGTGCCCACACATAACACATTAAGACAAAGATACAAACTCACAAAATTAGTTTAGAGGGAAAATCTCAATTTGTGTAAATATTGTAAATTCTTTTGCCATCAATTTTTAGTAAATTCCAATTTAGGTCCTTTGAATTATCAATAATTTTTTTTTATCAAGTTTAGTTCAATTTTGCTCCGAATGTCAAGTTCTATTTATGTAGATGTTGGATGTGAAAAATCTATGTTAGCAATTCCAATGTACACATAGGCAAAAATCGAAATTTCGAGCAATATGGATGAAAATTGAAATAAAATGATAGTTAGAAGACCAAACTTGAATTACATAAAATTGTTAGTAAAAAAATGAATAAAACTTAAGTTAAAATAATAAAAATTGCAATCTTTCCTTAGTTAAAACTATATCTTTTTTTCCTTATGATTATACATTTTGCGTTTAATAAAATAAAATCAATATTGGCGAGTACACAATAGCATGACACGATTCGAACACATCTAAATTAATGATACGAGTTGGTGTAGATGCAACAAAACATTAACTAAACACAAAGATGTCATACATAAAAAAAAAAAAAAAAAAAAAAAGAATTCTTGCACAAATCAAATCCATCTTCTTTTAAAAAATGCAGGTATTGGTAGTGGCAAATCCAGCCAACACAAACGCAGTAATCTTAAAAGAATTCGCACCTTCAATCCCAGACAAGAACATCACTTGCTTAACAAGGCTCGATCACAACAGAGCTCTAGGCCAGATTTCCGAGAAGCTCGACGTCGATGTTAGCGACGTCAAGAACGTAATCATATGGGGGAATCATTCTTCGACCCAATATCCAGATGTGAATCATGCCACTGTAAACACAAGCAACGGACAATGGCCTGTAAGAGAGCTCGTGGACGATGATGAATGGTACTTCGTTCACGACATTGATCGAACACTTAGTGAGCATTATGTTTTAGCCAGAAACTTGATCGTTTTTCGTATTTTTTAGGCTGAATACGGAGTTCATCACGACGGTGCAGCAGAGGGGTGCTGCCATTATCAAAGCTCGAAAGCGTTCAAGTGCATTGTCTGCTGCATCTTCTGCTTGTGATCACGTACACGATTGGCTTCTCGGAACTCCTAAGGTTAAATCACAGAAAGTTATATTAGACGGTTTAATATAATTTCTTAAGATAAAGTTTCACTAGTCATTACTGTCAAATCGAACCCAATTTTACGAAAAATCATTCGTGAATTGTGAATTGTAAATTTAAATTACCAGTCTCATAAAAGTAAATTAATTAAATGATAGAGGTGGGGAAAAAATTTAAATTTTTTCACTCTCTGAAGCATTTTGGTCTAAATGTCCAAAATGAGTCACGTAAAACCCACAATCGGACTAGTAATTTAACTATTTATGACATAAATTTAGGAATTCTCATTCATTGAAGAAATTTGGGTTCTGTTAATGCTCAATACACGATAACATAAAAAAAATCTTAAATTATTGTCCCAAATTATAGACGATCTTTTCCTCCTTTGTCATAGTACTTTAGTTGATTTTTTGAAGAATCAATTTTTGCAGGGAACTTGGGTGTCGATGGGGGTATATTCTGATGGATCATATGGAATACCACGAGGCCTTATATATTCTTTTCCCGTTACATGCGACAAAGGCAAATGGTCCATCGTTCAAGGTTAGAATTCGTATGTAATTATATATATCATGTGAAATATCGATCAGATGTAACATCAGAAGATTGAGACATAAAATCACTAAAGATATATTTTGTATGCTCAAAATTGGAATTTTATCTGCATATACAGGCCTTAAAATCGACGAATTTTCAAGGGAGAAGATGGACCTGAGTGCAAAGGAGTTGGAGGAGGAAAAAGCATTGGCCTATTCATGCCTCAATTGAGACAACAAATTGGACATATGTTTCCTTTGTCTATGTGTTGTAGTGTAACAAATCCATGTGACAATGATTTCTCTAGTACTCCTACCTGAAAATAAAATGAATAAATCACCACAATTATTTCATATCATGTTTCATTTCATTACTTCGAATATATAATACCGCCAAATAAAAAATCTGAAAAATTATGTGGCATATCTTTGGTCAATAATGGGCATTATTGATTTGCACGTAGTTCAAATACATATAGATGATAGTGAGATAAGAGAAGAATAATACATTTAATATAATGATTCTTTAATTAGGGTGAAATTCACCAAATTTTGGGTTGGTGCGACGACACTTGTCATCATAAGATTAGAGCCACCTGTGCATGGGGCTATGTGTCAACATCACCATTGTCAGCCACTTGCTTCTATTAAGCGAAATCAATGAGTTCAACTAACAAATATTAAGTATATATCCAGTAAGTCAATTATAATCTGTCCCACAAAAATTATAATGCCCTTTTGCATTGAAGTAATGGAAATCGTAAATCCCCACTTGTGATTTTGTGAAATATCACTTCATTTTCAGAATAATTGGGATTACAAAAACTTATATAACACCATCTTATAAAGAATATAATTTTATGAGATTAAACGTTTTAATTAAGTATTCAATTATTGTCTGACGAGTCATATTCATGTATTATACTTATTAATGTTATATTTGTTCTGAACTTAATGCGACTTTTACAAGTCTTAGATTTGAGATTTAAAAGAATTTATTGAGTATGAATTTTGAAAATTTTATCTTTATTATTTAATTTTGTAGGATAGAATCATAGTTAAAATGTTATTTTTCATATTGAGAATTGTAAAAAAAAAAAAAATGATGTTGTTGGTTGAGAAACGTAAGAAAATAAAGGAAAATTATCATTTTTATTTTGAATTGTAGAAAAAATAGAATATAATTTTAAGATTTTGTAAATCTTTCTGTAAACATGAACAAAACAGAACTCATCCAAAATTCGGATGAACTAAATTTAGTTCAAACACCCTCTAAAATGAATTGATATTATATATTTACTCTCGAAACAATTATTTCACTATCATGACGATAAATAAATGTTATTTATTTAGATATGTACCAATTTATTATCCAATAATACACTTGCCAATAGTGCAACTCCTTTAGGCCAAAAACACTTGGAAAAAAAACTATACATCAATATTAGGTTACCCCTAATTTAATATAAACATGCATAGAAACGTTAATTGATCTCTTATCTTAATCAACACATTACATCCTTGAGAAGTTTGTATCTCCGACCAACCGGTCGGGGAGAATGAACTTTTCCGGTGGCCTTCTCCACAGTCGGGCCACCTTGATGCCGCTTGATTTTGTCGCTGCCGGAGTAGGCTGATCTTACTTCATCGGCATCTGAAGCCAATTTATTGATCCTTGTAGACGATGAGCTTCTAAGTAATTGCCTTGGTGATACATTATTTCCTTCCCATTGGCACCAATCACAGATTTCAATCGACTCGTTTTGATAGTTGCTGCAGTATCTGATTAAATATATATATATATATATATATATATATATATTAGTATTAAATCGTAATAATATATACTACAATGTCGGATAACTTAGGTTTTATTCACTCTCTTTAATACTAATTTTGTATATTTCAATATTGGTTCTCTAATTTTCACATTTTTCAAATTTCATTAGATTTAACTCAAATTTTTGACTTCCACAAACATGAAGGTCGAAAGTGCTGACGTAGAATTTTTTGCGTTAGAATCCATATATACAGAAATTGACATTTCTAGCAAACTCGAACCAAAATTTGAATAATATAATAATTAAAAAATAAAAATACATAAAATTGATGGTGAAAAATGAACAAACTATATAAATTATAATATGAAACTTGAGATTTTCTTCACTTTAGTACTAATAATTTTATTCATCTTGAGAAACATGCATGTAAAAAGCAAATGGGATCATCCTCTCATGACTTTTGCGTATTCTGTTCTCAAAACTACATAGTTTTGTGTAAGCGATACGGAAAATCGAAAGGGAGTTTCTTACGAGTGTTGGAAACGGTGGCGGCAGTTGGAGCAGCGAAAAAGCTTGTCGGAGAAGCCGACATCGCCGCATAGACAGCAAACGTCGATCTGGACATCCGCCATTGATTCCGACAAGAATAAAGGCTTAGAAAACACACACAGAAATATTATGAAATAGAATTTGTAAATGAAAGAGACATTGATAGTGGGTTCAAAGTCGGTGTGCGCCTCTCTTTTGTACATCCACTTGGCACACACTTTTTTACTTTTTTTAATATTAATATCAATCTACTTTTCATTTTTTAGTATTATTTATTTCAATAAATATATTCTTAACATCTCCAAAAAAAAAAGGTCGCCTTTTATGAAGGTATCTTTTTTTGGTCAACTCCATGGAAGTATAACATTTTTTATGAGATCCGGATTATTTAAAATAGTTTTAATGTTTATTTTATATTTTAGTATTTTTAGTACGAATTACATACAGTAATTAATGGTATTATGTATTGTGTATATTATGTATTATGAATTTATGGTATTATTTCACAAGAGTCAAATAATTGAAAACAATTTATGTTAAAGTGCCCATATCACATAAAGCGACGCAACGACATTTAAATTTCTATTATAGTTTTTACCTGGTATAATTTAACTATTTTAATTAAACGATGATATGAATAAAAACTTGGAAAAATGCTAGACTCGAATTAAGAAACTTGATTAATGTTACAAAACTTAGAAATATATTTTCTATAATTATATATGTATACAACATTTTCTAATGGAATCACTTAGTGACGGACCAGGATTTTCAATGAGGGGACCACTGATAATATTATAAAATAAAATAATTGGTGTTTCTACCATGTTGATATTCTCTTATAAAACCGCTTCATTATCTAAGAAATCAACCTAATTAGAATTATAAAATTAAAATAAACTTAAACTAACATGCATTCATAAACAACAATTAAATTATTATCGATTATAGTTGTAATGAATAATCAAATAATAATTAATAATATAAAGAAATTAAAATAAATAATTATCAGTCCTATTTTCAAACCAACAAAAAATTACTCATTTATTATTCATATAATATATAAGATAATAATTGAAAATTAAAACTCAAATCAAACCGAACATTAAAAAAAAAAACTATAAAGTTTAAACTATAAAGATTTACCTCAAATTTAAAGGTAATATTTTTCTATGATATGAAACATTTTGATATATTAATAGAAATTGGGTAGGTATTAGAGGATAAATGAGATTATTTATTAGGAATTTGAGTAGGTGACCGAGATTGAATGAGATGTGGTAATATGTGTATGTTAATTTGTGTAGATAGTGAAGGATGAATGAGATTGTGACTGTGAATGAGATTTATTCTGATATAGGTGAATGAGATTGTGGGACTGTAAATGAGATTTATTCTAATATAGGTGAAAGAGATTGTGAAACTGAGATTTATTTTGATATAGAGATTTATTCTGATATAGGTGAATGAGATTTATTTTAATATATTTATTGAATTAGAGTAGATATTAGAGGGTGGATGAGATAGATTTAGATATATTTATTAAATTTGAGTAAGTAATAGATGATAAATGAAATTGATTAAACATATTTTTTATTGATATTTTTTTAAATTAATATATGTGAATTTACCATTATACCCCTAAAAAAATTAAAATTTGAGGGGGCCAGTGTTTCCCCTTGGCCCCATGTAGGTACGTCACTGGAACCACTCAACTGATTATCTTTATCATCAAATAAAATATTCAATAATTACGATTTGTCACACCAAAAACCTGCATGGACATATAATTATTCCTGACTAAATATTGTTTTTTTAATCATTGGCCAATGTGAGAAAATTATAGATGAAGTTTTTCTTCAAACAAAATATTATATATTCAACATTGAAATGAGATAGTTATGTAATGCATATAATTATTAATTATATTGAAGGTTGAAAGTTATTTGTAATGAGATTATAAAAAACGCTATCCATTATACTTGATTTTTATCACTATTTTATTTATCTTCAATTAGTGGTGTGATTTATAAATGAAAATTAAACACAATACTTTTATATATAAAAACTATTTATTTCACTCCAGCATTTTAAAAAAGTTCGATTTAACTATCTTAGCCATCAATCTTGTGTTAAATTATCTCTAATGCAAGTCAAAATCCTTCATTAAATCTTTTTTCTTATTTTTTATTCATGATTTTCTTTTATTTTTTATTTTTGGTTTCTTTAAATCTTGATTAATTTGTTATTATATTTCATAATTAATCTATATGATATTAATATTTAACGTGCTTTAATTATATACAATTAAAATGTTAAATAATACCATATATTATTTGAATAATAAGGAAATCATGATTATTTATATGTATTATAAAATTTTAAATACAATGCAAATCATAAATATTATTAAAATACATACAAATGTTTTAAATTTGATGGTAGTAAACTGAATGACTATGAAATAATATTTATGAATATTAGTAAATATATGACAAATATTTTTAAGACCTTTCAAGAACAAGAACAAATGAATCATACACGGGTTTTCAGTGGATAAGTGGCTGTTTTCAACTTGATATTTCTTGGTTCTTTCTTGTTATTCATGGTGTATATATATATAGTCTTTAAAATCACTGTAATACAAACTACACCCTAGAGTAATTTGCAGATTGAGATCAGTTTTAGGGTTTGAGATATTCTCTCTCAAATTTATATAGTTGAAACTTGAGAGTTAGGGTTTTTTCTAGTTTGCTGATTTCAGGACGTCTGCGATTCCTTTGTACTTTGGCTTGAATGTTTGATTAGTGAATTGTTCTCTTGTCTCATTTTAAGTTTTCTTTATGTGTTTGAATTGTTCTCTTGTCTTTGATCCTCGGTTAGCTTGACGTATGTCCTTCTGTCATCTCTGATATAATTAATTAATATTTTTCATCATTTCTTCACACAAACAATTATGGAGAGAGAGATAGAGGAAAAACCTTAAAATGGGGAACCTACGTCGAAGAAGAATGAAAGAGAGATCTGAAAAATAAAAAATGTTATTTATTTTTATTTCTTCAAGTGTGAACTTTAAATATAAAATAGTGAAAGTAGATAGAATATAATAATCGAGTAAGGACAGTTAAATTAGTTGGTGGAATGTAGGCACCAACCATGGACTCGAAACATAAGACTACGTACTACATAAAAGGAGAGCACAAATAAGATTAAAAAAAAAATCTAGATCATCAATCATGTATAATTTTATTTTATTTTTGTCCCTAAAGTTTTGTATTTTTTTTATTGTAACACAATATACACTACGAAAAAAAACACCACATCTTATATAACAAAATCGTAATCTTGCTAGATTAATTGTAAAATTTTCTTGTGTAATTAATTGAATACATTTAATGATAGATTGTCATTGAAAAGCTATGCACATTCTTGAAGAGGATTCAAATTCAAGAGAACATGTTTTCCTCAATGGGTATGTTCTTACTTCTATAAATAGAGGAAGAGTCGATTGGAATTAGTATTGAAACTCCTACATTCTAACTCAAGTAAGAAAGTCTTAAAGCTTTCAAGTACACTCAAAACTAAATAAGTTTCAGTCATCCAAACACAAGAAATAGTCAAGTATTTGTTCTAAGTTTCAAAACACAAAGGATGTTTCAAGCATTAGTTGAAGAAAAACCCCTATATACTTTTACCTCTGTATTTTATGTTTAGGTTGTTTTAGGTGTGCTTAGTTAATAGGAATATAATCGTTGCTGAGTGTTATATTGTCTAAAACTTAGGCAATAACTCTATGTGAGTTTTAGAGATCATGTGTGGATCTGTCTTAAAAACTTGCAGCAATCTGTGTGTGAAGACTGAATTTCTATAAGTGTTACTTTGTTAGGTTTGAAATTTGTAAGGTTTTACCATGTAATCAAAACATACTTAATGTCAAATTTAATAATAGCTATATTGTTTACATAAACATATTCAATTAACGGCTGCATATTTCGAAACAAAATCATACTCTTTTTATCATAATTGGATGTTCGAATATCTCTTCTCATATTCAAATTAGAAGACTTCTTATTGTGCTTTTAGGCCTTCAATTTAGTTTAATTTTGTTTTTACTTGGAAGGCCTTTGTGGGCTGTATTTTTGTTTTGGGCCTTTGCTTTGTATTTTTTCCTCTTTATGGGCTTTTACGAAATGATGTCATTACCCATCAAGCAATTCAATTTTTAGAAACCCATATGAATTGTGGACTGTGCGGATTGTCTTGTCTTATATGAGTTTTATCAGATGGGATCCTCTGTCCCCATTTTTATATACAAGTTCTGAACTGTTTAAACAATGATGTCATTTTTATATATAATTAATAAAAATTTCAGCAGTAAGTAATCTTCAGCAGCGCAGCACAAGCTGTTGTAATATTTTACGTAATTTTTTTTCTATTTTTCTTCATACACTGTAATCTTTTATATTTTTCTATTTTTTTGTTCATTTCACACGGTGGAAATCTTTTTCCTTTTTTTATTTTATCTTTTTTCTACTTATTTAATCCTACCTTGATATAATTTGTGTTTTTAGATATGATCAAGTTTTTGTCTCTAACTTAATTTGATCAATTTTTTTTGATATTTTATCATTATTATACTTCTTAAATTTGTTATTCTGATGTTTTCATTTCCTGATTCAATTATTTCTTTTTAGTTGGAATAAATACATGGTGATGTGTTGTTGGAAATGAAAGAGAATTTGATATCATTAATTTGATGTTTTCATTTTTTTATTCAATTTTTTTTTCTTTTCAATGAATATATATATATATATATATATCAAAAAGCATTCGAGTGTTTAGAAGTTATCTAGTTTCTAGAATATGATAAAAATGATTATTATGCTAGTAGAGAATTTAAGTTTACAAATTATTTACGATGGTAAACAATCAAAATATAATGAATTCATTGATATATAATGTAAAGAAAATATGTCTAAGTTTCAAATAACAATTTTTTTTTTAATATAACATCCATAAACATCATTCATATTTTGTATTCATTCTACATTTGCAACCACATTTACATCCATAAACATCATTCCTATTTTGTATTCATTCTACATTTGCAACCACATTTACATCCATAAACATCATTTCTATTTTGTATTCATTCTACATTCGCAACCACATTTATCATTGCCGTTAGTATCGCTTCCATCTACTACATAGTTTACATTATTTCTCATCAAATGACCAACATTAAATGATTCTTGTGCCTATAACAATATGAAAAAAAAAAAGAAAAAAAAAGTTACTTGCTTATGATTTATATAAAAAGAAAAGAACATCATTATTAATAGTAAAAGAAAATAAATATCAAATAATATATATTTAGATCCTAAGAACTATGAATGTAAAAAAAATATAAGCCAAAACTATTGAGATTAGATATGCATGGAAGAATATTTGTCGATATTTTTCTTTGATTTGTTTTTTTGTATTTTGAAAAATATTTGTCGATATTTTCCAATATCTTTTGTATAGTTCACAAGATTGTTAGTTGTGAACGAGCAGTTCTCTCCTCTATTTCAGTCTGTCGGATCTCATTAGATCTCACGGCCCAAGAAAAACGCTAACTCCCACATCTATATATATGCCGTTCCCTTGCCGTTCTCTCTCTCAATCACTAATCTTCTCTTTTATATATATGCCGTTCCCTTGCCGTTCTCTCTCTCTCAATCACTAATCTTCTCTTTTAAGGTGTCGTTTATCTTTATGTTTATCTTAATCCCTAGATGATTTTTGCTTTTAGTTTTTACTTCACACCTGCGCACTCAGATTCTCCAACAAATTTTCCAATGTGGTTTATTTTGTAGTAACTAACCCGCACACTCAGATTCTCCATCAAAAGATTGTATGGGAAAGTTGCTTTTTATTTTTATTTTTTTTAACACTTTTCTTTTAGAAATAATTTTACAGATCGATTTTGTTCAACAAAAAAACAAAATCAAAATTTTGCTACTAAATGAATTTATTCTGAAATTATATTCTTTTATGAATAAGATTATGTTATACTAACATGTTTTTCTATCTTTTCTATCTTTTTCTTAAGCTTTTAAAATAATTGATTCTCACAGATCACTTATTGTGACGAAGTACTTGGGTTTGGATATGTGGATGCAAATATTGTGATGAAGTATTGGGTTTGGATATGTGGATGCAAATCCAAAAAAAAGTTACTTGCTTATAATTTATATAAAAAGAAAAGAACATCATTATTAATAGTAAAAGAAAATAATACATACTATTAGTAAATATCAAATAATATATATTTAGATCCTAAGAATTATGAATGTAAAAAAAATATAAGTCAAAACTATTGAGATTAGATATGCATGAAAGAATATTTGTCGATATTTTCCAATATCTTTTGTATAGTTCACAAGATTGTTAGTTGTTCCTAAATTAAAGGATCCTATCCAATTAAGAAAAATGAAGAAAAACATTTTCTCAAACTCCTCTTCTTATGAAGAATTTATCAGAAACAAAAACATTGCATTAGTTTTATTAATTTCTAATTTTTATAATAATTCTTACATGTACCATAGATAGTCACCTAAATATTTGACCAATCAAATTTATTTTTCTAATTTTTCTAATTTTTATAATAATTCTTACATGTACTATATATAGTCATCTAAATATTTGACCAATCATATGTACCGTCCACAAAGGATTGTCAGATTAAAATATATAAGTTTTCTTAATTGTAGACAACTTGTTTAGAGTATATATTTTGATATAATAATTTATACTCTGAAAATTAAGAATATTTCTAATCAGACAAACATCTTGTTCCATTAGAATTTATTTTTATATATGTGCCATCAACAAAGTGTAATTATGTGTGTGAATTTTTTTTTTCCTAATTACAAACAATAACAAATTTAAGAAGTATAATATTGATAAAATATGAAAAAAAAAATGATCAAATTAAGTTAGAGACAAAAACTTGATCATATTTAAAAACACAAATTATACCAAGGTATTAAAATTCTTCAATAGAGATCGGCCAGAGTTTGGAAACAGACGTGAGAAAATTAAAATTCTTTAGCTTGGTCAATTACAGTTTGTTTGAAAGGAGTTTCAATATGAAAAGAAGAAAGTAAGGAGTTTCAATATGAAAAGAAGAAAGTGAAAAAAAATTAAATAAGTAGAAAAAAGATAAAATGTGAGAAAATTAAATTTTTTTAGCTTGGTCAATTACAGTTTCTTTGAAAGGAATTTCAATGTGAAAAGAAGAAAGTAAGGAGTTTCAATATGAAAAGAAGAAAGTGAAAAAAAATTAAATAAGTAAAAAAAAGATAAAATAAAAAAGCGAAAAAAATTTCAGCTGTGTGAAATGAAAAAAAAGAATAGAAAAATAAAAAAATATAAAAGATTATAATGTGTGAGAAAAAATAGAAAAAAAGATTATATAAAATATTACAGCGGCTTGAGCCGCGTTGCTGAAGATTAGTTACCGCTGAAATTTTTATTAATTATATATAAAATCGGTGTCGTTTTCATAAGAGTATAAAACTAATACACAGGAATGGGGATAGAAAATTTCATTTGAAGTTTTATCGAGAACGAAATTTTCATCCAAATACTAGGGCATCAAAATGAACGAGCAGTTCTCTCATCTATTTCAGTCTGTCGGATCTCATTAGATCTCACGGCCCAAGAAAAACGCTAACTCCCACATCTATATATATGTCGTTCCCTTCTCTGCCTAGATGTGCCGTTCTGTCTCTCAATCACTAATCTTCTTCTTCGTATGTGTAATTCTAACGGTTAATTTTATTGTGGATTTGTTTAATTTTTACTTCACACCTGCGCATTCAGATTCTCCAACAAATTTTCCAATGTGGTTTATTTTGCACTCAGATTCTCCAACAAATTTTCCAATGTGGTTTATTTTGCACTCAGATTCTCCAACAAATTTTCCAATGTGGTTTATTCTCCAACAAATTTTCCAATGTGGTTTATTTTGCACTCAGATTCTCCAACAAATTTTCCAATGTGGTTTATTTTGTACTAACTAACCCGCACACTCAGATTCTCCATCAAAAGATTGTATAAAAGTTGCTTTTTATTTTTATTTTTTTTAACACCTTTCTTTTAGAAATAATTTTACATATCGATTTTGTTCAACAAAAAAACAAAATCAAAATTTTGCTACTAAATGAATTTATTCTGGAATTATATTCTTTTATGAATAAGATTATGTTATACTAACATGTTTTTCTATCTTTTCTATCTTTTTGTTAAGCTTTTAAAATAATTGATTCTCACAGATCACTCACAAAACAGTGAACAACATAATATAATATATCTGATATTGTTCATTTATGTTAATTTAGTGTGATTAATTATTGATACTGTTGTGCAGGTTAAAATCTGTTTCGAAAGCCTTTCTTGACCTCATTTCCAGCCTCATTTCCAACCACGATTTCATTGGTCTCCATCTTAACAAGTCGAGTTTGAGGGCCATCCATCTCAATCTATCTACCTACCATTGTCTTAAGCAGCATGGAGAGAAGCAGAGTCGAGTTTCAGGGTCATCCCTATCCACAGACATACCTACCTCGCTTCTCTTAGGAGCCATGGAGGAGAAGTACCTGTACCTGGGTTTGGGACAATGATACATGGAATGACGTGTGGAAGCCATAATGGTTTGGTATGTCTGTTGCCTAAAATCAACTGCAAGTTTGGAGGTGGTATTCTATTATGGAATCCAGCGCAGAATTTATACCTATAAAAAGACCCCAAGAATTCGTCTGTAGCTGTTGGTTTGGGTATGATAATGGTGAATACAAACTCATTTTAGGGACTGCTTCTCGCATCCACCTCATCAGGTTATATATTGACACCAATTCTTGGAAATCGTCATTCAGCATCAAAACAAACTATTTCCGCCATTTTGATTCCAAGGGGACCCTTGTCCATCGTACTGTGCATTGGGCCGCATACTACTGTAACTGCTCTCACATTGAACAGTATCATACAATTATAACATTTGATTTGAGGAATGAGACGGTTGGAAGGATTGCAACTCCTGATGCAATGACGATGTTTTCACTATTCCTAGTGGGAGAGGTAGATGGATGTCTTTCTACCATGTTTCCTAATTTTTTTGATGACTTGGAATTATGGGTAATGAAAGAATATGGTGTTGAGGAATCCTGGACAAAGTTGATGATCTTACCTTCAGACATATGGATTGTTTATCCCGTCTTCGCAGTAAAGTCTTATGCTGTTACATTAGCTGATCCTGCACAGCTCCACCATCCAATTTATGGTACACACTTTTATATCGAGAGCTTAATTTCCCCACGATCAATAAAACCATCATGTGCTCATTAGTTCTTATTTACTCAATTGAGATGAGAAATCTAGCTTTACTTAATGTTTTTCAGAGAATAATGGTGCAAGATTTTTGGTCCTATCATTTTGTCTTGTTTGGGATATGCCGGTGTTTTTTTTTTTTTTTTTTTTGGACCTAAGAGAATTTTAGTTCCATATTATGTCCTCGCACAAATATATATACATTTAATTTTTGCAATATTTTGTTGGTAAATGATATATTAATATTATTTTTGGCATTTATTCCCAAAATTATATATTATATAAAAGAGTTAATTTGAATTTATTACCTGAACTATTAAACTTATTTTCAGTTAAACACATAACAAATTTAGATCACTACAAAAAAAATCGATTGCTACCATAAACTATATTTTTGACATATTTTTCGATCAATTAATTTGAAAACTTAAAAATGCAAAATGTATGATTCATATGTTAAAATAACCTAAGTCTAACTATAATCTCAAATCAATTTCATGAATCTCATTTGAATTGATCACGAATCGAATAAAAATCTTTATAGGAGTTTGAACAATTTTTCGTTCGATTCAATTCTAAATCAAACAATAATCGTTAAATTAACATAGGTCATACCAATTTTAAAAGAGGGTCGTTTTGACATATAAATCATACAATTTTGGCTAATATTTGAAAGTGAGGGTCATTTTGACATATGAATCATACAATTTTGGCTCCAAAGAATTTTGGCTAATATTTGGAGGTCAATTGCATTTTCGAGGTTAATTGAATTTTGACCGGAAGGTAAAATTTTGAATAGAATAAATAGTAATTGGAAAACTTTTTGAATTTAGACACCTATTAAAAAAATACAATAGAGTAGTAAATTGAAATTAACACCATATAATTATAAAATTGCATTTGAAATGACTATTTTTTTCTAATATTATTTTTACCTAAAAGTAAAAAGATGTATTTATAATAATATTATAATTTAAATTTTGTTTGAGTTCATATAAGACATTCTCTACCAACTAGATGCAAAAGATCTCGTGTAAGTTGTTTCGACTTTTGTGGTGAGAAAATTTTGTTTCTTGTTATGTCCTCACACACGTAGTATATATACATATAATTTTTTCAATTTTTTTTTTTTGTAAATGATATATTAATATTATAATCTTTTCCTTCTTTTCATTTTTGAGGAGGAGTTTTAAAGAGAGGTAAATATGGCAAACTCTCCCTTCTCACCTAACCGCCATCCATCACCGACCGGTCGGTCGCCGCCGAACCACCATCTTTTCCGGTGAAATTTCGGGCTATTTTATAATCAGAATTGATCAAAGTTGACTTAAGATATGGTACAACATTGAGTGCAAATGGTATGTAAAGATGAAAATATAAGTAAATCAAAATTTTAAGGAAATAACAAGAAAAATAAAAAGATAAAAGATGGAAAATTGGTAAACAACTATATATCATAAAAACCAACATACGAAATGAAGTGAAAGAAGAAGAGTAAAACATGGTATCTTATTTGGAAAAGAAAAGACCAAGTGAAGTTGATCTCAAGACACTAGGGTCAAGCAAACATCTATTCTGCTTATGAGAAAATATATGTTTCCTCAAAACCATATATTTCCAACATTAAATTGAACTAACATCTAATTACCATTTTTACTAGGAATTTAGGATTATCAACTCAGTTTTGTACACAAAGAGTATCTATAATCTCATAGCCTATGATTATGATTGAAATTGAAAATATTCATAAATTAGGATTAAAGCTGAATCAGAATACTAGGAAATTATATTAATTGAAGTAAGCCCACGAAGTGAGGATTTTGGAGATTTGAAGCCCACTTAACAGAACTTGGGCCATAATAATTTGGGCCGACTTTCTTTACTGGATCATATTCCCTTTTCCCAACCGCCGCCGCCGCCTTTATCTATCCGCCGGAGGCGTATAACTAAGCTCCTCTGTCTCTCGCTCTCTCGTCTCTCGGGCGCGCGCGCGCTCTGGGTACGCTTAAACATTCGCATGATTTGATCTATAGAATTGATCAAACTTTCAGCTGACTTGGAGGTAAGAGCTATAAAATGAGGAATTTTCTGCCTCTCATTGAATGAATATGCTAGATTATCTACATTCTTTCTGAATACTGAAAATCACCATCAGAATCTAATGTTTGTTATTGGGATACAGGCTCCCTGTGCTACAAAGGGCATCGAAGTTGTTCTGTTGTTTGTAGGATGCTGAATTTTGTTTTCCTCTCTTTTTGGCTGCAACTTGTCTCCAATTTCCGGCTACCAGAAGCTAGGTTTCCGGCGCACTAGCTTCTGGCGGAGTGCGCCGGAAAACCTACTGCAATTTTATTTTTATTTTTGGTTTATTTTTATTGTATTAAGTTTCGAAATCTATCATTTTGACCCTTATTATAGAAACTGCACTGCATCCTTGAGTAAAATAGACAAACCTCTGTGAAGAAAGTTTGCTTGATTGTTTATACCAACTGGAGGAGGTGCAAAGATAGTAATTTTGATGAAATTTCGATTATTTATGTTGCGTTCAAGATTGCTTGTAACATTACACTTATCAATGCTTAATTGGAGTCGAAATGTCTTATGCCAAGATGAATTCACTAATTTTGATTTTTGTGGGAGTGTTGTGAATTTAGTCATTGATTTTGATTTGCCTTGACTGGGTGCTTGAATAGGCATAAAAGACCTTATAAAAGAGGAGCTAATCAATTTTGTTTCTTTCAAAATCTTGTTTTGCACCTTCACATTCTAGTTATGAAAAAACTCTCTTATTTCTATGCCAGTGGTTTTTCAGAATAATTATATCTCCATATTATCTCCAGGTTTTGCTAATAACCATGTTTTCTTTTTCAAAAGTTGTGCAGAATGGAGGAGTCATCATTGCTCAACAAGATAATGCTTAATCTTCGTTCAACCTGCAAGTATGTTAGTACTACTTCTAAGTTAGCCGGATTAGATCACTTTTCAGCTCTAGCCTATAGTATTTTCATGTTACTTGTATATCGACTTTCTTCAATCGCTCTTGATATGCACATGATGTTCCTGGAATATGTCATAATTTATGTTTCCTAGCTTTTGTTTAGGAATTGAGTGTTATCTAGAACTTATACGTTACTGTGAGTGGTACCGCTGCTCTTTATAGGTGTAATAGTTACCTTCTGTTAAAAAAGTAGTTGATTACTTGAAACAGTTTCTCTGAACTTATTGTATATGCACGAAATTTTGTCATATCTCTTAGTTGCTTGATGGTTGAGCAGCCACTTTTAATATGTCCTTATGACTGCTGTAAAAACTTGAAGATACTATACTGGTTATCCAAAGGATCTTGGACCATCAAGAGTTCTTCATTTCACCTCAGAGCGTGAGTTTGTGCAGCTCCTTCATCAAGGTCACCCTGTGGTTGTTGCATTTACAATCAAGTAATATGTAAAAAAAAATTCGATTTGGTTTACAGATATAATGCATTAACTCATAACTCATTTTTGAGTTTTTTTTGCCTGCTGCAGGTGTAACCTCACCAAACGTTTTGACAAAGTACTTGAGGAAGCTGCAGCAGAGTTTGATCCCCATGTTAAATTTTTGCGTGTAAGTTATCAATGCATACACTACATCTTATAACCCTGATTTAGAATTGCTCTGAATTCATAAAGGAAAGCTGTTTGCATTGACACAGTCTGGTCATTTAGCTGGCATTTGATTACTTTAAACTGTGTTACTATATATTTTTGTATCTCTATGCACATGAATATTCTATGCAGAGTAAGGCATAAAAGTATCTCTGTTGTACTGACATAATCCCTTGACTTCACCGGTACGTTGTTTTTGATATAGTTTCCATTTTCTGGTGCTGGCTTCTTAGGTGGAGTGCCCGAAGTATCCTGGTTTCTGCTTAACTCGCCAGAAGACAGAATATCCATTTATAGAAATATTTCACAGCCCAGAACAGGTAAAGTTGTTGGTTAGTCACTGCTTGTATTGTGTACTATAAATAAGTGAGTGCCTCCTATATTTTATTAGAGATCATTGCCTTAGTATTTACTCATTATCATCTTGGAACCATTATATTAGACACAATCTGTCACTAAGTACGTTAGGTTCATTATTTTACTGTTACAAATTATGAAAGTCCTCTTTTCTACTCTGCTTTAGGAAAGTTAAGGAATTTTGTTCCTCTGTGGTGTCATATTTGCTTTCACTCCCCAATCTTTAATGTAATGAGCCACTCATATTGTTTTATACAGGCTGCTAATGAAGCAAAGGTTGTCGATTCTAGTATCACGAAATATGCTGTGAAAGTTTTACCCGTAAGTATTTGTAGTTTTCAGCATGTCATATATGGTTCCTTCTTCAACATAGCATTCATCTTCGAGATTTGAACATTTTGGTTTACTAAACCCCTACATCTCTTCTCTTTGTGAATGTATACCAAAAAATTATGTTTGGTAAATTAGTCATATTTTATCCAAACAAGTCCATTCATTTGAAATTTAACCTAAATGAACTGTAGCATGACTCCTATCGACAATTTTTTTTAATGTAAATGCGGGTAGTAACAAAAACTACCCATGAGGATTTTGCCTAGTTACAAAAAATTCTTTATTATCTATACTTTATATACATCTGAAATCATTCATGTGGTTTCACTTGGCAGTACCACTTTGATGTCAGCACCTACGGATTTAGAGAATTTTTCAAGCGCCATGGAATAAAGTCATCTGATCCAACTGGGTAGTTGAAGTAGTTATAAAGCTCAGATGACAAAATGCAATAATGCCTTATGGTGTAGCTAGTGAGTGAATTTATATCTTATTTTAGTTATGATATATTGAGGAAAATGTAGGTTATGGTTTGTATAAATGGATGGTAGTTTTCAATTTCTTTCTTTCTTTTTTAAATATTATGGATTTTTTTATTGGGTTTTCAAAATAATGTTAATGGTTTTAATATTCATCTATTTCTATATTGTCTATATGTTTGACCTGAAAACTACTTAATATGAAATTAATTATAATGTTTACATTGTTTTTTCTTCGGATCAAATACTTCAATCCAAATGTAATTTAAGAGTCATGTTTTAGAAAACAAAATAGTTAATTTTTTATTACTCTCTTTACATGTGACAAGTCACTATAAACCTGATAAATAATGAAGAATATAAACCCTAATGCAATACAATTATCCCATGCAAGATTCTCCATTTGCAGTAGAATACAAATTAACATGTATTAAAAATAGTAGAATATAAGATGAAAAAAACAAAAATATGATTTAGAGGATTCTAATCGTAATTTTCCCTCATCCGAATATTCACGGATAAAAGTGTTATCAATATGCTGTCTACATATCCATATTCAAGGAATAGTAGAAAACCTAATTCCACCCATGTAATTCAAGAATTGTTGTAACTTCTGATAAAATCAGACAAAAATAATATTACTAATTAAAAAAAAACAAAACCCAAGATTATATGGACGAGAGATTGAGAAAAGAAGCTGTACATTATTATTTATTCCACTAAGCTAGTAAATAGCCAGCAACACTTGAACACCAACAACAATCATAATACTACAACTTATATAAACACAATGCCATTACTACCAGATTCATCCTCCTAAATCCTGGCTACCTCTTTTCCTCAACAAAAAAAAAAAAAAAAAAACCTTTCGATGATCCTACTCTGCCCAGCTCCTCCTGTAGCTTCTGATCTCATGCAGTTTCTCGACTATGGAGACCACTCCGACAAAGAGCTTTCAAATGAGAGAGCATTTTGTTCACCTGATTTGGAAACAAACCGAACTATGTCATCACAGTTTGCCTGTTGTTGTCTTGTTGCTGCTCCAAAAGATCCTCATCAGCAGTGGCATCACTATCATCTTTAAGGAGATATTTGTCGACTTGTGAAGCTGCTAGCCTGCCTTCATTGATCGCCCACACCACTAGAGATTGTCCACGTCGGCAGTCACCAGCTGCAAAGACTCCTTCAACATTGGTCGAGAAACGGCCATAGTCAGCCTTGAAGTTCGAATGGTTGTCTCGGTCCAAACCAAGTTTGTCGGCAATAGTCTGAAAACGACCAGAAATGTGTGTTAATAGAGCATAATAAGTCTAAGCTGCAAGGGTTTCACATGATGGCATTCATTATATCAATTACTAACCTCTTCAGGGCAAAGGAATCCCATGGCTAGCAGGACTAAATCAGCTTCAATGTATCCGAGGCCACTGCCAAATCTCAAAAAATTCAGAGTTCATTTTGTTGTCCAATAAAGCTTGTTAAGAATTGAGGACACCAAGAAGTAACTAATGAGGCAAGAATTTGAAGATCCATACGCAATTGGACAGGGTATAGTTGGCAAGAATAACAAAACTTCAAAGAAGCTAGAGAGGAAGAAGAAGTAAGTGTTCAAACCTGAGGCCAAGGGTTGCCTGCAGCTCTGGTGCGTGGTGGCTCAGGTAGAAGCTCAAGGTTTACTATGTTGGTGCAACCATGTCTGATGGATGTCCCGATACATTCTGTGCCAGTGTCGTCTCCACCAATCACCACTACTTTCTTGCCCTTGGCAGAGATGTATTTGTAATCCTGGAGATTGCTATCAAGCAAGCTTTTTGTATTTGCACTCCATCGCTAAATGGACTCCAGAAAGGTCAGGCCCAGGAACAGGAAGGTCCCTGCCAAATTAGTACATAATTCGATCAATACTCATAGATGAACTTCCAAGCTTTAATTTTCATTTAGTATTTCAATTATGAATTGCAAGAGAGTTATTACTGCACACCTCAGTTTTGTGGATCCTACAGCCAACACAATGCATCATGCTGCTCACGAAGCCGATCCATCCAGTATGTGGGATCTTTTCCAACATTAGCACTGACTACAAACTTCACTCCTTCCTTTTCCATGAGATCAACCAGTCTCTGAACTACATCGATTTTGTCAGCCTTCATATTCGGCACTCCATATATCATTAGACCACCAATTCTGTCAGCACGTTCAAATACCGTGACTGAGTGACCCATCTTATTTAACTGATCAGCAGCAGGCCAAACCAGCAGGCCCACTTCCAACAATAGCAACTCTTTTTCTGAAACACAAGAAAGTTGGGATCTCATATAAGAACATTTCACTCCAGAGAAATAGAAATATTGTTCATCTATCAAAATAACCAACATGAGGTATTTTTATCAAAGTACAAAAGCAGCCGTTGGAAGGACATACCCAGTTCTCCTGACATTGTATCAAACACACTCTCGTTCATAAGCAACAAAACCCCAATGCTTGACAGCATCATGAACCCTACTCGGTCTTTTTGATGATTTGTCTTCTTCATCCTATGCAATCAGAAACTTATATTAGAACCTAAAAAAAACCCAAGAAACTCAAGTATAATCAATAGACTTGGATGGAACCAGCATACCATAAACAGAGAAAAGGGAAGATGAGAAACCAGTATCCTAAATATCGTGAAACAATTAATTATTTAAAGCAAGATCTCCTAAATTGAATATTAGCTTAAAATGATATACTGAGTCTGAATGTGTGATAATAATTATTACTGGATGAGATTGTTATTCACAATAAGTGATAATAAGTGGACAGTGATTAAAGCATTTAAATGCCATGGACAAGTTAACTATTAGTCCTTGCCCTGAAATTTAAGACCTGATGAGACTGTCACAGATGGAGTTGCCTACAAAGTGCCAAAGAAAAATACCTGATTGGGATTTTCATTGACAGATGCGGCTGCCAGCTTCTTAAGCTCTTCAAAAGCATCTTTTTCCTTCAACTCCGCCTCTTCTTGCACCTCTGCCTCTTTGGCAGCATTTCCAGCAGCCGCTTCTGAAATTTCCTCTTCTTTCTTGCTTGCAAGAATATGTTTGTAGTCACGAGGAAAAACCTTGATAAACTTGGGTAAAAGAGTGTCAAAATCAGCAAAAACATCTTTAGCAAATTGGCTGCCAGTGTGCCGCTGATGCTGTTGTATCATCCTTTTGAGTGTCAAAATATCATTCTCATCTTCAACTGGATCAAGATCAACCAACTCCAAATTGCATCATGTTTGGAAAGTGAAGTCAGCATCAAGAACATAGGCAATCCCCCCACTCATACCAGCAGCAAAATTTCTTCCAGTCTTGCCCAGTACAACAACAGTACCACCAGTCATGTACTCACATCCATGGTCACCCACACCTTCCACCACTGCCTTGGCCCCACAATTACGAACAGCAAATCTTTCTGCCGCCATTCCATTAAAATAAGCCTCTCCATTTGTGGCACCATAAAGTGCAACATTTCCAATGACAATGTTCTCCTTTGGATCAAAGTTGCTACCATTAGGAGGATAGATAATGATTTTCCCACCTGACAAGCCTGAGCTCTAGTGTGATGCCAGAACACAGAAAAGCTCCAAGACTCTGGCCTCCACTTCCACTGAGTTTGATATGAATTGTATCTGAAGGAAGTCCCGCCATTCGGTATCGCTTAGTCACTTCGTGGCTTAGCATGGTTCCAACTGCTCGGTTCACATTGCAGATAGGCGATTCAATATATACAGGAAGACTTTTATCCAAAGCAGGCTTAGCTAAAGCTATTAATTTATTGTCCAAAGTCATGTCCAACACCCATGGTCCTGTTTCTGCACACAATACTGTGCAGCATCCGGTCTGATATTAGCAGCTGGTCTAAGTAACAAGGACAAATCAATGTTCTTAAGCTTCTCATTGTTATTGGCCACATCTTTATCCAGTTCAAGCATATCCGATCGACCCACCATTTCAAGGAGTGTTCGAAAACCTAGCTGAGACATGATCTCTCTCAACTCTTCTGCCAGCATAAAGAAGAAGTTGATGACATGTTCGGGTTCACCAGCAAACTTCTCCCTCAGAACTGGATCTTGAGTGGCAATTCCAACAGGGCATGTATTTTTATGGCACTTCAGCATCATAATGCAACCCAGTGTTATGAGAGGGGCAGTGCTGGAACCAAACTCCTCTGCACCAAGCAGCGCAGCAATGGCAACATCTCGTCCAGTTTTCCCATGGTGTGAGAAGGAGATAATGCTTCAATTGAGGATTGTGTTCTATTCCACTAAAATAAATAACGTTGATACAGCTTAAAAGAAGGAAACCAAATAACTACCCAAAATACAAAAGATATATACAAAGATATACTAAATACGGTAGTATCTTCCTAACACATGGAACACCAGCACTTTTGATTCAGTCCATCTTGAAGCCCCAGTACCTCCATCATGGCCAGAGATCAAGACGTGATCAGCATGGCCCTTGACAACCCCACTGGCTATCACTCCAACACCAGCTTCAGAAACCAACTTCACACTTATACGGGCACCAGGATCTGCATTCTACAAAAAATATAGCGCCAAATAAAATGTGAAATGCAGGTAACATACAGACATAAGGGGATGATTACGGAAAACAAACATTGTTCATAGAATCAACCTCAAGTACCATTAAGGATTTAAAAATAATAATTGAAAGAGAGAGAAAGAGCTACCTTAAGGTCATGAATCAATTGTGCAAGATCAACTATTAGATGAATTCTTCACTGGATAAGCGCACGTCATGAAATTAATAGGCCAGGCCACATCATGAAAGTCTCCTATATAATCCAGGGATTTGGTGATAATCATCACTGATACAGAGTACTTAGGAAAAGAGCAGATGTTGTAATTGTTTATGGAAAAATAAGCAAGCCTGATGGTGAAGTTGTGTAATTGATAGCTCTGACATGGAATTTCTCCGAGTTTAGATAAACCGTCGTCAAGTTTTTTTCGCATGCTAATTCATAGCCCGGAACACTGTGGTGTTCCGCGTCATGTTTGAGTCAAAAAGGGAAGCTAATATTGCGAAATTACGCCACCTTCCACCATTCTTCTAAATCTGCAATTTTTTACACTACTTTTCGTTTGCTAAAGAATTATAGAATCAATCATTTTCCCCATAAGTGCATATTTTTCTGCGCGGGTGTTCAGCTTGAGTGTTATAAGAGTGTGCACGGTAATTTATTCGCAGTGGAAGTAATAATCTTCGGATGGCCTTTAATAACGGTTACAAACTCTTGATAAATTTGCTTAAATTCCATGATATTGTTGTTGACTGCCTAGATGATACTCTGATTTATATATTAATTACTTATGTCAGGATTATGATGTTCTTAATATGGTGTTGGAATTTATACTTATAAAAATAGGGTTGTCTCAAATCTTGTCACCTCATCATATGGGACAAACCTGCTTCCGCCACCTCAACATTTTCAACTCTTTAAGGAAGCCACGTGTTTTTGTTTCTTATTCTCTCTCTCCCACATCCCACTCTCGAACGTTACTTTGCGTTTTTTCTATGCCCTCTCTTCTATGCCTACGCCACCCACGTTTCTACTAGCGTTTCTTCTCCTCTCTCTCCCATATCCCACGCCTCAAGGTTTCTTCTGTAATTCTTTGCCGCGCACTCCACTCTAATCTGATTTCCCCATTTTATTGTATAGATTATGCATTTCTGTTCAACCATCCTCAATTTTGATGTCTAAAATTATGCATATCTCTATTTTATGTTTTGATGAATCTTTGATTGTCATTGGAGAAACGAATCATTGATTGCAAACTCTTAGCAAGTAGTAATAATGCAGATTTTGGGTAATGAAGAGTTTGTTTGAAATCTCATAAATTTCTATGCGTGTTTTGATTCATCTCTTTGTATTTCAAAATTTGGTGATTAAAAAAATATTAAAAAATCAAAATTGATAAACACATCTCTTTGTATTTCAAAATTTGGTGATTAAAAAAATATTAAAAAATCAAAATTCAAATATCAATTCATAATAAAGATAGGTGACACAAAAATGTAATTTATCCTAAATTTTTTTATTTTATAATTATTAAAAGGAAATTACCTCATAGAAATAAATTTCAAGAAGACTTATAATTTATAAATCTTGATTAATAAATTTTTTAAAAGATCCATAAACGAAATAGCAAAAACTCATATGAACAGTCTTACGAAATGGATCCGTGAGATGGTTGAACTGTATCTCATGGCGTAATCAATGATTGCACGACACTATCTAACCATGAAATGATCACAAGAGATTAGGAAATAAGCATTTTTCTATCTTCTAATGCTCATATAATGTATGTTACACCACATGAATTTCATTCAATATTTTTTAATATAATCATTCACACACGTTCATAATGTATACTGTCATATATAAACAGAAAACTTGGGATCAAAATCTTGAATGCAGTTTTTTTGTAACGTAAAAGGCCCTTTAGCCTCCCAACAATGAAATGACATTCAATGTAAGAAGAAGTGAAAAGGCCAAATCCATCACTATAAATTCTCCCATTCTTACACTGATCAAGAACCATCACAAACAAAGGAAGAAGAAAAAAGCTTTATTACAATCGAAAAAACTTGGAAAATGGATACAAGGAGTTGCTGCAGTGGATGTGCAGGGGTGGATGAAGTGTACTATTGTTCGAACCCCGTTCGAAGAGCCCATGTTCATGTGGCCAATGCTCAGCCTGTGGCGGTCAAGAAGGAAGAACCAGTTAGTCGAGGTGTGTATGTTGCCAATGCTCAGCATCTCACAGTGAAGAAAGAAGCAGTTATTAGTCAAGGAATTGCACACATGGCAACGGCACCTAAAGCTAATGTTTTTGTCAAAGAAGAGAAGGTGAAGGTTGCTGCTTGAGTGAAGTGTCTTTCTTAAAGTGTTATCTAAATAAGTACAATGAATATTGTACAAAGTTAATATATATATTCTGTCTTTAATAAACTTATTCCAGCTTCAATTCCTTATTTTCTTACAGCTTGAATTAATGACCCAACTTAAAGCAGATACTGAAATTTCACAGAAAGAAATGCAACATGAAAGCTTAAGCACATAGTAATGCAACATGAAGAATTATGATGACTGAATTTAAAAAAAGAAAAAGAATTGAGCAGATTAATGTTAAGATTTTTATCACCTTAATTTTGTATGAATATGAATAGACTTTGTTTTCTCTCATTTATCTAATCACAAAGTGAAGTCCATACTAATGTACAGAATTGGGTGACTCTTAACTTATATTTTAAGTGAACCCACCCACATACACTGTACCAAAACTGATCCAGACATGTTTCACTTCTTGACTCATGCATGTATGGCCTTTCAGTTTACACTCAATAAAGGCAGCATTGAATGAAAAGCACAATCCACCACTATAAATATTCTCAAATGAAGGATCAGAACTCATTCAAGCTAATTTGTGCACTCTGAAGCTTAAGATGGACAAAAAGAAGGTTACTGCTACTGTTCCAGAAAAAAAGATTTTTTCAGAGACTACTAAAGGTTCACCTGGTGTAAAGAATGGACGTACAATTTCAAGCCTCGACAACACTGTTCCTACTAATAAGAATGGTGTCCATTTTCAGCCAATGGTGATCAAAAGGCGTGGCATTAAAAAACTCCTAACTATACCAAGCGTCTTGCTAGCTAATCTCGATCATGGCTACCCCTTCATGAAGTTTGTTTCTTGTGGTCTTAATGTTGGTTGTCACAAGCTAATATGATTAGCTATTAGAAGATAGCGCAGGTGCCATCTATCTAATAATATAAGTTCTCTAGTTTTTTCCTTTACATTTCAGTGAATAAAAGACTAATTCTTTTATATGTTTATTTCTTTTTGAAAGTGTCCGGATGCTCAAACGCTAAGATAAAACAAACAGTATCACAATGTTGTCTCGAATGTCGACAACACTAGAGATAACACAGCGGAATAAAAGATTATAAATGAACACAAGGAGATATCCACAAGTATATAAAATACTTGTGGAATGCCAGCAGGGCAAAAGATCTTATTAAATGTATATTTGAAGTACAAAGCAAACACTCATAAAATCCAGACTCTAAATGTTACACCGAATGTTGTTAACATCAATGACAACATTACGAAAACTGATAAGTCTGGAAACAGAAACTATGTATGCTCTTGTATTCTTTTTCACTCGATGCATTCCTCTTGATAGTGTTGAACTCCTTTTATAGATATTTTCCAGCTATCATGCACGTTCACCACTCTCCATGAATGCCCATGATCTACTCCATATTCTTCCACCTTCCTTCACCCACTAAAAGTGCAACAACCATTCCTATAAAATAGGAATGTCTCCATCTCCACTTCTTGCTACACGTTCTTTTCTTTTCATGATCTCCAACTCTCTCTTGACTTCTCACATTCTTCTTTCTCTTCAATCTTTATGCCACGTTCTATTGTTTTTTTAAAAGAAGAGATACACATAAACAACTTTCCTATAAAATAGGAAGAGTTATTTAATTAAATCTTCTTCTTAATAAACCTACAATAAAAACACGTGAGAAGATAAAAAGAAACAAATCTTGAAAGTAACCAATCTCCTATAATATCTAGGGTTAAACAAACTCTCCTAATAAATCTCAAACCTAGATATTAAGTTAATTGATTTATATAAGAAAAAGGAAAAATAATATATGTTGATAAAATCAACATTAACAATCTCCCCTTTTTTTGCTTTTTCTTCTCAAAACGTTAAATCAATTAATCTCCTCAAAACAAGCTTTAACTTTGAAAAACATTTTTTCAAACACTCTTCAAACTCCTCCTGAACAAAGCATTTTCTCCTTAAACCAATCACATCAAAAGAATCTCCCCTCAAAAGAATAACACCTTAAAAAAATATACTACCCACGCTAGAATCTTAATCTCCCCCTTTTTTGCTTTTTCTTCTCAAAACGTTAAATCAATTAATCTCCTCAAAACAAGCTTTAACTTTGAAAAACATTTTTTCAAACACTCTTCAAACTCCTCCTGAACAAAGCATTTTCTCCTTAAACCAATCACATCAAAAGAATCTCCCCTCAAAAGAATAACACCTTAAAAAAATATACTACCCACGCTAGAATCTTCTCCCTCTTTTTGGGAAGAAAAATCAGCAAAAAGATTATCTCTTATGCGAGTTTGAGACCTGCATAAAAAGAAAATTAGAGACAAAAATATGTTAGTAGTATAAATGTCGAGACTGGTGTCATAACATTGGGGACAACATCAAGGAGCAATGTAATTTCCACTTAAAACGAATTTCTTCGTAGTAAACCAGCAATAAAGTGGAAAAAGAGCTAGGAGCAGCCATGAAGGAATTGAGAAATTGAGGAAGAAATTTGGAGAGAGAAAGTAGATGAGAAAAAAAATGAGAATTTGCGTAGAGATAGAAAATCACGGCAATTGAGAAGAATGTCACAACTTCTTGAGAAACGTGATTTAAATGGATTGAAAATTTTGAAATTTTGAGCCCTATGAAAAAAAATATCTTTATCCCACACATTTAGCATATTATAACAAATTTAGATATTAACAACCATGCTAAAAATAAGGAGTCACTTAATTCAAATATTCAAGATAGAGTCAAACTTATCCACTCTAAATCTGTATCCACGAAAATCTCACCAAATTTTTATCCAAGCACGAATTTAGAACAAACACATATATGCAGATTTTCTGGAAAATGTTTTCTACGATGTTGAGAACATTTGGGACAACATATCCAATCTTATGTATAAGAAGAGTGTACAGCGTATGTTAATCCCAACCAACCTTTTGAAAAGAGAGCATCGTCGTAGCGAGCGCCGTGCTTCTGGTTACTCAGTTGTGGGACTAACTTTTTATGGTGGTTTGTGGTATCTCCCTTCACTTTTTGACAAGGAAGCATCGTCATAGCGAGTGCCGTGCCCCGAGTACTTAGTGTTAGGTCACACAAACCTTTTTTTTTCACAATATATTACTAGGCTGCCTGAAAAGCATCGTCGCCGCGAACGCCGTGCTCCAAGTGCTTCGTAATATCAACAAATGTACACTTTTAAAATCAAGAATTAATTTCAGATCTCAAGACATGTTTTAATCAAATGTTCTCGTAAAGTATTACCCTTTTCCAGTTAATTTGCACATAAAGAACACTGTATGAAGACAGTAAAAATGGATGTTATGGACAATGTGAACAACATAAGGGGCAACATCCGTAAACTGCATAAAGGTGATCAAACAACACACAACCCGAGAGACTTCTTCAAGGAGGAAAATCTCTCAAAGTCTAAAGCCTTAGTAAAAATGTCAGCATACTGATTTTCAGTGGATACATATTCAAGATGAACAATATTTTTCTCTACCAAATCTTGAATAAAATGATGCCTTATATCTATGTGCTTAGTGCGTGAGTGTTGAACAACACTAGAATTATCACAATAAAGGCTCAAAAATTCAGTGTTAAATCCATAATCATCATTTCTAGTAAATTGTTTTAATTCTTCATGCATTGCTTGACTCCAAAAATCATCTTTAAGAGCTTCATACGCTTTCTTAGGTTCAATAGGAGAGACAAAACAGTAAGATTTTACCTCAGAAAATGTGGTTGACATACACACATGTCTTACCATTTCTTTGTAATTTACCGGGTCTTTCCGACGAGTTTTTATCCCTTCATTCACTCCCCCTATCACCTGAGTGGTAGGATGATTCTTTCTGATGCGAGAAGGTGGGTCTCTCCTTACTGGATTCTGAGCTTCGTCATCGCTGTCTTCAGAATCTGTCTCAGCTGCAAATGTTTCCTCGGATGTGCCAACATTCGGGACAACATCCTCTATACTGGAATCGATGACAGGCTGGTCCACCAAGTCAGATGTGACATCCTTGTATGTTTTACCCTTATGATTTAACACTGGTAATCCTTTAACTGCTTCAAACTTGTTCAGCTTCTCAAGAGATCGAAAGTTCACATGTCCTAATTTTTGATGCCACAAAATCGTGTCATCAAATTGAGTTTTGTTGCATGTGATTTTTTCTCCCACAAGGTAGCAATTATCATGTGATCGAGTACCTATCATAACGCACACGTTAAATTTATCAAAGACTTCACACGAATCTTTATTAAATTTTACCTCCAAGTCATCATCACACAATTGGCTTATGCTAATTAGATTAGCCATAAGTCCATCCACAAGAAGTACATTCTTCAGTTTTGGAAAACCATGGACATTCAAGATACCCTTACCAACGATTTTACCTTTTGCTCCTCCTCCGTAAGTCACACATCCTTCACTAAGTGGTACAAAGTCCTTAAGTAGGCTTTTGGTTCCCGTCATGTGACGTGAACACCCACTATCAAAGTACCATGAGCCTGCAGTGTTAGTCTTTAAAGCAGTGTAAACAACATTACAGAGAATAGGCGTTTTTGGAACCCAAATTTGTTTCTGAATTTTCCTGGGCCGAATGTTGTCTCCAATGTTGGGCAACATTGGCGGCAACATTTTGCTACTGGAATTTTCACTTTTCAATTTATGGCAAAATGGTCGGATATGTCCAGGTTTAAAACAGTAATGGCACACATACTTCCGTTTTCTTGGACTTTTCTTGGAAGATTCAGAAGACTCTTTAACAAAAACGGTTTTTGATTTTTCATCAAAAATATTTGGAAATGCAGTTTCAGCAGATTTGACAAATCCAATACCTGTTTTCCCCATATTACCTGCATTCACTGACTCATTCATTTTGGTTGAACTTGTATTCCATTTGTCAATGATTGCTTTGTTCACGTCCAATTGATGTTGAGTCTTCTCAAGTTCCACGTCCTTTTGTGTGAGTGCTGTTTCTAGCTTTGCCATTGAGAATTTCAGAAGATCATTTTCTTTGGACAAGATTTCCACTTGCTTGCATTGCTTCTTCCATTCTTTAAGGAGCGCCGTATATAAATCTTGAAGTTCTTCAATTACAGCATCCTTGTCCAAATCATCATCATCTCTTGACTCTGCATCATCATCAACCACAACATTTAAACATGTTAATGAAATGAAATTGAACAGACCATACCGTTCTGATGTGTCGGTCAATGTTGCCACATCGTCGACCACATCGTCGACAACATCAGAATCCACATTCGCGAACAGCAAGGTCTGATCTTCAGTTTCTTCTGCTGCTTCTTCAGTCTCGTCCTCGTCGTCGCTCATGGATACCCAGAAGTTCTTCTTCCCATACTTCCTCAGGGTATTGGCACACTCGTTCGCATAATGGTCCCATCCCGAGCAAGCACGACATTGAATAGAGTCAAGATGTTTGGGGTCGTTCATTCCACGATCAGAACTTGATCTTCCCAGCGGTTTTGATGTATTTCCAGGGGGTTTCCACTGAGGTCGATCAGCTACCTTAAACTGCTCCTTGTCTTTTGTAACAAATTTTTTCTTATTTATTTTTCTTACCATCGAATTGAATTTCTTTGTGATTAAAGCAACATCTAGTCCTTCTTGAATCTCCTCCAGTGGTTCATCATTGTCGGAGCTATCACCGTCGGGTTGAGCTTGAAAAGCAATGTTCTTCTCCTTTTGGACACCCTTTTGATTTAATAAATTCAACTCGAAGGTTTGAAGAATGCTTTGGAGTGTATCAAAATCCATGGTAGCCAAGTTGTGAGCTTCCTCGACCGCCGAAACTTTCATGTTATACTTCGGAGTTAGCGTACGAATTGCCTTAGACACCATTTGTTTCCTACTAATTGGATCACCAAGAACTTCATTTTGGTTGGAAATATCACGTAGCCTTTCAAAGTAGGTTCCAATGTCTTCATTTTCTTCCATTCTCATAGTCTCGAATTGAGACATAATGAGACGAAGCCTTGCTTCCCTTACGCAGCTATCTCCTTCGAATTGCCTCTCAAGAATTTCCCAAGCTTGTTTGGCTGTTGTGCATGTCTGGATCAGCTTGAAAATTTTGATATCTACAGCACCAAAAATGACGTTAATTGCCCTCTCATTGAAGTTGGAATTGGAAATTTCGATGGCCGTCCATTCGCTCGGTGGTTTAAGAACAACTTCTCCATCTGAGATCTTCTTCGGGGGATCAAATCCTTTGACCACAACTTCCCATGCTCGTGAATCAATGGACTTGATTTGTGTGCGTGTACGGATCTTCCAATAAGCGTAATTCGATCCATCAAGGACAGGTAACTTTCCTTGAGGATTGCACCAATCCATGCCTAGCATGAGCAACAGAACCAACCACTTTGTATCAAGTGGGAGGCTCTGATACCAATTGAAAGTGTCCGAATGCTCAAATGCTAAGATAAAACAAACAGTATCACAATGTTGTCTCGAATGTCGACAACACTAGAGATAACACAGCGGAATAAAAGATTATAAATGAACACAAGGAGATATCCACAAGTATATAAAATACTTGTGGAATGCCAGCAGGGTAAAAGATCTTATTAAATGTATATTTGAAGTACAAAGCAAACACTCATAAAATCCAGACTCTAAATGTTACACCGAATGTTGTTAACATCAATGACAACATTACGAAAACTGATAAGTCTGGAAACAGAAACTATGTATGCTCTTGTATTCTTTTTCACTCGATGCATTCCTCTTGATAGTGTTGAACTCCTTTTATAGATATTTTCCAGCTATCATGCACGTTCACCACTCTCCATGAATGCCCATGATCTACTCCATATTCTTCCACCTTCCTTCACCCACTAAAAGTGCAACAACCATTCCTATAAAATAGGAATGTCTCCATCTCCACTTCTTGCTACACGTTCTTTTCTTTTCATGATCTCCAACTCTCTCTTGACTTCTCACATTCTTCTTTCTCTTCAATCTTTATGCCACGTTCTATTGTTTTTTTAAAAGAAGAGATACACATAAACAACTTTCCTATAAAATATGAAGAGTTATTTAATTAAATCTTCTTCTTAATAAACCTACAATAAAAACACGTGAGAAGATAAAAAGAAACAAATCTTGAAAGTAACCAATCTCCTATAATATCTAGGGTTAAACAAACTCTCCTAATAAATCTCAAACCTAGATATTAAGTTAATTGATTTATATAAGAAAAAGGAAAAATAATATATGTTGATAAAATCAACATTAACACTTTTAATTATTTGAAACCAACAAACCAAATGCACATATTGGATAAATCTTTACCCAGATTGAACTTTTCAGCAATATCTCTATTGTTTTGTTATATTTTAATTTTGGCAATATCATGCTAGTCTTATGTGCACTTCAAACCAATGCAAGCCTAGCCGGAAGAAGTCACAGATGGTGATATTTTAATTTATAATTCTAAATTTATCCTTTGGGGTTTCTTCACTATTTGTACTATTTAGTACTTAAGATTTAGCAGATTCCATATATGCTGCGAATGAAGCAGGAAAACATATCATGTGATGTGCTTATATTGTCTGAGTGAGTTTATTGGTTATTCTAATCAGTTAATTGCGAGCTTTGTTCATGGGCTTATAGCTCACCGGATCAATATCAAGTCGTTGCCACTATAGTTAACAAACTTCTTATCGATTTGCTTTGAGATGTTATGGTATGAGCCCAGTATTATCTCTGTGATGATATAACTTTTTTTTTTGTCTCTCCCAAGGTAATTTATTCAATCAATTGGGACATTAGAGATTGATTTGAATAATGTCAGTGGTTGTTACATAGTGACATTAGAGATTGATTTAAATAAAACATTAAGGTTAATATATTGTTGCAGATATTGTGAAGAAAGGAAGGCCATTAGTTTCCTCTTTCGATTATGTGAGAATCAGAATGGGTGAAAATTGAAATTATTGTTGTATAAAATCGGGGTAAAATTCAAAAAAGGAACTATAATTATGCATGAGAAATTGTAGAAATCTACAAACAGTATCATTTGGCATATGCTCCATGTATGTGTTTCAATTCAGCTTTTATACATGTGCCATTTTGCACAATTAACCATTATGCTTCCTACGCTTCACATATATGTTTTAGTTGGGTTTTATGCCTAATTGTGTGTGAGCCGTGAGGTGAATGAATGTTTCTCAATGTATGAAGACGAACATGTAATTGTTGTCAACAAGCCTGCCCACATCGTATGCTCTCAATAACTTGCTAGCTATTATATTTTTATGCATGTTAGATTTTCTTTTCCTTTTATTTTGAATTGAAATTATTTTGAGGAGATACATTTATATGAATCTTGAATATATGGATACTAAGTTAATTACCCAAACAATCACCAACTTCACTTAATATATAATTTTAACCAATTTTTTAAATATTACTAAATGTAACATTAACTTTCATATTATTTGTATTCTTAACAAACTAACAATTTTTGAACATGTTTATTTTGAAAATAACTCTCACCGCTTCAAAATTGAACAATAACTTATCATACAAATTGATAGTTATTTTAAAATGGTCTAAGTTATTGTCAAAATAAACATACCTGAAATCTCTCTGTAGGTTAAAATTGCAAAAAATATGAAAATCATTCATTTGTAAAGTTTTCTCAATTACTTTTTCATCTTCTCACAAATCTACAATTGTTATTGGACACAAACAGAATTAAACTTATTATTTTGTCAAATATACCATTCACAACCTGCAAATAGATAAGACCATAATTATCATATCATTTGCAAATTTGTAGAGGACTAAAGAGTAATTGACAAGATTATGTGAGTGAAATACTTCAAAAATGAAACCCACATAATAAAGAAGTCCATTTAATTCGGATAAAAATTGTCTATGGACACTTGATTACGCGTTAGTTTTTAGAGGAAAAATATCAAAAAAGTATTATTCTTAAAAAATATCATTTTATTGTAATATGATGAATCTTAACATATTCGATCGAACCTTTCTGTCAGTAATGGAATTGATATGGAAAAAAAAAATGTAATTATTACATAATTTAGTTGGTTAAATATACTATTATGTAAAAAAATCTTGTAGTTTGAAGAGCAACTTTAATTACCGTAGATTATAGCAAATGAAGAAAAGAGAAAAGAAGCAACAAAAAAAATTTGGACAAATATTAGATTGACATGCTTGAATATATGTCTAAGGATAGAACAAATTATCATTTAATGATTTTGAAATGAATACATGTATGTGATGAATTTATCATTGGTCTCAATATAATTGAAAAATATTACTTCAACATAATTTTTTTGCTAAAAGAAGTTTAATACATAAATAAAATTGAAATAAACGAATTAAATTAATAGGAATTATGTAATTGTTAAAGATGGGATATTATCTTTTTAGCATTCATCATAATAATATTATAAATTATTATTTAAGATTTTTTTTCTAAAATAAAAATCGGATATAGGTAAAAGGAAGCACGTAGTTAGTTATAGAAGTTGGAGTGAAATTTGATTTCTTATATAAAAATCAGAAAGACGGATATTAAATATTCATTTTATCTCATAAAACTTAAAATATCTCTCATTTTATCTCGTAAAACTAATAATATCTCTCTCTAAAATAAAAAAAATCTATATGAATTTCATATGTAATTGAAGATAATATCGATAAGTTCTATATGAATACACTATGAGGAATTCAATGACATATTACATAATAGATTTCATATGAGATATTTTATAGAGCGATGATTCCATATCTAATCAGAAAGATCTCCGCAATTTATCTTCAATATGTTTAAATTTGACTTATTTATGAGGAATTCTTCAATTGCATGTTCAATGGCTGATAGTCAGATGATAATTCATAGAGTACTGCAGCGATTGGACTTTGATGGCCATACAGGGCCTCAGGCGGCCATGCAGAGGAATAGTTTGCAAACGGCTTGATTTGTTTACATCAGTTGCGGTTATTTCGATTGGTTTGGTTTCTCTAAATAGATTCAACTGAGTCTATAGTATTAAAAAATTAGTTTCACCTCATTCTGATTCTTACCAATGATTCAAAAAAATTATTTAATTTTTTTTTATAAAAAAAATATACGTCTGTCAAAAATTCTATAATTGACTATTTCAACAAGCGTGTGATTGTAAAGCTTAAAAAGCAAGTTGACAAGTAGTGCCGTCAATTTGAGCCCAACTCGACCTAATCAAGATTCAGTATGGGCTGACCTTTAAAAATTAAAAGCTCGAAAAAATCGTGCCGTTTTGGCCCAGCCTAGATAGCCCGATGGGCAGTCCAATTGGCCCGATTAATTTTATACCATTAAATTTTTTTAATTTAATTATACTAAAAATTAAAATTAAGTTAGCTTATTTGGACTTTGAAGTAATGAGTGAATACATATTCCTGTAGAAAAACAGAATAGACTCAATTGAGTCTATTGTGTGAAACAATTAGATTCAACTAATTCTATTTTAACCAATGATTCAAACGATTTCATTTAATTATTTTATATAAAAAATTGACACGTTTTGTCAAAATTTCTGTAATTGACGGTTTCAACAAGCGTGTGATTGTAAAGGCTAAAAAGCATGTTGACAAGTAGTGCCGACAATTTGAGCCTGACTCGGCCTAATCGAGATTCAGTATGGGCTAGCCTTTAAAAATTAAAGGCCCGAAAAAATTAGGCCATTTAGGCCCGACGGGCCATGGGCAACCCAATTTGCCCAACTAATTTTATACCATTAATTTTTTTTATTTAAAATTAATCTAATTATACTAAAAATTAAAATAAATTTAGTTTATTTGGACTTTAAAGTAACGAGTAAATACATATTCGTATAGAAAGAACATAATAGACACAATAAAGTATTTTACATTTAATTTTTAAAGGTCAGCCCATACTATCTCAATTAGGTCAAGTCGGGCTCAAATTGACGACACAACTTGTCAACATGATTTTTAGCATTTACAATCATGGGCTTGTTGAAACCGTTAATTACAGAATTTTTAACAAACGTGTCAATTTTCTTATAAATTGTTGAAACAGTTAATTACATAATTTTTAACAAACGTGTCAATTTTTTTATAAAAAATAATTAAATGAAATCTTTTGAATCATTAGTTAAAATAGGATTAGTTGAATCTAATTTTTGTACACAATAGACTCAATTGAGTATATTCCGTTTTTCTATAGATATATGTATTCACTCATTACTTCAAAGTCCTAATAAGCTAACTTAATTTTTAGATTAATTTGAAATTTAAAACTAATTTAGCCATTTTGGCTTCAACACAAACTTCATATTTTTTTAAATAATATATAAGGATGCTTGTGTGTGTAATACACCCGAAGCTAAGGTTGTATGCAAGGTTTACATGATGGAGCAATATTCACCATTTAAGAATGCATACTGGTGTAACGACATGAACAATAGAAAATTTTGGGTTGGATTTTTGAGGGTGGTCAATAATTTCGAAAGCCCATATAAATTCAGCTTGTTGCAACTGTTACACCTTGTTCAACAATTAAGTTTACGACATTGCAATGATACGGGGAAGCCTAGATTTGGTCACAGTTTGGATTGCATAAATACTTTTTCTGATGTGGTATCTGAAATAGGGCCTATGAGAGTGCCCAATTTTAATGGCTGGGAAGATTGCATGATTGAAAATAATGCAGCAGCAACAGCAACTCAGAACCTTTCATCAATTATCACAGATAAAAATGAGGTTGGTCCTTCTAATTCTAGTTCAAAGAGGATGAGGCTTATGTCTGAAGACGATAAAGTGTGTGTTGCGCTCGATTCATTTCCCAACCTGCCTTTTCCCACTCTATTCATTGCAATGGACAAGCTTAGCAATTACCCCACGAGGTCATGGTTTTCATGTGCCCCAAAATGTCGTCAGCTCGAATAGCTTTTGTATGCAACTCTTCATGACTCTTAAGGAATAAAATTGTGCAAAGTCTAGAGGCGAAGTGCTCCTTTCTACCGAACGAAACGGTGACTTCGTCATTTTGACTTCAACACAAACTTGCATTTTTTAAGTGCAACAGTTTTTGAAATGCTAATTTAATCGAGATTTACTAACTTTTTTATAACATTTAAATTTACATGTCTTAATCTAATATGTCATAAAGAACATTCAGTCAAATAAACAAAAATAGAACCATTTTTATTCATAACTTCTTTACCAACATTATCGGCAACGTGGTTGAGAACCGGAAGTTAAATGACATTGAGATGTTAACGATGGTGTTTGAGACCAATTTGGTTGACAACCCTAAAGAATAGTTTGTGAATACCGGTACCACTTGTCATGTCTGTTTCGAGAAGGAAGCTTTATCGATATATACATTGTTGTAAGCCGTGTTGGTAAAAATGTTGGCGGAAATGTTGTCGACAATGTTGGCAAAGAAATTATGAATAAAAATGATTATACTTCTGTTTATTTAACTGAATGCTCTTCATTATGACATGCTAAATTAGGACATGTAAATCTAAATGCTATAAAAAGGTTAGTAAATCTCGAAATTTACTTAACATTTCAAAAATTGTTTCACTTAAAAAATGTGAAGATAGTATTGAAACCAAAATGGCTAAATTATTGTTTCATTCGGTAGAAAGAAGCATTTCACCTCTAAATTTGGTTCACACGGATGTGTTTGATTTAAAGCTTGTGCAAATTAAGGTGGTAAAAATTATTTCATTACTTTTATTGATGATTGTACAAGATTTTGTTCTTTACAATCATGCGAAGTTATATACAAAACCATTTGAGTTGGCAACATCTTGGGACACATAAAAACCATGACCCCACGGGGTAATTGCTAAGCTTGTCAATTACAATAAATAGGGTGGAAAAAGACAAGTCGGGAAACGAATCGAGGTCGGAAAACGAATCACACTTTATCATCTTCAGACATAAGCATCATAATTGATGAAAGATTTTGAGTTGTTGCTGTTGTATTATTTCTAATCATGCAATCTTCCTGGCCATAAAAATTAAGCATTCTCAAATACCCTATTTCAGATACCACATCAGAGAGGGTATTTATGCAATCCAAATTGTGACCAAATCTAGACTCCCCCCTATCATTGTAATGTGATGAATTTAATCATTGAACAAGGTGTAACAATTGCAACAAGCTGAATTTATATGAATTTTCAAAATTATTGACCATCCTAAAATATCTAACCCAAAATTTTCAATTGTTCATGTTGTTACAACAATATACATTCTTAAACGGTAAATATTGTTTTATCATGTAAACCTTGCATACAACCTTAGCTTCGGGTGTATTACACACACAATCATCCTCATCCTAAAATAAAGAATATTAAGAATGTCATGAATAATAAACTCCTACCATAAATAATTAAATATTTAAACGAAACAATGTGAGATACTCACCTTAGTGAAGCTTAATTGCATTTTCAAATTCCTTTTGCGCTTCCTTCTCTGAGCAGAAGTCTTTGATTATTATAAGATTGAAAAGACATTACTTATCAATATATGTTTCCTCTAATTATAACTATCTATGTTATTCATTCAATCGAATCAGAAAGTAATTAATTTCATCCTCCCCACAAATAAGATAATATTTATATCAAGAGCATACATACCTCTTTATTGCTTCCAACACTCTCTGTATCACTGTGTTGGCTAACTTGCTTTATTTCCGACGTAGACATGCAAATATTGAAATAATTGATCTTATTCCATTTTAGAGTACATAATTTTCTGCAACAAGTGACATCATAAATGTGTATCTAAATAGTAGATAAAGCCATAAACATGTTCACTGTATATATGTGATTTTTCATGGAGCACGACTGTATCTCAGAAAACAGAATAAAAAACTTAGAACTACAAAAAGAGTGGGCATAATAGAACCGAATCCTCTCCATTTGAGTTCTTGCATATTTCCTCAATTTCCATGAATCTGAACTGTTTATGCAAATTGATATTTAATTCTTAAATTTTCATTTTAGTATCAATCAAATAAATATTTTAATATAGAATTTGTTTTACTTGAATGTAAAATGTAACCTAATACAGAACAACACAAAATGAATTAGAACAGGATTGATCCATCGTTCAAAATAAAAACGGAAAACAACTGAAATAATAAAAAATTAAACCGATTTAGTCATTTAAACAAGTAAATATCAGCACAAAATTAAATAAACCCCATTTCAATTAATAAACTCAAAAGCGAGTTGAAATATAATTATCCTAGACCGTTGTTAGATTAAATACAACCACAGAGTGTTATCAACCAACAGAAAGTCTTTAAATTTAATTACTAGGGTTTATTCCCCATAAAACTCCCATCAACGCTAAAGAAACTACTCAACAGACCCTACAGATGGTTCCTCACAAATCTCTTAAACATTCAATGATAAACAAATTACGTTTAATAAGCATTTCATCAAACAGATGGCATGCGTCACCCAAAAGAAAAAAAAAACACAAATTCATCCACGAGTAAGAAAAAATCAAGAAAAGAGATAATCTGTACCAAATGAATAAATAAATAAAATGAAAACTTGAAACAGAGACACTAAAACCACGAGTCAACTAAGTGCAGAATGCTTCCAACGTTCTACGTTAACACAAAGCATATGTAAACATTTAACATTTATACGGAATTCATTTTACCAGGAATGCTTTTGGAGATGAAATGAATAGAGCGCGACATCCTTCGACTCGGCGTAGCAAGCTCTATTGACAAATCATATACAATCTAATACCTACTATTGACCTTTCAAAAAAAAAAAAAACCTTCGATTGAGAAATGAAACCGGTGGGAGGCGGCGAAACAACGAAACGGCAGCTCTCTTCGGTTTGATATTTTAGGGTTTGAGAATTTGGGAATTGGGTTGGTGTACATGAGATAAATGAATCCGTCATAGAGTTTAGAGGTACAGGCTATGAATAGGGCTATAACGGAAGAGATTGAGTAACAACTGAGGGGAGAATGAAAATCTAATATATAAGGATTTGGGAATTGGGTTGGTGTACATGAGATAAATGAATCCGCCATAGAGTTTAGAGGTACAGGCTATGAATAGGGCTATAACGGAAGAGGTTGAGTAATAACTGAGGGGAGAAAGAAAATCTAATATATTAGTTAAATGATTTTTTGTTCTTTTTACCTTTTTATGGTATAAAAAAAATATTGTTATATGTTTTATGGTAAAAAAAAAAATTAATATTATATTTTTTATGATATTTTAAACCATTAACCCCACAATATTAACTAATTAAGATACACGTGTCACCTCCTGAGTTTGCATGTCTTTACTTCTTCCTTCCTTCCGACAACTCTCTTCGGTTTGATATTTTAGGGTTTAAGAATTTGGAAATTGGGTTGGTGTACATGAGATAAATGAATCCGCCATAAGAGTTTAGAGGTACAGGCTATGAATAGGGCTATAACGGAAGAGGTTGAGTAATAACTGAGGGGAGAAATTTTCAGTTATTACTCAACCTCTTCCGTTATAGCCCTATTCATATAGCCTGTACCTCTAAACTCTTATGGCGGATTCATTTATCTCATGTACACCAACCCAATTTCCAAATTCTTAAACCCTAAAATATCAAACCGAAGAGAGTTGTCGGAAGGAAGGAAGAAGTAAAGACATGCAAACTCAGGAGGTGACACGTGTATCTTAATTAGTTAATATTGTGGGGTTAATGGTTTAAAATATCATAAAAAATATAATATTAATTTTTTTTTTTACCATAAAACATATAACAATATTTTTTTTATACCATAAAAAGGTAAAAAGAACAAAAAATCATTTGACATCATATGTACCATTATTGTTCAATCATTGATAAATGTTATTTCTAATTTAATTTTATAATTTCCAAATTAAATTGTCAAGTCATATTTATTTAAACAAATGTAACCATTATGGTATATCAGTTGGACTACCTTCAATCCATCCTACAATACACCTCGGGTGTTAGGGTGAACCGAATGTGACAATACCACATATCGATTATAATTTGGGAAAAGTGAATAATAAATTTTTTTCCATAATTTATATTTATTGAGATTCGATTCACAAAAATGGTATTAGAGCTTCAGGATTTATTGAAGATATAAATTAAATTATATGTACAATATTGATTTTTCATATGCCTAACGGGAAGATAAAATCAAGAAAAATGTATTCAAAAAATATTTCGAGATAACAAGTATAGAATATCAGTAAATGACATCCAATAAGGATTGAGACATAATTGTTTCACATACATTTAAGATCTCATACCATCTTAGGGAGATCTAAAAGACTATCCAATTCTACGGTGGTCAGACGGAGAAGATGATCTGATCTCTATCCGAGATCCAACAAGAAGTTTTACATCTGAAAAAAGAAATAAGAGAGCTAAAAGTAAGATTACCAAAGAAAACATGAAAATTCATGAACGAACGTTTTAAAGATACGTTTTGGGATAGACCTATCATTCCCAAAGGTAAATTGCATTGAATTTTAATTGTTAATATGTTATAAAATGAATATGTTTAATTCACTCCTGCAATATTTGTGATAGGGATTTTTAATTTATATATTTATTTAAATATTAAAATTTTATAATATTATAAAATATATAAATAAACAAGTCCACGAACACAAATGGCTTTTTAAGGTTGGGTTGGCTCTACTTGTCAACATGTTTTTTAGTCCTAACAATCACACGTTTGTTGAAATCATTAATTACATAATTTTTGACAAAAGTGTTTTTTTTATAAAAGATAATTAAATGAAATTTTTTGAATCATTGATTAAAATAAGAATTAGTTGAATCTAATTTTGATACACAATAGACTCAGTTGACTCTCTTATATTATTTTTATAAGAATATATATTTACTCATTACTTTAAAGTTGAAATAAGCTAACTTAATTTTAAATTAAAAAAAATTAATGGTATATAATCAGAATTGGGTAAAATTAATTTTTTCATACGATAGACTGAGTTGCGTCTATTGTGTTTTTTTTACAAAAAGTAATGAATTAGCTCAATTTAAATATGCTAAAAAAACCTAAGATAAAATTTAACGTAATTATTATTTTATAAACTCACATGTACATTATGACACTTTGCAGAGTTATCAGTTTTATAAAAAAACAATAAAGTATTTTATATTTATTTAAAGTATATGATAATTTTTTTCTATTATAATTACGGATTTAGAATGTCAAATATTTAATATAATTTTTTTCACATTAAAATATTACAAAAATTGATTATACATAATATGTTAAAAAAAAAAAGATTTTTTAAAGTTGGGTTGGCTCTACTTGTCAACATGTTTTTTTTAGTCCTAACAATCATACGCTTGTTGAAATCATTAATTACATAATTTTTGATAAAAATATTATTTTTTTCATTAAAAATAATTAAATGAAATCTTTTGAATCATTAATGTGAACATAACTCTCAAATATTTGTGTTTGGTTTATAGTTTTTGAATAAACTTAAGTATAATTTATTGAAATAAATATTAATTGCAAAAATAAGTAGATAATTGGTTATATGTTGTTAACAAACAAACATCAATGAACTTATTAATTATATTATTCAACTTATTAACAAAAATGCGTTATATGTTTCTGAGTTAGAAATGTAACATATTATCTAAAACTTATAACTTAAACATAAAACATGTCTATAATTAGATATTTTACATTTTTGTATTTATCATCAGTAAGAATTTAAGTGTTACAATTATACATGTTACATTCTTATATTAACATATCACGTGAATTCGTTCATGCAATAAATTATATATTTCTTATATTATTCAACTTACTAACAAAAATAAATTATATATTTCTTAAAAAATATAACATATTATCTAAAATTTATAACTTAAATATAAAACATATCTATAATTATATATTTTACATTTTTGTATTTATCATCAATAAGATTCCAATTAATATATTATTATAATATAATTAAGTGTAAGGAAATCAATCCCCAAATTGAATCATCTCTCCGCATCTCCCTCTCTCATCATTCACAGCCGCCGCCGCCGCCCCGCCCCCCCCCCCCCCACCTCGCCGCCGCGCTCCCACCGCCACTGCCCTCGCCGCCGCCCTTCTCCGTCACTCACCCGCTCTCACAGTCGCCAGTCGATTTTGGAATTCTAACACTGGTTGGTTACTCTGTTTCTACATATTCTTTACTCTGTCAAACTATCAAGCTTTGAATTCGAGCTCATTTCGAACTTTGACCAGCAATCTTGCTGTTTCCAGAGCCTACTGCCCCAACTGAAAAATCCTTTTAAATAGAAGACGCGCTTTTATAAGTGAAACCACGCTTCTTCTATGCCTTAGCCAAATATCCAAAATTGAGCTCCCTCCTTTTCACTTATTTTTAATGTATTAATTGTATTGTCATTTGAATATCTTTAAAATTTTGATATTAATGATACAATGCAGTGATGATATATTTTCTTTATATAAAAGATATAATAATGCTTGAAATATTTATATAAATTAAAGTTCGGGTATCTTAACTTTGGATTTTCCATTTATGATATTTTAAATATTTATATCTGATATTTGGAGACCTCAGGCGATTGCTTGAGGACAGGGGAGAGGAAGATGCAGGTCCTCAGGGCGCCATGCAGTGGAAGATGAGGGCCTCAGGCTGGGGCTCAGGGATTTCAGGCTGAGCTCAAGGCGGCCTGGGTTTCAGGCCGCCCGGGTTCAGGCCGGCCATGCAGATGAAGGGCCTCAGGCGGGCTCAGGGATTTATGTAGGGGAAAATGCAGGTCCTCAGCCCGGGCTGGAGAAGATGCACACGATAATTCAGAGAGTATATGCAGATGTAGGGCTGGAGAAGATGCACACGATGGAGAAGATGCATGCTAGATTCCATGTAGGGGAAGATGCAGGTCCTCAGGCTTCCCATGCTGGGGAAGATATATGCATGCTAGATTCCATGTAGGAAAAGATGCAGGCCTCCCATGCCCTCCCATGCTGGAGGAGAAGATGTAGGGCCTCACGTTTGAGGTAATAGGAATGTGATTCATAACTACAGGTGAATTGCTTTTATTCCATATCTTCTACGTGATTCATAACTACTTCGATTTTGAAATTATTATTCTTTTTAAACTTCGTAATGAGCTTCTCTGTAAAAAAAATGCTTTGGAGCCTTAGATATATTTCATTCTCAATGTATTAGATTGCTTTAATTAATCAGTATGACGTTACATTATCAGTTCAAATATTTGCATGATATTGCACTCTTTCGTGTCTTTCTTAGTACACTTAATATGATATAGATTCTTGTATTGTAACTTAATAACCTTCCTTTGGTTTGTCATGTTTCATCTTGAGAGTTTACTTTGGTCCCTTACTCTATAAATATGTTACTCGTAATATATCTAGACTACGGTCATTTGTGTATTTTGAGGCAGCTTCACTATGTGGAAACTCATGGCTAAAGGCTTTTGAGAAGTGACTAAGAGGAATTTAGTGTAATTCTCATTTTAGAACTGCAGATCCTCCAGAATCCTTTTATAAGGAGCATCTTCTTGAATTTTCAGCCTCTTGTGCACCTGTCTGCAACGTCACTCCAATTTATATCTAGAAATAATCACTGAACTGATAAGTTTTGAAGTTCTCCAAAAATGCAACTGAACAACCTTAGAAGGACTTCTAAATCTCACCAAAAGCCTTTCTCAGTAACATCTTTGCAGATAAACCAAAATTGCCCCATGAATTTTGATGAGCCAGTTTTCAGACCTCCCTTGGTGTCATTTTGTTTCATAGTCCTGTGAAACTATACATGTCCACATTTTAGGGAATATACTTTATTGATCGTTTTTATCGATTTGCAAATTTTACTGTTTCTATTTCTGATTCCACTTTCGGTGAGAACTTGCTGAAACCAGAAGAAGAATGCAGCCAAGTAAGCATGTAGGCTCATGTGGAAGTTTTAAGGTTGTATTGCATTCTAATGACATCCTGAGGTGCACATGTACACTCCTATTGATGAATCTGGGTTTCTTTTGGGTGTATCAACAAATGACATCCTTAAATGCACCATGTACTTGCATTATAGTATCAGAGGACTTTAGACAAGCTGAAATTGATCACCTAGGAATAACAAACTAATTTACATCCATTGATACCCTTTGATCTTTACACAAACTTGGAAAATCAGCTTAAGAAATTCCATGATCTGCTGATAGCCCATTCCAATATACGTCTCGTGATACGTTGTACTTGGTGGTATTATCAGAATAGCAATGAAGCACTATCTGGATTAGAGAACAATCATCTCATAATCAAACTTTGTAGTTGAAACTGACTAACATGGACAATCTAACACTAAATGCAGGGTGGAGCATCCAAGCTTCTGATGACCTTGAGGTAAATAACACTCAACAAGAAATTTGTCATCTTTGTTTGCACATGAGATGCATGTCTTCATCGCTCTCATCTGTCCACACGAACGCGTTGACATATAAAAGCTTTGTGCTCAATAGATGTTTGGTTAACGCAGCCACAACAGGATCCCCAAGAAGAAGCCAAGGATTACAAGGTTGATAGTATAAGCCTCTTTACACAAACTAGCCAAGTCCAACGGTAAATACTATATTGATGTCACTAAAAGAATGTTCTCATTGTTGCACATATTACTGGATTAATAGATTTGAAAAACAAATGGAGGGAACACAAGTGAGATCTGATGACTATAAAAGGTTGTACCTTCATTCACTTGATTATAATAAAAGGTTATATTTTGGTGAGACGCGACTCCTTGAGATGGAGGGAATATACAATATATGAAAAATGTATGTTAGGTCATTGTAATTTTTTTTAATTAGGTCCATGTGCTTTATATGTTAACATTGGGTCCCTATATCTTCTCTTTTTCTTGAATTGAGTTTATCTAATTTCAATTTAGTTTGATTTAGATCCATATGTACATTTTGATCTGGTAAAGTTTAGACTTTCAATTTCATTTCATTAAACATTGAATGTTATTTAAGCCACATCAAGTACATAGGTTATTTTATATAAACGTTTTCAATCCAAACAAAGTCGAAATTATTGCAAGACTCTTTAATGTTTACAAATGAAAGAATGGGATCACAATTCCAATAAAATTGAAACTGTGGTTACCTAAAGTTTATGAATGACAGTACACGTGTTTCATTGAAAAAACAAATACAAGAACAATGAATCAAATGCCGGGTTTAAAAAAAAAAAGATAATTTCAATTTTGGTTATATATGTAAGACATTTTCTATTTTTTGGTAAGTAGGTATTTATTTTTCAATTTTAATTATCTAAATTTTAATTTTTTTTTCAATTCAATCATTTTTCAATCTTTTTTTTTTTTTTTGTTGGAATTTCAAAAATTGGTATATAGTGAAGATGATATTTAATGTGATGTTTTGGTATGAAAATGGTATCGTTAATACCGTTCAAAAAAACGCCTATTGTCATTCGTAAAAAAGCCATGCTCGTAAATTTTAAGAGACAAAAAGTAATTTATTAAAGGTCAAAAATATCATAAACTTCAAATGACAATTGTTGCAATTGCCTTTAAATTTTAAATATGGAATCCGTCAATCAAATTGGTCCCAATTTAACTGGAGGTCCAATACACAATTCTCCATTGTAATGTATATGGGCTTTCAATGTAGGGCCAGTATAACCGGGCTCATTCAAATAGCCCATCCAAACCCAGCCCAATACTGTAGTATGAATACGTCGTTTCAAAAAAAGAGTTGGCTCAAACCCTCCAAACGCACTGAGGTTTCTCCCCACTAAGCTCTGAACTCTTCGTGGAAACTGAAGAGAGAGAGAGAGAGAGAGAGCTTAGCCTAGCCGAGGCGCGGTTTCGGAAGTTCAGCTTCGTAGCATAATTTCTGTTGATTCAATTCTTAAAAGTTGTCCCATCGAGCCGATACGAGCCGCCGATCCAATCTAGGTTGATTTTTGTTTGGATAGACTGAAATGGCGTTTGGTTCACACACTCCTGATATTGCAGGCGACCGGCAATCTGGACAGGATGTTCGCGCTCAAAACGGTATTACATTCGGCTATATGTATAAATATGCTATTATGTATGTGTGTTTGTATGTATGTATGTATGTATGTGAGTATGATTGTTCTATTTTGTGTGTGAAATCATTTCATTTTGATCCCTTTTTTATTGGAAAATTTGTAGTGATGGCATGTCAGGCTGTTGCGAACATTGTCAAGTCTTCGCTTGGTCCTGTTGGCCTCGATAAGGTGATTTCTGCTTTACTTTCTACTCAGATGCTAATTTTATGTCAATTAGGAGCTTGAGTTGGTTGTTTCTATTGAAGATTAATTGCACTCATGGTTAGAGTATGCTTGTGGAATGAAGAGATGCATTACCTTTCATTTTATACGAACATGAATAATTGAGCTACGTTTCCAGTTCTATGTTGGTGGGCAATTAGTCTTACTGGTTTTTGAGTGGATGTAACCATGTAAATCTTGAGAGTGACTAAATGAACATAACTAAGGTAGAGCCTTTCCGGTATAGAGATGTTTGCTATCCTCTGGGGTCTGTGAAGTGATGCTCAATATTGTCCTTTTTTGGAACAAGTTGCCTTTTTAGTCTAAACTGGTAAGCAATCTAAGTTCACATACCAAAATGTAAGTTTCCTCTAAGTGATAGTAGCGGTAGCTAATAAATTTACTTAACAACTTGCTACATAAAATCATGGAGCTATTAGTGTGCATTGTCTACTGTCAGTGTGCATTCTCAACATCCCATTTCATACTTTCCAGATGCTTGTGGATGATATTGGTGATGTAACAATTACTAATGATGGTGCCACAATACTGAAGATGCTGGAAGTGGAGCATCCAGCTGCCAAGGTGAAGGGATCAGTTTTTGGCTTCTACTTTAAGTTTTAAACAACTTAGTTTGTTTCTGTATTGCATTAATCTTTCAATGATACAGGTCCTTGTTGAGTTGGCAGAACTACAAGACCGAGAAGTTGGAGATGGGACAACTTCTGTGGTCATCATAGCTGCAGAGTTGCTTAAGGTAAGATAACTATTCTGGCTGGAAGATTGGAAGAGCCTTTGTCGTCATTTTATGTGCTCTGATTTTAACATCTTGGATATAGTAATGTTGAGTACTAATTTATTTGTATATATATTTTTTTTCAGAGAGCTAATGATTTAGTGAGAAACAAGATACATCCAACATCAATAATAAGTGGATACAGAGTAAGGTTTATTCTTTCTTTGTTCACTGGGGTCGTTATCTTTACATTGTTTTATGGTTCAGTCTGTTGCATGCTCATGCAATGTTTAATTTCATGTATATTTTTGGCAGCTTGCAATGAGGGAAGCATGTAAGTATGTTGATGAGAAACTGGCTGTAAAGGTACACACTTTTGGACTTTGGATCCTTCAGAATTTTGAAATGCTCAAGTTTTGTATTGTATCAAACATAGTCAACTTAATAGAAGGCCAAAATATGTCAAAAAAACTGACAGGTTGAGCCTTCTTATTGGGTACATATCAACATACCCAAAATTTTAAAGCCTTTTGAAGTGTGATGTTGTCTGGATCTTATACCTGGGAAAGTAGCACATCCTTTATTGTATCTCTTAGACCTTGATTTTTTCTTGCCTCTGAAATTCTTTTCTTTTCTTATGCCCTTCAAAAGTTGAAGGCAATGTTTGTAAACTAGAAGGCCAGTCAGAAAAGTTATGGTTAGATGAGATACCCATAAATATAGGTTATGCATTATGGTCTGGGTACTTTTGTGTTGCACTTACGTTGCTAAAATGTTATATGCTGCCTATCATTTAATGAGATTTGATCATTGGCTTCTTTTGGATTAATGTATTTATATGTTTTCAGGTAGAAAAGCTTGGTAAAGATTCTCTTGTAAACTCTGCTAAGACCAGCATGTCCTCAAAGTTGATTGGTGGAGATAGCGACTTCTTTGCAAATCTGGTAAGTTGATGAATGGATAGGTGCTGGAGTTGCATCCAGTTTTTCTCTTTCATGTTTGAACTTCTTAAGTTCTTGGCTGGGGTTCTGTTCCAGTGCATGGCATGAAAGTGCTGCCCGCTTCCCCCTTAAGCCGCATGATTTAATATTGAGCATTCCGGATCAATTTGTATATCTTCTGATATCTTTATTTGTAGTCATAATATACCTTGATTTCACTTCTAGGTTGTGGAAGCTGTACAAGCAGTTAAGATGACCAATGCAAGAGGTGAAGTCAAATATCCAATCAAGGTTGGTAGTACACAGTAAACTAGTTATGCATTTACTTATTACTGTTTTTGACATTACTCATTTCTTGTGATTCTCAAGCCTTATCAAGAATGATGCAGCACAAAAATTCATGTTTTTGTGTGTGTGAGCGTTATACACATATACACACATAAGGAAACCCATAGATAAAGAACTTAAAACGGGCAAAGAAAAATGCAGATTTCCTATCTTGGGTTTAGTAAGAAAAAACTAAAAGAAACAATTTTCCTTGATCTGGTTTTGTAGCTTGTATAAAATATAAATACATTGTAGAATTATTAATTAATGTGTTTAATTGAAAGAGTGTATATAACTATGTATAGTTGACACTTGACATTTTTGAGAACCTAATGTAAATTCATTGAAACTAGAATTAATGGATTATCACTTTCCTTTCACTTCTCTATGTGAAATCCTGGATCCACAAAGATGGTAAATAAACTCAGATTTGATGATGATATGAGAAGAAGTTCCCTGCATATGTGAATGATGTTTGGCTTGACCTTTGATCTCAAAGATTATAGCTCAAATGATCTCTTTGGTGTTCAGGGAATCAATATACTTAAAGCCCATGGTAAAAGTGCCAGAGACAGCTATTTACTTAAAGGGTATGCACTCAACACTGGCCGTGCTGCACAGGGGATGCCATTGAGGGTTGCCCCAGCCAGAATTGCTTGTCTCGATTTTAATCTTCAAAGGACAAAGATGCAAATGGGTGTCCAAGTTTTAGTCACTGACCCCAGAGAATTGGAAAAAATTCGTCAGAGGTGATTGCGTCTAATCATCTTTTGTAAACTGTTGTGTCATAAAAGTAGACAGTTGATTGTGATGGATTTTATTTAGCATCTTTTCATGTCTTTATTATTGGGCATGTTTTTTTTGGATGTGCACTTGAATTTTCTTCTAGTAAGTTTTTTTTTTTTTTTTTATCAGGTGAATTGTATTTTTTTTTTAATGTCTAACTAAATGACCCTGTTTTTTTCCTAAATATTTGTATTTTGATCTGATCTTGTTTGTCATCTTCTTTTATCGCTTATGCATACAAGTATAAAGGCTGGTTTAGAAGCCACATTGCAATTTTGAAAATACAGTGTTCCCGGGAATTTTATCATGTAATATGATGATTGATTAAACTCGTCTTGCAGAGAAGCTGACATGACAAAAGAACGTATTGAGAAGATTCTCAAGGCAGGAGCAAATGTAATTTTAACCACAAAAGGAATTGATGACATGGCCCTCAAGGTAAGCTTTTATACAACTTTAGCTCCATCAAACTTCTAGAATCCATGTAGTATGTTGAATTTTATCTCAAATGGTAGGCTTAATGCGACATGTGTAAGTCTTGCTACAATGATGTACAGTGTTGTGGTGGTTCAAGTTATCAGCTTGAGTAGCATGATCTAGTATTGATGATAAGTGATCAGTACATCCAAGCTTTTTTCTTCCACCTCCAATGCTGGCTACTGATAGTATTTCCATTGATTTTGTGTTTTAATTGCAATATCCATATGCAAATAAGACAGTCTTGCAAAAAACTTACTTTGGGGGGGTGGGGGGGATGGGGGATATTGGCAGCACTTTTGGAAGTGTTCAAGTCTGAACATGTGCAATAAAATGTAAAGTTATCTTTTGGTGCCGGCGTTCTTTTTCCTCACTGTAATCCCTTTATTTTAAGTCTAAATTTCCTTAAGTTCTCTGCCTTCTGTTACTGGTTTTGCCATTGAAATCTGTGTAATATTGTGACAGTACTTTGTGGAGGCTGGTGCAATAGCTGTCAGACGTGTCCGCAAGGAAGACCTGCGCCATGTTGCCAAGGCAACTGGTGCAAGTGCGGTAAATTGCTTCTCATCTTCATATTGTCTCTGTTACATGTTCTTTGTTTTGTCATGCTTTGAATTTTCGTTATGTTGTATGTATTACAACAAATGAAATGGCTTTTTGAATGACTTGATAACAGTAACACCTTGCTACAATTTAATGTTAACTAGATAACAGCAAATATCAATTATGTCTGGCTTCTTTATAAATTGAAAGATAATACAAAAGCCTCCATGGTTTAGCCATTCATACACCAGCATTTTCGCTTTTAAGCATATTGAAGTTTTTAATTGATAAAACATATGGATTTTCCTTTTCACCTTGTGAATGAAATTGTACTTATTTGACCTGAATGATGAGCTGTTTTTACTGGACAACAAAGGGAAAAGCTGAACTGAAAGAACTTTCCTCCAGTTTATTGTGGATTGAAGTCTAGGAAAGGGTGAAAACAATATCATGCATTGTTGTATATGACTTGATTAGTCTATGAGGGGTAACCTTTCTGCTCATAATCATTGCTCCTCTACAGGTTTCAACTTTTGCAGATATGGAAGGGGAAGAAACATTTGATGCATCTCAACTAGGATATGCTGATGAAGTAGTTGAGGAACGTATTGCTGATGACGATGTGATTATGATAAAAGGAACCAAAACCATTAGTGGGGTATGAATCTGGACCCTGTAATGTTACTAATATTTCTTGCTGCCTGTGGAAATACTTCAGCTACTTCTTGTTTGTTCAATTCAATGCTCTGGCCTCAAATGCAAATGTATTATAAGTTTCATTTTTAACTTCTTCACATGATTATATGAATTGAGTTAAAATGTGTTTTCTTCAGGTTTCATTAATACTTAGAGGTGCCAATGATTACATGCTTGATGAAATGGACAGGGCTTTGCATGATGCTCTATGCATTGTCAAAAGGACTCTAGAATCTAATACTGTAAGTACCTGCTCTTTTTGATCATTTATCCTTATCTAAAACCTGTCATGCTTGTTTCTAGTTTTTTGTCAGAGCGGTGTACATGCTATTTCTAGCAAATTTCCATTATTTTTGGTCTATTACGTGTCCGTATTTCTACATGACATTACTATTTATAATATATTGAATTGACTTGAGGTTATTTTGAAAGGATGTATGAATGGAAAACTGAACATCTTGAAATGTGGAAGTTAGGCTATGTTTGGACTGGACTTGGCCCATTCGGATTTTGGATTGGTTCAGTCCAGTTCATGTTTGGACAAGGATTTGTATAATCCTACAATCCTACCGTACTTTTCCTACTTTTTCTACAATTCCCAATAAAAACATTCACTTTTTCCACTTTTTTCTACAAATCCCAATAAAATTATCAGAAATCCCAATAAAGTTATCTCAAATCCTACCCTATAAAATCTCAATACAAACAAAGATTTCAAAATCCAAACTATTAAAATCCATCTAAATCCCAAATCCAGACTTGCCAAAGCCATCTTAAGTCCAGTCCAAACATACCCTTATATTCTCAATCGCTCATGACAGTAGTCTGAAGCATGTGTCAGTATACTGGTCATGAAAACACTATTATTTAGTGTGGATAAATTAATTATCTTGAATTATGGTGAAATCTAGGTTGTTGCTGGTGGAGGTGCAGTAGAAGCGGCACTTTCTGTATATCTGGAGAATTTGGCTACGACATTGGGGTCCAGGGAGCAACTGGCTATTGCTGAGTTTGCTGAATCTTTATTAATCATACCCAAGGTCCTTCAAAAAAAATGAGCCTGAATTATTTAAGTATTGATATCATTGTTGTCTTTTGCATCTGAAATGCGTGTTTGACTTTTTTTTTTAATAGGTGCTTGCTGTCAATGCTGCTAAAGATGCTACTGAGTTGGTTGCTAAACTACGAGCTTACCACCACACCGCGCAAACCAAGGCAGATAAAAAGCATTTGTCAAGGTACATGTCCAATTTTACTACAATGAAAATACTATTTTCTATTGATGGTACTCTACATGAATAACAAAAGATATTCATGACAATCTATAGATTTAATGATCTAGCACCCATGGTGAAATCTCTTAACTTCCCAAATGATCTTGTTTGTCCTTCCTATAATTGATATCCTGGTAGGAAAAGGTTACGTGGAACGCAAAGCCAATCTCTGAGATCCTTCATCATAATTGGAACAAATTATAGAAAGCAATAATAATTAATACCATATGGGAATAGGAAACTCTAGGCTGTGCATTAGGTAGGAGAGACCTGCCTTAACTGCAAGTATATTTGCTATACGATTCCATCCTCTATCCTATTTCCTCTCGACAAACAAGTGGATCATAGATTGATGCACATGTATCGATTTTTTAGATATGGTGTACATAGGATTTACCATACAATTGTCCTACTTAATTGAGTGGGAATTCTCTTTTGATAGTGCACAACTAGGGCTGTCCCGAAATGAACCAAATAGTTGTTTGAATAACAAGTTGCACCCAATAGCCTAGTCACAGACTAAATCAACAGTTTTAAAAGAATCAACGAAACTAGAATTTGTCGCACAGCTTTGGATAAAATTTGGCTATTACGCCTACTTTTAGTATCAAGGTTCCTCAACATGTGATGTACCAATAAGAATTTGCCAACCGTAGAATGTTGGGATTAATTACTATTTACGCCAACTAGGTTTATGAGTTTCATCACTCACAGCACCGTAATGGAATTTTTTTTTTCTTGTTCTTGATTGACATACAGTTTATAGTATAAAGATACTGCCTGACTTCTTTTTATTTCTACTGCAGCATGGGTTTAGACTTGGTAAAGGGTTGCGTTCGCAACAACTTGGAAGCAGGAGTAATCGAGCCTGCTATGAGCAAAGTGAAGATAATTCAGGTTAGAGCTTGAAACCTAAAGTTTGATTGACATCTCAGCACTTGTTAAGTGCTAATTCAAAAATTTCTGTCTTCTTTTTATCAGTTTGCTACTGAAGCTGCGATTACGATTCTTCGAATCGATGACATGATCAGGCTTGTTAAAGATGAACAGGATGGCCAGGATTAAATGTTTGGTACCCTAGTAATTTATAGACATTTGTTCTTACATAGGGTGGATAGTCTTGTACTATTGAAGGGAGCTTAGCAGTTAAATGTTTTTTCTAATTCCCTTTTGTTTCGTTTATTTTTTGTTTTCTTATTTCTCTTTTGTTGTGTGTTTTTAAGTTTCACTTTTTTTGTAGAATGGTGATGGACTAATGGTTTAGTGAATGTTGAATGTGTCAGTTATTACACAGGAATACTGAAACATGAATTTTATGGTAATTGAAAGTTCTAAACCATTCATTATAAGTTCGGTAAATTATACTAAATATACATTTGTTATTTTTATATACATGAATGGATGTGTAAATATTGCTTCAGAAAGAAAAATCACATCTTTACAGTTGTAATTTAATCTCCCTGTTTTTTCTTTTAAATGGTGAAATAAATTGAGATTTTAGTTTACTGTTGCACTTGTCAATTAGAGTGATTCTATGGCTACAATGCTACCCCATCTTTTTCATTTCTTTGAAAATAGATTTTGTAGTACACCATGTACAACTTATATGTAGGGGTGAGTAAAATTGAATTAGAATTGAAAAACGGACCGTTCATATCGGTTTGGTTCGATTCGGTTTTATATGCTCATGCGGTTCGGCTCGGTAGAATAATTAGGAACCAATAAAAATTGGGTTTGATTTGGTTCTGTTCTGAATTTTTTTTTTTTATCAACCAATCCAAAGCTAAATTATTGTTTTATATTTAGAAACAAATTTGATTTTGTTTTATAAATACTTTTTATTGTTTGTTTATCTATGTATTTGGTTCTGTTTTACGAATAATTCTAGTTTTTTTAATTAATTTTTTCTTCAAACATAATTTTGTAATGAAATGCTCAAACTTGAACAACCTAATCAGCAAAGTCCAATACCGAAAATTGAACCGAAAATTTTCAGTATAATCAGGTTCGAATGTAAAAATCTAAAAAGTTTGGTTCTCGATTTTGATCGGTTCGGTTCGATTTTCAAACCGAACTTTCAAACCGAACTAAGCGATCGCTCACCCCTACCCATATACATAAATTTAATGTGACTTTTAACTATACATATAGACTTGGATTGTTAGAAATACGATTGACACTTAGTGTTTGAAAGTTTTTATTTTGTTGCTAAATTTGGAAAATCATGATTGAATTGCAAATTATGAAATGGTAGTGAATTTTATATATTTAATTTTTGCAATCAGGCCTATACTTAATAACACATGTGGAATGGATTTTGACTGTATTTGTGGAACAAAAACAAAACGAAAAACTATAAATCATATCCAAGAAGAGGTAATATCTATATAGAGGTGCAAGTTTTAAGATATTGCAATATAAAGAAAACACTAATTTGATGTTAATTAATCCAACCACTTGAAATCTAATGATAATTAAGTAAAGCTTCCACAAGCTATTTGATATTCTGAATACTTTCACCACAAAAACACAAGGTAAAAACCATGTCATACTCCGGATTAATGGTAATATTTTGACAAGAATTTTTTTGAGTTACAGCTAGGGTATGAATTTTTATTCGAGACTGAATACTCACCATGTCTATCCATCAAGAACTGATAACATGGGCTAAATATCCACGGAACGAGACAAAAAAATTGATGAACTTTCAAACCGAGATGCCATAGTTGCTTATCTTGTTAACTTCCTTGGAAAGAGCATTCCTTTCTTTCTTGGCCTCTTTAGCAAGGTTTGTAACCTGTATACAGAGAACTCATCGTAAGAGAAATATTCATGAGGAAGGTAATAGATTCATTAGGAAAAAGGACTTACTTGTGTTCGAAACATAGATGCATCTCGACTTGGAAGATCTCTTAGAGCATCCTTCAAACCTGGAGAAATTTTAATCAATCAATTTGAAATATGACGTGTAGACTTGACCTAGAAGTAGGAATGAGAGAGAAGTAGGCTACATACCTCTTGCCTGCCTTTCTATCTTGTAAGCAGAGTCAATGACACCTTGTATTTGCTTGCCTGCTTGCCTGTGTGGACGATATAAATGATTTGAGCAGGAAACTTAATTTCGAAATAGGTAAGAACTTGTGTAAAATAATAACAACATGAACCTGAGTTTTGTCCTCCCTCGTACCAAGTCTTCTTCAGCTTGCAATGCCCTTTTCTGTCATCAAAAGCACTATTGTGTCATTAAGTGAGATTCACATAACATTGTTGAGCAATGGATCACAGTACAATGATAGCTATTTATTATTCAACCTCCAGCAGATACAATGCTTGATGACAAAAGAAAAACGTTAAAAGGAAAAAGAACAAGAAAAGACAGGAGAATAAGAAGGGAGAGCATTTTGCTCTTAAATTTTGTTTTACCATAGTAGATTTGAAAAGAAAAGCCCTAAATGTACACCTTTCTTAGCACATCTTTCACAAAAAATAAATTAAACAAGTGCAAATGTAGAAACTTGAGCAAGAAAACAGATTTTGAAAAGCAATTTTTTCTTATATCATGATAGGTATGGCATAACTATTCCTTCCTTAGAGCTCACTTTTTTAGTATACTTTCATTTTTGGATGATTAAATGGAGAAGAGCAGGGATGTGAGGAATGATGAGCAAGCTTTTCAATGCAATATGAGTGATGAGGAATGCAACATGAAAGGCATAATTCATGTAAATAATATAATACCTCTAACTTTTGACTTTCGCCCTTCAAAAGATCAATTGATTGCCGCAACTCCTTGACTCCTGCATCAGCTCTAGAAAGCAATGTCTGGATAAAGAAACATTAATTATAATCTATTTCCTTGCTAAAAACTTCTAATAACCAAGATGCTCAATATACTGATCAATTTACGTCATTCCGTGAACAGGAACCAGTTAACCATATAATGACATTCTTTTGTATTTTTAATCGTTTGAGTAATTTCTGCATCGGCTTTTATATCCAGAAAACTTCATTTATGTAGAACAGTAAAACATGACTGTCAACATACCTCCTCACTTAAAAAGAGGCGCCTGGTCTTGGAGGTTAAGAATTGTCTGGTTCCTGCAGATAATTTCAGAATATATCCAAAGCAAAACGGTTGAGGCCAAATGAATGATCATAAACCATTATTTTCAATAGATGCTTAAATTCATGCAACGAACGTACTTTTTAACCCTAGAAATCCCACACCAAGAAAAGCTCCTGCTGTAACCAAAGGACGCGAAGAGGCAAGAAGCAAACCCTCTGCAGAACATTAATTAATTAGGGAAAAAATCAAGAACTAAGTTGAAAAACATATGGATATATGCTGCATGAATAAGTGACATCAAACAGACCTTTAATCTTCCCCAAAACAAAATCCTCATATGTGCTGTACTCAGACTTCAAGTCTTGCAAAGAATCCTGCAACAAGTTGCTCTCAAATCATAAACCTAAATAGACCAACCAAGATGCAATGAAGCAATCAGAAATCGACATCATAAAACGTGTCAACGATACAGAGCTGTGTGCAGTCAGTACCATCAGCAGACCTTGAAGTATGTTTAAAGTTATATACCTAAATACTAAAATATATTTCCTATTTTCCCCTCAGAATCTGAGAGCTGTAAACTCTTTGCATAAACCGAAAGAGAAAATTGTTCAAAGTGCACTTCCATAAAATGGAGCATGTAAATCTTTTTTGAATTTATGAAGAATTAGAGCCTATTCTACAAATAGATAACTTGCAGCTTCATAATAGTTAGCCATTTAAGCCATTTGTGTGAATAATTTCTACAGTCTTTCAACTAAAAAAAAAAAAACAACTTTATCTTATTGTCTACTGTAAGATTTAAGCAAGGGTAAAATTACACTTATTCGGAAAATTAAAGAGCAACAGCATATAGAACTTCTGAAAAATAAACAATGCTCAAATCTTTCAACTCATATATGTCAATGTGTGGCTTCAATATTTCACACCAACTAAAATCTTAAATCCCTTTCCTATCAATTTTCCATAATTTCATCAGCAAACAACAGTTAGATCGCATTTGATTTTAATAAAACCTAAATTTCACAAAGTTTTCTTTTGATAGCGGCAACGAATGCAATAAGGTAAAAGAACACCGGAAAATCGAGAGTATTACAATGGTCTGATTGAAATGCGCCGATGAGGTGGTGCGAATGCGATCAACTCGCGATCTAGTGACTTTGATTGCTTGGTCTACAGTACTTTCGATGGTCTTCTGTGCAATCTGTGCTTGCTGCACCGCGTACTCCGTCAACGGAATATTCCCATCGTATAATCCTAGTGATTTCGGAAAATTCTTCTCCGCCGGATTCCCGGTCGGTGTTTCTCCTGATGATTCGCCCGCGATTTCTGACATTTCTACGGAGCTTCTTCACTCTCGGGTTCGAAGGTTTTCAATTTGTGTTGTTTTTCATTTATTTTTTATTTTTTCAATTTGTATTTTATTTGTTAAGTGTGGCTTTTCGGGTATAAATATAATGGACCCGACTATGCGGGTTGACCCAGTGGTGTACGATTAATTATTCTCTCCTAAATAAAGGAATTTATTACTCATTTTGCTTTAAATTATTATATATATTAATTCAATTAGTTACTATAAATTCCAAATCATTTCATCGAATGAATAAATCAAACATGGTCATATTTTACATGAGATTCTCTGTTCCACTTTTTATTTTACACAATTATTTCTATACATCAAGTGCACGGATCTTAGATCCGTATAATTGGGTTGACCCGATTCGAGAGTGCATTTCAAGCGTTCCACGCGTGCCTACACGCGCCCAAACCCTAACATAAACCCTAATTCTGCTGTTATATCGGCATAACCTTTTAGTTTAGCAAACTTAATCTTTTAGTTCTATCCTTATAACATTTTAGTTATATGCACATAACATACATTTTACAGTGCTAAGTAGTGAAAAGTATAAGTTATTTACTGAAAAAGTTATGAAATTTGTACATAAAGGTTATATTATTACAACATAAAGGTTATATCATTACAACATAAACGTTTCGGCTATATTGAATTTTTATAGTGAAAAAACTACAAGTTACTTGTTGAAAAAGTTATGAAATCTGTACATAAAGATTTTGGCTATATTACATGAATTTTTATAGTGAAAAAAGTATAAGTTATGTATTGAAAATGTTATGAAATCTGTACATAAAGATTATATTATTACAACATAAATGTTATGATATAAATAAAAAAAAAAAAACTGGGCACGGGTCCCGGTTAAACCGGACCGGACCCGACCCGCATGCCCAGTTGCATGGATCATGACTCATGCATTTAGTGCACACAAACACTATTCCTTATTTTATATGATATTTTAAAATAATTATCATATATTTCATACATTAAACATCATCATTAATCAATATATGTTGTATATTAAAGTAATAAAATACAAAATGAATAATTAAGTATTACAATAGTTAGTTTCTATTGAGAATATCTTATAGTTTTAATATTTATTAAATACAATAATATAATTTATCATCACAACATATATGAATGAAAATTTAATTGTATTATATATAAAGTATTTATAAGTTAGTACAACATTTATTTTCTATTTATATAAATATCTATATAAGATGATTTAAAATATAAATTAAATATAAAACTTGACCTCGAATTTTAAAAAATATATTATATGCCTTATCGATTGACAAAGTATCATATTTTTATCTGTAAAGATTGTTTATAAATCATTCATAAGACACATTATCTGCAAAATTTATGCTCAAATTTTAACTAAAAAATATTACAATTTTAATTTGTTTAAAATAAATATTAGGACATGATCTTTTTTCAACTCGTAGTATGGTATTGCAATTTGAATTGTCTATTCTACCATTACCCCATTACTGAGATTAAGACACAAAATCTTAAGGTCCTAATAAAATTATAAGAGAATAAACCACTAATTTAAATATCGACTGTAGATTATTCTTTACTTATACAATCTAGCTCGTTCACTTATGAAAGATATAAAAAATCACACTTCACTATTAAAATTTTGAATTTCGCCCGTATATTTGAGTTTTTTTTTCTCTTGAATAATCTTTAAAAAAAAATGTAAACTCTAATAAATTTTAATTGAATAGATCGGATCATTGATATTTCATCTTGTATTTCAAACAGGCTGCAGCTGTAGGTTATTATATTCATCGTCTTCATGTGGAGACGACAAAGAAGACGGATCATTTTGTTTCTCATCAGCAGCATTCATTTCTTGAACTTGTGGTGGTTCTATGACTGTCGAATCCGAAGTGTTTCCTTCAGACAGATGATGTTTCATCTCTCTATGTTCTTGGCATATTGCACACCAGTGCAGGCAGCAATGCACCAAACATGGATCACATGGTGCATCCTGCAAATATAGCAAATAATTAAATGTCCACAAGAAGAAGAATGATCGATTTTGATCTTGTTAATTGTATGGAGAAATCAAGAAAATTTGAGAAAAATGTTAGAAATTGATCATAGTGCTACAAACTACGGCTGATTTAGATGGCGCAACAAGGCCCGAAATGTCAAAAACTCACCAGTCGATAAATGTATATTTACATAAAAAAAAAAAAATTATAAGACTTCATGTTAACTTCATATGATTTTAAGGTGACACGCCATCTAAAATATTTATAGTATGTAAAATTCTGACTAATTTTGGAACAAAAATGTGATAATTAAAATGAAAAAGGACCACTTTTACTATTTCAAAAGAAAAAAAAAAAAAGACTAGTTATAGGACCAATTTTGTATTTCTTCCCTTGTAATTGTTACTACGAGTATAAAATATTTTGTTATGTTAGTTCTCAATAATTAATTTGATGTTATAATTCATATCACACGCCATAAATACAAGTTATATTCCCTACTTGTCATGTTTCGATTATCAACACATCATATATAATTACGAATAGAATATTAAAATATAACTATACGAACAAAATGAAATACGAGACTGAAATACATAAAATACCCTCAAATGGTATTTTCGCTGCAACAACTGTCGACCCATGCCGGTGTAGATGGCGCAAACCCACCAAGCAAAGAGCAAGCCCTCAGTGAGAAGGCAAACGGTATCTGGATCAATAACGCCATTAAATGCTGCCGTTATTGCAGCTGCTGCGATGCCACCTTCAACCAACACTGCATGGCCAATGCACGCTCTTTCCGGCAAGATTTCTTCATTAAACGAAGCAACATTCCGTCCGAATAGCAAGCAGGGGCAAAACAGTCCAGTCAAGCCTGCAAATATTATATAATTGGATGATAAGTATAATCAATGAACTCTAGCAAAAACAAGATCTTTGTCCAACTTTTCTATGTCTTGCTCCTATTTTACTATCAAAACTACGTAGTATTGATGATAAATTTAAGCAGGGGCGTTCCCTCATGGAGGCATGTGGGGGCTTCAGCCCCCCAAAATTTTCAAAACACCCATTATTCATTATATATTACATGTTAAAATATTGATTTTTAGTGCTAAAACATTGATTTAGCCCCCAATATTAGTTGTCTAGCTTCGTCCCTGAATTTAAGTAACGTTAGGACATGAGAAACTGGGGCATGGCCTAGTTAGTTCATTTGATAAGTTTCTTGGTTATAAAATAATATTACATCTCGAGTTTGTCAAGATAATTGTAAATTGGTCATATAATTAACAACAATATGACACTCCCAATTTGAGTCCTACATGAACTTATTGAAATTTGCAAACAATTCATGTAATTTGGTCCTAATTTAACCTGAAATTGATATTTTGCTAATGCATTGCAATTTTTAGACTTGTAGGACTAAATTGCAAATTCTAAAAATATAGGCTAAAATTTTCGATTCTCCCCATATATTGCACAATGGGTTAAAGTTGTCACTATATAACCGACCTAAATACAGACGTGTAATGAAACACGAGATAGAAACTGTCATTTTACATTGTGCATGGATTTGACAAAAAAAAGGTTCAAGATTATGGGGTACATTCACAACCTATGCATAAAGAAAGAGAGAAGATAAGAGAATTACATATAATGTTATATTCTTGGTTACTACAACATTATCAAATTTTGCCAAGAACATAAGTGTGATTAATTTAAGTTGGAAATGTTAAGTAAAAATGGCTTACAACTATCAGTGTCTTCAAGACAACCAAAAATGCCAGTTGCCCAATCTTCATCTGCAGGTGGTGTGTAGGATGCTGGTAAAGCTTGTCCACATTGCTCACATCTTCGAGCATTAAGCTGTTAATTAAGACAACTTAGTTGCAGATTTATTAAACGGACATAAAACCTTAATTACTTTTAGAAAATTAATTAGTTTTCTCATATTCCTTGCTTCTAGGACATTGTATTATCATGTGATTAGTAATGTAAAATTTAAAAAAAAAAAAAATTAAGAATCATGATGATATCAGATCATTGTTAAGTGCCAATTGATTTTCGTAACAAAAAAAATTTCTAATCTAGGGCTGGAATGGATGAACATATTCAAGTTTTCTTGTTCAAGAAAATTAATTATAATATCAATAATAATAATTAAAAAAAACTGATTTAATTTATGTAATAATTATATATATTATATATCACATACACACATACCTTCTCGATGTCAATGGGTTGATTAAGTTCACCAGGTGTGATATTCTGTAAGGAATTTTGATCCTCGGTTAACTTTACGTATGTCCCTTCTGCCATTCCTGCTATAATTATTAACATTTTCATCATTTCCTCATACAAAAAATTATGGAGAGAGAGAGGAAAAACCTTAAAATGGTAACCTATGTTGAAGAAGAATGCGGAAAGAGAGATCTGAAAAATCAAAGTTTTTTTTTTTTTATTTCTTCAAGTGTGAACTTTAAATGTATATAAAATAGTGAAAGGAGATAGAATATAATGCGGACAGAGAGATCTGAAAAATCAAAGTTTTTTGTTTTTTTTTTATTTCTTCAAGTGTGAACTTTAAATTTATATAAAATAGTGAAATGAGATAGAATATAAGGAATGAGGTAATAGCAGTTAAGTTAGTTGATGGAATATAGGCACCAACCATCACCTCAAAACAAAATATAAGACTACTACATAAAAGGAGAGCATGAATAGTGTTAAAAAGAAAATCTAGATTATCAATTATATTTATTTTATTTTTTCCGTAAAATTTTGAATTTGTTTTATTTTAGTACAACCAGGAAATCATAACGGTTATAGTTTCCCCAAAATGATAATTTTGCTAAATCGCTTGCATACTTTTTCCCGAAATCATAGGTATTGTATGAGACCGTTTCATTATTTCCATTTCGTGGGATGGATTGAATCGGATCGAATATAATAAATTATGTAATATTTTTATATATATTAGGTAATAGTTTTTTATATATCAAAGTAATATTTTTGTATTATATTATGTAATATATGTAAATGATACAAAAATATTATATGATATATAAAAAAATATTATCTAATATACACAAAAGTATTACATATTGTGAGAAAGAAGAGCATTTAAAAGTCCCAAGATATATTACATGATGATACTTTCAAAAAAAAATTATTTTTTTATGAATATGGATAAGTTATGATATAGACATCCATGTATCAATTTTTTTAAATTGATATATTGACATGCATTGATAATTTTCAAATAATGTTTAAATATTTGTATTATAAATTTTATGCTACATAAAATAATGCAAATGAGGGAGAGAACAAAAGTAGATTATTGTTATCTAATATCGATATTAATAAATGTATAGATATTTTTGTAAATTAAGATTGTCAAACATCCTATTTTTAATATAAACATGGATAAGTTATGGATAAGATATTGACATCCATTGTATCAATTTTTTTTTTGAATGTGGATAAGTTATGATATCGACATCCATGTATCAATTTTTTAAAATTCATATTGACATGTATCCATAATTTTCAAATAATATTTAAATATTTGTATTATAAATTTTATGGTATACCAAAAGAATGTAAATGAGAGAGAATGTGCTCACCTAAAGCCTGGAGCTGGAAAATAGAGAGAGTGAACAAAAGGAAGCCTGGAATGGAAAAGGGTGATCATGGTTGTTATTTGCTCACCTGAAACTGGAAAATATTGTCCACGAAGCGGGAAAGAACACCTGGAGCTGGAAAATTCTTTCAAAATGAAGCTCGTCTGCCCCATCTATTATGAATAACTTTTACAAGTAGTGGTTTTTTTTGTCTTTAATCTACATGTATCTATACTTATATCTTATAATTATTTATCAATATATCTTTAGGTTTACAATGTGATTCCTTTAGTCTTTAATCTACAGGTATCTATATTTATATTTTATAATTATTTATCAATATATCTTTAGGGCTACACTAAGTAGAAATGAAAATTAGGATAGATGAGGTAGAGGAATGAGGAATTACTAATCTTTGAATATGAGGATATTAGTTTTCATGGAAAAAATATTTCCTCAAAATTGAATATTAATATTTAAGTATTTCTCGATATTTAATCAAGTAGCATTAAAAATTAAAAACAATATTAAATATTAATTTTTTTAGTATTTTTTTATATTTAATTCAAAATATCATTAGAAATTAAAAATATTAGTTTCAATAACTATTTTGATATTCAATTTAAGTTAGCATTAGAAATTGAAAATATTAGTTTCAATAGAAATATAAATAATTTGAATTTAAAGATATCAACATAACAATAGAAATATAAGTATTTTGAATTTAACAATATGAATCTCCATCGAAATATTCATTCAGCATTGCATATCAATATACAAGAATATTCAATATTCAATTCAAGTTTTTACAAATTCAAAATAATAATGTCAATATAAATATTTTAAATTTGGGATATCAATCTTCATCAGAATAATATTTCCTTAATATTGCATATTAATATTAATATTTAAATATTTTCCAATTTCAATTTAAGTTAGCATTATAAATTACAACTATTAGTTTCAATAAAAAAAATTCGATATTCAATTTAACTTAGCATTAGAGACTGAAAATATTAGTTTCAATATAATTATAAATAATTTGAATTTAAGGATATCGAGGCCTTCAAAATATTTGCTTAATATTGGATATTAACATAAAATATAATCAATATTCAATTCAAGTTTCACTACAAATTCAATATATTAATCTCAATAAAATAAAAAAACACTACAAATTCATCTCACTAAAATAAATAAATATCAGAAACCATAAGCTTAGCCTAGCCTAGTACATACAAGGTCTCAATTCAAGTCCCAACCCTATTGTAATAAAAAATTTAAAAAAAAATTGAATTTCATCACTTAATCTCAATAAAAGAATAAACACCACAAATTCAATATATTAAATTATTAATCTCACTTAAAAATATAAACACTAAAAAATTTAAAAAAAAAATTGAATTTCATCACTTAATCTCAATAAAAGAATAAACACCACAAATTCAATATATTAAATTATTAATCTCACTTAAAAATATAAACACATGAGAATTTAGCTTGTAGCTTCTTTTCTCCTTTTCTGTAGACTTATATATATATATATATATATATATATATATATATAATATCATGCATTTAATGAAAAATATATATTCATCTCACTAAAAAGATTATTTTAATAAATGCATCATTCTTTGATATCTCCAACACTAATTCTATGTACTACCTCCGTCCCACATTAGTCTGCACACCTTTAATGTAATTTACACTAAGGTGTACATAATAATTCGGAACGGAGGGAGTATATATTTTTAACGTTCAACAACAAACTTTATTTTTCTATCATGTTTGCTCTATTCTCCCATCCCCACAACTTTGTTTTTCATGATATTGAAATGTTGGAACAATGATATAGTATATATATATATATATATATTCTACAATTAAAATATAATCAAAACAAAAAGAAGTAAAAATGTACTGACTTGTATTCTTCTTCAATTAATAAATACAAAAGTTTGCTTTTGCAATGTCCTGAAACAAAATATCTCACCCATTCTCTGAGATAAAACCTTAAAATGGGAACCCTTAAAATGGGAACCTATGTGGAAGAAGAATTCAGAAAGAGAGAAATCTGAAAAATCAAAGTTTTTATTTATTTTTATTTCTTGATCAAGTGTGAACTTTAAATTTGTACAAAATAGTGATAAGGAGATATAATATAATGACGCGATAGCAGTTAAGGTAGTTGGTAGAACATAGCAAGCCTCGAAACATAAGACTACTACATAAAAGGAGAGCACAAATTAAATAATAATATTAAAAAGAAAATCTAGCTCATTAATCATATATACTTTTATTTTATTTTTTCCAAAAACAATAAACACAACATACACGGAGGAAAAAAAAAACAACACACGTTATATAACAAAATCAGGTTAATTTTCAAATTTTCTTGCGAATTAATTGAATACAATTAATGATAACATAATAGATTGTGACGTTATTGTAAAGCTCATTAACATATATTGACACTAAATATTGTATAACTAATTAAAACCCCTCGCTATCAAAGTTTGTTTCAGCTTATTTTTAAGGAACATTAATTGTATGATTATAAAATTATAAATATATAATCAAACAAATATTAATTATTTAACAAAAACTAAATGAACACGTTTAGATTAGTTTATAGAAACAAACGTTAATTGAATTGGTTTACGAGGTGTTCATCGAGATGTCCCAAATAATGACCCTCCCAATTCAAACATTCAGGTCATGAACGTGTTGAAATATCCAAATTTGTTTTATGATATCCTAATTTGATATTAATGTGTTGTTTTTGTAGTACAACATCATTTTAACAATATAATTTCATTAGACGGAATTCTATTGTGATAATTTAAGTCCATTTTATAAAATACTTTCGAGGGGGATTTCTACTTTTTAGACAATAATCAATTTGGTTATTTCTAGGCCAATTTCGTTAATATATATATGAGCTTATGTAAATGTATTAATGAACCGTTAATTCGTATCTACTAAGATAATAATTGAGCATAAAAAATAGTAGTATAAGGCCTCGTTTGCTTCATGGGTTTAGGTTGGTTTAAGATTTTTAACCAATCTAAACCCATGTTTACTTCATGAGTTTGAAAATTGGTTTGTTTATTCGGCCCGGGTTTACATGTGAGTTTATTTATTGGGCCCGAGTTTATATGTGGGATTGGGAGGGTTTATGGGTGGGTTTATAAACCCACCATTTTTGGTGGGTTAAATTAGTACAAATAGTAAATTTTTTGAAATTACCATTATATCCTCATAATTGTGAATTACTTTTTTTATAAATTGTATTTTTATTTTATCAATTAGGAAAATATTGTTTCTTTATTTTTATTTTACGAATATTTTTTAAAAATTAATTTTATCAATAATTTTATTTCACGATCATTCGGTTTACTACGAAAAATATTGTATGCTTAGGTTTATTTTATCATAATAAAAACATATCTCAAATTTTAATTATTACATGTAATTTTAATAATATGTATGATTTATGTAGTTAATCTTCTAAATTTTTATTATTTAAAATAATATTTTTAATAATATTTTATATGATATTATTTAACATTTTAAACTAAATATAATTAACGTACCTTAAATATTAAAATCTAATAGATTAGGGCATCTACATCAATTCATTATGGATTTATTCATTATTTCAATGTCCAAATAAACTAACTTTATTTCAATGTATAATTATGTTAGTTTAAAAAAAAAATTATTTCACACTATAGGCTCAGATGAGTCTATTGTGTTCTTTCTACATGAATATGTATTTATTCATTACTTCAATGTCCAAATAAACTATTGTGTTCTTTCTACATGAATATGTATTTATTCATTACTTCAATGTCCAAATAAACTAACTTTATTTTAATGTATAATTAGATTAATTTTTAAAAAATAAAATATTTCACACTATAAACTCAGATGAGTCTATTGTGTTCTTTCTACACGAATATGTATTTATTCATTACTTCAATGTTCAAATAAACTAACTTTATTTCAATGTATAATTAGATCATTTTCCTTAATATACTTATAGATTTAGAATATTAAATTACTTAATGTAATTTTTGTACATTTTAAATATAATAAAAAATAAAATAATTATTATTATTTCAGGTTGGGTTGGGTTGTGGATGTGGATATAGAAAAAATAATTACTTTAAATTTAATAAATAAAAATTAGTGGATCATGGAACCCATATGTAATGATTGTATCTGTGTTAAATTGATTGAAATTTGTATTAAATTAATGTAGATGTGTGTTTTAAAAAAGTAGATGTTTTTAATTAGTGTGGTGGCATATGGGCCCCACATTAAAATAATGTGCTAAAAACACATTGATGTGGATGCTCTTAGTTGTGAAATATAATAATACTTAAAATTTAAAGAAAACAAAATAATAAACAAAAGAAAATAATTGGAAAAATAAAATATAAAAAGAAAAGAAAATGTAAGGGTAGTTTAGTAATTACAATTTTTTTATCATTTTTAACCAATATACCAAACAAGTTTTTATAAATAATCTTACTTTAAAAAACTTATAATCATTCAAACCAAACACATAATTTAATTCAAACCTAATACAAACATATATACCAAACACCCAACTAATATTATTTTTGTCTTTGATGAACAGTACAATCCTACAAATCTTATCAATCTTATTAAACTCATCACTCAAAGCAAACCAGCCCTAAGAAGGTACAAATCAAATGCAAAATAAAAAAATATCTCCTACGTAATTAATTAAATAGAATCTATCCCTATCATGGTTGCGTAATTTATGAAAAAGCATAATAACAAATTTTCCTGATAACAAAGAAACACAGTAGATTATTTGAGCAGATATTTCACTACCATGATTCTTTAGTTGGAGAAGAAAAAACAAGAACCATAGTTACCATATCCATTATCCTAGCTAGGATTTCTCAAATAATGAGTGGAGGTTTTATTTTTTCTGGGAACTCCGCCGCAACGCCGCCGTATATCGCAGCCGCCGGCATCCCAAGAAGCTTCGACGTCCTGAATATTGGCGGCCGCGTTGTGGGCCCGGTTCCTTCTCGAGTTGAAGTTGAAAGGGCAATTCTTGAGCTCCAAAGGTCAAAGTTTGAAGTTTTTTTTTTTTTTTTTTAAATTTCATTTTCCATGTTGCAGTTGTTATGTTTCGTTGGAAATAGTTTGATTTTATTGTATACCAAGTTGGAACTTCAGATTGATTGTGGAAAAAATAGAGCTTGAAATTGAACTTAAAAGAAACATTTTGTTTCGAATTCATTTGGAACAATTGGGAATCTTGAAGCAATTCGAGTGAACTCTTAATTAATTTTATCTGTTTTTTTGTTTCGTGGGATACGATGAAAAATCCAAGTTCTTGACCTATTGTATTACCCTTTTTTTGGCTAAAATCATTTTTTGTTGTTTTTGGATTTTGATCTCATAATTATCATAATTTTCAGTTTAATTCTACAATTTAAGAATTTTTCATATTCCTAGCCAGTTTTTTCTGAAATTGTCACGTGTCTAATTCTTATTTGGATTCACCAATAAGAATTTGACATGTAACATTTGTCGGTGAAATTCGTCAAAGTTGGATTGAAATCGGACATATTCTTAAATATTGAGATTAAATTGAAAAACATGATAATTATGGGATCAAAAATGAGTTTTAACCCTTCTCACAGTGTCTAAAATTGAAGGAACACATGGTATATCTGAAAAAGCCAAAAGTATATCTCTTTTTCGGGACGTGCCAAATGTCCCATATGCTTCGAGTTTTAGACACTCTGAGAAGGATTGACGTACCTCTAGGTGGAACGTAGATGGATTGGCTGGCAAATTAGATTCATGGAGGTTTTTTGTGCGTTTAGAATAGAGTACTATGCTAGTCCAATAAAGTTTTGTAGAAAGTTGAATCCAAGCCTACTGAGTGTTGCTCTGTATTAATCTGATTGCATTTATCTCGTATATCCGACTGTATTAATCTGATTGCATTTATCTCGTATATCCGACTGTATTAATCTGATTACATTTATCTCGTATCTCCGACTATGTTGATCAGACATACTATGGTATACGTAGGTTTATGCGTGATCTTTCACCTTCTAGATCAGAACATAATGGGCTTCGGGCTATGTCAAATCATCATGAATTGGAAATGCCAAAATCTCCTGGATTTCTCAAGTTTTCTGATGCATTTTCCATGATGCTATCACAACAATCTCTTCAGGTACCATTTCATTATACAGATATGTGCATTAGTATTCGATTTTCATGACTAAAGAAATCTTGCAATCTTTTTCTGTATATTCACTAAACTATGGAGTAATATTTTGTGTAGAATTTGGTTGTCTCGATTTCAACCGATGAGGCTGTTTGGGAAGCCATAATGAGTAACAAGGCAGTTCAGAATATACGAAGCTCAGTCTCTGCAGGTTATGATCTGCTAATTTTGTTACGATTTTCTTAGATTGACCCAAGATAAATAAGAAGGCGTGATTGATTCGTGACAATGATAAAGAAACAAGATGCAGGTTTAAATTAAATGAGTAAACTGTGTTGTGATTTCTTTTGTAGTACTGATTGATGCTTTAAAAGAGGACGAAGGGCTGAGGTCCCCTGAAGCACCACGAGACATAGGATTCTTGATCGTGAGATGGATCGTGGGATTCACAAAGTTGAAGTTTTTAGAAATGATTGGGAATTTGAGATCATTGTTTGATGAGATTTTTCAACCTGAGTCGAAGGAAAAACCTACTTCAGGACTCACCGATCTTTTGGAAGAGAAGATTAGGACGCCGTTGCTAGTCTCTATTGTTATACTTCTCATCGTTGTTGTCACACGAGCCATTGCCTGATTAATCACTGGAAACAACCTTAAATCTCCGTTTTCTGGCTTAGCTATTTGTATAAGTTAGTCGTGTGTTTACGTTGAGATTTCGTAAAACACGTAGTTCTGGTTTTGCTTAATTTGTCGACATTTTACTTCAATAATGTGTGTTCTGGGCAAGTGTTCAACATGAAACAACGCTTGTTTCTGTTTTGGTGAAATTTCTGTAAATTATGATTATTTTTAATTGAGGATACACTTCAACTTGTAATAATATTTTATATAAATGTAAGATTGAACATAGATGAAGATGATGGGTGCAATCATATCAACACTACTTGAAGAAAGACACAGTGTGTCAATTTGACAAGCTAAAGTTCCTCTAAACCAACTTTTCTCCAACATACATACTAGGGTTCCATTTATATCAATCATATTCCCATTAAATCATGAAATGAAATCAATCACTAATTAGATATAAAGTTTAAAACATCTATCCTGCATTTAAGCTTCTTTTCCTCCACATTTTTTTGTTTTTGTTTTTTTCATGAACTAGTGGTTGGGTGGTTGCTCTCCAAGTCCCCTTGTGCAGTTGACCCAGCCCCCCCTCCCTAATTTTTTTTGTTTTTTTTCATTTTTTTTGTTTTTGTTTTTTTCATTAACTATTGGTTGTGCAGTTGCTCTCCAAGGACATGGAATTCTCTGTTCGTATTTATTGTTAGTGTTGTAAAAAAAAAAAAAAATTGACATGATTTATTTTAGGTTCAATTTCATAAAGATTCATGAAGAAATGTTGATCACATGTTCCAACAATGATTTATAGAAACATTAATGAACAAAAAAACGGAGAACTTCTATTTACATATAGTTACATGCACCATTAAACCAAAGCCGGACACGAATTATAGATGTCGGTTGCTAATGGATTTTTTAGTTCACTTAATTAATATTAATATCTATTATTTATCATTTTTATGAACGTTGATATATATATATATATATATATATATATATATATATATATTATGAGCATTAGCATTAGCTTATACAATAAATGTATATTTACATAGATAATTCAAATACATTCTATATATTATAATTTATAATTGGCATAATTTAAGAAACAAAAGTCACCACTGACTTTTCAAAAATTGCAATTTAATCCCCACTTTTCGAATGTAGCAAAAAAAATCGCAACGTTTACTTACTGTTATAATTTAGAAACCATTTATTTTTTAACAGCTGGAATTCACATATCGAACACACAGGTCACATCGGATGTCATGTAATTCCTAATAAAAATAAATTAATTTGAAAGTCCTCGAGTCTATTCATGAGTTAAATTGCAAAACAATTCACAATTTTTGCAAAAGTTATAATATAATCCTAACTAGCTTTTTGTATAATTAGCAAATTAAAAAAAAAATTCATAACCTTCATTCAGTTGGAATTCAAAACACGAGTCTAATTTTGGGTGCTATAAATTCATATGTCCAAATCATACCGACATGTCAGATCATTTTATTTTTATTTTTTATGTATATTTTCACATATTTTTCCCTTGTAAGGATATAAACTTATAACTCACAAAGCCCTTGGGCCATCGATCAAGCCCCTACCAACAAAACAGTTATTATAATAATAAATTAAAAAAATCAATTCAATTTTGTTTTCTTTCTAATAAGTACTTTTGTTTTTGGTTCAATTTTATTGTAATCTATAATTTTTCTTCTTTTTTATTCATAATACTATTTATATTATACAGCTACATTTTCATTATTATTATTTTTGTGAAGAAAAAAAAACGATTATTCAAATTATTAACTTCCAAACAAAAGGTATCAATTCTGATTTAACATACTTTGATTTGCTTTTTTTTTTTTTTTTCTATTTCTTTGATTAAATAAAATTCGATTCATGCCAACTAATTAGGATGGCCCAATAGTTTCTACTCCATGAGTTAACACTTAGATGTGATTAGGGATGGTAGTGGAACAGGAATTTCCTCTTTCTCATGGGGATCTGTCTCAAATAAAATGAAGATTTTCTAAAATGCACCTTCATGAAAATGAGGACGGGGCGATCTTTTCTCTGAATGGTGGGACGGGGACAGAGATCATATTCCTTATTCTGTTTCCCGTGTTGCTGTGAATTATTTACATGTATTTATTTAAAATAATATAATATAAATTATATAAAAAATAAATATATTTAATATACAAATTAAAAATTCAAAACACTATTTCTCATTCATTTCCAACTGAATTGAAGTATTTACGAATGATAAAAATTAATTAAATGTAATAGGATAGTGTATCTTTGTGTTTTAGCTAGCTTAATTAAATTATGGTTTATCTTTTATTTGGATTGTGGATTATTTTATATGTTTTATTGACATTTTAATTATATATAATTATTATATAAATTATTTTTATGTATTAATAAGAAAAAAAATAAAAAATTTATTTAAAATAAAAACAATGGTGGGGCCGTAAATTCCTGTATATACAGGGATCCCCGTACGGTGGGGGCGAGAAGCAGAAATTAATTAATAAGACGATCATGAAAAGAAAAGACTCAATTGTCTAAAGTATATGTAAATAAATTGTAATAAGATTCTTTAATGATATAAATTGACTCATGAATATAATACGAGGCTCCACCTCATGATTTCGAATTCATAAAATTATATAAAGTTTTTACGTAATTAAATATTATATGAATAGGAGATTTGAACTGAACTGAAATTTACTAGGTTGTAGGCAGTGGCGGACGCAAAAAATTGATAAAGAGGTGGCACACCATTCATCGTTGATTGTTGATACACTTTAATTCCGTTGGACTTTCTCCGTAGCAACAACAAATATAAAAGTGAAGACTCGATTTGTTGGAAAAACTAAAAAATGAATAAGAGTTATGTTAGGTTTTTTTTTTCTTTTGAGAATGGGGATTTTCTGAAAATTGAGTCTGCAAAGTTTTCTGGAATTCAAATTAACATTTTTTCTTAATTTGAGACTTAAAAATTAAATTGAGTTTTCAATTTAAGACAATATTTCATTTTCATTTTCTTTTTATTTTTTATTTTTAATTTATAGATTTATTTATATTTCAATATATATATTTATATTTAAGATAAATTAATATAAGTCAGCACAATTTTAAAACAATATTCGTCCAACTTGTATTAATTTATACATATACATATAATTAATGCAATTCATAAAATTAAGATACTTTTATTATCTTAATTTTATGAATAAAAGTATAGAAAACCAATTTTAATATTAATCAATATAATATAAATTATATTAACCAATTTTAATATTAATCAATATAATATAAATTATATTTTATGAATTGAATTTATTATATTTTTCTTTGTATCTTTCTTTTTTTATATAAATTAATATAAACTAATGAAGATCGTTCAAAAATTGCACTAATTTGTCTTAATTTATCTAAAATATAAATGCATATTTAAATATAAATAAATCTATAAATATAAAGAAAAAAAAAGTCGAATTTTGTCTTGAATTGAGAATTTCATTTAATTTTCAAGCCTTAAATTGAAAAAAAAAGTTAAATTAAACCTCTTATTGAAAAACTTTAAATTTTGAATCTAAAATTAAAAATTAATCTATAAATTATATCATATTATGAAATTTATCCATTAAAATTCACATCACTCACACAGTGCCTTATCTTTCAATCACTCTCTAAAAAGGTTTAGTGAGGGGCTAAATATAGATTAAAATATGAGCCACACTATTTGTGGAAATTAAAGCAATTTGAGGCCTCCTTAAATTCAAACCTAAAAAAAAGGGAATTGACAACCAACACAATCTCTCCAACCTCTCAAATAATGCTATGTTTGTTTATGGTTGAAGTGAATCGAAAGAAATCCGATTTTGAAATTCAACAAATTCAAGATTGTATAATAAAGGTGAATAATGAAAAATATATATTTATTTGAGATTGTGCAATGTGTGAATTAAGATACTGTAGCTTCAAGTTATATTTTGAAAATATCGATTTTTATATTATTTGATTATAAAAAATGTATTGTTGGTAATGATTTTGACGTAAGCATTTTATCATGAAAATAACTGTTTTTCTTTCTATAATAGTGTGAATATCTTCATACCTGAAAATAATTGTGATCAGCTAACATTATCTGTATATAATAAAAGTTGTTGTATCTTTAAACGTGTGTATTTATAATGTACGTGAAAGTTCTCAAGTATATTTATTCAAATATATCAAAATTTAGGGATAATTTTTGTAACTAGCTAACATTTTCTAGTAATAAAATATGAAGAAAAAAAATTGCAATTTAAAAATTCATTACAAATAATGCAAATGTGCAATCATGTAAAACATCTTGATATTGACTCTTGGTGCATGTATCATGGTGGTTAATTAGGGTTCAATAACTTTGATTGATAATGATATAACATGTCAATATCGATTAAAAAAGATTCTAAAAATGGTCGATCTGATGAGTTAAGCTAAATTAATTTGTTTGAAAAATAATGTATTCCGTACGGACTATATTATCTGAAGATAATTATTGGGGTCTCAAATGCTTTTTGAAGATTCAATTAAGGCATATATAATTTGAATGAGTTAAAAAGAAAAAGAAAAAAAAAACCCCAATTATTATGGTGGTTCAATCAAGAGTCATGCTATGACGTGGATCCACATGATACATAATCCACAAAATAAATATTAATTAATAAAAAAATGTGTGAACAGTGGATAACAGAATTCTATCTCATACAAATATATTTATGAAACGATCTCATATAATATTTTGTACTCGATTAATCTCTCAAAGAATTGATTTGAGATTAGAATTGTAGGCATTGTTAATTAAGGTGAAATATTGTAATTGTAATAACAATATATAATTACTAAATTGTACATTACATGATTGTCTGAGTTAAAATATCAAATTCATTTTTTTCTTATAAATTTAGATTAAAAAAATTCTCCATCAAACTTATTTCAATCATCAATGTTCCAATCTATACATACCAAAATTCTGATTGTGCCCCTAATTATATAGATTGTACTAATTTAATTTGATTTTTCTTGATTCTCACATTAATTTATCCTAGGACCCATACCTTTATAAGTACTTCCAATAAATTTAGATGGCCATATAATATTTAACTTTTTGTACGTGTCTAATATGTGCAAGATATTGTTTGGGCCTAAGAGATCATCTTTGTCCCTCAAATTTGCCAATATGACAATGTATTTAAAAATTGTGCATAAAGTATTGGGTCCTTCTGTATTACACTAGTGTCATTAATACGTTAATATCTTTAATCACTAGATTTTGGATTATTACATTATAATCCTTCATTTTTATTTTAAAATTTTTTATAATAGTAAAACTCAAAGATTCCATCAAGATATCTAATATTTAGGATAATGTAATCTATATCTATTTTCTCCGATTATTGTATTTATCAACTAATAGTAATAATAAAAACATAATTAAATCTTCTAGTATTATGTATCATATGATGATGAATCATTTGAGATCCATATTTGGTATGTTTCATAATAATAATAGTAATAACATTTATTTTTATAATAATTTTATAAAAGTATGACCACCAATGTCTAATGTGAAGTTCATTTCTCATAATAATATATTTTTAAAAATAAAATCTTTTAAAATTTAAAATATAATACGATTGTCTTTAATATGATTAATTAATGAACTTAACTTAATGTATATAAGAAACATTACTAAATATTAAATAATATATAAAAAATATAGTTATATTTTCGTAAGAAGCATATGCTATAGTTTAATAAAATAAAATGTTTATATATTACAAATTTGGTTATTTTTGACACATTTGAAAAAAAATATAAAAAAATTATATTTTAGAAAAAAATAAAAAGAAAGTGAGTTGACTAAAAAAAAAATTAAACATATTAATTAATGAAATTGAATATTTTTTATAAAATTATATTTTCAATAAATTATAAAATCTATTTATTATTACTGTATTATTATTAATTGATTTTGTCATTGCATCGATTGCATTCTATTTTATCAATACTAGTTGCATACTATTCCATCAAATATTGGTTGCACTCTATTTCAACGGATATTGGTTGCATCTTATTTTGATGTTGTGTGGTTAATTTGGTAATATATTATTATTAATATATTTTGTCATTGCATCGATTGCATCTTATTTGATCGATATTGGTTGCATATTATTTCATCGGATATACTAATTCATTGGATATGGTTGTATACTATTTTATCAGAAATTGGTTGCATCTTATTTTAGTGTTATGTGGTTAATTTGGTAATGTATAATTGATAATTTTTTTATTGCATCATATTTCATCGATATTGGTTATATACTATTTAATCGGATATTGATTGCATGTTATTTAATCGAATATCGGTTGCATTCTTGATTTAGTGGATTGCATATGATTTATTAGATATACCGCAATCTTTTGATTATAAGGATTATGATTTTGATATATTTTCATTTATTGTATAAGATTTTTTTATAATAATTGTCACGTATATTAGATTTGATTTTGATGGATTTAAGTATCTCATAGTTTATATGTAATCGATTTGGATGAATTTTCGTTTGTCAAGAATATATGACTTCGATTTGCATGAATTTTGATATGTCAACACATTTTTAGATTTGAATTTAATACGCTTGGTCAAATAAAATATTAAATTTATTAAATACATATTTGATTTAGAAATTTGGATGGATTTTGGTATGTCAACATATTTTTAGATTTGGATTTGATACGTAATATGAGTCAAATAGAATACTAAATCTATTAAATACATACTTGATTTATTCATTCTAACGATTATTATTTTGGCTACCATCCTTTAAGAAAATAATTACTTCAATTTATAAAAAATATACATGTTTCAGTTTAAATATTAATATTAAATTAGAATTAACTAATTTATACATAATTAAATTAAATACTAAATTACAAATAATTAATTTACATTGATTAATTAAATTACCATAATTGTTGGTGTGGTGTGATTCAAGCAAAATCAAATTTATGTAGCAAAAAATATTATTAAAATGACTTATGTGCATTTCAATCTTGTAAAGAGACTCAATAAAGGAGCTAAATGTATTTCACAAGATCACAACCACAATTTACAACCCAAAACATAAAAGTTAACTTACACATAAATTACTATAATAAAAAAAAACTAATATATTAATACCACTATTGTATTAAGGAGAGAGAATGATGATGAAGTCACTTATCACTTGCAAAGTTGGAAATAGGAATAAATTAATAATTCTTGATTTAGGTGTGAGAACATATCATTTATTTTCAAAGATTATATTTCCAAACTTTTTTGAAAATTCAACTAATTACACGTGATCAATAAAACTGTAACGCCCTAAATCTCAGTAAAAACTAATTCACACATATTTTTTTTTTTTAGAAATAGATACATATCTAGTTGAATAGATCATTTGGGATCAATGCTAGCAAAAATGATTAAATCAACTTATTAAAAGGAAGATAAAATAATGTATAGCATGGGACATTATTAATTTGGTTGTTACTACAAATTACTTGACCATGTAGCTACTTAATTTTCTATTCAACGTGGTCTTACTACTTAAGGAAAAGATTAGTTTGAATATTAATTATAGGTTTGCTAATTAAAATATTCAGAGCATCAAATGCAAATCTTTATTTTATTTTAATTTATTTTTCCCACTTTTTTAAAGTATGAAAAAAAAAAAGAAAAAAGAAAAGAAAAGAGTGTGGCTGATTTTGTGACCACAAAAAAGGTCAAAGAAAATAAAAGAGCATCTATAAATAGTGCCCCTGAAAGCTTTCAAGTCAAAAGAATCACAAGGGCAGAATTGTAAATTCTTCATATTTTTTCTTCAATATCTTGTATGTAAATACGGCGTAAATTACGAAATTGCTAAGTGCTAACTACGGCGTAATTTACGAAATTAGAGTCCTTATTTTCTAAATTGAATTGCTTGTTTTTCTTCTCTATAGGTTTTATTTTGTATTTTTTCGTATATAAGTTACTAGGACTCTCATAAAAACATCTAAATTTCATGACATCGATCAACTTATATTCATAATTCAAATATGTTATATGTACAATTAAAATATAATATATAATTGGGGGTATTAAAATTTTAATATATACCTATCGCATCGCATATTAAATATATTACACAACGTGAAATTACAAGATGACACGTTGCCTCTCAACTAAAAGATATATAATCAATCAATAGAAAAGGCCAAAACTTTTGTTAGGTGTGTGTATATTGTCATTTTTTACAATATAGAAATTTATAAATATTATTTATCTTTAATAATATAAATCTACATTCATAAAAAAATTATATAACATCATTTTATAGATATAATTCTCATCTTTCTAAGACTGGTTTTATTTTAAAAGTTATGTAATATGAATTCACTCATCTCACAAATTTAAATTGGTAATGAGATTATAAAATAGTCGTTTGTGCATGTATAATGCTTTTGGAACTTTTGCTTTTAGAAAATAATTTTCTAAGGCTACATGCATGTCATTCAATTGGTGAAAGTGGTAACCTTAAAAAAGACAAAGGAAAATTATGACCATAATTTATGTATATGGTCATATTATTTTAAACACTATAATTCACTTTTCATATTATTGAGTTATGTTTAATATATTAAACTTGGTAAAAATTACATTTCATTTTATAAAAAATAAAAAAAAGCTCAATTATCTATTACATTACTTATTTACTTCTAGTAGCACTCCCACGAAAATGGATCTTCAAGCCGGAATCCAATGTCGGCTCCAGCCAGCTGCCATGACGGAGCCATGTAATAGAAGCCATCACCGTGATCTGAGCTCTCCAGGGGCAAATCCGGCAAGTCGAAAAATGTGTCATCATCACGAGCCGTTGAAGCCGAGTTCGATGATTCAGCTTGCATGTTCTCCATTACCAAATTTGTCGAAGAATGAGAGTCGGCCAGGCTCGGCTCGGCTTCCAGGCCGACAAACAGAAGCGCAGCGGCTTTTGCAGCGGCGGCTTGGATGTCCTTTGGCGTGTTGGAAGCCGGGCTGGGCAGCAGATGAGCCAAGTGAGGGAAATTGAGGTAAGCCGACTTGCCCTTGATGGCTAGAGCCGCCACGTCGTGGGCTCGAGCAGCCATTTCAGCCGTCGGATACGTCCCGAGCCATATTCTCGACTTCTTCCTCGGCTCACGGATTTCGCAGACCCATTTCCCCCAGCTCCGCTTCCGTACGCCGCGGTATGTCGGATGTTTGTCGTCGCCGCCTTTCTTTCCGGGTTTGCTTTTACTCTTTTGCCCTTCTTTCGAGCCCGTTGTACCTTGTGTTTCATTGGTGAGCGAGGAGTTGGATGAGGATGAGGTGGAGGTCGGAGAAGGGGCTCCGCTGGAGTAACCAGAATACGAGGCGGAGAAAATGGCTGCGGCCGCGGCGGCGGTGGAGGAGGGGGTGAAAAGGTTGTCTTGAGGTAGACACTCGAAGATGAGTTTTTGCTTTTGTTCCATAATAAAGGTTGTCTTCTGGGATTGTACTATCAAGAATGCCAACAATGGTACTTAAGATAGTGAAGTTGGTTTATAAGAATCTTCTACAAATTGGACTAAATTATATAAAGAGATTTGGATATGAAAAAGAGAAGCATGAGACTACTCTATATATTCTACATCTCACCTCACACACACATATACATACACATATATAAAAATATTATTTTCGAAACATTAAACAATATTGATCCATGCAGGTCGACACGTAGATATAATGATGTGTCGCCCTATAAACGACATCCCGTCTTCTCAACCGCTTGAATTAATATTGAAGAATTCAAGTCGTCCACGCTGATCATTTTATATTTTATGTTCGGTTGGAATTCGAGTAAAAATACATTAATTCAAGACATGCATATTATTTTCACTCATCTGAAATTTTTTTCCGTAACTTGTACACATCAATTACACTATTATAAAATATACAATGTTGCCTAAAATATATATATTTCTAATTGTAAATTTCATATACTTGATGTGATTGGAATTTTTTTTTTTTTTAAGTTTTAAATTGTTCTCAAATTAAGCACAATTTTGACTTGAACTTGTTAGTTTGGCTGAAATTACCACCCCAAATTCTAGTATCTTCATCTATTTTTGCCACACTTTAAAACATATGTTAACATTAGAAAACCAATATTCCCATATTTGACAAGTATTTAAGACATTTTAACAAGAATCATTTCATAATCATACTTAATTAGGCTAATATTGATGACATTGACATATATGTAATTATAATGTATTGATGGGAATCAATTAGCACTATGTGAGCACAAAGAAGACACACACATCGTTGAGGCTATTTTGGTAATTTAATAATCAAAGGGGCCCTCCTATTTTGTGCCCATCCATTACCATGAATTTCACATGAAAATATGGTAGGGGCCATAAGCCTATTAATATTTGCATTTATATCGCGACATACATCAACCTGAGTAAAATATATAGGTCAATTATATACATATATTATTTTATGTTTTTTTTTATATATTTAATATAATGTTTCCACATTTTTAATAATTTTATAAGAAAAAGGAAAATCTCGAAAAGTTCATACCTACTGATTTTGACCACAAGGAAAAATAAGAATATTAATGGGCTGCGCCTGAATCAAACGTTGTTATAAGTTGTCCAAAGAATATTATTTTGTCCCAAATCATTATTTGGGACAAATAATCTAATAAATTTCATTTTATTACACAATATTGTTTGGGACAAAATAATTTTATAAAAATGTAAAAATTTATATGAGATTGATTAAAGATCAATTTAATCGGTGAAATTGTGGTCCACTATTCGTGGGACAAATTTATTTTACAAATCAAACTCTATTTTATTATTTATTATTTTCAGTTTGCGTGCTACCACTTATTTCATTGAATACTAGATTGAATATAATGGGGTTGTGTGATCTGGTTTTTTTTCTAAAATTTGGCCAAGAGAAATAAAGTTAGGTAAAATACAATTGATAAGAATGTTAGGTGAAAATTAATATTATAAGAACACATATTCGTTATTAACTATATGCATAATTAATTGACTGAATCTAACGACCCTATGCTGTCACATTCTTCACAATACATACGGATTAGATATATCTTTTATTTTTGAGTTTTTTATTATCTATTTGAGTGAATTACATATGGATTGTAATTATTTAGGATGAGTTAAATTGCAATTATGTCCCCAAAATAAGGACGTCAAAAATATTAGTTTCTTTAATTTGTGCTTTCTCATTACGTCATAATAATCCCATAACTAAAATCGATTTAGTTTTTTGAAAAGTTAATTAAGAGGTTATTCCAACTTTCATGTATATTAATTTATACATCAATCTCGTAGCTTCTAACAAACATATAAACACCAAATTTCATAATAAAACCAAACTCAAAACTGGCCTACAAATAATTCGAACTAGTATCATGTATGGGACATACATAACAAAAATATTATATGTATAATATATACTCTATATATAGAAAGAATCTTGGTTGTATACATGTCAAGCCTAACAAAAAAATCACATAACGTGACTTCATATGGGTCCTCATGTAGTAGTTGGGTATTCTAACATGAGAGAGAGAAAGAGAATAGTTATACATGTTGAATAAATTATATATATGTGTATATGTGTGCGTGTGTAATATTAAAAAATGTAGATAATAGTTAATTGTGAGGTGATAGGATATATCTTGTGATACTATGTTAAGGTTTCTTGGACATTTACATATTGATGTAACACAAATTAGGATGATGATTTGTCCTAAATATTCGCAACTTTTCTAGATTAGATTAATTAACCCATTAATTATGGGTATGACCCTTCACTTCAAGATTTCGTATTCGAGTTGATGAAGGTGACAATTAATACACTTGGAATATTTTACTTTTTTTTTAGTGCTTTCATAATTTGAGTCAATTTCAAGTCTATGATTTTTTTTTTAAACTTATAATACAGATTTTCTTGAGTTTAGATGATGATGACACACATGAAATATTTTATTCTCTTAGAGGATCTCCGTATATGAATCCATATCAAGAATATCTGCATCTTTTAACTTATTATATGGAACCAATCAAGACAATGAAGGTTTACTTGCAATTAAATTGAGGTATTAATTCATGTCAAAATCCTAATTTCTTAATTAATTAAAGGTTGGCATGAATCTTGTGTCAATACCCAATTTCATATCAGAACTCTATAGTAAGAGCAAGGATTTAAATTTTGGCAAAATTTCGAAAGTTCTGATATGGAAAGGGGTTGTTATGAAATTTCGTTTAAATTTCAGTAAAATATCGGTACCGGTACGAATCATTTTTTTTAATGAAAATAAATGATCTATTTTATTATGAATAACCATCATTTTTTTTGTAGAAAAAACAAAGATTTTGTTCCCAAATAATATTTTATTTACACATTATAATTGTAACAAAGTGTTTGTACCGTTTATTTGGTAGATTTACTTTTCAATGTGATAGTTTCAACATATTGTTATCATGAACTTACCAATTTATTAGTATTTTAAGTTAAATTTTAACAAAAATGTTTGTAATAATATTCCCTAAAATCTCCTATTAATACATTTTTTTAATTAAACTTCTTATTTTTGACAATATTGATTCCACCGATAATTTTGTAAAATTGAAGCATTGGTATTTCTACTTTCTATTGAATAGTAGAAATTGATGAGATTTGTCCTTCTAATAAGAGTATTTCGAATCTCTAATAAATCGTGTCATTGTAAGATGTGTAAGTCAAAGTTCATTCACATATATTACAAACTCTTCATTTTCTATAATTATCAAACAAATTTAGGTTTCATGTTACGGAATGCAATTACATGAATCTAAAGGATTATGATCTCACCCAAATTTTTGTGATAAAAATAAAAGAAGAACGATTTTCATGACAAGACATTATTGATGCATGTGAGTTTAGCAAAATAATACATAATCTATTTGTCTTCATCAACAATTTGCATGTAATGATAAGTATTAAATTTTACAAGATTTAATTGAAGAAAAAAGAATTTTATTTTATTACTTTTTTATTAGGGGAGGAAAAAAATTTAGCAAAATTTTTAAAATATTTTTTTAATACTGAAAATTTCGAAACGCACTTAAACGATAGATAAAGTAATTAATTTGTAAGGATAATGAAGGAAAGGATTTTTTTAAAAAAAAAAAATACATAATGATTATCCAAACATCACAAGCATTTTTGTTAATAAATATAGAAATGCTACAGTAATACATATAAATTTAAACTGGGGAATGAGATACATTATATTATAAAAGAAAAATATCGAATTTGAATGCTGTTATATACCTTTAAAAGCCAAAATTTCTTCTCAATTTTTCTTTCAATCTAGTCATAATTAAAGGCTAGACACAAATCTAGTCATAACTTTTCTATATCCTCAATATTCCAATATTTCATCACAAGTTTCGTTTCTTATTTCATTATTTCCCGCACAACTCAATAACTTGATAAGATATGCTCATATCGTGCAATTCTATAAAATAAACACATATTATGTAATATATATCACAAATCTAATTTTATTTTATTTTTACTTTTTCCAGAACAATTGATAATTGTCCTAAATTATAATAGAAAAATAATAAAATATATTTTATGATAGAAAAATAATTTGAGGTGATATAAATCGATAGCATACATCTGCCCTAAACTGATAAGGAACGAAGCGAGCTTAGGCAAGTTCATTGTATATTATATTAATATAATATAATAATATCATACCTATAAATGACCCACCCCACCTCACAATGCAATTTCTACACGCAAATATGTTTAAAGGCATAATCAAGACATAAAAAGTTGATTAAGTGGTGCCATCACTATGCCATGTGAGATGCGTTTTTTCACATAATTTTTTTGCAGCCAAATTATAATTACTTGTTAATTTCACTATCACAATCCTATCACCACACCCTAAAAGTTGAATTGAACTTTCACTTGTGAAAAGTTGACAACAATAGATATAGGGATGGGAGTAGTAGGGGTTGAAATTTGAAGTATATTTACCAATTTTGATCTTGGGTATAATTGGTGTTTTGTTTTGTGATTTCATATTCTATTTGTGAAATCACTACTTATGAAAGCATTTTCCATATGCAATTCCAACTCCTACTTGTCTGCCAAATTGTGCTTAATATGCATCCTTATCTATTCATATGCAACATCACTAAAAGGAACAAAAAGAAACATGCAAGAGAGGCATCCACCACCATAAGCATTTGCAAACACCACCACCTTCGGTCAAACACTTTGTCAGGACAATTCAGAACGCTTTCTGTTGGATTTGATATTTCATCTCGTATTTCATTGTTTTTATACACATTATGTGTTAATCAGTGATGGTGGCATTTAATACACACAACATCTGGTGATTATTTTGGAATAAAAGATGAAACGTAGAGTTAAATAAAAGATCTTGTGTGAATAACAAGTATCTTCTACCAATTTTGTCGTGCTTGGTCTATTTTTAGGGAGTTCTCATCACATGATTTCTTCTAGTCTTTTTCTTCCTTAGTTTGGATTTTCCACTCTCCGATTTTTTTTCCGGCTATTTTGTACTAGTTTAGGATTGTTTCTCAATGTCTGTTGCACCTGGTGCTCTACACAACTCAACCCGTTGGCTAGGGTTGTAACTTCTTAGGTTCGAGTTCTAGTTATATAATAACTATAGCTTATTAGAAAACTATGGGTCGTTGCTCTAAATTACAATATTACCCCTCTTGTGAGCTGAACTGGATATACTCATGCAATCCAGCTATACTCGGCAAAGGTGGGGCCGCAAGGATCCACCGCACGTTAGTTGAGTTAAGTAGACCGTACTTGACCTAATGTTGACAAATCAATCTACGATGACCCAAGTCACAGTATTTTCTAAAGAAACACAATAGTTTTATTCTAATAAGGAAAAAGGAGATGTCTTCACGCACATTTTATTTTGTCGGGATCATTTCATCTTGACATTTCAAGGAAAAAATCACCAAATACATGTTTACTTCCCTTAAAGCTATACAAAAACTAACTACATGTATGAAGCAACGATGTGAGTAAAATTAACCATTGGTTAAGATCATTTCAACCAAGCGAAGCTAGCAATATCTCTAACAAGAACAAATTGGCAGGCAATCAGTGTAAGCCTTAATAATCATAATTTCATAGGTGAGTAGAGTTTTGCCTAAGAAAGCAACTACATTTTCATGTAGCCCAACATGGGCATAATCAAATAGTAAATAATATAATAAAGAAAGGTATATAGAACCTTATTGTTGGTTGCATGCCACTTGATGCACGTTTAAGTCGTCATCTTCATCTTCATCTTCATCATACGCCTCTTGTTGTCTTTGTCTCTCCTTCTGCCTCATCTCCTCCTCAATATCAACATCAATCAAAGTGGTTTCCTCACATTGAGCCAGCGCTTTATCAGACAAGCGTTTCTTCGACTTTACTGGAAGAATAGTAGCTAAAACCCGAGACTTCTCAGGACAGAGAAATCCAGAATCGGGGAAATCCACATTGAAATGGATTATTAGCTGACCCTTCATGAACGGCCTCTGGTAGAGTGGCATCCCCTCATCGTTTATTGCTTTATAACAATCTGCATACAAGAAACTCTTTTAAGGTCTGATAAGGTAATGAAGTAGCTTACAAGGATAATTATTGAAGCTGCAAATCAATACCAGGCTTAAAAACTTTTCCGGGGTCTGATTTGATTAGAAGTTGTCTCCCATCAAGATGAGTTAGCACAAACTGAAATCCACAAAGGGCTTCACTTAAATTAAGGTTGTGCTCAACGTAAAGATCATTGGACTTCCTTTTGAACTTGGGGTGTTCTTTCTCTTGCAAAACGAAAACTATGTCTCCAGAGGTAATATTAGGCTGCAAAGAACAGACACATGTAGAAGTGAGCTCAGAATGGCCTAATATATATCAGATACTATATATTAGTAAACGAGACAATAACAAAAAACTGTCCGTGTATGGATTCAATCAAATTAAATCAAGATAACCGCATGCATATTTGGATACAGATAAAGAAACATTGAATCCCATTTAATGGCATGAAAAGTTTCACCTAACCAAGCCTGCTTTGTCAGAAAATCTCGTCAGCAAAGGATAAATATACTTACACCTTCATCGGCTTCTCCCGAGAACACTATCTTTTGATTATGTTGCATCCCTTTCTCAACTTGCACTTCAAGCACTTTCTTTGTCTGGATAACCTTCTTGCTTTTGCACTGAGAGCATTTATCTCTTTCACTAATGAGTTCTCCTGTATCATTCCAGATATAAGTTTCTTATCAAGTTTTTTGTTTGATTGGAGACTAAATTAGGACATTTCAGTAAGTACCTGATCCTCTGCATTCATTACAGATATGTTGAATTCGTTGGACCATGCCAGGTCCTATTTGTCGGCTAGTTGTCCTAGTTCCGGTACCCTGGCAACCATGACATCTACCAGAGGTTCCACTCTTTGAACCTTTCCTGATAGGTTTAGAATAAATAAAAAAAATCTCTGTCAAAAAAGTATTAAGAGAAACCACAAGCAAGCAACAAAAGTACGAGGAAAGGAAAGAAAGGGACAGTTTGAAAAAGAAGTCTATAAAAAGTAAGATGCATTGAATTTCATGTCAAAATGATATTCAATGAATATTCTTTCATGTTATAGTCAGGATTTTTAACCAAACTGATTTTAAGTTACAATTATAATGGTTACTATAGATTCATAATATGATTTTTTTTTTTTTTTTGTGAATAGAACATAATTCTCCTTTGGTATAAAGCAACATATGGAGATCATAAGAAGTGAGCGTTACAAAGACGAACTAAAAAAGTGATTTTCTTACATAGAGAATAAGGGTAATCACATTAACCATGGAGTACTTACAGCCAAAACATTCCAAACAATTTATGCTTTGTTCAGGGTACGATTATATTCTATATTAGACCATCATGAATTGCAAAAAAAAAAAATTGTTTCAATCTTCTGGATACTTAAAGTAAATTTTGGCCGTAAGAAGATATACCCTTTACACTTGGGGCACAATACGTCCCGAGAGATAGAGAACTCTTTGGTTGTTCCATTGTACAATTCCTCTAGAGAAACCTTTAATGGATGCACTAAATCTTCACCTTGTCGTTTTCTGCTCCTCGAGCCTCTGCCGCCTACGAAATTTATCCATAAATGTAATAACTATATTAGATTAAGAACCACTTACCCTAAAATAACATGAATTAAATTAAATCAGCTTTCTCACCACCAAAACCTCCGGCAAATCCACCACCGAAGAAAGATTCAAAAATATTGAACGGATCATGTGAATGACTGCCTCCTCCTCCTCCCAATCTCTCCTTAAGGCCATCTTCACCATATTCATCATATATCACTCTCTTTTCCGGATCGCTCAAGACTTCATATGCTTGAGCCAACTCCTTGAACTGATTTGGAGACAAACAGGAGACAGTTGAGCTCAGTTTAAACAGAGTTAGTAAGTAAATCTTTAAAATCCCGTAATTCAATAGTTCTTTATATGGGAATGTTCTAAATTCTTATTGTTAATGGAAACTAAAGAAGAATTGCCTTTTCAGGATCTCCGCCTTTGTCGGGATGATTCTTAATGGCAGCTTTCTTATAGGCCTTCTTGAGCACATCTGGACTAGCACTTTTAGGAACACCGAGAATTTCGTAGTATTTAAGGTCACTGCTTCTTGCAGCTCGTCCAAACATAATGATTTTGTTTCAGTTCTGTGGAAGAGAAATTCAACCACTGAATTAAATTAAAAACTTAAAAATATATAAAACTAGAGAACTATCCAGTTTAGTATTAGAGTATTTATCAATGAGCTCCATGAAGTACTGACAAAAACCATCCAAATTCTGGAAAATTTTCCTTTTGAAGTTGAAAAATTGGATCAGGATGTTCAGCGCTTTCAAATGCCTCAGAGTCTGCAATCAAATTAATTTTTCCACGATTGGTAGTTTCAGAAAGCAGTATGCATTTACAGATGAAAAACTCTCCTTTACTATTCAACTTTGCAGTCTTATACATTAGAATGTTGAGCCAAATTCGAAAGGAATGGTTCTTTAGCATATTTGATTGAAGGACACAGAATTTTATGTACTATTTGTTTCAAGCATTCATCAAGTTCAAAAGGTTGATAGCAAACACTCCCATAAACATGAGAGAAACACACTTTAACCAATGCATCATCAACGATAAAACTTAAAATTTATCCTAAAAGTAATCACTATCAGCAAATTTCTTAAATTAACGGTGAGATACTTAAACCGACATGAACTTGAAAAAAATTTAACTTCACATATCTGATCTTGCAAATGCACATGAATTCGCTATTTCATTAATCAGAGCCCCTGTTAACACTTGCACAAAAACATTGAAAAAATGACCTAATCTTTCTATTTGACTAAATAAGAAAACACCCCGAAAAGCCTCCAACAGCTGCTGTATATGTGTGCATTTGAAAGAATGCACCCACGTACGCTAAAACGACATAAAGGGTGACATGAGAATTAACAAGAATTGCCGAATCATACAAGCTAAAAATGAGAAGGCTGAATTAACTCCAATTGCAAAAGCACTGCATGAAGGAAGCATTTTCTCCTTTTCATAATTCAATAAAAGGGATGTTCTTTTGGTGAGATAAACATGGGTTACTGAATAATACCAATATCCTATAAACATGGGTTACTGAATAATACCAATATCCTATACCGGCAGATTCGTGATCAATATAATATTAACAGAAAACAACAACGCTTTTAGCTCAAACAATATAAAACAAAAAGCATCTGCACCCTAAAGTAAAACCCACAATTCATTTAGTCTAAAAAAGTAAATTAATTAATTTGCATGATCAAACCTAAAAAACCCATAAATTCACACACACACACACAAGGTAACACGAGTAGAAAACATATATAATTGGGCCCATCATCTTTTTTCAATTCAGAAATAAGATGATCGCTAAAACGCTTGCACAAAAATTCAATTCTTGAAACTCTAAACAATTATTAAAAAAAGTAACACAGAATCAGCTTAAAAATAAATAATTTTCATAACTGAGTGCACCTGAATTTGGGTTCCCCTAAACTGAGAGAGAAAATGGAGATTTAAATGTAAATCTCAACTGAAATAAATCTTGCAAAAGTGGGGTTTTAATGGAAGAGACATCAAAGTGCGTACTTCTTTTCGGCTGTGGTCGCGTTCGATGGCGGGCAGTCTGATGGGCCGGTCCGGTCCGGGTCGATATGGACCCGACCCGATATTAGTTGGAGGTTGGAACTGTTTTTTTTTTCTTTTCTTTTCTCCAAAATAAAATCAAATATATGGTTTTTTTGTGGTCTCGAATAGTTTCCGCAGTTTCTAAATTTATTTACTTTTAATTTAGTTAGTAATTGTCCGCTTAAATTGCACGATTTATTATATAATATGTGATAAATATCTAATTATTTAATAATATTATGTAATTAATAATAAGTATTTTCAAGATATAAAATATTTAATAACTAAGAAAATCTAAAATTATGTAATTATATATAAAATTTATATTTATCTAATTCATATTATCATGTTTAATATATATATATATATAGTGAGACTTGTGTGTAACTATTGTATGGATCTTAGATCCATACAACGTGGGTCGGGTCGGGTTGAATTCAATTCGGATCCGTGCATTTTTTTTATATTTTGACCTTTTATGTTGTGTTAGTCATACATTTATGCAATAGTTTAGTTTAAAAAAAAAAACTCTAACTTTGGCAAAAAAAACCCTAATTTTGACAAAAAAATTATAATTTCAGCACAAAAAAACTCTAATTTATACATATATACTTTTATATAAATATTACACATACATTTAATTAATATTAGTCGTATTTTTATATAATATATAAAGGTACAACTAACATAATTAAAAGGTATGATTACTATAATATAAAGGTATGTTTAACATAACATTATAACCCTAAATGTATGCTTAACATAACATAAAATTATAAAAATATACTTAACATAACATAAATGTATGCTTAACGTTGCATAAAGGTATGCTTAATATAATATAAAAGACCCTAAAGGTATGACTAACATAATATAAATGTTTAGCTTAACATAACATAAATGTTTAGCACCTGGAGCGAATTTTAAGTGGGTTTGAGCGCACCCACCCAAATGCGTGGGGCACGTGCGCGCGGGTGGAGGACGTGTGGAGGCCGGGTCGAGTTAGGTGTACGGATCCTAGATCCGTACACCAGTTGTATAAAAGTTTTTGTGATATATATATATATATCATTTGACAATGTGTATCAATTATGAATTATAAATCAAATTCAATTATTTAAATTATATATATTAAAAATAATAAAAAAATATGAAAATTTTATGTAAGAACCTAATACAAGTGATGTCAATTATATATTTTTAACCATTATTTTCAAATAAATTAAATTAGAAAAATATTTTGAATATCGCTTGATATCGAAGATGACAGATAGTCACTTACTTCAACATGACTATCACATAAATTAATTGTTATAGCCCAACATTGATTGGTACAATTTAAACCCAACACAAAATCTAAATGTAGTAGTAATAATGATGTTGATGACAACAACATAATTAGCATATCACAATTGTTTCTATATACCAGGTGCACGGATTCTAAATCCGTGCAATCGGGTCAATCCGACCCGAAAGTGCACGCGTCCCCACGCGCCCAAACCCTAACTCAAATTCTAGTTCTGTTGTATATTGACATAACCTTTTAGTTTAGCGAACTTAACCTTTTAGTTCTATCCTTATAACCTTTTAGTTGTATGCATATAACCTTTTGCAGTGCTGAATAGTGAAAAAAGTATAAGTTATTCACTGAAAAGATTATGAAATTTGTACATAAAGGTTATAGTATTACAGTATAAAGGTTATATCATTACAATATAAAGGTTATATCATTACAATATAAAGGTTATATCATTACAATATAAAGGTTTCGGCTATATTGAATTTTTATAGTGAAAAAACTATAAGTTATTTATTGAAAGGTTATGAAATCTATACATAAAGGTTATACTATTACAACATAAAAGTTATATTATTACAACATAAAGGTTTGGGTTATATTACATGATTTTTTATAGTGAAAAAAATATAAGCCATTCAGTGAAAAGATTATGAAATCTGTACATAAAGGTTACACTATTACACCATAAAGGTTATATTATTACAACATAAAGGTTATGACATAAATTATAAAAAAAAAAAAAAGGCGCGGATCCGGGTTAAACCGAACCCGACCCGACCCTTATGCCCAGTTGCATGGATCATAACTCATGCACTTGGTGTACACAAACACTACTCTTAGCATATAAACGCATAACTTAAATTATCAGTCGAGCCATCTAAATTCAAAACTCACATTCTCATTTAAATAAGAAAATTAACTCCAAAATCTTGACAAATCAGGAAATTATAATTTGGACAAAATCTTCTACATGCTACATGTCAATTAGTTATCAAATCTTTTATATCTGATACATTTTCATGATATTTAGCACACTCCACGTATTAACTATGTATAACATGGATGTAATAGAAGATTTTATATAATATATATATATATATGATACATCGTCAATTAGCATTAAATCTATCAAAATTTGATTAATATATGTAATATGAGTGTAATAGATATATAATACATCGTCAATTAGCATTAAATCTATCAAAATTTGATTAATATATGTAATATAAGTGTAATAGAAGATTTGATATAAGAAAAATATATATGTATGGTACACCGTCAAATTAGCATTAAATCTAGCAAAAATTCATTTATGTATTATTTAATCCTTGACACACGTGCTGCATTTGTATGCAAAGGAACATAACGATTTTTTTATTTATTATTTTAAAAATATATATTATTATGTCTATTTTATTTTTTTCATCCCCATCATTTTGTTACTTTGATATTATTGTTAAAGTTAAATTAACTCTCAAATTTTCTTTTCAATTAAATAATAAAAATGAAAAATCAAAATTTCATAAATAAATTTTATAATTTATTTTAAAACACATATTTGTAACATGAAATTTCTAAGATCATCTTACTCAAGAATTTGTTGAATTTTTCTATACGTAAGAAAATTGTCATCTAAATCTACCAACCAAAATTTAAATTTCTAACTCTATTTTAATTTTCTCTCTTTGAGAAAATGATCAATACGATCTTAAGATGAATTTTATTATCATAAAATAAATTGATTCATGAAACAGTAATTATGATTATTTTACCTTTTTTGAAAACTCAAAATTGATAAAGAAGTAGAACCGACAATCATGTAACTAGTATAAATTATTTATAAAAAATTATATAAAATGATTTCATGAATAATTATCAATCTTTAATATTCATAAATAAAATCAATTTTTATAATTTTATATGTAAATTATGAAGTGCAGGTCATGATTAACTTATCTTATGAATATGAAACTACATTCGTCAGATGGTAATATATATATATATATATATATATATATATATGGATTTGGATCATCTGCTGGTTGAAGAAAACCAGCACTAGATGTTGGGCTAAATACACTGCCGTTTTAATACTATTTCTTAATCTTTTTTTCTGTTTTTCATTTCATTTATATTATTTATTATTATTTTATTAATCTCTCTCATCAACCATTTCGTTAAAATATATTTTTTATTTTTTTAATTTCGTTAAGATATATTTTTTATTTTTTTATTAATATGATGCCGATTCAACAATGCATCAAGATTTTTTTTTCTTTTATGCTTACATTTACTCATTTTTCAGGTATTTGGACTAAGCTCTTTTCACTTCACTAATTCATTCGTCCTTTTTTTTCTTTTCGTTTTTTAATTCTCTTTATTTTTATTCCTTTTGAGCCAGCAAGTTAGAATAATCTAAAAGTATATTTTAATATAACATATCAATAATATAAATATCGAAAATTAGAATATATCAAAATTGCAATAAGATCTCCATCGAATTACATTTAGACCCAAAAAAACACCGTTAGACAACTAATCAATTCATTGTATTGAAACCCATGCCTTTAAGAAAATTAGAATATATCAAAATTGCAATAAGATCTCGATCGAATTACATTTACATAAAAAAAAACTTTTATTGCCCAAATCCTAATACATGATTATTGATATTTTGATTTGATATTCTCCAAAACATATATATGGAGGAAAAAATTGAATGGAGTAGAAAGAAAATAAATGGGGCAGAATGATTGAAGAGAAAGAGTGAAAAATTAATAAAAAAGATACAAAGAGAGTGATTAATAAAAAAATAATAAATAATATAAATGGAATGAGAAACGGCAAAGAGATTAAGAAATGAAAAATAAAATAAAGAAACGGTAGAGAGATTAAGAAATGAAAAATAAAATAAATTTAAAAAATAATATTAAAACGACGCGTATTTGGCTCAGCACTTGGTGCTGGTTTTCTTCAACCAGCAGAAGATCTACATCCATATATATATATATATATATATATATATATATATATATATTACTACAAAAGAGAGAATCTACTCCAATAACCACGCTTGTACTAGGTACTACATGGAGTGTAAATTCAATATGGACAAAACTTATATGCACCAGAGATCCGTGCCCCCAACCCGAAACGGCGTGTGGGCCGCTTTTACGCACATCCATGTGCCCCCACGCGCGGCCACACCATAGCTGGTGTGCGCCGCGCACCACCTGAATTTTATACTTTAAGGTATCACTCATTTACTCTTAAGGTATTTTATACTTTAAGGTATCACTCATTTACTCTTAAGGTATCACATATTTACTCTTAAGGTATCACACTGTTACCCTTCGGGTATTAATATAAAAACAGTTCTGATTTCTTCTTTTTCTCTTTTCTTTTATCTTCTCTTCCCTTCTTCTTCTTAATTTCTTTTCTTATCAATTTGTTATTCTTCTTATTTGTTTTGTACATTATTCTTCTTCTCTATCTTCTTGTTCTTATTCTTCTTCAAATCTCCTTTTGTACATTATTCTTCTTCTCTATCTTCTTGTTCTTATTCTTCTTCAAATCTCCATGTTCTTATTCTTCTTCAAATCTCCTTTTGTACATTATTCTTCTTCTCTATCTTCTTGTTCTTATTCTTCTTCAAATCTCCATGGAGTCATTTATGGGATATTATATAAGTATCTTATAGGTATTACATATGTTCCTTTTAGGTATTACAAATCAGTAATATCTCAAAAGTAATTTCATAATATATTGAAAGTATTATTTACATATCATTCAAGCATGTAATCTTGTAATACTAACTTGAAGATCATATGTCTAATACTTATAGAACAAATTAATAATACCTCAAAAGTAATACCTTTTAAGATATTACATATTTACCTTATGTCTAATACTTATAGAACAAATTAGTAATACCTCAAAAGTAATACATTTTAAGATATTACATATTTACCTTACAGGTAATACATTTTCAGATATCACATAAGCACCTTTAAGGTATTAAAATTAAAAGTATTACAGTAATACGTTTAAGGTATTACATATTTACCTTACAGATATTACATAAGTCTCTTTCAGGTATCACATAAGCACCTTTAAAGTATTACAATAATACGTTCAAGGTATTACATATTTACCTTCCAAGTATTACATAGGTCCCTTTCAGTATCACAATTTTTGAAGCTATTGATTTGAAGATATTTAGAAACAAAAAAAAAAAAGTTGATCATTAAATCAATTAACCAACATAGACAAAAATAATGTGAATAGACTCAATACTCCGTAGCAAATCACCCTAACAAAAACATATTTTACCTACAAATTAAATAAAGCAAAAGAATTAAGCAATAATGGTGATCATAAGGATACATTCCTACATAAATAAGTAGACTGCCAGAGCAGTGATGAAGTAGGAAACAACGGAGAACTTCTCGGTGGAATTGGTAGGCGGCGCCGCCCAATCTCCACCTGTTCTTCACATTCATCTTTCTGACCTTCCAACTTTTCTTGCAGAAGCCCACCAGTTCCTGTAAAAACTCAATCCGACCAGCGAACCAAACCAGATCATAACAGAAATATATCATTTCAATTGAGCCCAATAAAAAGAACAGCGTAGATCCAACTTCAATAGCACAGTCCAGATCAATACCAACTTTATGATGTTGCCCTTCTCAATCCCACATCATTCCTTAAAAAATACTGTCTAAAGAAACATTGTTAATCATATTTCTCCATCCACGAATACACGAGAAAGAAAACCCACGAAAGCCCTAAAACAATGTCCCCAAAAACAAGCCTCAGCCAGTCATGGCGAAGTACTTCAACTTTCCTCTCAAAGTAAATTCTCCAAATAGCTGCTGAAGGCAACTGTGCAAGCTCCGGCACCGCTGCCTCCACCTTCGACGGATGCATGACTCGGATAATAAGCCTTTGCCCTGACTTGCAGTGATGAGACTCACCACTGATGAAGTAGAAGAATCTCGATCGATCGAACTCGAAAACAGTATTTCCATCTACTTTCGCTTCCTCTCAGCTCTCGCTACCTCTCGCCATCTTCATCGCTACTTCTCGTCATCTTCAATGCAGAATAAAAAAAAAATTATATATACTAGGTTAGAGTGGGTTAGGTCATGGAGCCGGTTGGACGGAGCCCCTGGAGCACAGAAGTCCTTCTCATTCAATATTATGTGTTTACAATTTATTTTTGAAAAACATTATTAAATATCTCGCATAGTTCTTGACTTCTTATAAGTTTGAACCTATTGATCAAAAACTTTCAATTATTTTTAATTTTATATTGTAATTTTATTTGCAAAAATATAACTACTACACTTACTTTTATTTGAATTGATTATATTCTTATTTTTAAAACTCAGTTCATATATTTTTATTTACATTAAGTATCAATGGTTGAATATCGGTGGTGCATTAAGTATCAATGGTTTACCTAACGACCATAAAATAAAAGCATTGATTCAATATTTATAAATGAAACCAAATTACATCTGATCTAAAAACTCAAAAGCACATGCAATCAATTTAAATAAACGAAACAGAATTTGATATTATAAATGAAAGTCTAAGAATCTAATTAGATATATTGAAAATTTTAAATATCAAAATTCCAAAAAATAAATAATATGAGGTTGTTTTATAAATATAACTTTGTAAAATAAGTTACCCACTTATACCTCAAATCAATCTCAAATTTATAAATTATAAATAGTGGATTTATTCATAAAACTATCACACAACAAACGTGACAGACCTGCTTATTAATCTCATTAGCCCTAAGAAAACCCCAATAAACTCCGACGTCTAAAGATTCAAATATTTGGAAATATCTTCGATAATTCCATTTTTTCACATAATCCATATAAAAACGACATGCAATGATATGTTTTTGATATTTTCATTTTTTCCATATAATTAATAAAAAAATAGAAATTTTATCAAAATATCGATAATTTAATATTAAGTGGTTTTATGGTATAAATGATAGGAAAATAATTGAAATATCGAGGAAAAATCGATAAATATCTGTAAAATATCGATAAATAACGATACTGATTACAATATCGATAGTTTTATAGTATAAATTATAGGAAAATCGATGAAATATTAGGAAATATCGGTAAATATTGGGAAAATATCGAAAAAATATCGATAATTACGATGTACATATTTTAATGATATTTTCATGATATTTTCATAAAATTAAGATACCGATATTTCCATCGAAACAATATTTTCATGATATTTCCATAAAATTAAAATACCAATATTTCCATCGAAATCGAAATTTTTATCCTTGCCCATATATATGAGTCTGAATCTTCTATTACATTCGGTGTTACATCTTGTATTACATAATATTTAATACATGTCACATATTAATTAGTGATGTCATTGAATACACGTGGCCTGTAGAGATTGATTTTAATTAGTGATGTCATTAAATACACGTGGACTGTGATTATTGATTTGGAATAGGAGATGTGATTTATTTAAAATAGGAGATGTAATTGATTTGACATAGAAGATGTAACACCAAATCTAATAAAAAAATCTCCACTCCATCTATATATATACCCTCTCTCTCTCAATTTAATCTATGACATCATTGATCTTCTCTTTAAGGCATCATTGATCTTCTCTTTTAAGGTATCATTGATCTTCTCTTTAAGGTTTAATTACTGCCCGTTGGTGTTTGGCTAAGCTTATTTTTAAAGATTACAAGTTTTTTGCATCTTATAAGATGTTTAATTTAAATAAGAAATAAGTTGTTGAAGTGTTTGGATAAATAAGATGGTGGAGCTTATTAGATATTAGTAATGATATTTCTGTAATTTCAATAATTAAATTTGAAGGTGTTTTAAAATATAAGCTTTTATTTTAAAAATAAGTTTGAATTATTCTACTTTTCAAGAAAGAGGCTTTTTACATCTTATAAGCTTCTAAATTAAGATTAGGATCTTATTTTAAAAATTTAGTCAAATACTTTTTAAACTTTTATAAGCACTTTTAAGCAACTTATAAGTTCATCTAAACATCCTCTATTTCACTGTAGCTTTGGTTTATGCTTTTAAAATTTCTTTGTATGTGTAATTTTAGTGGTTTTTATCGTAGATTTGTTTTGGGTATTGCTTGGTAATTTGCTGTTGATGAATCATGTTTTTCGTGATCTGAATTCATGTTTTTCCAGAAGTTGTCAATTATTGGTATGATCTTCTAAATTAGAGTTGTTTCTAATTTTGCAGTCATGTCATCTCGTGTATTTTAGGATTTTCAAAACATGATGGATATTAGATATATTTGATGAAGATTAGATACGCATTAAATATCATTAATATATTTATTGATATTGTATTGCAGCTTCTAGTTATTGTGATGAAGTACTTGTGTTTGGATATCTGGATGGAAATCCTATCAGGCCTTAGTGTGAAAGACCTGATACGATTAAAGTCCGTCTCCAAAGCCTTTCTCGACCTCATTTCAGGCCTCATATCCAACGATCATTTCGTTCGTCTCCATCTCAACAAGTCCAGTTTTCGGGCCATCCATATCAACAGACATCCCTACCTTTATCTTAAGCAGTATGGAGAAGTAGAGTCGAGTTTGAGGGCCACCCCCATCTGCAGACAAACCTACCTCACTTGTCATAAGAAGCATAGAGGAAAAGAAGTGGGGAAAATGTCGTGTGTTACATCGTATGGAAGCTGTAACGGTTTGGTATGTGTATTGCCTAAACGCAGCAACAAGAAGTATGGAGGTGGTGGTGTCGTGTTGTGGAATCCAGCCCTGCACGAAGCAGAAATTTTTGATATAGAAAGACCGGAACAATCAATCTATAACGGTTGGTTTGGGTATGATAACGGTGAATACAAGCTCGTTTTAGGGACTAATTCTCACCTCTACCTCATCAGGTTAAATGTTGACACAGGTACTTGGAAATCGTCACTCAAAATCAACAAAAACTATGACTATTATGAACCCATAGCGACCCTTGTCCATGGTACCCTGCATTGGCCCGCATCTTATATTGCGTCTCATGAGCCTATAATTATAGCCTATGATCTGAGGAACGAGACGGTTGGAAGGATTGCGACACCTAATGGAATGACTGAGTGTCAACATTATTCATTGGGACAAGTAGATGGATGTCTTTCTACAATGTTTGTTAGAGATTACGACGCAGAACTATGGGTAATGAAAGAATATGGTGTCAAAGAATCGTGGACAAAGCTGATGATTTTGTCTGTAGACATTATGTTTGCCCATTGCCACTTTGCAGAAGAGCCTTATGATGTTGAATTAGATGATCCTGCACAGCTCTGCTCTCCAATTTATGGTAAAGACTTTTATGTCGAGAGTTTGATTTCCCCACAATCAATGAAAGCACCACGTGTTGATTAGTTTTTGTTTGTAGTTCTTACAGATGCTAGTTGCATTTATATTGTTTTTTTTTTTTTCCTGAATTGAGATGAGGATTTCTAGCTTTTTTTTTTTTAATTCTATTTTTATATTATGTGCTCACACAAATATATATACTTAATTTTTTGTTATATTGTTTCGGTAATGATGTATCAATATTATTTTCTGCATTTATTCCCAAAATAATATTTTATATAAAATTGCGTTTGAAATGACTATCTTTTTTCTAATATTATTTTTACCCAAGAGTAAAAAAATGTATATAAAATAATATTATACATAAAGGTTACGGAACTGATTTTTTATTTTTTTTTAAATTATTGAATATAAAAAATCACTGAATTTGCATATACAAAGGATATTTTTTATTTTTCTTATTCTGACGTTATCTTTACCTAAGTGTAAAAGGATGCATTTATAATAATATTATTATTTAAAGTTTGTTAGAGTTCAGATAACACATTCTCTAGCATTTGTCAGAATCTTCGTGTATATAAGTTATATGAGTTCATAATATTATTATAATGTATAAAAGGATTTAAAAAAATTATCTACTAAATTTTCAGTTTTACTGTTCATATCCGATATAAATCAGTGGATTAAACGGATTAAATCCATAAATTTGGATTGAACACTACTGGTAGTTTTTTCTTTCTTTTTTGTTTTTTAATATCAAACTATAAAGGAATTCGAGGGTGCACAATTAAAAAAATGGAACCCACTAGAAGGTGAGGAACCGGTGCAACCTAGAATTGGCCCAAACTATATGCATATTATTGGAAAACACCATTGAACATGACACAAGAAGTGTGATGAATATAATATATATTTGGTAAGTGTTGGAAGAATTGTGTTCTCTCTCTTAATTAAAAGTGTTTGTGATGATTTACATTGTTTTGAGACCGGGTTGTGTTATGTTCATATGACAGATCATTATTTTATGTTCGAGTTATTTGTTACAATTAATATTATTGTTAGTAATCACGCTTTTGTTACATTTATATGATAGGTCATTGTTTTGAATCTGGATCTTCTACGGCCTATTGTTTTGAGTCTGAATCTTCTGCTATATTTAGTGTTAGATTTTCATGATATTTAATATGAGTTTGAATCTTCTATTACATTCAGTATTATATCTTGTGTTATATAGTATTTAATACACATTACATATTAATTAGTGATGTTATTAAATACACATGATGTGTGGTAATTGATTTGAAATAAAAAATGTAACAAGAAGTGTAATAAGATCTCACTTCCATTTAATACATGTTACGTGATAATTAGATGTAACATGAGGTGTAAAATAAAATCTCATGTGGTTTGCTTCGTGATAATTAGATGTAACATGAGGTGTAAAATAAAATCTCATGTGGTTTGCTTTGGTTTTTGTGGTGAGAAAATTTTGTTTTCACATTATATCCTCTCACACATGTACATATAATTTTTTTTAATATTTTTTGGTAAATGACATATCAATATTATTTTCGGCACTTATTCCCAAAAGTTATACTTTATGTAAAAACGTGTTTGAAATAACTTTTGGTTTTCTAATGTTATTTTTACACAAATATTAAAATTCGTTTAAATACAAATGACACATTCTCAAGCATTTGTTGTATGTTTGTGTGTATAATGTATATGATGAATTCATAATATTTTTTATAATATAATGTATAAAAATATTTAAAAGGATTATCTACCAAATGGATATAAACGGATTCAAACCAATGGATTAAACGGATTAAATCCATAAATTTTGATCAAACAATACTGATAGGTTTTTATTAATATCAAACCATATTTTATATTATTGAAATTGCTCTTCAACATGACACAGGAAGTTTGGTGAAGGAGGCCTAACATTTATTAACAAGTATACGCTATGAACCACCTCTAGATTCTTTAAACTTAAATAATGTTAAAATGATTGTGTAGTTCTTAATATTACAAAATAAATTTTAAATAACTTTCATCTCATTTATACAGTTTTAATTCGGTTTATTACCGACGACATCAGTAGATTAGGCATAACTTGATTGTCGTTTCCAGATTAGGATCCAGATGAGTAGATTAGGGATGTCTTGATTATCGTTCCCAGATTGGGATTCAGATGAGTAGATTAGGATGTCTTGATTGTCTAGATGAGTAGATTAGGGATGTCTTGATTGCCGTTGTTCCCCATATTAGGCATATCTTGATTAGGGATGTCTTGATTGTCCAGATGAGTAGATTAGGAATGTCTTGATTAGGGATGTCTTGATTGTCCAGATGAGTAGATTAGGGATGTCTTGATTGCCGTTACCATTGTTCCCCAGATTAGGCATATCTTGATTGTCGTTCCCCAGATTAGGATTCGGATGGGTAGATTAGGAATGTCTTAATTGTTGTTTTCGGTCGTTGTTCCCCAGATAAAATTAGGATTCAATATTGATTCTTGTTCCAATTGAAAAACGCATTCAAATTCATCATATCTTGATATTATCCCCGAATAACCATGGCATTTTCCATACTGATGTTAAGAATGTTCCAATTGAAAAACGCATTCAAATTCATCATATCTTGATATTATCCCCGAATAACCATGGCATTTTCCATACTGATGTTAAGAATCAGTTTGCAATATTTGTCATCCTTGAGAATCAGTCTGCAATATTTCTCAAATCACCAATAACAATCTAATGTTGAACCCTAAAACGCAAATAATGAAAAATAAGCAAAAACACGAGATTTAAAGCATTTTCACCAATGATTTTCCTCTTTCCATTAATAAGAGGATAAATCGACGATAAATCTACCAATAAAAGAATTTTTCATTTAAATCTATCAATAAGAGGATAAATCGATGATCTTTTTCATTTAAAGGATAATTAGAAACAGGAAGTGTGAGGATAAATAAGAGGATAAATCGACAACCTTTTTCATTTAAAGGATAAAATAAGAGGATAAATCTACGATCCTTTTCATTTAAAGGATAATTAGAAACACGAAGAGTGACGATAAATAAGAAAATAAATCGACAACTTTTTTCATTTAAAGGATAAAATAAGAGGATCTATATAAATTCCATTTTACATAAGATTTCATTTGAGATCGTGTTACATAAGATCTACTCATTAGCTTGTACTTCCTTATAGCAAATATCACTCAATAGTATTATAGAGAAAATATAAATTATAGATCAATCTTAAAAAAGGCAAAAAAAAAAAAACTAATAAGAAAAAAAAATGAAGCTATTGCTATTTAAGTGATTTTTATTTCATAGTTTATATTTTTTAAGTCATTTTTATTTCATAATTGGTCAGTCAATATATAATGTATGAATTAAACAAAATTTTAATATGACCAAATTATCTTTTAATAATGTTCCTCTTTGTTTTTTTTAATTCTTATTGGATACACAACTTAATTTTATACTATTTAGCATAATTTAATTAAAATTTCAGTTTACAAAAAATTACACATTAACTAATATTAAAATAAATAATGATAATCATTGAAAGTTAAAAAAAAAATATTCTCTTGAGAATTTATAATACTGAGGTAGTAAAACATGATTGATCAGATTTTTTTGTGGTAATATCAATTTTTGTAGGAATCATATTTTAAAACCAAAATTATTATCCTATGATTAATCAAATTAGGTTGATATTGATTGAGTATTCATCAATTTCGTTATTCAAGTTTTGAGATAGATTCAACAATATAATTACAATTCCAATTTGAAACCAATGTTGATGAGTATGGATTACATATATGAAAATTGAAAATCATACATGACTTTCGTGATTTCCTAACAAATATTACTTAGAATTAATTGCAATAATAGTCAAACAAAAATATTAGAATCTAAATTGATGTAATAGTATTAATTGCAATAATAGTCAAACAAAAAATATTAGAATCTAAATTGATGTAATAGTAACAATTCGTTCAGCCTATATTGTTGCTAAATCATGATTTAATTTCTTAATTTCTTACTTTTGTTGCTCTGGTATCAAAACAACATGTTTGATGTAATTTTCTATCTATCTTGTTTCTAAATCATGATCTAGTTTGTTTGATGTAATTTTCTATCTATCTTGTTTCTAAATCATGATCTAGTTCATTTGCTACTGCCTATTTCTAAATCATGTTCTCTAAATCGTGGATGGAAATCATGATCTCTAAATCATAATCTAGTTCATTTGCTATTGCTGCGGCCGATGGGAGTGGATGGAAATCATGATCTCTAAATCATAATCTGGGAGTGGATGGAAATCATGATTTCTAAGTTCATTTGCTACTGCAGCCGATGGGAGTGGATGCCCATCGATGGAAATCATGATCTCTAAATCATAATCTAATGGGAGTGGATGGAAATCATGATCTCTAAATCATAATCTAGTTCATTTGCTATTGCTGCGGCCGATGGGAGTGGATGGAGGTGGACATGTTGATGCCTGCATCCATCGTGATCTCACGCCCTACAAGTCAATACACAATGATTCACTTTGCTTGATAGATGAACATACAATGGGAGTGGATGGAGGTGGACATGTTGATGCCTGCATCCATCGTGATCTCACGCCCTACAAGTCAATACACAATGATTCACTTTGCTTGATAGATGAACATACAATGAAATGTATATATAAAAAAAACAGCATATCTTTAAAGTAACAATCCGTTATGCCTATCTTGTTGCTAAATCATGATTTAGTTCATTTGCTATTGCTATTGCGCGGCCAGGTGTAGTAACAATCTGTTATGCCTATCTTGTTGCTAAATCGTTTGTTGTGTGGCCAGGTGTAGTAACAATTTGTTATGTCTATTTTGTTGCTAAATCATGATCTAGTTCATTTGCTATTGTTGCGCGGCCAAATGGACATGTTGAGTGTTGCTAAATCATGATCTAGTTCATTTGCTATTGCTGTTGCCGGGCAGGTGGACATGTTGAGGTGGTGCTAAATCATGATCTAGTTCATTTGCTATTGCTGTTGCCGGGCAGGTGGACATGTTGAGGTGGACATGTTCGTGTTGGAAGGGGACATGTTGATGTTGATTCACTTTGCTGGCCATGTTGAGGTGGACTTTACTTGATGGATGAAGATACAATGAAATGTATATATAAAAAAAACAGTTGTAATAGTAACAATCCGTTCTGCCTATCTTGTTGGAAGTGGACATGTGATCTCACCCCTACAAATTAATGGACAATGATTCACTGATGGATGAAGATATAATCAAATGTATATCTTGGGAGTTATATGATAACATATATTGAGAAAGAAATTACACAAAAGTTTGACAATATTCCATTATTGATGAATTTTGTGATATGAAAGAAAGAAGTTTGACAAATTGATACTTGAGTTGTTACTCAAGTATCCTTTTATGATAATAATTATGAGTTATTGTTTTCAAAATAATACCCAAATCAAAGTAACATATTTTATATAACATATATATAATAATTTGTTGCTCAGAATTCAGTATTCCGTGGCTTAATGCACATTTCCAAAATTTTAAAACGTTTTGATATTTATCACTATATACAATTTTTCTTTAAACATATTTGCTAATGTTAGGTAGATTAGATTAAATAAAATAGCATATACCTTAGAAAATTAAATACAAAAAGATTTGAATCATGAACGTTGAATTACAGTAAATTACGCTTTCCAATTTTTGGATCATATAAAATTTTGTACATGCTGGAAATAAAACTTTTTTTCCTTGATTTTTTATAACTTACCAAATCTATATTAGAAAACATAATCAATTAATATTTATTAATTACAAAAAATCACTTAAATGTATATTTATTTTTTACCTCATCCCAGGTTAAATATGTTATTCTCGCATCTTAATATATTTATTTATTATAGTATATTAGTTGACTTCAATATATAATTAAATATATATATATATATAACAAATTAACTTTACATTTAGAGGATATTTCTTTAAAGGACAACATGGATTTTTAGTCCTTAATTTTGAATCATGCGTAGATTTTGTAGGGTTAAACGGTTTTTTTAGACTCATTTAAAGGGAAAAAAATTTAATTTATTCATCAAATCGATATCTATCAATTTTAATCAATATATTCTCTTAGATATGAATCAAATTAATAATCTGATAATATAATTGTATTTATATCAGTTTTCAAATATTCCTACATTTAAATTTTATTGCAAAATTATTTTGGAATAAAGATCATATAAAAATTTTGTGGATCATTTATGCACAATCAATTACTACAATTTATGGAAATCATTTATATTATTCACATCTACTTTTAAAGGAAAACGTTTTTCTTGATTTATTACAAATAATATTAATATATCAATTTGTATCCTTTCAAATATGACACTTGACTATATTGATATAGCCCTTTTAGTGTTTTAGTGATATATATTTGATTAGATTAGATTAGAAATTAAAAATTGAATTTAAATAAGAAAATTATCCAATAAATCTTTACAAATCACGGGGTGAGTACATATGATCCCGTTACCTCGTACTTCAAACACTTTAGGGTATGTTTGGTTCGTGTGTTGGGTTAATTAGGTTAGTTGAGTTGCGGTGAATTTGCATTAATTGAGTTAAATTAGGTTAATTTTTTGATATGTTTTGTTTGAATGTTTAATGATAGGTTTGACTTAATTTTTCGTTTGATTTGAATGTTATTGAGTTAGATTTATGTATTAAAGTTTGATTTGAATGTTATTGAGTTAGATTTATGTATTAAAATTTTATTTGGTTCAAATGTTTATTGTGGGTTTAAAAAAGTCATATCCAAAATGCCTTAAAATAAAATGAATATAATTTTTTTAAATAAAAATAAAAAATATAAACATAGAATGAAATTTGAGTTATGGTGGGTTAAATAAATCACCCACTGGTTTATTTAACCCAAGACATTTTTATCATTTTTGATCCGAACTCAAAAAAATATTAATTTTTCAACTTATAAAATAAATATAAATTTATCCGAATTAATTAACCTTAATCTTAACCAACTCAAATCCTGAGACCAAACCTGATCTTAGATGTTGATAGAATTAGGTTAGTTGGTGGAGATTGGGCTTAGGCTTGGGCTTGTCAAGCTACGCTCATCAAACTCCTGAAGATTGGTCTTGGGCCTGAGCCCATGGTTTACCAGAGTGCAGTGCAAGGCAACTCATGCTATAAAAACAAAATTCCTTTCTTCTCCATAAACATATATTAACTTATTAAGAACCCTTTTTCTTATATTTTCTTTAAAGTCAGAGATCTTCGTTGAATTTGAGGTAAGTACTATTATACTCAAATTTGTTTATTTTACTACACAATTGCAATCACAGATTCTCCAACAATTTTGAATTTTTTTTTTTAATATTGCTTTATGTAATCATATTCATGTGATGGAGTATTTTCATACAATGTTAGATCGATTTGTTCAAAAAAAAAAAAACTGTTTTGCATAGTTGTTAATGCATGCTGGATTTTATCTGCTGCTAAATGAGTTTATTCTGGAACTATATGAATAAGTTTATTGGAATTTTATAGATGACATTTTGTTAACTTTTTAAAATAATTATTTGGTGATAAAATTTAAAAACTAACATAATACTCACAAATCAGTGGATAGCATAATAGCATATATGAAAGGATCGAATTTCAAAACCTGATGGAAATTAGTTATTATGGATTTGTTTTGGATATTGATTGGTAATTTGTTGGTGACCAATCATGCTTTTCTTGATCTGAAATTTGTTATTACTTTAATTTTGATTCTGTCAATTGTTGGTTTGATGTTCTAAACTCAGGCTGTTTTAATTTTGCAGTGCATTTTCGTGTATTTTAGGACTGTATCATATCTAAACTCAGATTTAGATGTTATTAATATATTTATGTTAATTTAGTGTGATTATTGATATTGTTTTGCAGCTTCCTGTTATTGTGATGGAGTTCTTGGGTTTGGATATCTTGATGGAAATCCTATCAAAACTTGTGTGAAAGACCTTATACGATTAAAATCTGTTTCCAAAACCTTTCTAAACCTCATTTCCAGCCTCATTTCCAACCGTGATTTCATTCATCTCCATCTCAACAGGTCGAGTTTGAGGGCTATCCATCTCAACAGATATATCTACCTTCATCTTAAGCAGCAACATGGAGAAGCAGAGTTGAGTTTGAGGGCCATCCATATCAACAGAGATACCTACTTCAATTGTAAGCAGTGTGGAGGAGAAGAAGTAGGGACAAAGTGCTATGGAAGCTGTAATGGTTTGGTATGTGTATTGCCTAAATTAAAAAAACAAGAAGTATGCAGGTGGTGTTTTGTTATGGAATCCAGCTTTGCATCAAGCAGAATTTATACCTATAAAAAGACCCCAACAGACCTTCGAGAGCTGCAGGTTATGCTGGTTTGGGTATGACGATGATGAGTATAAGATCATTATAGGGACTGCTTCTCACTTCCACCTTATTAGGTTATACAATGCTTGGAATTCATCACTCATGATCGACAAAAATTATGGCCGTTGCAGTAATGTCATGGGCACCCTTGTCCATCGTACTGTGCATTGGCCTGTAGATTATAGGGAGGATCGTAAGCTTACAATTATATCATATGATTTGAGAAATGAGACGGTTTGATGGATTGCGACACCTTATGAAATGACTAAGTTTCATCCATTCGTAGTGGGACAAGTAGATGGATGTCTTTCTATAGTGTTTGATAGAAGTTGCCAAATGGAACTATGGGTAATGAAAGAATATGGTGTTCAAGAATCATGGACAAATTTGATGACCTTCAAACATTTTGCGTACTTATCGTGGCGTCTCAATCACAAGAGAGCCTTATGTGTTGAATTAGATGATCCTGCAAAGCTCAACTCTCCAATTTATGATTGTTACCATATAAATTCCCATTATACAATCATTGTTACCATATAAAAATTCAAGTTTTCATTTACGATTGGATGTCTGAATTTTCTATTTAATTTGTCGAATTTGGTTGATTCGTAGCAACAGATTCACTAGTTCTGAGTGTGATCATGTCTAGAGGGGAAAAATAGTTAATCGACTCTTAGCTATTTCCATTCGGTATTTTCCATATTTTTCTCCATCCCTAGTTTTGACTAGTTTAAATATATCTTATTTGACTATTTTTGTGGTTGCCTAATAAAATATTTATATAACCAAGAGTAAAGTAATTTTAAATTTAACATAAAAGATCATCCAAAAAAAACTAAATGATATAATTACCGTAAGAGGAATCATTATAAATAAACTAAATGATATAATTACCGTAACAGGAATCATTATTATTTATAAAGAAAACTCATTTTTATAAATTCATTATATAATTGCCGTGAAATGATTCATTATTACTCACACATAAAATTAATTTTTATAAATTTATATACTATTATAAAATGTGAGTTGGATTGATTTATCTCATGTAACTACAATCGTGATATGATGTCGAACTAATAACCTAACTCTTATATTATAACATGTCTACGAGATGTGTAGGTAGCGGTTCGGGCCGATCGGCCCAAACTAATTCAGTATATCGGGTCAAAGGTTGTTGTTGGATTGGCTTGGGCCGGCCCAATCATATTCGATTTAGTAATTTTATAGCTCAACCCAATTTATATTTACTATTTTAATGACTTTTAATTTTAGTCTACTATTATAAAAAAAGAAGCAAAAAGGAATTAATAGTTTGGAAAACAGGTATGTGTGAGCAAAAACCTTAAACCCTGGCTCCATGAAAGATTATGCTCCTCCGCTTCACCACCGCCGCAGCCACAGTCGTAATACACCGCTCCTCCGCCGCGAGAACCGGCCAATACTTCTTATCCACCACCATAATTTCCAATCTCCCAAAACCCTTCTCGAAAATCCCATGGAAGTACAGGTCTAAAGCCATTCAAGAATCGCAGAAAGCAGTCTCAGACTATCTCCACACCACTCGCTCCATACCCTTCCTCTACGCCGACAACATCGCCAGAAACTCGCCTCACTGTCTCTGGGAAATTGTGTCCAAAATCCCCTTTTCTCCCTCCACTTTCCCCTGCTCTTTCCGGCGCTTTCTCAGGTACCATCCTATCAACGAGCTCGAGTTTTTGTTAGAAAGCATTGGCTTGAGGTGTGACGAAAATGGCGTCCCACTATCCCTTATTCCCCCCAACACGTTTTTTATTTCCGATTGGAAGCATTTTGATGTGGTTTCTGCTTTGGCGGGGATGGGTTTTCCATGGAGTAAATTGGGGTTGTTGTGTAAAGATGAAAGCTTGGTGTTCAAAATTGATCCTTCGCAGTTGCAGAGAAAAGTTGGTGAGATTAAGGATGTTTATGGGTTCAATAGTGTTTGTGTAATTAGTATTTGCTTGGTTTTTCCTCGAGCTTTGTATGATAATGTGGATGGTTTGTTAAATGATTTCAAAGTCTTGTTTTTGGACTATGATTTGTTGGGTTCTGTTGAGGGTAATGTGGATGCTGTGTTGGAGGTTTGTGAAAAGATTAAGCTGTTCTACGATTTGGGTTGTGAGGCGGGGAGGGTCGGGGATTTGATGGGACGAGTCAAGAACGTGTTTCTTGAGTACACAATAGAGGATTTGAGAAGCAAGATTGAGTATTTCTGTAAGCTGAATGTTGAAAAGAATCATGTTGGATTGCTTCTTCTTTCAAGGCCGGAGATTTTCGGGTTTGATCTTGAGAATCGGGTTATTTCAGTTGTGGGGTTTTTGGAGCATTTTGGGATGGGAGGAAAAGAATTGAAGTCTCTTGAGCATAAATACCCTCACGTTTTTGGGAGAAATAAGATAGCTAATGTGCCTCGAATCATGAGGTCGATGAATCTTGGTGAGTGGTTCTTCGAGAGAATACGAAACGGGGATCACTCTTTGTTGAGCACTTATTCTATCGTCGATACAACAGAGGGTTTTGATAAATGCTATGCGGAAAATTTGAGGAAGATTCGAGCTAAAAGAACTAATGCTTATGTGATAACGAAGTTGAGTTTCCTACACAGCATTGGGTTTGGAGAGAATAGGTTTGCAGTCAAAGCTTTAGCTAAATTACACAGCAATAGAGATGAATTAGAGCAGAGGTTTGAATATCTTCTTCAATGTGGGATTGAGTACTCGAAACTGTGTGCTATAGTGGTGTTTTCGGCCAGGATTCTGAACCAGAAACGAAGCTATCTTGAAAAGAAGGTTCAGTATCTCTGCACTGAAATGGGCTCATCTCTGAAGTTTCTTGATGCCTTTCCGGGGTATCTATGTCATGACTTGGAGAATCGAATCAAACCAAGATATAGATTTCATAAGTGGCTCAAGGAGCAGGGCTTTTGTGAGAAAGAATACGCCCTTTCAACGATAATAGCCTCTAGTGAGAAAACGTTTATCACTCGGATATCACGCTTCAATCATGATGCAACTCAGAAGTGGCAAGAGATTTCGTTGAAATAGATGGCTAGAACAAGAAGAACACAAATCTTTATGTATAAGTGGATAAACGACTTGATAGAACTATACTATAAATACATCTCAGGTAAATTTGGTCGTGGATTTGGTTATCTATATTGGGATAGGGTTTTGAGAATCGAGTGGTTGAAATCCATGATGTAGACGAGCAACCACAGATGCACGCCAATTTGTACGTTTCTGTTTCTTACATTGTTTTCGTCGATTTTAGAACTGGTAAGAACCAGCCTGTGTTTACTATTTGTTGAAGAACAGAAAAATTTTGTTAGTTGGCTGCTAAAACTTGTCTTCATCACATGATTCTCAATCTTACAACTATATCTGTTGATTAGTATATTCAGAAGCTAGTTTAAGGCAATAGAAGTGAGGAAGTCGATACCAAAATCTGCATAGTGATTACCTCTTCTTCAAGTACTGTATTTGATCCTCTAATCTTTCAGCATGCTAAATGTCAATCTCTTGAGTCGAACTGAACTATTGATTGTTTGAGCATGACTTTCTTATCGAATCAATCTCGAGCCTTAATACTTAATTCACAAGTTTAATCTCGATTTTTAAGAATTAGCAAAGCAAAATTAATAAAAATCATGATTTTAACAAACTATTGCAATTTGAACCATATTTAATTTTATAGACATCACAACTTCACATTTAGGGATGGCAACGGGGCCCCGTGTGTTTGTGGGGATAGGCCATTCCCCGTCCTGTGTTTGCGCCCCGTGTGTTTGTGGGGATAGGCCATTCCCCGTCCCTACCTGTGTTTGCACCCCGTGTGTTTGTGGGGATAGGCCATTCCCCGTCCCTACCTGTGTCCCTACCTGTGTTTGCACCCCGTGTGTTTGTGGGGATAGGCCATTCTGTGTTTGCGCCCCGTGTGTTTGTGGGGATAGGCCATTCCCCGTCCCTACCTGTGTTTGCGCCCCGTGTGTTTGTGGGGATAGGCCATTCCCCGTCCCTACCTGTGTCCCTACCTGTGTTTGCACCCCGTGTGTTTGTGGGGATAGGCCATTCTGTGTTTGCGCCCCGTGTGTTTGTGGGGATAGGCCATTCCCCGTCCCTACCTGTGTTTGTGTCCCTATCTGTGTTTGCGGGGATAGGCCATTCTGTGTTTGCGCCCCGTGTGTTTGTGGGGATAGGCCATTCCCCGTCCCTACCTGTGTTTGTGTCCCTATCTGTGTTTGCGCCCCGTGTGTTTGTGGGGATAGGCCATTCCCCGTCCCTACCTGTGTTTGCGCCCCGTGTGTTTGTGGGGATAGGCCATTCCCCGTCCCTACCTGTGTTTGCGGTATCCCCGTGTGTTTGCTATCCCCGTGTGTTTGCGGGGATAGGCCATTCCCCGTCCCTACCTGTGTCCCTATGTGGGGATAGGCCCCGTCCCTACCTGTGTTTGTGGGGATACATTCCCCGTCCCTACCTGTGTCCCTATGTGGGGATAGACCCCGTCCCTACCTGTGTTTGTGGGGATAAGGATTCCTATCCCCGTGTGTTTGCTATCCCCGTGCGTTTGCGGGGATAGGGCATTCCCCGTCCCTACCTGTGTCTCTATGTGGGGATAGGCCCCGTCCCTACCTGTGTTTGTGGGGATAAGGATTCCTATCCCCGTGTGTTTCCTATCCCCATGTGTTTGTGGGGATAGGCCATTCCCCGTCCCTACCTGTGTTTGCGCCCTGTGTGTTCGTCGAGATAGGCCATTCCCCGTCCCTACCTATGTTTGCGCCCCGTGTGTTTGCGGGGATAGGTCATTCCCCATCCCTACCTGTGTTTGCGCCCCACAAACATCCCTACCTGTGTTTGCGCCCCGTGTGTTTGTGGGGATAGGTCATTCCCCGTCCCTACCTGTGTTTGCGGGGATAAGGATTCCTATCCCCGTGTGTTTCCTATCCCCGTGTGTTTGTGGGGATAGGTCATTCCCCGTCCCTACCTGTGTTTGTGGGGATAAGGATTCCTATCCCCGTGTGTTTCCTATCCCCGTGTGTTTGCGGGGATAGGTCATTCCCCGTCCCTACCTGTGTTTGCGCCCCGTGTGTTTGCGGGGATAGGCCATTCCCCGTCCCTACCTGTGCCTATCCTCGTCCCTACCTGTGTTTGCGCCGCGTGTGTTTGCGGGGATAGGCCATTCCCCGTCCCTACCTGTGTTTGTGCCCCGTGTGTTTGTGGGGATAGGTCATTCCCCGTCCCTACCTGTGTTTGCGGGGATAAGGATTCCTATCCCCGTGTGTTTCCTATCCCCATGTGTTTGCGGGGATAGGTCATTCCCTGTCCCTACCTGTGTTTGCGCCCCGTGTGTTTGCGGGATAAGCCATTCCCTGTCCCTACCTGTGTTTGTGGTTCCTATCCCCGTGTGTTTGCGGGGAAAAAGATTCCTATCCCCATCCCTTAGGAATCCTTATCTCCGTCTCTGCCAAAGCGCGGGGATAGGAATCCTTATCCGATAAGGATAACGATTCATATCCCCGCGCTTTGGTAGGGACGGGGATAAGGATTGCTAAGGGACGGGACGGGGATAGGAATCCTTATCCTTATCCCGTCCCTGCCAAAGCGCTTTGGCGGGGCTGGGAGAGCAATCCCCGTCCCTATCTTGGTGGGGAATTCTTATCCCCATCCCTATCCCCGTCCCTACCAACTTTGACGGGGTTGGGGAGCAATCCCCATCCCAATTTTGGCGGGGCTGACTGCCCACCCCCGTTCCTGTGTTTGCGGGGAATCCTTATCCCCGTCCCCCAATTTTGGCGGGGCTGACTGCCCACCCCCGTTCCTGTGTTTGCGGGGAATCCTTATCCCCGTCCCTACCAGCTTTGGGGCTGGGAGAGCAATCCCCACCAATGTTTTGGCGGGATTGCTCCCCCATGCCCCGTTCCTGTGTTTGCGGAGAATCCTTATCCCCGTTCCTACCAGCTCCTGTGTTGCCAGGGAATCCTTATCCGCGTCCCTCCCAGCTTCCAACTTTGGCGAGGCTGGGGACCTGTGTTGGCGGGGAATCCCCGTTCCTACCAGCTTTGGCGGGGCTGGGAGCAATGTCCGTCCTGTGTTGGTGAGGATTGCTCCCCCATCCCGCGAGGAATCCTTATCCTGCCCCGCCAAGGGGAATCCTTCCTTATCCCGTCCCTCTTAGCTTTGGCGGGGTTGGGGAGCAATCCCCGTCCCTATGTTGACGGTGTTGGCGGGAATCCCCCGTCCCTACCAGCTTTGGTGGGGTTGGGGAGCAATCTCCGTCCCTGTGTTGGCGGGAAATCCTTATCCCCATCCCTGCCAGCTTTGGCGGGTATCCCCGTCCCTGCCAGCTTTGTTGGGAAAATTTTCCTCGCTTCCGCCCCGCGGAGATCCCTATTCTGGTCGAGATTCTCCAACGGACCTTTTTTTTTTTTAATATCTAAATAATTTATATAACTAAAATGTCAAAAAAATATGAAAAATGATCTATAATCCAAATAAAAAATAAAAAATAATTTAATCAAGCTAAGTTAAAATACAAAGATAATGTTTCATTTTCATTAATTTCCATCATTTCTCAATACTTCAATTCACTTAGAAGAATGATAATTAGGATTTGAGTTTTTGATTTGTATATTAAAATATATTTATTTTTTTATAATAATTTATATTATATTATTTAAAAATATATTTATATATATTTCAATGCCCCGCAAGGAACAGGAGGGGAATATGATCCCGTCACCATAGGAATGCAATTAGAGGAATCCCTATCACGTTCGAGGCACGAGAACGGGAAATCCCCATCCCACGATTATCCCTATTCACATTTACATAAAAATCATGACTTTAAAACGCTATTGTAATTCGATTTGAACATATTATTTTACTCGACATGTGAAATTGAATTTTCGAATAATACAAATTGTACTTAAAATTGCAATAATAAGTTAAAGTCGTGAATTTTTGTCAAATTTTAAAAAATTATGATTAAATTTCAGGTTTGCAAAAGAAGATAGATTTTTTTTTTTCTAAATTCAAAAGGTTAGGATTAAGTGCGATTTTTTTTTTTTAAAAGATGGTAAAAATTTATTTTGCAATTAAGCCTTCTTGAGATAACGCTTTTAATTTATTTAAAAATAAAATAGATGGTTTTTTTAATTTTATGTTGTTTATGAGCTTTATTCATTTTATTTTATTTTATTAAAAATAAAAAGTATACATGATTTTATTTTCTCTATTTTCTTTTGTCGAACTTTTTACATTGTTTAGTTGCGTATTAGTTGAATTAACTTTTATAATTAAAAAAGAAGTCGAGATTCTACAAAAATATACATACATGTGTATCCTCTAAGAAGAAAAAATGTAAATACATTTGATCTGCATATCTCAATTTCCTAAATAAACTGAATAGTAATATCTTAAATTCCACACGTTGATAAAATTGAATTAGTTTTTTTATCTTAAAATATACAACTTTATTTAGGATTAGTTTAAAATAATTCATAAATATCATAATTCCGATATTCCAACGAAGATGAAAAGTCTGATTAATTATCCAATTTTTTTCCAAAAAATAAATATAGTTCTTGAATTTTCACAGTTAAATTGAGATTCCTTTCATTCTTTTAAATAATTATGGTTATATAGCATAATTTGATGAATTTTACTCAGATCCAAATCTAAGATTTTATATGCAATGTAATTCTTGTATTTATTAAATGAAAGATCACAAAAAATAAAAAATAAAAGAGTTAAACACAAAAATCGATATTATAACGATTAGCCCATGAATTTTGAGCATGTGCCCATCCTCCATTTATTAAGTTTATTTATGGCCAACATCTAATTGTTATTAATGTTGCTTTTTTTTTTAACCAAACTCTATTCCCCACCACATTTATGACAAGATAAATATATTATAGTAATATATTGTTTATGAATCATTAATTTACTGAATTTAAATATTTTTGAAAAAGATTTAAAGAGATTAGCTCCACTCTATTATATCGATTTATCCTCTTAATGGATTTATAGTCGATTTATCCTCTTATTAATGGAGATAGGAAATCACAGATTTACCTCGTCAATTTATCCTCCTCGTCAATTTATCCTTTTATTAATGGAGATAGGAAAATCAGAAATTTATCCTCTTATTGATACTTTAAATGAAAAAGATCGTCGATTGATCTCTTATTGATTTATCGTCGATTTATCCTCTTATTAATAGAGATAGGAAATCACAGATTTATTCTCTTATATAAGATGATTTCATATAAATTTTTGTACAAGCTAATTATGTAACAAGAGATTAATATATAAAATAGGTAAAAAAATAAAAGAAAAATGGAACAAATGAAAATGATGACACAATTTGGAATAAGTCATATATTAATTGCCGGGAACACGTCATATAAGCACATATCTTCTAAAATTTAGTTCTTTTATTTCAAATTTATTTCGAATAAGCCATATATTAATTGTCGGGAACACGTCATATAAGTACATATCTTCTAAAATTTAGTTCTTTTATTTCAAATTTAAAAATCTACAAAATAAGTACAGAAATAAATAAGATAGTAATTATGAAAATTGTGGGCTGATTATTGAAAAGTGAAACACTTTGAGGGGTTTGGTTAGGAGCTTATACTATCTTAAAAAAAAGATATAATGAGTTCATAATTTTTCTAAAATATGGTTTTATTTTGATAAATTCATTAAAAAATTTATTCAAAATTACATGATTGACATTATTGACGTCTCATAAACTCTATTATCTTATTTATCTAAACATTTTTTTTGAATAAAATAAAACTCTAAAAAATAAGTATAAATTATGTAAGAGCTTATGTGATTTTAAATAAGTTTAATCAAGCATCCTATAATTTTTTCATAAATAACATATATGTAAGTATGATCACCAGGACACATGATATAACACAATGATCATAAACATTAAATATAGTTTTAAAATTTTATTTTAATTTTAATATTAAAATTTCACTAAAAAAAAGAAAAAAATGGAAAATACTAAAATAAAATTGACTGATTTAATGGTATTAGCCATGGTTTACTTGATAAAAATGTAATGAATAAGCAAATATATGTTATGAAATTTTTTTAGATAAAAACTTTGATATACTCCTTTAAACATTTAAACAAATGAAAAGAAAATTGAATAATAGATTAATTAACATATCAAACATATATTTTGTTACTAGTACAACATATATATGTTTCAATAATTAAATGATATATTAATCAATATATATTGTATTCAATTGTTATATTAGATGAAAAAACGTATCAAAACTATAAATATACTTATTCTAATATTAATTATATTAAGTTTTAATTTCATTAAGTTCATTTATAATTAATTTTAAAACCTGTATATTAATAGAACCAAATTGATATTATTGTTTCTATCATTTTATATATATATATATATATATATATATATATATAATTGGTTTTGTCTTTTCTATCGTTAATGACGACAAGGTTCTTTGGAGTGATTCACAAAGGATATTATAGTAATTTGCTCTTTATGAACCTATAATTTTAACACCACCAATTATTTTATTTTATTTAAATAAAATTAAAAATAATAGTTTCATTATCATATTGAGCTCGACATTTTTTTTTTTATGTCAATCTATATATTCCAATCCGTTGCATTCATATTTAAATTGTAGCAAATCAAGTAATATACTAATATATGTTGGTATGACAACTTTTCCTTTTCAAATTCAACATGTTGTCAGCGATTAAATTTAACTTGTAATCTCATAAATAGCAAAATAAAAGAAAAATATATATAAAACAACATAATATACTTTTACAAGGAAAAATTAAAAAGAACAAAGATATAAACATATAACAGGAGAAATTTGTAAAATATACATAAAAAATAAAAATAAAAAGTACATTTTGCCTACATAAAAGCTTAAGAGTGTGTTTGGAAGGGAATTACGAGGGATTTGGGAAATCCTACAATTGAAATCTTAGATTTTATATTAAAGGTAAAAAGTATATTTGCTTGAGAATTTAGTAAGTATGTAATACTATAGATGTGAAATCAATATTAGTAAATAAAATATTTTATGTAAAAAAGTTGGTTGATGTGAAATTTTTTAAGGAAAAATGTATTTGATAATGATTGATAATTGTAATATAAATAGTAACAATTATGTTCGAATTTTGTGATCCAAAATAAATGTTGTTTTAAGAGTTCTAGACATATTTACTAATAATTAAAAAAAAAAACTCCTAATTTACTTCTATCAAATTAAAAAAAGGTTGTTAAGAGGGAAAAAAATTACATCATCTTCCTTATATATGTTAAAACACATAAATCACATTTATTTTGTAAAAATTATGCCTGTAAAGTTGGTATCTCCATTCCATTTTTAAAGAGTGAATTTTTATGAGATATTTTTATGGATTTAGTTATATAAGATGAATTAACATACACAATGTATATATTAATTTCTGAATGAGTGAGACTATCCATACCTTAAAAATACTAAACAAATCTAAACCTTTGATTTCTTTAAAATTGGAGGCTTGGTGTTTGTTTAGTCTGACCTTTATGAAATGCAATTTATTTGTGAATAATAAGAACTCATTTCATTTCATGATAACCATCTGTGACATGATTATATAAATTTTAGTGTTTTTTTTTAATATTCTTTGTGTGCATTTCTTTAAAAAAAAAAAAATTTCATCCTGATTGTATACCTCAAAACTATACAATTTTAATTTTAATAAATCGAATACCAAAAGGTGAGATTTGAAAATTAATAAATAAAATGTAATTAATATTATTGTAATTTATCGTGTTAACCCTAATTAGGGTAAAACTCTTCTAAGAAGGAGTGAGTGTGTATATATATACATATAATATAAATGAATATATATTTTAAATTAGCAGTATTTTATTAAGTTTCTTCTTCTCCACCTCACTTCCTTTCACATTCTCTCTGCAACCTCTTCTCCCTCTGCGCCTCTCCCTTTCTCTCTCTACAATCAGGAATCCTGTTTGTTGAAGCTTCATTCAAGTTTTATTCTAATAGAAACACCATCATACACACCCATTTCACGCGCTTATTTGCATTTTGGCCTGTTTGGATTCATCAGGGGATTTGAAATCGCCGCCGATCGAGCATCCGATAGATTTTTAATCTGCGTATATCTGTTGAAGAGAATTGGTCGGTTTTCGTTGAAATCGACGTTGCGGTTTTGAAAATCGTTGGTTCTGCCATGGCGTCAACTGTTCCGGCGAAATCTCAGCCCCTACACAATTTCACTCTGCCGCATCTTAAATGGAACAAGGATGGAAACTCGAGCGCTCAGCACCAGCGCCGCCGCTCCATCAAATCCCCGTCGCGGAGACCGAATATCTCCGCCGCATCTCCTGTCCGCCAGTCGCCGCTGCGTGATTCGGTGTCGGCGACGCCCCCGCGGCACCAGTCACCGTTGAGCGAGTCCGCGGCGGTGCCGTCTCCGATTCAGTCGCCGGTTCACGGAGATTGCTTGGGGAAGCAGTCTTCTACTCCTGGTGAATCATCTAAACAGTATCGGCCTCGCGAGTGGATAAAACACTCTCTGAGCGGCGGCGATCCTGTGCAGCATTTGCCGAAGCAGGATTTGGCTTCGCAATCCGAAGATTTACGAAAAGGTAAAGGTGATTCGACTGAACACAAGAGAAATCAGTCAAAAAATTCGACGAATGATGGTATGAGAAATCGGATTTATTCGACAAACTCTGAACGAGCTGCTCAGAAAATCGAGGGTAAATCGAAGGCTAAAGAAGTCGACATGACTGGAATGAAGAGATCGAAAATCTTAATCAAAATTCCTTGCAAACAAAACAAAACGGAAGAAAATCCGCAAGAAGAAGCGCTGAAGATTGACAATAACGATGAAGATGATGGCACTGGTGAAGTGCAAGAAGAGGAGAAGGTTAACAATAATATAGATGAAGAAACTAAGACATGGAATTTGAGGCCTCGGAGGCCCATACACAAGTCGCTGAACGTGAATGGAGGTGCTGTGAAAATTAATGGGTCAGCGATGCCTGAAAAGAGTAAAGCTCAGTCACCGTCGAGGAATCTGAACAATAGATCAGGGGAAAACGATGGGAATTCCGGCGGTAACGGTGTGAAGAAGGAGAAGAGGAAGCTGAGCATTTCTGTCTCGCTAACCAAAGACGAGATTGAGGAGGATATCTTCGCTCTCACTGGATCAAAGCCGGCAAGGAGGCCCAAGAAGAGAGCAAAGAACATACAGAAACAAGTGGATGTAAGATTAGATCTGATCCTTTGATCTGATTGGATTACTTTGTCTTCAATTTTGTGTTTCTTTCTCTGTTTCCCTAAAATCAACGACATTAACTCGTCTAATTGTTGTGATCGCAGTCTGTTTTTCCTGGATTGTGGCTGGTCTCAATAACAGCGGATTCATACAAGGTGTCTGAAAATTCTCTGAAGGTATCATCTCCATTAGCAATCCCTAATCCCTTTGATTTCATATTGATTTTAATTGTTCTGGGTTTCTGATGCTTAATCCGGTGTTATATGCAGGGTTAGATGCAATTGGTTGACATATAATTGAACCCTTCAAATGTTCTCTCTGGAAGCTTTATGGTGCTACTCTTCCAAATTTTGTGATGTCATTTGAAGGTACAATCTGCAGTGACTTGTAATTGAAAGAAAGAACTAGTGGTCATTAGGGTTTAGTTTCCCTTTTACTTTTTTAAATTTCATATTTTACCTTTATTTTTTCCTTTTTCAAGCTGATCTCCAGAAATTTGAGAGATGAATGATAGTCAGTCCTTCTATTTATCATTAGTTGCAGATGTAAATATGGATTTTCAAGATCTATTTAAAGATTTTCCTTTTCAGTACTTATTGGGTTGTCTTCTTTTTTTTCTGTGTTTTTCTTTTCTTCCCTTTTAATTCACTGATTGAGTTTTTTTTTTCCCAATTATGATTGTTTGGGAATCATGGTCTGAATCCAGAATGTTGAGATTCCTTTTTCGATGTGTGGTTCTGTGATATATCAACCCTGATAAACAGCTCGATGATACTCATACATGTCTTGCATCTTCATTTTTATTTTTCTGCATATATGCTGATATTTCATATTTATGAGGTAGTCTCTGTACTTTTAGATTGTGTTTGTGTAGTGTGCAGTGTTGTTTGATGAAGGTAGAAGAGCTGGAGGGCAACACAAAGTAACTATCTTTTTAAACTAACTCGTAACAAAGTAAAGTAGGATTTCTTGATAAGGGAATCGATGGATAGCTCCTAGAATATGAATTTCTGGTCCTTAAGCTTACCAAATGAACAACTCAATCTGGATGAGTGCTGTCTAGATACAGAGATTTGTGATCGTAGCCTTGTCTCCTCTCTCATATGCTATGTTTGGATTTCGGGTATTCTGATGAGATCCAAACATAGGATCTATTATGCTCAGTCTTTGTTGAACTTCATCTGTCACTGGAATTGAACATCTGCAATTCTGCTATGTTGACACCCTCAGGAAAGATGCTTGTTTCGATTTCATGTTGCATTTTGGCTTTGCTGCTTTCTCTCAATGTCTGATGAATAAAAGTGGGATTCAAGAATGGCAGCATACGTTGGATGGCTTGACTTTTTGATGAATGAGATTTGTCAAGGTTGTTCTTTTTCTTGAATTGGTTTCATGAGTTCCTCTCCTTCTACAGCCTTTTGTTTTTGACCGATTCCTTTGTTATATAATAATTTGTGATTATCATATTCCTCTCTCTCTCTCTCTCTCTCTCTCATCACACACTTATTTGTGATTAGCATGTTGCATTTGTTTAATGCCCTGATATTGGCTGTTAATTCGTCTGTTATGTGTTTTAGTTTTAGATTTAGTTCATATTTTAATGCTCATTTTGTCTCTGAATTCATGGGTATGAGTCGTGTCTTGTAAAATGGATTGATATTTTGAATTGAAACTATTTGAAGTTGCTAATTTAAATAGTTAAATTTATAAAGTAGTTTAAATTTTCAAGTTTGTAGATGTTTCTGATTCTTTTTTTTTTTTCTTGGGGTATAAAACCTGAAGTATAACAAGTGCGATTATTGTGAGAGTATTTCAGGAATTTAATTCTTTGAGATTGGTATGTAAAAATAAAATTACAGTACAAGTCAAAGATTTTGGTTAACAATAATTGACATTTGACACAAAAGATATATAAATGTAAACAAATACTTATATAAAACGGGTCCTATAATTATGTGAGATAAAGTCCCATGAACTTTTCTTTAACAATAGTAAACAATATTTTGTGTGTTGTGAGCTACATCTCACAACAAATATAATGACATGAGATGGAACCCCATAAATTCATTTTTATAAATCAATTGATGTTTTTTTATAAGTCAATCGATGTTTTATGGATTATAAGTAACTTGTCTCATGTATATATAAATCTGTAAAATAAAACTTCACAAAACTATTTTTAATATTTAAGAAACAAATTTATTTTTATAAATCTATTTGTATAACCGACTCACGGTACCTCACAAATCCATTTTTAAAATGCATGTTTATATAATCTATAATATATATATATATATACATATAATTATTGGGGAACTATCCACACCCAAGAATTTCTGAATATACCTCAATTTTAAGTTTTTTTAATTGAAAGAATAAAAAAAAAATTAAATTCCAATTATAGCTTTAAGATTTAAAAAAATAAATTGAAAGCCCCATTCTTTCCCCCTCTCCTGTTGCAGGCCGTCCTGTTCCTTTTTTTTTTTTTTTCTTTCACTTTTCTAATTTTCTTTCTTGGTGATCGAACACATTTTTGTGCTTTCAGCCATTCAGAATCGAACAAGTCCTCGGATTTGATATTTTTTTTAGTTCCATTCGATCTTAATTGATCGAATACATAGAAGTGCGTTCGCCCACCAAACGTCGAACATGCTATGGTGTGTTCGATACCTGGTGACCGAAAACACCTCTGTGTTAGACCAATTAGGATCGAATGGAACCTCAGCTTTGATGCATTTTTATTTTATTTTTTCACATAATTTTTACTTGATTTTTACATGATTTTTACATATTTAATTAACCCATCAATTATTATCATATTTTCAACTTCAAGAAAAAAAGTATATAAAAATGAAAGAAAGAAAAATATAAAAACGAAAGAAAGAAAGAAAAAAAATAGGACGGCTGGACGGGAAGAAGAGAAAAATGGGGGAAGTTTTTTTTATTTCTTTTTAATGTTTAAGGATAAATTTGTAATTTAATTAATTTTTAATATTTTTAATTTAAATATTAAAAAAATGAAGTGTGTCTAGAAAAATTGGGGCATGGATGGTCACATCCATAATTATTTTAAATACCTTGTTGCACAAGTTAGCACTACATTAGTTTGAATGTCCTAAACTTCATTTCACGTGAATTAGACATCATCCACGCTAGGTATAAGAAGACAGAACATGCAGGATATGGTTTATTTAATTTCATGATTATTGCGTCATCACATTTGTATTATCATTCTCTTATATGAGAATTAATAATATATTATAATACAACAACTAATGCAACACCCTTAACAAAATAAAATTTAACTTAACAACACATTTACAATCATTACTTAAAAAAAAAATTGCAATATAAAACTATTGTCCTCATTTTTATATTGAACATAACTTTGATCCACCCTGACCCTGCAATTGTGGCGTATTACTGATCGTTTTGAAACCGTGAAATATGCAAAATGGTTGGCTCTCACATGCCTAAACTTGTAAGAAAAGTTAGGTAATATTGGTAACATAGGCTTATTTTTCTATTAGTTTTATTTACTAATAAACTATTGAAATGTAGGCCAAACTTCACTTATTTAAAACTTTATATATATTAATAGAGTTGTGTGCCTTTTCCCACCGCATTTATATTTTATATAAGAGATTATTTTTTTATTATAAAAATATTTTTATCATTTTTCCATCATAACTTAAGAAAGTTAATAAAATTGTCATTTTAATAAAAAAAAAATGTCAGTTTGTTATTTGATTTTATCTATAACCCTATGAAATAGACATATATCGTATAAACTCAAACAATTTGCTGCCTTTTTTTTTTTTTTTTTTTTAACTTTTATCAAAATAATAAAAATTTTGTCAAATTTCTTAATTTGTAGATAGAAAAGTAATAAATTATCAATTCTGGTAAAATAATATTTTACTATTTAATTTTGTGGTATTGGAACGTTTTCTTCCTATATTAATATGCATATCGGTGATAAATTACATAGTTTTCCGAATATGTGATCTTGAATTTCTAACAAATTAGTTATTAAAACAAGAATTTTCTTCTTACATTTTAGATATTTCTGATTTTTTTTAGTAATATATAACTACAGTTAACTACTTTTGACTGAGTATGATTATTCATTTGATCAATTATTCATTTAAAAACAAGCATATAGCTTATATAAGGTTTTAATATGGTCTCTATAGTTTGGAAATCATACTTTATTATATAAAATGACTATTATTTGTATATTTTTGTATAAATCAAAATTTGAGAAAAATCTACCTACGTGCTACTTATAAACACATCAACAAGCAAATTAGAAAAATCAAAATTCTATACTATCCAAAAGAAAATGTTAAAATATCCACCGATCTTATCCCCTCATTATATGAAAAATAAAATTAATAAATTTAATAGATTTTTGATCCATTAACCGTGGACACATATTAATGTGTCCATGCAGATCGAACTAGATCATTTATTCAAAGTGGATGTTTCATCTTATATTTTATTATTTTTAATTAATGTCATGCGTAATTGATGATATCATCTTTTACATTTAATATGAAGTAATTATTTTAAAATATCAATAAAATACCAATATAAAATAGAGGATCATATTTGCATCGGTTAGGGTAGGAAGACTGAATATCCAAATAATATTGACAAAAATCATAAAGACGAAAGTGATGCAAATCTTTTGAGGGCTCCTAAGATTATATGGGCCCAATTATAGAGCCCAAAATACAATAGCCCATTAAAAATAGAGCCCGGTGGCCCGCATCGAAGCCGAGCTGAAAAAAGGCGAGTACTTCCATTAATGGTGAAATTGAGATGAAATGGAGAAAGATGAAGGTAGAGTTGTGGTGAATGGAGTGGTGCGTGACTACTGGTGGTGGACCGCCGCAAGCGCCGCCCAATTAGGGTGGGGAATTTCGGTTTTGAGAAGGGGATACGCCGGCGACTCACGCCTCATGCCATTGAAGGCCTTCGGTGTAGCTTCGCTCTTCGTCGGCGCCTCCGCCGCCGCCGCCGTAGCCTCCCTTCGCGTCTCCGGAATTCACTCTGTAAGTAGTCGTGCCTATCTCCTTCCCATTTATTGTGCGATCTGGACATTATTAGAATTTGGAAATAAAAATAAAAAAATTATTTCCTTTTCTTTTTATCTCGACTGTTCTGATTTTTAGCACAGAAATTGTTGGAAATTATTGTTGATTTCATATATATTCATATATATATATATATATATATATATGGATTATAATGCTTGTAGGCTTAGATGATCTTAAGATCTAGTAGCGTCAAGAACTATGTTGTGGTAAAATTTGAGATTTTTGTAATCACTTTGAAGCATATGAGGTTTTCTGCTGGAACAGAAATCCGAGTGTTGTATAAAACGGTGACGTTTGATATGGGTGATGTACCTTGAGTTAGTGGACTTTGGCCCCAGCTAGTTTATGCCTAGAGTGGGATGATTGTGGTAGTTTGAGAAAGATATGGCATGTGACTGAGATAATTCAGTAGTGGAAATCGAGAAAAGAACAATGAATTAACTTTCCTTGTTTATGAAGTAAATTCGAGGGTGATGTTATCATGGTGTTTGAGCATGTTGATGTCTGAATGGCTGATAAAACTTTTGTTAAGGAGGACAATGTTATCAGAAATAGGTGCTTTGTAGATGAAGCAAGAGCCTCTACTTGAGATTGAATCTAGTCAAGCAAAGCTGCATTGATGCTTGGTGTTGCTCGTTTGAACAATATGCTTGGGTTGGTTTTTGAACCTTTATGTAAAAGAAGGAGATCATCAAAATCAGTTTTGAGTTCTTCTATCAACTCATTTATCTATGTTTTTCGTTCGTTGATATCTAGTATTCGTTAAAACTTCATGTAGCTCAAGTTATGTCTAAGTTTGTTTTTCTTCTTACTAGTCCCACTATTGTTGGACTTTTTTGTAAACTAAGTTAAAAGTTGTCTATTATTGTATAAGCATAATAATATGGCAATATTGATGAACTGCTTTCTATCAATCTTTGCCCTCTTTGTGCTTTTAAATTCTGTGAATTTTTCGTTCCTTGTGTCTCTACAAGATTTGCCTTATTGACCTTGAGTGAATCTTGTAGGTGAAAGACCTGAGGGCTTTAGGTGCAAATATAAGGGCTGAGCTAGGATTGCAATCTCGAGCACGTGATGAGTAGTTCTATTTGAATTTCTTGATTTTCCCATTTGAATGGAGACAGGCTTTCTCCGCATGTTGTGTTTGTAAGAGATTTGAGTGGATCAAAGCGCGAGACGAGGGCGAATCTTAAGACATGATTTATCTTGGAATTTCCAAGTCCAATTAGCCGATCCCAAAAGTAGCTGAACTACGACATCGTGCTATGCTAAGCACACACTGTACTAAGGAAATAACATGAGTTTGGTGTTATAACTTCTGATCAAATTGTCATAATTGCTATTTAAAGAAGAAGTTGTCTTGATTGCTGATCAAATTGTCCATATTTGTTTAGCCTTTGATATAATGTTCAAGTATTTCGCCATATTTTTCAGTTAACTTCTGTCTTCATATGACTAAATCGTTCCATTAAAGAAATCGAATCCATTTGTTATTATTGAATCAAATTGTCTCTTAATGGGAAAAAAATTCACTGTCTTCAATATATTTTCTAATCAAAAATCATCCCAGCATTCACAACTTTTAAGCTTCAAAATCCGAAATGTTTCGAGTTCTTCAAAAAAATAAAAAAAAAATCTCAAGTTATTCCAAGTATTTTATGAAATGGATGAATATCTTGAAATTTTATTTTGAAATACTTTTAGATATATTGTAAATAATACTAAAATATTCTTTATAGTCACATAAAAAATTAGAAGCAGTACAAAATGAAATTAAACTCCAATACCATAATATTTGGAATTAATTCATAAGTCTCATTTGAGGCAAATCTTACACATCAATAAATCTTGAGAATATAATCAATTAACCCAAATTCTAAAACACCTAAACAAAATTTGTTGATCTCATGCAAATAAAAACCACCATAATCCAGAAAGAAAAGGAGTCAATGTGAGTAAAAAAGAAAAAAAGAAAAAAAGAAAAATCTAGAGTTAAGGATCAGAAAGTAAGCCAGCCAACAACTTCAATCAACAAGTCGGAGGGTCGATCGCCATCAAATTCGCGTTCATACGAACATTAATACGCTCAGGCTGGCACGTAAGACTCGAGCATCAGCTGAGCTGGCGAAGGTGATGTGACTTCGACGATCAAATACATGAACTTCCATTGTTTGTCCACCTTGTCTTTGAACATCTCTGAGTAAACCTTTCCAGCTCCATGGGGTCCACGTACGTGGAAATTAACCTACAAAACCGATCATTTACCCAACATAAACTCGAGATGAAAGATTGTTCATATTCTTTAGTAATTCTAAATTGGGTAAGGTGTTAGTTACCACTATGTGTTCAACACCGTCTTCATCGGTCCATGTCTTGTGGGGTACTCGTTGACGAGCAGCACGATTTCTACTTTCTGATCCATAGCCGGTGATGGGGGATCCAATTCGGACCCTAACCTGTTGGGCAAAAATGAATTCAATGTACTTAGTGAATGCAAATTAAAGGATGATACTTCCATATCATTAGTTACTAATTTGTTTTATTTGGTAGTTAATTGGCAAGCAAAGATTAATAAATGTAAAATTTCAACCAAATGAAGCTTGTGAAACTAATTTAAATAGGGGAAATTGTAATTTTCGTCATGTAACTTAAGTCATGTCGACTTTTTACCACCAATTTTAGGTGTTACAATTTTAATCTTCTAACCATCACTTTTTTCCATCTTTCATCTGATTTTGCTCGTAATTGATTTCTGCCTATATGGACACCGGAATTGCTTACATGGAATTTTCAATTCCAGTGTTCATATAGGCAACAATTGCAATTTCGAGCCAAAATTGGAAAAATATAATATTAATGATAGTTAGAGGATCAAAATTAGGATACATAAAGTAAGACGAAATTGAGACGTTCCCTTTAAAAAGATACATTTTTTCTCTAGTTAATCGCTCATCTACTATTTCGTTATTGATGTTTCATTTATGAAAGTATGCACTGAGTTATCGTGTCCTATGTGATTATTGAGTTACTTTTTTTTCATTTACCTTGGCAAGTATAGACGACACTAAATTTAACTCGATACAATGCATTTCTATCTGCAATTAACATAACATATTATGGCATTCTTCTACTCCAACTCAACATTACACAAAATACAAATTTACAGAATTGAGGTAACATACCTGGCTGTCATTTTGAATTCTTTCCAGAGCCTTGTTGAATATCTTGTACCTATATAACATCATCTTCAATTGAATAACATTGAAAACAAGAGCAAAAAAAATAAAAATAAAGAATATAATCTAACTCACTCCTTTGGCTGAAATATAAGTTCTTTGAAAACACCATAAGCTGCAGCACCAGCAATGCCAAGACCAGCAAGAATTACGAGAGTATAAGAAGCTCCCTCTGTGAATGTAACCGGCTTCTCTGGGATATTATACGTTGGCGCATCAAAGGGATCCTCAACTTTGGATATTTCTTTTCGAGCCTGTCAAAGATAAGTAAAAGGACCCCATAACTATCAGTATGAAAATAGGAAATACGTCAAAATTAAGCAGATTCGGGAAAATAGATTATTTATACTAATAAAAAAGATTATCGGAATTTAACTCATAAGCTTCATTAATTCATTACTTTAGCGTAGAACGAACAGATATAGTGAATGTTATCATGTTAATGAAGATAAAACATTTAAGAGCCGAATCTCACATTACAATGGATCGTAAAAAGTTTTCTTCAGTACCAAAAGCAGTTTACATGGCTAACATCTAATGTCGGAAAATCAGTCTAAATCCTTAATACTTGTATCTAAGAATTGGATAATAAAGGACTTTATTTTCCACTACATTAACAAAGCAATATCAGATCGGATTCTTCCAGAAAGTTAAAAAGAAAAAAATGCGTTCCCAGTGAACATGGAATAGTTATATCTTAAGGACAAACCTCAGATTTTTTTTGGCTGTTTGATTCTGTAGATTTGGATGCAAAGGACCGAGCAAAGGAAGAATTGCTTGTATGCTGTCCAGCACTTGCAGCAAGTTGAAATGGCCATTGATGGACCAAAGCATGTTGCCTGGTCCAATGATCTCTGAGTAGGATAGAGTTCCCTGCCAATGATTACCAATGATGACAATGAACAGAGATCTTTTAATAAGTTACATGTTAACATCATTCAGCGGTCATAAAGAATTTCCTCAAAGGACGCCAACAAAATTAACTAGATTTTGTTATGATAAAAGAATGAGTAATCGTATCTTTTAAAAATGTACTAACCAAGGGTTGTAAGTATTTTAAATGTGTATGAACAGAAATACTGCCAGAGGGAAAATGAGCCACAGATATAAGAAATATTAAGATGGAATAGTGTGAAACTCATATTTGTGCAGTATTCTTCATAAAACGCCTGCAAAATTACTTTTTTTTTTTTTTGGTTGCAAGTAAGCAAAAAATCAACTTACCACCAACTTGGCGGGAAACCTGCAAAATGAAACGAAGAAAATTGTTATTACTCAAGTCTATGGTACCATTATGCATTCCAAATAGAAGAGTAAAATCTTTTGCACTGCAAATCTAAATGACAAGCTACAAACATGCAGCAATGATGGACCCAAGGGAGCACAAGTAGGGGCCACACCACCCTCTCCAACCACCACCCCACTGAAAAATAATAATAAAAATAATCCAAACCGAAAAACTTGATTTTATAACCTATCAGAAGTTAAAGCTATATGTAGATTTTTGATATTTTGGATGGTATATACATTGTTAATCCCTCCGTTTCAAAATAATTGTTGCTTTAGAAAATAGAATTTGTTTCAATTTCTCCGTCGCTTTTTTATTTTCGAAAAGGGTTAATGATTTTTTTTCTTACCTTGTCCCAATCTTTATGTTTTTTTGCACTAGACTTTTATTTAGTGTTATACATTAATTAGTAATGTTTGGTTTGGTTGAGATTTAAGTGTTTAGAAAACCAATTTTGTTGTTTCGGTAGGAAATTTATGGTCTAAACTGAGTAAAACACCCTGTGAATATTGCTACCATTAAACACCCCCCCCCCCTTCAACAATTAAATTGTAGCTATAAGTAAGAATAATTTTAACTGTCATCGTCTTAAACTACGAATGTATCACTACCCAGCTAAAAGTCCGTTTTTCTGGTTCTCTTTCCTGCTATTTTAATTATATGTGTAAATAAATAAAAGATACAAAAACCTGGTGCAATTTAAGACTAGTTACATGGTATATTTCAGCATTTATCAGAGTCTGGCCCTATTTTCAGAAACTTGAGGAAAATATCCATGACTTTCAAGAAAAACTACAGAGTTCCAAAAAATTACAAAAGAATATATATAGAAATTCCTAAACAATAACGGCTAGACCACATAGACGCCGGAAAAATAGCAGATATTTTGAGTAATAACAAGACTTGAGAGCTCTCAGTGCCTCATATGGCTGCAATGTGATACCATCTTGTAAGCATAAAGCAATGCTCGGTTTAATTTGCAATCATACCATAAAGAGGCCTTGAATAGGCACCACAGAGTAAAATGCAGACAACTAAGAAAGTTCGATTATGTCCCTATCCCCTTGCCAAACACTATTGCACATCGCAGAAGAAAATTCCATCGCCAAAACAAATTCATAAACCATATTGATTACATAACACACATAGACGTCATCGTCAACAACATAAGATTTTCATTCTACAATTAGATGGACTACCTCAAAACCTAGTTCAGATCAACGAGAAAAATCACAATCCTCTATATCCAAAAAATCATCCCTCTTTACAAACACACACACACACAAGCTTATTTCCCCCAATTTAATTAACTACCTGAGATGCATAACTGAACACCACTTGAAAACAGGATTAAGCATTAAACATATACACCATTAACAGATAATTAGCTATAAGCAAAACCAAAAAATTAAAAAAAACTACTTGAATTAATTGAATCTTCTCATACCCTTTTGGAGAAATCAGTTATTGATTGTCTTTCAGCCGCCAAGGACGAAAACTGGGAGAAACCCACATCGAGAACAGCGTTCGAAGGCATGTTCTTCAAACCCTTGCATGATGATCTTAAAATATTTGATAATTTAGTGCTCATTCCAAACCCACTTCTGCGCATACCTTGAAGATTATATAATATTGTATTTATTTTTCTGAGAATTTTGTACAAAATATAATCGAATTTTTTCACATAAATTAGTTAATTTACTGAACAATAAATCCAAAAAAATAAGAAGGAATTTCGAAACCAGAAAACTAGTAGTAGAAAAGGAGCAAGGGACGGTGCTGAGTCGAGGAAATATGAAACAAAGGCTTTGGGGGTTTTGGTTGCAGGTGGCACGTGCCGGGAGGAATGCACGTGATGTACTTCTTTGCTTTTCAGTTGTCTTGGGAAAATATTATTATTATTATTATTATTATTATTATTATTATTATTATTATTATTATTACTATTATTATTTCCTTCTATAAATGACCACCCAATATATTTTATTCTTTTAGACCATAAATAGAATAAATTGGATTAGAATACTTTGGTTTAAAAAAATATAGTATTTGTTATTTCCTCGGAAATAAATACTTGTACAAGTACATTTACTTGAAGTTATTAATATTATTATTTTAATCCATTTCCGCACATCGATTTTATTTGATTGCAAATGGTGATTTTATACTTCAATTTTTTAATTTTTTAAAACCTTTTTATACTTCAATTTAATAGAGGTTTTTGTGGATTAATTTGTAATGGTCCATACCATATACAAAGCATAACGATGACTCAATTTTATCGAAATTAAGAGTAAGATCAAACAAAATAAAATTGTACCCAACATTTTTGGTTGGTTTGATTAGCTTGAAATTAATTTGGTTTCGAACCAAATAGACGGCTTGTAATATTCAAATAAAGTTTCTTTTTCAAACAAAAGAGAAATATTGAGAAATAAAATATATTATTTGTTACAAAAATTAGAATATATTATAAGAATTGGATAAACATTCTAATAGTCAACAATATTATCACCCTGAGTAAATAACAATGTATACACCTTTTATGATTCGTATAAATAGAAATCACTTTGAATTGGTTCCATTTTTTACCCACAAGTGAACTGACACTTTGCTTTACCATTTTTATTGAAACAAAATTAAAATTTATTATATATATTGTACATAAACCAACCCTATAAGTACAAATCATAATTCTTGAATTGGCTTGGTTAGGTCAGATGAAATATTTTGCTTAGTTGTATATAAATTTATAATTAAAAAGTACAATACTATTTATTTTGTGTGTGGCTTTTACATCTTTTTAATTGTTTAGTTTTCGTTATATGTTGGGCTGATTAAAGACATGGGCTAATAGCCCAGATTTTTTATTCTTAACCCATTTAACAAGCCCATAATTATTGCGGATTGGCCCAATTAAGAAAATGGGCTTAAATTCAAATTAGAGAGAATTAAGGGTAGGCGGGTGTTTAGTGGGGTAGATAATGGACAATAACTGTCTTAACCGTCACTGTGGAGAGAGAGAGAGAGAGAGAGAGAGAGAGGGAGGGAGGGAGAATGGTGAGAGGGAAGAGGAAGAAGGATGATGAAATGGGAGAGATAAAGAAGGGGCCATGGAAGGTTGAAGAAGATGAAGTGCTGATTAATCATGTGAACAAATATGGAGCTAGAGACTGGACCTCCCTTCTATCCAAAGGCCTCCTACGCCGCACCGGAAAATCATGCCGCCTCCGGTGGGTCAACAAACTCCGCCCCGACTTGAAAACGTACGTAACCAGCCACCCGAGAGAGAGAGAGTATCTCTGATGATGTATCTCATACCTAAATTGTATTGTGGATAGAAAGAAATATGCTTTCTTTAATAAGATTTTGTATGTTGCATCCCTGCTGTTCTTCTCTTGTTTAGAGAGAGAGAGGATTGTGTACACTGGATCCTCAATTGTTACAGCAAGCTATACTAAAAAAGTTCTACTTAAGTCTTTCAATGATATGTTGCAGTGATCTTAAATTCAACAAGAAAATACTTCATTTTACTCTTTTGCTGATTTTGGCTGCTAGTTTATGTGATTATGACATATCTGTCTCTCTCTCATGCAGAGGGGTGAAGTTCTCAGCAGAGGAGGAGAGAGCAGTGATAGAGCTACAAGCCCAGTTTGGGAACAAATGGGCGAAAATCGCGACACACCTGCCCGGAAGAACAGACAACGACGTCAAGAACTTCTGGAGCAGTAGGCAGAAACGACTCGCAAGGATTCTACAAACTTCAACACCATCAACAAGCAAGTCTACGAACCCACCCCAAACCACTAGCCTCGTTTCCCCTCTCAAGGTAAACAAACTACAAAATTCTCTTTTAAATAGCACCAATAGATTCAGACTTTCTTGCATTGTTAATAGGTACCTAAGTTGAGCACATCAACAGAGACAGAAACAGTAAACGAGTCAATCAAAACGGTACCTTTTTACAACTTGGTGCATCCAAGCTCACACATTCAAGAACCACTTCTCCCATTCCCACAGATTCCACAACTTCAACCAGATTTCTCTCTGCTGTTAGAAAGCCAAGACTTTATTACCAGAAATGGAGATCCGAGTTTTCTGGATGAGTTTCCTATCATGCCATCGTTTCTGGAACCTCAAGGAACCTGTCCAAATACTAACACAGCAGAAAGTGTGGTGGATGATTTCCCACCACTAGAGATATTTGATCACATCGAGCCACTTCCTAGCCCGTCTGAATGGTCATGAGTGGATCGATCTTTAAGCTATTCAGTAGTTTGCTTATTTAACTAGTGATCTTCTAACAGATAGATGGCTTTTGCAATTGTTTGCTGATTCTTCTGTATTATTAACCCAACATTCTAACTCATATTCTGTAATTAAACTGTGTCCTAAGTCCAAATTCCCTAATCTCAAGTAGAATATTTCTTTGAGAAAACGCAAGATTCATGGAGCCTTCACATTAGATGAAATTTAAGATTCAACATATGCACGAAGCTAATGCTCATACAAATCATGAATGGTAATACAAAAGATTCGCGTGGAAGTGTATCCAATACACAAAATACAGAAAAGAATGAGGGAGGTGAGAGAATGAAATGCCAATTTACGTGGAGCTTTGAGCAGTATCGTCAGATGCTTTGGTTAAGTGGACACCGAATAGGCCTTTAAGTGATCCAACAAAGTTTCCAGCAGTAAATGACTTGTTTCCACCGAAAACTATGGGTCTACGTGACACGGAATATGCACAATACTCCACTTCAACTACCTCAACGTCCCGTAAGTAGCCAGAAACAGAAGATCCAACTCCTTCCCCTTAAAGCAAACATGATGGTAAATAAAAGCAACATACTGACGAGAAATAACCAAAATGATTATGTTATCTCGCGTGTTATGGAGTCGGGCTAGCAAAAGAGCTTACCATGTGTCACTAGCAACAAGTTCTCTGAAGGATATTTATCGGCAAGCTTTTTTATCACCTCAAGATATCTAGCCCTAGCACCTTCAACCGTCTCTTGCCATCTTGGCAGCTATATTCACAAGTGAAACAAACTTTTAGTACAGGAAAACTTAAACTACTAAGTTTTGACCAGAAAATTACTCATGAAATTACCTCTTTATAGACCATTTCGACAGCATTATCGACAGTTCCGGCTGGTAATATAGCTTTACACTCTGACATATCGAAACTGAAGATCCCATCTTTAGGAGCTACAGTTTGCCTGATAGCATAAGTATTCATCATCTCACACAATCCATATTCAATGGAGACCTGAGATTGCAAGCACTAATTTAGTTTGCAATACTATATCATGCAATGGAGTGGATTCGAACAAGAAAGCACAAATATTGATGATCACTTGGGCCAATATCTAACTATCTCTGAAGTCTGAACAATATTAGAGCGATAACTTCATTTACTGCCTCTCAAACAGAGTTTCAGCACTTAATCATACTAGGCAACAGAAAAACAAAGCATACCATAATAAGAATCAACTTATTATTTGGTATCTTGTGTGATTTGGTTCGTTCGATCAAGATCGGCACCAACTCCTAACTGTATAAAAATAATTTGACTCTTTGGGTACAAAACAACACTGATGGTTTTTTTCTGTTACCTTACATAGAAGAAAAATCCATTTGGACATACATATTGCACAACATGTCTCACTCTTAACAGAAACTATCTCAAAAGTTAGCCTTTAATTTCATCAAACAAAATTTCTAACGACAATAAAGGTCTCGCAGCATAAATTATAGGGTTAATTGCAGCACCCCATCAAACTATTAGCGATTTTGCATATAAAACAACGTATTCTTTTGTGTGGCACCAATATATATAAACTATACGAACTTAACACTTAGACCACCAAACTAATTTTCCAACCATTTTTCATCCGATTTTGGCAAGTTACTTTGCACGTAATATATTTTTTAGAGTTTTTCCAAATATTTGAGTCTTTGTATTTTAATAAGTCCAAGTATGTAGCGGAAATATAGCAACTCAATTGTTTGGACAAGTCGCACACCAAAAATGGGTGAAAATTTTATAGCGGTGCTAAATAAAAAAATTCTATGGTTTTTGTGCAAAATCGCTATAGTTTGATGAGTTAACTGCAATTAATCCTAAATTTTAACACTTAGTAAAGTGTCTTAGATTCAGAAAATTACATCTTATAGGTATCTTAAATTGTTCTTTATTATGTCAGAATCTATAAACACAATACAAAATTGGCAACTACTTTTCAAAAAAACACTTATACAGTTTATTTTTTCCATGCATAAAGCTGACCTTGATTTTGGAAGGATCAATAACGACGCCGTTGGAGGTCACGTCATTGGGATCGTTGATTTTCTTCTGAACGGCGCACAAGGCGGTGACGACTTCAGCGGCGGTCTGAAGGCATCGGAGAAAGGGGGAAACAAAGACACGGTGGATCGGCAAATCGAGCTGCCGCCTGAGCTTGTCGCCGGTGCCGAAGGCCCGGATTCTGCCATCCTCGGCCAGAGGCGGGTCCCAGGGGCGCGGCGCCGACGCCGCCCAGCGAGGCACGACGTTGTCCAGCCTGTCGCCGTGGCGCATTACGACGACGTTTTGGTAGAATGGCGGCTGGTTGTAGGTGGCACAGCTATCGCCATCGGATGAACCCATCAATTGGATTGAGCAGAAAAAAGGTGTCGTATTTTTGTCGGAGATTTAATTTCTTTTGGCCTTTTTATAACAGTTTGCCATCTATACTTTCTTGTACACGTGGATTATCTTCAATCTTTTGTTATATCCATTTCCACATAAAACACATGTACATTGTAAGAAATAATTTTTATATATACCATAAATAAATCCATATAAAATTAACTTTTTTACTACAAGCTACTATCGCAATTTTGAGGGAAAAGGATGCTCAAATATTCCGAAGTGATGAAGAATGTAGGAAGTGATATCTACCTATCGTGATTAAATTGTTAACCTGATTATGATGATTATATTTATTTTTATAGAGTTATACAATACAATCATATTGTATAATCTATGAATAAAAAAAATTTACTTTTTTTCTCTACTTTCATCATAATTGTATTTAGAACAAATTTATCAATTTTTTTAAATTGTGATAAAATAAAGTATGTCATTATATAAATTTGTTGCTAGTAAATCCACTAGACCCTACATGGTAACATACAAAACTCGACGTAAATATTTCGTTTATTTGATTCTACATATTTTTTAATTTTAATTTATCTGATATAGTATTTATAGTTTGATTTATAGTATTTATCTGATATATTTTGATTTTCTACAATATTTTTTTATTTTGATTTATCTGATATAGTATTTATAGTTTGATTTATTTTAAAAGAAAACATCTGTTTTAAATGAATTATTGCTTTGAAAAATATATTTTCTTTCAATGTTTTGTTTGATTGATTACATGGAGAGTTGAATGATTTTTGTTTAACTCTGCAAATTTGAATTTTTTGTTAAATTTTTATAGTTTATACTGTAATGCATTGACTACTCATATTATCATTATTATTTTATTTTATTTGGAAATTTGTATGAAACAACTTCATACTATGACTAATTTAAAATTGAATAAATAATGTTAAAAGACCTTGTTTGCAACATTTGTTGAAATTATATTAAATGAATTACAATTTACACGATATGGTCTTTATATATATATATATATATATATATATATATATATATATATACTATGAAGTATATATTATGGAAAATACTGATAGAAAGCTGATAAAAAGTAAACATTCGTTTATTGTGATTCTTCATGTCACATTATCAAATAAAAGCTCGTTTTTAGGCTCCAAATCAAAATTCCAACTAATCAATCAAAAGATTGTGAAGATATAGAAGATTTTGTTTTATATATCAGAGTCACGTATAATATTCATATCACACATAATTGTTCCTATAACAAAACGAAATACTTAAATTCAAAGACATGGGACCCAAAAGGAACCATCCACGAGAAAAGGTCATGCATGAATCTAGATTATTAAAAGGGTTGGTCTAAAGCCGTAGTGTAAACGTTATATATATAAATAAATAATTTCAAATGCTATATAAAATAGAAAGAAAAAAAAAATATATATATATATATATATATATATATATATATATATTATCAATTTTTGGTCTGTAACGAAGCTTTCCAGACAATACACAAAGAAAGATGGTTTCTACAATGGGGGGCCCATGCAAAAGGAATTTATCTATATATTTTGGCGCATCCAATAATAATTCGGCCCATATTTATTTTCTTAAAGCAATTTGTGTATTTTTGTAAAAACAATAAGATGACAAATGATAAATATATGATTCTAGAAAAATCATAGAATGTGACATCAATGTCATTCACTTACACCGCATAATTCATAAAATAAAGATTTATTTAGTGGTGGGATTGTGGATAGAAAAATTTCACTTCACAAATTATATAATTATATACATGAAATGATTTCATATTTTTTTTTTTAGAAATTCTAAATCTGATCTATGAATTATGGGTGTCATGGAGGATAGGATTTAACATATTATGCAAATGAATGGGAAATAATTAGGGTAATAGAAATGATTTGGTTTAAGAAAAAACAGTTTTGAATTTAGTTTGAGTTAATTAAGTCGAATTCGAGTCGAGTTTCATTGAGTCTACAATATTTTACAAATTATCCATTCAATTATTAAGTTATTAGTTATTACATATATTCCTATATACGTTGGAATTGACTCGCAATATAAATATTTAAATTGATAATCGAATCAAACTTCAAATATTCACGTCCATATGAATCATACACGTGAAAAGAAAGACACACAATTGATGGTTTTGGTTCTTAAAATATATGAATTTTTAATTCAAATCTAAGTCCAGTCAATTTTGCGTGCTAAATGGGGCAGAGGGGACTATAGCATTGTAGCCTGACGTGACATATTCGATGAAGATTAATAATTAAAATGTGGATATAAAAGTTTGCATCACATTAGTCACTTAAAAAAATAATATGGCTAATTTAATTGGTGCGTAGAAATTTAATCCAGGTAAGTGTGATTTTTCAAATTATAAAGTTTAGAAAAATTTATATATATATAAGAAGGTTTTGGTTCTCTTAAATATTGATAAGTGACACTTTATTTGAATGATACATCAAATTTTTTTTTTTCTCTTAAATATTGACAAGTGGGGCTCTATTTGAATGACACGTCAACTTTCTTTGATTCTCTTAAAAATTGATAAATGAGACTCTATTTGAATGACACGTCAACTTTTTCAACTTCCCAAGAGGCCACCTGTCCATATTTTTTATCTCTCAACATTTATTCTCAAAGAAACTGCCGCCCACCTCTTCAGATAATTGAAATGGAAGAAACGACAGTAAATCATTAAAGATTTACTTTAATGTTGCTGGATCTAATGGAGGAAATTCTTCAGTTTTCCCTGATATTTTTTAATCCAGTTATTGTTAAGCAACCTCCCACTTCACTAATGAATGACTCGAAGAGAAAGGATATCAAAGCTTTTGACTTTATTTTGGTATTAGTTTATAACAATCATACATATTTTATTTTACGAGATTTGTTGTGCTATAAATATCGTAAAGTAAAATTTAAAGAACTAATCAGTCTTTATAATCAGTCTTTATCGTAAATATCGTAAAGTAAAATTTAAAGAACTAATCATTCTTTATTTGTTGATATAGCGGTTTGCGTAGGCAGAATGCTCTCAACAACAACTATTGGTTTATAACAGTCGTGCATATTTTATTTTACGAGATTTGTTGTGCTAGAAATAAGGTAAAATAAAATTTGAAGAGCTAATCTATTTTAGGAAAAGGAGAAGCGGCCATGCATATAGAGCGAATCAAGCAACGTTTGAGGTACTAAAGTGGCGAATCGAGCATGAAGAGCTACAACAACGAATCAAGTATTCAACATAATATATACATGTTCAACATGGATAAGTGTTGCTTTTATCAGAAAAGTTTTGGTGGCACTCTAACAAACTCTTAAATTTCAGGTTGCAATTGGATACAAAATAAAAAAAGTTTAGATTACAAATTTAAAGACAATCATACTTTAAATTTAGTTTTTTGCATTTAATCCTTTTAAAATTTCCAACATAGTAATCATCTTTTTCAAAAATATAAATAATTAGGTGGAATCATATATATTTATTGATATTTGAATATGGTTTAATCATATTATTCAATAATCTTTCGATATAGTGTGGTTTTTAAACATAAATAATTGATATTACATATTGTTTGAAATACATTTTCAGTACAAATTACTACATAAATATATTAACCTAAAATAAGGTATAGAATAATATTCATTTTGTATTAGACAGATCAAATAGTATATAAGTTGGTTGTCTAATTTATATATGATTTACTACGTTCCTTATTATTATATTGTATCAATTATCATATAAAGTAATAATCATCAAAAGATACATGTTCTGTTCAAGTTAATCCATTTAATTCAAATTTTGTTATATTTCTTCATTTCAATTAATTTACTTCATATTTTTTCATTTTTTATAAACAATTAAAAATTTAAAGAGATAAACTTATGTTAAGCAAAAGTTAAGCATAAAAAATGTATGGAATTAATTAAAAATTAAAAATCCATAGACACATACATCAATAATAAATGAAAAAAGAAATATATAGATATATATTACAATTATGAAATTTTGAAATATAATTCGCCACCCAAAGTAAAATATGATTTTTATTTAACTATAGTAAAATAAAATAAAAAATTTTAAGAAATTATTTAATAAAAATAAATATTTTTGAATTTTTTTTTACGTATATTTTAAAATGAATTAATAAAATCTAAATGTGGTTTAAACTCTACATATCAACTCACAGATCATGGTATCACATACTTAATTATAATTTGTAACTTATTAATAAATTTAAACCCAAATTTTAGATTTACTTGGATACATTAAATAATACATTAAGTTTAATTTTACTCCTAATTTTTCCAAATTTGGGTTTCACAATGCACGACGTTTTTAGATTTGTAATCACATTATTTTAATTTTCATTCAGATTTAATTTTTTTAAAGTAAGAAGAAAATTATACGAATACAAAACAATAGGAATAAATTAAAAATGGTAAAAACAATTAAATTGAAAACACATAATTAATTTATCGTTTGAAGGCATTGAAAAATTATTTATTGTACAATAAATATTTTCAAAGCCATACGTATGTGTCTTCATTGAATTTAAGAGTATTTATAGTTAAACATGCCAAAATATAAATTTTTACAATTACATAACTTAGTATTATGTGATCAGACTTGGGTATGAATATTCTGAATTGGAAGATGAAATGAACCAACTGTGTATCTTTGATTTTCAACATTTTTATATTTATATAAATATTATGATATTCTTCTGCTCCTTTTCGATTTAAAGTTTAAATTTAATTATATTAAAAGATCAATATAGGACAATTTATAGGGATTTAAATGGTAATTTTAAAATTATAAGATTTACATGTTTGAGTCGTATTGTTGCTCAGTTGTATCTTGCACGAATAAATGAAATGTAAGGATAGACAGACTAAGATATGACACTCATGGATTGACCATAAATAAATAAAAAATTCTTCTCCTCTAAAACGTAATGTGTATTTGTAATTGTACCAAATAAATTCATTGATCAATATTAAATATATGATTTAGCATCTTCCAACATTATGAGATAACATCATCAAATTTACTCATATTAAGTAGCAACAAAAATATTATCACATACAATAATTACTTTCTCCACAATGTACAGATTAATTTACCAATGAGAAAAAAAAAAAATCTTACGAAAGTGTGCAAACTTTAACCATGGTGTAAAAAGGGAAGAGAAACGGATACCTAATAGGAAAGAAACTAAAACATACTCATCATAAAAGGTACGACTGGAAGCAAAATATAAAAAAAATTACTCATTACTCTTGCAAGACATTTGTGAAAACTACCACGATAATTAAATTAAATAAACTTTATCTATGATAAACTATTTGATCATTTTTACAAAAGATACAAAAATCAACCAAAAAAAAATAAATTGGCTAAACAAAAAAAACTACAATATATGTATAGAATAACAAATATATAAAATATAAATAAACATACGTAAATTATACGAATTAGGAAGCCCGTGCAACGCACGGGTTTAAATATAGTTATAAAAAAAGAGGAGATTAGAAATTGAATTGACGTGAGCGAAATTTCCAAAGTTTAATATATAAATTATTAAAAAAAAAAAAGAATATATTCAATTGTTTATATACAGATAATTGTTTATAATTACCATTATAAATGTGAATTTAAAAAAATACAAGTATGATTATTTTGGCCATACAATTATTAAATAAATAACCAACACAAGAGCAAAACATATACACTCGAAAAAATAAAAAAACAACAAAAAATCGTCAAATGTAAATAAAACAAACTAATTAACGAGTAAGTGCAATTATTAATTAATGAGGTCCACCATTTCAAGCCCAAATAATATATTCCAACAAATATAATGCAGTTTAGAACTGAGATTCTATACATGTACAATTCTGAATTTATCTATCCTACACTATATACGTAAACTTTATTTTACCTCAGGAAAACTAACTTATTGCATGCAACAATGAGAATCTATCTTAAATAGGTAACAGTTTTTTGGAAATGTGGAATAATGTAAATATTACAACATGAAGTTACACAGAGAGAAGAAGAGATCACACTACTTACTCAGCTTGTTCTGTAGGTGCTCGATGGTAGGGAATCGACACGTTTGAGCTTAGTGGATCTGCGTGATACTGACCATAAAACGCGTAAATACCAATTGTAACAATGCTGAGGACTATAAATCTCACCCAGGCTTCATAATGCAGCTGTGAAAGAGAGAATAAATCAAAACAAAGTACATTGTTTTACCTCACTGCAATTTCATGGTTGAATGGAGCCAAGTTATAAAGCTAAAGAAAAGCTAACGAATCTCAATTACCTGAGCGAACAGAAAAAGATTGAAGAAAATGCTAATAGATGGAAGGATGGGAACTGCGGGACAGGAAAAACCCGGCGGATCTGTGTAGACCTATAAAGGCCAAGTTAAGTATGTAAAATACATAGATTGAAGTATAATAAATATAATCTCAAGTGAAAAAGCACACAATATACATCGTTTGTTAATGCTAACCACACATAATAGTATCACTGATTCATGTTGCATGTTAAATGTGTTGATATAGCATCATCTGCGAAGGAATGTTGATATGAATCTAACAAGCAGCATATTTTGCATTTTTACTTCACATTATAAATTAACTTGATGATAAGATCAAGCAACATCATGGGAAATCAAATCGGCTTCATATATGCATGTGCAGTTGAATTACTTACTTGTCGTGTATAAAGAGCTGCAGCAGAAAAGATTGCAATAACAGCAGCTAAAATTATAAAAATTACTGACGCATCAAAACGGAAGAGGACTCCAGCAGCAAAACCGCAACAAGCAATTGTACAAAGGCAAATGATGCCTTCTGTCCTTCTAGAAATCCTCTGGCTAAAAGCCTGACTTGAAATCTTATCCTTCCAGCGAAGGGTTACCACACATGCAGTAACGACTGAATACCCCGTCTGAAACAAATTTGGTCATAGTTAGACAATCAAAGTGCATCTTTTCTTTCAGGAAAACATGATAGCAAAACATGTTCTTGCTTTTACTAAGTTTACCATAAAATGAAACAATATGTTCAGAAACATCATACCAAGGTCCCCACTGACAGAATGTGTGAGAGTGAGCTCACATTAAGAAGGCCTGCCAAGATGATGGCAACAAGACCAACCCAAATTTGTGAATGAACTGGGGTATGTAGAGTTGGGTGTACTTTGGCAAATATAGCCGGTAGTAAACCATCCCTTCCAAGTCCAAGATATAGCCGGGACTGCAAAGTAGAGAACCAACCAATGATTTATTAGCCAAAGTAAGACCTAAAATATGTCATTCGCTTGGATTAAAAATGATTATGCAGTTCACCTGAACATAAAGCCCAACTAGTAGAGTTGTTGTAAGTCCAGCAACAGCACCAAAGCTGATTAACACAGACACATATTTCAAGCCCCGGGAGGCGAAAGCTTCTGCCAAAGGGGCATCTTCCCCAAGATATTGGTATGGGACCATTCCAGTAATCACTAAGCAGACACCAATGTATAATGCAACACAGACAAGGAGGCTACCGATTATAGCCAAAGGTAAATCCCTCTGAAACATCAAGTTAAGAAAGTATGATTAAGAAAAACATTTGACAAGCTCTGGAGTGGGGCCAACAATTTATCTGTTTTTGACATACCTGGGGTCTCTTGGACTCTTCAGCAGAATTAGCAACTGCATCAAATCCAACATAAGAAAAGAAGACCACAGTTGCTCCGGTCAATACTGATTTGAAACCATTTGGGGCAAACGGAGTCCAATTTGAGACATCAACCTCAAATACCCCAACAATGATGACAAAAAGAACAATGAGAACCTGCAGAGAGTATCTTGTTGTGTCAGCTATGGGGTCTATCATGTTCCATTTCTGAATTTATGGAGAAGATTAAATATGAAGCACAAGGAAGTTACACATCTCATGCATGCATAAAGTGAATAAGAAGAATATCCCCTACAACTGTTCTGTGTTGGGTTCCATTTACCTTGCTGTTAGTAAACCCGCAATAAAATCTGTTTATTTCCCAATAAAAATAAACCAAGTTGACAAAACAAACGAATCATCTACAAGAGGGAACATTGAAACCCAACACTTAAAATTATCAGAGGTTTAATCCTGAAAGCAGGTTCCAACCTTAATTTATCCACTGATTTTCCCAATATGAACCAGAACTAATAACATTCCAAACAGTGCCTTGAAGAATGAAATTAGTAGTTAGTTAAAATTCATCTGCTACAAGACCTAGAGGCATCTATATCTTCCCCTCAGTGTCACAATCTGTCATTCCATCTCTGATGGAAACTGTAATGTAAAAGAGTTCATTTCCATATAAAGCAGCACTCAACGGACACTGAAGCAGCATGATAATATGATAACACTAGATTTCAAATCATTAATCAATTTCAAGGAATACTGGGATGTGGATCTTAGTTTTGCAGAACTCCATGTTTCTTTCAATAATCAGAAACTTTAAGTTTATGTCAGTCACATTCTTTAATACGCACATGAATACGAAAAGGCATGCAAAGGGTGGATGAATGTTATGCAAGTCAGTATGACATTAATTATTATGACTCCAAAAGGCCATTTTTTTCCTCTGCTAGGTTACCTTTAGGATAAGTTTTGGAAAATAAAATTCTAGGATGCATAATCACCTTTGTTACTGTCATGATTGAATTCAGTATGGAGGACTCCCCAACACCCCTACACAGAACTACAGTGAGAAGCACTAGGAGAATAGGAGCTAATATATTAATAGATATAGCTCCAAAAACTTCTTCACCGTGTCCAACCCAGCTTGGGATGTTATCCTTGAGGAAAGGTATCAGCTCTAGGACGGTAACCACATAGCTAGCTAGGCTACGGGCTATGCTAGCAGCAGCAATATGATAGTCGAGCATTAGTTGTGCAAACACAAGAAAAGCCGTAAGCTCATTGTAAGCTGAGTATGTATACAGGTAGGCTCCCCCAACAACTGCCGGAAACCGAGAAGCTAGTTCAGCATAACAGAGTGCATTGAGCACACAAGAGGCTCCTGCTATGATGAAACTAATTGTAACTCCTGTAATGGGAAATGAGAAGACTGGTTAACTTCCAAATGATTAAACCTTCACAAGGCTTTGAAGGAGAATATAATTAAAAAGGTGAATAACTTGAAATATAAAAACCACAGAACTCCTTTAGGTTATTTAAATTGTTTCGAGAGATGAAAAATGGTAATTTCTCAAACTGTAAAGGCAGAAATATCAGAAAAGTACATCAAGAATTAAATCATAATTGCAACATAGATGCAACGAGACATCAAATTTAATTCTCAAACAGCATATCAAAATACCCAAAGATCTGCTTCCAGATATTCAAAACGAACATGCTGCAGTCACCCAAGTTCAAGGCTTTACTTAAGGGCGAGACATCATAGTACAGAAAAACAACTCATGGCGAAATATCATCCACATAGCCGATTCAACATAGTGAGATAGAGACTGAGTTTGACTAAGTTTGTTGTTGTTGTTGGTAGAACCTAATTGTCGAAATCTGTTTATGAAGAATTTTCTTTGCCACAGAAGTGCAAAATGCTTCCTGCAATGTAGCTCTGATAAGCATCATTCTCGTGAGTACACTCTCTACAACTTTTTGCATGACCTTCATTGATAAAGCTATCTAACAGGGCAAACTTATTTAAACTGAATCAGCAGAGATCTCTATTGTCATCAAGTATTTTCAGTACTCAAGTATTTAACATCCACTACATCCCCAACTTAAACTAACAATCAACTATCAGTTTCAGAAAATCTACATATTCAAAATCCAATCCAGCATAAACTCATCTCATTTCCCAAATTATTATATCAAAAAAAGGAAATTAGATAGGCACTGGCGGCACGCAGTGTCTCAATATATTGGATATCAAAACAGCCAAGTCAAAACAAATTCTATTCAATGACAAACAGAAACAAAAAAAAAAAAAACAAAAATTCAATCAATCCCTACCAGGACCAGCATCGCGAGCAACAGTGCCGGTGATGACGAATATTCCGGCGCCAATTGATGCGCCAATGCCGAGTAGAATCAAATCGAAGACGCCTAGCCGCCGTTCAAGGCCGTCGCCGGAGCTCGAAACGGCAGCGGTGTCTACATTCGATGGTAGAGGTTTCGATCGAAGAGCCGACGACCAGAAATGAGAGAAGAAAGATGACGTCATCGCGGAGCTCAGCTGCGGCAGATGACAACAGTGAGAAGACGAAAGACGTTCAGTTGGTGGTATATGGATTTAGAAAGGTACAAGTATTTATGCGTGAAGTTCAACTGGGAGCTGCTTTGAACTAACGATCAAAATGATGGCACTTATTAAATCGGTAAAATTCCCATAAATTGATAAACTATTATTTATTTATTGAAAATGGTTTTTTTAAGGTCGTATTATATCTAATTTTAAGTGTCGATGAGGGTATATTCTGATGGATCATAGGGAATACCAGGAGGCCTTATTTATTCTTTTCCCGTTACATGCGACAAAGGAGAATGGTCTATCGTTTAAGGTTAAAATACAAAAGTATTACATAATTTTTTATATTAAATCCGATGCAATCATGAGATTCATGAGATGATCTCACTCAAGATTTTGCCATTAAAATTCTGTTTGTGGATAATTCATGCTCGCTTTGTTCTATTATAAAACCAGAATCGTCTTCACATAGATATATTCGCACACTCATTATACCCATTTAATGCAAATTAATTATATTTTATTTAATATGATAATATAAACTAGGACTGACATCGACATTTTGAAAAGAAAAAAAATTGTTAAAAATTAAACGCTTGAGTGTGAGTATGTGTGAGGGGTTCAAGTTATTTTTAATTTGAAATTTCTATATAAAATTCTCTTGTAATAAAATTATGAATGATTATAATTATTTTCGAATGATGAATATGAAAATGGATAGCATATATATATATTTCGAATGATTACAAAAGGTTATATTTTCATTTAGCTGATGAAAAATTAATAATATGTTGAAACATGACTTTGTTTGTTTTGTTTTTTTGGAGTATTATACTAAACAGGTTTAAGGCCTAAGAGTTGTGGCTTTAAGAATACTTTAAACTATAAGAAAACCAATAAAAATATATTTAAATATTCAGATTCCAAAGTTAAATATTTTACCTCAATAGATGTAGTTTAAAAAAAACATTTTAGGAAAAACGTAATTTAACTATTTATTGAACAGAGAGCAAAGTAAAACTCACAAAACATACATATTAAACAAAACAAAACAAAAGGGGGGGGAATAGGATTTAAAGGTTAATTAAATTACTCAAAAAGAGATAAATTCTTAAATAAACCAAATAAATATTAAAAAAAATCTGGGTGTACGCTGGGCATTTGAAAGGGTATAGAACGCATATGAACATGAAAAGAATTCACAATACAAAATTTCCACTTCACCCACATAAAAGCAAATCGTTTATCATCTAAGTCCTCTTTATTACCATCTCAGAAAGGAGAATTGTTTGTGTTACTATCAGCCAATCATAGTGAATTATTGGGATGGAGCCACAGAAGTTATGAGATCACATACTGGAAAAGGGGCAGCTCAAAATCTTATATCTTATATATATAATAGGAAAGTTTCAATTCTTCAATTATTAACATGTGGACTTGAAGATCATTTTATAGGTGCCACATCAGATTTTTTATTGTCATCTTAGAAATGAATATGTTTGGAAAAGTAAAAATAAAAGAAGAAATAGAAAAATGAAAGGTTGGAGAGCAGAGCAAATGAAAGGTCAAAAGAAGCAGAGCAGAGCAAATGAAAGGTTGCAGCGATGGAAAAGTAAAAACAAAAGAAGCAGATCAAATGAAAGGTTGGAGTGAAGCAGAGCAGTTTCCATTATCCACGTTCTCTCTCTATCCCTTTCTCCAATAAATTTTAGGGTTATTTGGATTCATGATGAACTGGTGAGTCTTCTTTTTTAATGACGTAAATGCCGTTATTTTCTAAATTATATAGATTGCCATGAACCCAAAGGTCTTTCATTTGTGTATTTAAACATGCCTACAATTTTCAAAGTGTCCAATTGTTGATGAAAAGTTTTTCAGCAAAAAGAATAGAAAGTTTAGGAATTCATATGGATTCATATTCCTTTTTTTTGCCATTAGAAGAAGTTTATTTCAACAGTTGTTCGGAAAGTATTATTGTTGGGATATTTCCAAGCATCTTGCCTTGGGTCAGAGTTTAAATAGGTGCGGGGAGCGCAAAGCTACATAAGTATAAGACATTAAAGTTGCGCCCTATGTCCATTGGATATTCTTTTGGTGTAGCGGTAATGCGCTTGATGGTCCAACACTTGGTATCAGAGCAGGTCACGGGTTCGAATCCCCCCGAGAGCACTTTGCAGTGGGAGCTTCCAGGGCCTTGGAACTGAGGATGCTAGGCGGAAAGGGTTCGAATCCCCCCGAGAGCACTTTGCAGTGGGAGCTTCCAGGGCCTTGGAACTGATCCAGGGCCTTGGAACTGAGGATGCTAGGCGGAAAGAGTTCGAATCCCCCCGAGAGCACTTTGCAGTGGGAGCTTCCAGGGCCAAGTTAGAAGATGCTGCTTACTCTTTACAACCCCAGGTAACCGCGAATCAGTTTAGTGGGGTAGGGGACCGCTTTACAACCCCAGGTGGGGTAGGGGACTTCAAAAGTCAACCCCAGGTAACCGCGAATCAGTTTAGTCAGAAGGTGATGTCCTTAATTCACATGTAAAGTTCATGAGGCAGTCTAGATAGAAGTGTTCTCACCTTCCTATGTTCTGCTCAATAATGAAATTGAATGAAGAATTTTTACTTGTAAAAATGAATGAGCTAATTATTTAAATATTTCTATATTATTTATAATTGAAGTATTTTTTTCGATGCAATATAGGATTGCCTTATACAGGGATCGATCCATCATAAGCTTCTTCCACAATTTAGGGAACATATAAAGGAGGGTCGGGTTTTCATCATCAAAAAGTTCGATGTTAACAAAAGTGGTAACCTATACAAGATGACTGAACATGAATTTATGATACGATTCACGGATGAAACTTCTATGGAAGAAGTTGATCATGAAATTCATTCTATCAACAAAGAGAAATTCCGGATTCGATCACATGATGATTTGACAAAATTAGCTGATAAAAATGAAGATTTACCAGGTTCGAATTTCAATATTTGTTTTTCTTTCATTCTTAATGGAAATAACTATAGCATTGTAACATCTCATTTTGCAAAATTTAGATGTGATTGGATTCCTATGTAAGATCCACAAGCCCATAGTTGTGACTGCAAGTGGATCAAAAAGACTAATGTTTCGCATCATAATGGAAGAGTAAGTTTCATTATACATATAATTTCCGTGGTAAGATTCAATTTTAATATACATTCTTTAAAAACAACAACTTATTCATTTTTATCAATACATTTTACATACAGGGAGCTCATAGCCTATATAACTATTTAGGATGATTTGGCAGACTATGCTAATGACAAATTGCAACAAATAAATGACACAACAATAGTCATAGTGACAACGAGTGTCAACCTGAAAATATTTTCAAGTAAATTAATCAATCTTGCTTATTGTTTAATTTAGTTTTGCATTTGATCATTATTCACTTAACAAATTTTTGATGTCATTTATTTTTATGTTTAGAACACCTTTATTTGAACACAACTTCAGCATCAAAGATTTTCCTTAATTGCGAGTTTGATATCGAGAAAGGTTTCCGTGAGAGGTATGTATATGCTATTTGAAATTTAACAGACTGTTTTACATGGTTGTTTAATAAGTTTTGTGACCTCGAATGGGACACAGAATGAGGATTGAACATTATTTTGAAAAAAAACGTCTAACAATCAAAAATCATCAAAATCGAAGAAAAGTGTCACAACATCTCAAAAATGTTCGAATTCATCTCAAATGAGAAAGAATAGGTAAGTGGCAACATATGCTTCCCTGTTCTATAATCTATTTCGAATTATAAAAACTTATGAGCTATGATGAATTTGATAACCTGTGTAGGAAAAGGAATTCATATGCATTGCAAAAGTTGTAAACATTTTGACCACTAAGGGCTGGAACTATATATCCTGCTCAAAATGCTCGCGTAAAATGACCAAATTCGAGTCCAGACTTCAGTGTTTCAACTGCAATACCACCCAGTCTATTGGAGTATTAAGGTTTCATGTCAAAATAATCACACATATATTTTGATGTCTATTTTACTTAATCTCACAATTTTATTATGCATGCAGGTTCCGGATAGAAGCTTTAGTGGACGATGGAAAGGACAAAACAACTTTTGTAATCTTCAATAAAGCTGCAAAGCAACTAACAAACAAAACTGCTTCTGATTTAATATCACTTGATGTAAGAATTCAATTCCGATATTGTTGAATGTTAATGCCATATATACAAGACGACAATCTAAAAATAATTCAAATATACCTCTTTTTGACAGGAAATCGATTCTGAAAATGCCGGTACTAATCAATCTACTCCAGCTTACATACTTAGTATTGTGGGGAGGAAATTCAATTTTCAAGTCCAAATTACCCCATACAATTTCAAGTCCAAGAACCAGACATTTACTGTGATGCGCATTATAGATGAGGTTTTTACGACTAAAATAGAAGAGACATCAAAAGGTTGCATCAGGGATTAAAATTCATCTTAGATATTACATGCATGTATATACTTAAAGCATTGTACTTCTATAATTAACACAAAATATTAAATTCATTTGCTTTCAGGAAAGAATTGCAGCTAAGTATCCTATACATAAGGGAAGACCATTACAAGATTTCAAAACTGAGAAGCTAAGTACGGATTCAAAATCAGAAGAACGGGAAATAATAGCTACTAAGAAGCGCAAACTGCAAAGGTTACTTTCCATTAAATGAATAAAATCAAATTGAATTTTCTGTCTTTGCACAATTGGACCTAAGGGAATTGTTTAGATTTGAACAGGAAAATCAAACAAAAACATATTTCAGAGGAAACAAGCAACTGATCATCTACTTCAAGAAGCAGGCTCACATCTATTTGTATTTGCATAGTTCCTTTGAATGGAATTTTTATGAGATTTGCGGTTTTATTTTAGGCTTTTATAACTTTCTTCAATAACAACAAATATGAAATAAATATGTTTTTATTTTGATAAGTATTTGAAGGATTAGATGAATGAATGATCTTAAACATTTGCTGCTAGAATTACTTGCACTTTCTATGTTTTTATTTTGATAAGTATTTGAAGGATTAGATGAATGAATGATCTTAAACATTTGTATCGTTATTTTGCAATGCTAATAACATTTACTTGATAGGTTTTGCTGAATTTTCTGTTACATCCAGTGAATACCCTTTGAGATTGATGTCAGAGTGATAATTCCATATCTGGTATTTATCTTTCTGAAAGAGACCAAGAGGTGTACCATTTTTGTTGTAATGTAGGTTAGAAGCTTTATCATTAATGCTGAAAAATATCAGAAGGTGTTTGGTAGTATTGTTCATTTTGTGATCAGTCTGTCATTTCAGTTTTGAGCTGTTAACCTTAATGTCGATATACACCAATAAGGATATTGTTGCACAAATCGTATCTGCTACTATTACTAGAGATCCGGTTCTGGCTGCTGTATATGCCCATGAATTGCCTCACTACGGACTTGAAGTTGGTCTCTTCCCTCACATGGTTGCTTATGGTATTTGGTATTTTTGTGTTGGTCCCAAGTGGTGTCCGAGGTTCAGAGGGGGGGTGAATGAACCTTGGTCGATTTTACAATCTTTAAACAAACCGTTCTGCTCTGCAAGTTACTTGAACTTGTAGCGTCAGATAGTTACTGCTTACAGCACTAGGATACAGTGCTGCACGCTGTAACTTGGAGTTTTATGCGCAATGGAAATTTACTTTAAAACACAAGGCTGATTTTCTCAAAATGCTTCTATCAGAAAACGTTTTATGCATATGATACGAACAAGAAATAGAAGATTAAAGCACAGATAGAAAGCAGTAAACACTTATGGTTTATAGTGGTTCGAAGGTGGTGTAATCCTTCTACGTCCACTCTACTGCTCATTGAGCAGGAACTTTGTTAAGCAAGATTGGATTACAGGACACTCCTAACAATCTATCAACTTTACAAAGTAACCACCTACTGAAGTCCAGCGTACACACAACAATTGCAAACTTCAAAGGCTCACCCACACAGGGTTCCACACTCCCACATAGGGAAGCTGCCTAACTCTAGACAACTATATAAACAGCAAGGATCTCTCATATCAACTGTTCGACACCACTAAAACAACCTAAGCACACAGCAACAAGGTTAAAAAGATAAAAGGGTTTTTCTTCAACTGGTGCTTCGAAGTGAGCTTCTGAATTCTTGAGGAAACTTTCAGTTTGAACTTGCTTCACTTCGGGAGGTTGAGTGACTGAAATTGATCGTAGACTTGAATACTTGGATCTTGTAAGCTTTACGAATTGTTTGGTTAATCAGTAGTTTCAGTAACCAGCTTCGGTGTATCTCTTCCTCTATTTATACTTGTAGGAGAAAATGTCCGTTGAAGGAGACATCTCTCTTTTGAATTTGAAGTAGTCTGACCAAAGGCATGGTTCGCATTTAATGTGACTTGACTTTTTTCTTTTGGAGCAATTAATGAGGTAGTTGCGGCTCGCAGCTTTCTACAGCGCATCAGTCCTTGTGGCATCTTCGTATTGGCTCCGTGTCTGCAACTTTGATCTTCTCTGGAACGGCTCTATTTATTCTTACATGAGTCTTCGTTCCTCGTACTGCATTTATCCTTCCTAGGATTGTAGGATACTCCTTGTTGTTAGTTGCGCTTATTAACTTGACTGGACTGTAAGCTTAGCGCTGTATCCTAGGTTTTCGTGCAGCTGATACTTTCTTGTAGTGCTGCGGTAACTTAGACCTGGTTGCAGTATCTTCTGGTAGTCCTGCTGTATACATTCCTTCTTGCAGCAGTACTCCTGTATCCTTTTCTTGCAGCGATGCTGCACGCCGTTCTTTCTTTCTTTACTGTAGAGATGCTCTGTCTTGTTGCGGCGTTGCTGTATCTTCCTTCTCGCAGCTGTGCTATATTCTACCTTCATGCAGCAATACTGTATCCTGCCTTCTTGCAGTGATATCTTTTCTTAAGGGTATAGATGCAGCTTTATCCTTGTTCAACCTCCATTTTAGCACTTAACACTTGACTCAATTCTAGTCTATGTATTCACTTAAACATCGTGAAAAATGGGGTACTCAAAACGTCCTATAACATAAGTGATTTGTCTCATCAAAATCTAAACATTGAAATCCTAACATTTTGCATAGATAAAATCCTCACTACAATTGCTTACCAGCTTATTGTACCAGGCTGCTTCTGGCTTGCCGTGTCTTGAAAACGCTCGAGATGGATGATGAGTATCAAGGCAATACAAAGGTATAGGAGATGTATATTGTCATTTTGGATTTGTAGTTTATTTTAATTCCACTGCATGATTTTGCTGAGACATATATATCATTAGGCTACTGGAGAGGATTACTCTGTTGAACCAGCAGAGACCCGAAGGCCTTTCCATGCTCTGCTTGATGTTGGCCTACTCAAAACAACTACAGGAAATCATGTTTTTGGTGCTCTAAAGGTAAGTAGTCATTTGTTTTCGCAGTCATTTGAAGTTCTTTTGGTTCTGTTCAAAAGATGCATACTTGCTCTTCAAGTAGATACTTGCTCTTCAAGTAGATTCTCCTACTGATATTATCTCTTCTGTGAGATACTTATTATACTCTGGCTTCTAAACATGCTACAGTTTCAGTGTTTGAGTGTCAAAATATCTTTTTCTGGGAGTTCAGTATAGATTTTCCTGCACGCTATCAAGATTGGAATGCTACAAATCCTCTAGATCTCTTTGATACACCGACTGTTAAAACAGAATCAACGCCAAAGGTTTTCTTATCCTTTCATGTTGTTAACTCTGGTCCTGTGTCTCACTAATTTTTATGCTATGTGTTCACTAATTTCTTTTAGCTATCCCGCAAGTGTACGGTGTAGATTACAGAAACGGTAAACAAGGTCGATCCCATAGAGACTATCGATTCAGGAAATCACTAATTACCCAAATTCTATTCACAATTCTATCTAGGGAAATCAAATATCATGAATTGCAATTAAATTAATAAACTAACAATTACGAAGGTAAAATTCACTTAAAGTTGACAGAAATTTGAGACAGGTTCTAGGACATGCTTTCATCTAATTCTCATCAAGACATCACTTTAATCAATCCAAGTTCATTAATCAATCATCCTATATGAGCAATCACACATATCAATTAATCACTCTCCCGAGTCAATTAATCAGTTGATTATTATGCTATCAGAGGTATCCCTACTCAATCTGATAAAAACATAACAACTCCCAAAAACACCCAAGATTGATATCTCATCACATAAATTCCTTAATCTCCCGATCTAAGTCTTTTATGTGTTATGTGTTTATTCTTCCATAATTAAATCTCATCTCCCGAATTTTGATTCAATTATTAAAACATGCTCAATTATCGGCCAAATAATCAAACAAACAATCAATTCATAAACACACAAATAAGATGAAAGATTAAGAACATTGAAATAAATCAAAGATCCATCAAGATTCGAATTAAACTACTAACAAGCCCTAGAAACCCTAAAAAGAATTAGCTAGATATGATCATCGTAAACCTCATAGACAAGATTAACAATATCATCTCTTAAATGAAAAACTAACGAGAGAGGAAAGATTCAACTCGAATCGCCAACGATCTTCCGATTCCTTCGGCTCTTCTCCGTCTTCTCTTCCGTCTCCCTCTCTCTATCTCTCTCTATGTGTATTTCTATCTCTAATTGCCAATCTCTCTTTTTTCGTTTCTTGGGGTCTTTTATATCCATTGAAGAATGAAATCTCGCCAAAATAACAGAATTTGCTGATCGCCCGGACACGACCGTGCTATACGGCACGGTCGTGCTACACCCTTCAGTGATCAGGCACGGTCAACCGTGCCATGGGGCACAGTCGTGCTACACCATTCAGGCCCAAGTCCGTCGTGCACGGCCTGGCCGTGCTATTCAGCACGGTCGTACACGCCTCCTTCTTCTTGTGCACGGTCAGACCGTGCTATTAAGCACGGTCGTGCTTTCCTTCCTGGCCATTTCGCTCAAAACTTGCACTTTTTCTCGTTAAAATCATGAAACTTAAACATAAACCCGTCAAATGCATCTTATATACAAATAATCACAATAATCATCATAAAAACGTAGCTAACACATTCAAATGAATACATAAACCTACGTAAAAATAGGTGAAAATTTGCACTTATCAAAATCCCCCAAACTTGAATTGTTGCTCGTCCTCGAGAAACATCAACTACCTAAACAAAACTAAACTCTAACAAAATAAACCACAAACCATGACATCAAGTATCATAAACAATCAACCACATACACCCAATCGACATCAAAAATTCATCCAAACTTATAACAAATACTTCAAACACTTCATAACTATGCACTTTCAAGGAGTAATGAACCTCACAAGGTAAATTGTATCACTCACGCTCAAAAGTGTTTATAGATAGGACATGTATACACTCAAAACGATAAATCAAGTAAAACCTACCATAGGCTTGCAGATCGTCTCACTTCTCCACTACATTTATACATGCGAATATCAAGAATCAATAAGGACTTTCATTTGGACGCAATGAGGCTCTTTGGACAGGGTAAGAAAAATTTGGGATAAAAATGACTTCTCAAATAGATGATCGAAGCTCCTTTAGAAATTTCAAACCACAATTTCTTGTTTTTCATCATACAACTTCAATCGATTTCTTCTCCCAAAACATGAGCTCCAGCAATATACCAATCACAAACATCATTCAATCGAGTTCCAGAAATGGCACAACTCGTGATAACAATTATGCAATTGAGTTCCAGAAAAGGCACAACTCATGCAATTATTATTTTTCATCTATCCATTCTTCAAGCCAACTACATATTTTTTTTTTCTTTTACTCCACCAAAATTTTCTTCAACTTTACATATATTTCCTACTTGAGCTTCAGAATCATAAATAGGTAGGCTCAAAATAAAGGCTCGGATAATCCTCCCAATTAATTAGGCTAAAACAAGAATTAAGTTCATAAGCTCAACAGGGTTCACAAAGGAAATAATTCAGATTTGGTGGGAATTATTTGGCTAAGTGACTCATAAAAACAAAGATGGCCTTATATCATTTTCAAAAATTCACATGTACTTGTAGTCTCAAAAGAGATACCAAAGCAAGTTCTAGAGGTATATACCAGACTATCGCCAACACTCAATCAAGAAAATAAGACTTGGTGTAATATCAAGTCAAGGCTCAAATCTTACAAGCTTATTTTCATACTCCTCAAAAATACACAATCATTTCATGTTCAAACGTATTCACAAAAAAAAATAGTTCGACCCGAATTTTCAATTTCAATCAAGTAATGTGGATTCATATTCATTTTACTCAACTCATGCTTCTTATAGCTCTAAGAACAAAAATCAAGATATCATCAAACCTATTGTGCACTAAGCATGTTCATCAATTCAAACACAATACCGACCATAGAATCATGCATTTCCCAAAAAAAATTTAACATAAATTTTCATTTCGATAAACATCCCCCAAACTTAAAGTTTACAATTCCAAAGAAGACATCAAAATAGGAGACAAAACAAAGAAATGAAACCAAAAGATGAAAAATACAAGAGAAGGAAAGACATAAGCAACAAGACCTCTCGTCGCTCAATCCTCAACCGGTGGTGGCGGTGGTGGGTAGACATGGCCACTAGAAATCCTCCAGTGGTCCATACGTGCCATGAAGTCCATCATCGTCGCCCTGTAGTCTCTAAACTCCCCTCGCAGCTCATCCAAGCCAGTCTCCAACGCTCCTAATCGAGCATCGTACTGGGCGGTGTAGTCGTACTGCTGCTGCGGCGGCTGATGTGGATACTTCTCATGCGGTGGGGGCGTGGTATAAGCATGGTCTGCACCTCGTTCGTACACCTCCTCTTCCTCCATTGCCTCGTGATGCATGTCCGGCACATCAGGGGCTGCTGGCTCGTACGGCACACCTTCAGAAAGGGCAATGTGTGCAGGAGTATCCATGGACCAGTTCAGCTGATCTGGCACGTACGTGTCCTCATTCTCTTCACTCACAGTCGTGAACTGCGGGTTTGGCAGTGGAAATCCCGGTGCTCCCTTCTGCTGAAAGAAGTAACCGTGGCCCGTCGGGTCAAGACAGATGAAGTGCTGGTTTACCAGCGTCTGCATATCAATCGATGTCGGCCCGGGCACATGTGATAACGAGTCCAATGCCATCCCGATATGTAGTGCCAAAGGAGTGATCATGCCGCCTACGACAATCACCCCGCTCGTCTGCTTCACTGCCCTACTCATCTGCCTAATTAAAAATGTAGCGGCATCTACCTTCACAGCCTGGACCATACAATATAGAATGTCCAGCTCATCCACCCGGAACCCACCGCTATCATGTCGAGCAAATAGCGTCTTGGCCAACACCCTCTACATGTATCTGAAAACGGGGTTGCGTATCCAGGTGGCCTTCGCCTTCCTCGCGTCCCACGGGACCGGCTCTCGTACACTACAATCAGTGATCAGGCCCCAAAATTCTGTCGTCCTGAAGTCCCAGTGATGCTTCACTGTGGTTGCCTCGGCCGGTAAGTTATAAATCTGGCGGAACTGTGCAATCGAAATCTCATATCTCCGATTCTGCAGACAGAAGCTGATACTCTCCGGGATCAATGGAGGTCTCGATCTTTCCTTTACAGACAGTGTACTGAGGAACTCCAGTACAATCTTCGGGTATGTCCTCCATCGCCCTCTGAAAAAGGCCGTCCACCCGATGTTTTCGACGAGTCTACAAAAATCATCGTGTAGGCCTAACGTCTGTAATGTACCGTCATCGGCGTACCGAGTCGCCTCTATCTGTCTTCCCACCAATGCATTCCACCGAGCCTGATGCTCGGGATCTGTTAACCGTACTTCGTAGTGTGTAGGAGAGGTGGGTAGAGGGATCACAGAGCTAGTCGAAGCGCCCTTGGTTGTCTTTCTCTTCTTTCCTCCAACCATATTCGATCCTGCAAATTTGTCCGCAATCAGTTATATATGATATCTTATTATATACCGAAGCACTGAAACAGAAGCAAGGCAACAAACAAAAATCAACAACAATGCAATGTACTCCAATCGAAGTCCCCCCAAACTTAAACGTCATCCTAGTTCACATTTTTCTTCTATCTCAACAAAGTGTGCAAAATACCTCCATATTTTAATCCATCTTCATCAATCCATGAATCATACAAATGAGTATATCATAACCATCGAAAACCATGACAATTCATGCTCAAAATTCCAACAAAATCAACAAAAATCATATTACACACCAACTGTTCGATAAAAATCCCCAAAGACGAAAATTCTCGAAATCAAAATCTACTCCGATTAAAACTTTTCCTAAGTCATATGCATACATTACATTGCAAAAGAAACGAAAATAATCGAAGAAAAGCGTACCTTTTGACGAAAAAACAAAAGTTGTTCTTGGTGGACTCTAAATGGCAATGGGGGTGTCTTTTTGTCTCAAATTCGAAGGAATTTACGTAATTATGGTGTGGGGTAGTGATGAACTGACGTTTGCAAGGATTTAATCGGTGAAATTCCGTTCAATTTGGTGGATTGAAGTTAGGGTTTCGAATTGGGGGAGAAAAGAAATGAAATTCTCCCCCCTTTTCCCCCTTTTTAAAATCGCGATCCTCTGGGGCACGACCGTGCCCCAGCCTTCAGACCCGCTGATCAGTGGGGCACGACCGTGCTCTTTTTTTTTTGGACACTATCATAAACGAAACGACACCTACTAGTTGGGTTGCCTCCCAAGTAGCGCTAAGTTTTACGTCTTCAGCCAGACGAGACGAGAGCGTACCTTTTCACGAGTCATTTATGAAATAAATGCACGTGGCCGATTCTTTTGTTTCATTTCCATAATATAGCTTGATCCGTTGTGCGTTTACAGGAAACGTGCGACCATCCTTTGCTAACAACTCAACGTAGCCCGGATCAAATACTTTCTTCACCCAAAACGGTCCTGACCATCTTGACTTCAATTTTCCAGGGAACAATCTGAGCCTCGAATTGAATAGTAGTACCGGATCTCCTGGCTTGAATGTCCTCTTTTGAATCATCTTGTCATGAAAGCGTTTGGTTCGTTCCTTGTAGATTCAAGCACTTTCATAGGCATCATTTCGAAATTCATCCAATTCCAAGAGGTTTTGTACGCGATCCGTGCTTGCTCTTTTGTAGTCAAAATTCAGTGCTCGAGTCGCCCAAAATGCTCTATGTTCCAATTCCACTGGGAGATGACATGATTTGCCAAAAAGAAGTTGGTAAGGGGACATACCTATGGGTGTTTTGAATGCCGTTCGATATGCCCATAGGGAGTCATCCAAACGAAACGCCCAATCTTTTCGGTTCACGCTCACCGTCTTCTCCAAAATTGTTTTTATCTTCCTATTTGATACCTCCGCTAATCCATTTGCTTGAGGGTGATACGCCAAAGTCATTTTGTGCTTCACTCTGTATTTCTCCAACAGCTTGGCGAAGATTTTGTTGTGGAAATGTTTTCCCCCATCACTAATAATTGTCTTGGGTGTTCCAAATCTATTGAAGATGTTTTTCTTCAAAAATTGTAGAACCACTTTAGCATCATTAGTTTTGATGGGAATGGCATCTATCCATTTGGACACGTAATCCACGGCTAGTAAGATGTAGTTGTATCCATTGGAGGGGGGAAATGGTCCCATAAAGTCTATGCCCCATACGTCGAAAATCTCCACTTCTAGTATGTTGGTGAGGGGCATCTCGTGCTTCCTTGATATTGTCCCCGTCCTTTGGCATCGATCACACCCTGCCACAAAGTTATAGCAGTCCTTAAATAAAGATGGCCAATACAAACCTGATTATAGTACTTTGATGGTTGTCTTCTTCCCGTTATGATGTCCTCCTACGGGTGATGAATGACACATCTCCATGACGTCATCCCATTCTTCTAGCGGGATACATCTCCTAATCATTGAATCTGCACATCTCCTAAACACATACGGGTCATCCCACATATAAAATTTTATATCATGCAGAAATTTCTTCTTCTGATACCCATTTAAATCTGGTGGGAGGACTCTTTGTGCCAAGTAATTCACGATATCTGCATACCATGGTACTGGAGCATCGTTTATTGCAAGTATGCATTCATCGGGGAATTTTTCCTTGATCTCGTCTCCTTGATCAACCACTTCGTTTTCTAGTCTTGACAAGTGATCCGCTACCACGTTCTCGCAGCCCTTACGATCTTTGATTTCCAAGTCGAATTCCTGCAACAGTAACACCCAACGTATTAGTCGTGGTTTAGCGTCTTTCTTATCAAAGAGATAACGAATTGCAGCATGGTCAGTGTAAAATATTGTTTTAGTGCCGATGAGGTAAGAACGAAATTTATCGAATGCAAAGACAACTGCCAACATCTCCTTTTCCGTAGTGGTGTAGTTTTGTTGAGCTTCATCCAGCGTTCGACTTGCATAGTAAATCGGCCTCAGCAGTTTATCTCTCTTTTGCCCAAGCATAGCTCCCACGGCATAATCGCTTGCATCGCACATCAACTCGAATGGTTGTGACCAATCTGGGGTTACCAGTATTGGTGCACTCGTCAATGCTTTCTTCAACGTCTCGAATGCCACGTGACACTCTTCATCGAACTTGAACTCGATCTCTTTCTCTAGTAATCGGCTCAATGGTTTTGTGATCTTTGAAAAGTCTTTGATGAATCGTCGGTAAAAACCTGCGTGTCCGAGAAAGCTGCGGATTGCTTTTTCTGTTTTTGGTGGTGGTAATTTTTCAATTGCCACTATCTTTGCTCTGTCAACTTTTAATCCTGCAGATGAAACACGATGACCTAAAACAATTCCATCTCTCACCATAAAATGACATTTTTCCCAATTTAGCACCAAGTTAGTTTCCTTGCATCGCTGCAAAACTTGAGAAAGATTAGATAGACAAACATCAAAGGAAGTTCCAAAAACTGAAAAGTCATCCATAAATACTTCCATCCTATTTTCTATCATATCGTGAAAAATAGCCATCATGCATCGTTGAAACGTGGCTGGTGCATTACACAATCCAAAGGGCATCCTTCGAAATGCGAATGTGCCATATGGACAAGTAAAAGTGGTTTTCTCTTGATCTTCCGGAGCAATCGCAATTTGATTGTATCCGGAGTATCCATCGAGAAAACAATAGAATTCATATCCAGCTAAACGGTCCAACATTTGATCAATAAAAGGGAGAGGGAAATGGTCTTTTCGGGTGGCGGTGCTTAATTTCCTATAATCAATGCACACCCGCCATCCTGTTACCGTTCGAGTGGCTATGAGCTCCTCGTCCTCGTTCTTGATCACCGTCATTCCTCCTTTCTTTGGCACTATCTGTACCGGGCTTACCCAGTTGCTGTCGGAAATGGGATACACGATTCCTGCATCCAGCCATTTTAGGACTTCTTTTTTCACCACCTCCTGCATAATTGGGTTAAGTCTCCGTTGGTTTTGAATTGAAGGTTTATAAGTATCCTCCATCCTTATCTTATGCATAACAACGGAGGGACTTATTCCCTTCAAATCCGAAATGGACCAACCGAGGGCATGCTTGTGTTCTCTCAATACACGTAAAAGTTTATCTAATTGACTTGAGTTTAGAGATGAGGAAACGATTACCGGATTAGCTTTATCACTTCCCAAAAATGCATATTGAAGATGATCTGGGAGAGTCTTTAATTCCGGAATGAATACGGTGCTTTCCATGTCTGGAGTCGAATTTTTGCGGTCGAGCACGGTCTGACCGTACGGTGGCACACGGTCGTGCTCGACTTGGAAACATGTATGCTGCTCTGGCACGGTCGTGCTACACCGTTCAGACTATTTTCTTGGCCGGGCACGGTCTGACCGTGCGGTGGCCACGGTCGTGCCCGATTTCTCCACCTTTTCTTTGTTTCCCTCTTCCTCGTTTCTCCTTTGAGACCTCTTGTAATGCCTCCAAACAATATACGTAATCGAGTACCTCCTCGACTTCAGAATCCAAGTGTTCTGCGTGAGTTTGTAGCGATTCCTTCAAGCAGAACTCCAATGCGTCTTTCGACAAGATCCGATCCATTTGATCCTTCACACACGCCTCCTCTATTCCGATGAAGTTGCACGTCTCGTTTTCATCATGGAATCTCATAGCTTTGTAAATGTTGAACAAGATGTGTTCGTCATTCACTCTCAAAGTGAGCTCTCCTTTTTGAACATCGATCAAGGCTCGTCCTGTAGCTAGGAATGGTCATCCCAAAATGAGGGGCACAGCATGATCTTCCTCCATATCGAGAACTACGAAATCCACTGGGAAAATGAATCGATCAACTTTGACTAGTACATCCTCAATGATCCCCTTGGGATAAGTAATTGATCGATCTGCTAATTGCAACGTGATTGTGGAAGGCTTCACTTCGCCAAGACCAAGTTTATTGAAAATGGATAACGGCATCAGATTTATGCTTGCTCCTAGATCACATAAAGCTTTGTCAAAACTTGATCCTCCAATCACGCATGGAATTGTGAAGCTCCCCGGATCTTTCAGCTTTTGTGGCAATTTTTGTTGTATGATCGCACTACATTCTTCCGTAAGATTCACTCTTTCATAATCCGCTATTTTCCTCTTCTTCGACATGACATCCTTCAGAAATTTTGCGTAGTTGGGCATCTGTTCCAACGCATCTGCAAAAGGAATGTTAATGTGAATTTTCTTGAAAATTTCCAAAAATTTAGCGAATTGAGCATCTAACTTTTTCTTTTGAAAACGTTGAGGAAAAGGAAGAGAAGAAATAGTAAATGGAAGTGAAGGGTTAGAATTTGATTTTGGCTTCTCAGCCCCTTTTTGTTCGACTTCAACTTCCTTTTGTTCCACTACTTCTTCAGCCTCTTTCTTCTCGTTCTCATCTTCCTCTACCACTGGCATGCTTGGTCCTTCATATTCCGTACCACTTCTCAATTGAATCGCCTTGCATTGCTCCCTTTGGTTTATTTGAGTAGTGCTTGGATATTGTCCCTTCTTGTGTTGATTTCCTATGTTTTCAGCCATTTGTCCCACTTGTAACTCCAAGGCCTTCATCCGTACATCAAATTTCTCTTCCAACCTTGAGAATCTATCTCGTGATTCATTCACAAATGCACCTACCAAATCTTCAAGTGCCGGCTTCTTCGGTTCAACAATGACTCCATTTGTAACAGAAAAGCCCGGAGGCGGCTGCAAAACATTCTTGGTGTTTGCATAGGAGAAATTCTCATGATTCGCCCCTCCGTGTTTATACTGATACATCCCCCTATTCCGAAAGTTTTGGTTGTTTCGAAAGCCTTGGTTGTTGTAATTCTGCCCATTCATGAAATTGACATCTTCTACTTCTTCATGTTGGGTGAACTCGCATCCTTGACTTCCAACACTTCCTAAGCTTTGAGTCTGAACCTTTGCCAGCGCAGATACTTGAGTTGTGAGAGCTGCTATTTGTGAAGATAGTGCGGACAAATGATCTTGACCTTGAATTTCAGCCACTTTTCTATACGTGTTCCTCTCAGACGGCCATTGGTAGCTGTTTGTTGCCATTTCCTCCAAAATGTATATTGCCTCATCTGGACTTTTTGCTAACAAAGCTCCTCCTGCCGCTGCATCTATCATTGCTCTCGTTGATCCAAACAATCCATTGTAAAAGAAACAGACTTGTTGATCCTCGGGAAATCCATGTTGAGGACATCTTCTTAACATATCTCTGAATCTTTCTCAAGCCTCGCCCAAGGACTCTCCATCGAATTGCTTGAACTGTGTGATCTCACTTTTCAACTTCAACGTCTTGCTTGGTGGGAAGTATTTGAATAAGAACTTCTTACTTAGACCATCCCATGTAGTAATCGAGCCTGAAGGGAGTGAATTGAACCACAGCTTTGCTTTATCTCGTAAAGAGAAAGAAAACAGTCGTAGCCTTATGGCATCATCAGAAACACCATTTAACTTTATCGTATCACAGACTTCAAGAAACTGCGCCAGATGCGTATTGGGATCGTCCAGATGGCTTCCCCCAAACTGATTCTGCTGCACCATACTAATTAGACCCGGCTTCAACTCAAAATTATTCGCTTGAATAGGTGGTCTTAGTACCCCTCTTCCATTTTACTGCGGTTGAAAATAGTCTCTGATGGGTCTCTGAGCAACTCGTGGTGCTTGGTTCACGCCTCCTTGATTGTTTAGTACGTGATCCATTGGATTATTGTCAGCCATTTCAGTTGGAGCAAAAAGCTGCTTTCGTGTTTTACGGTGTCTGCAAGTTGCTTCAATCTCCAAATCGAGTGCACTCAAATTCACCTTTTTAGAGCGAGTGTTCATGCACAATTTGAAACCACCTGAAAAATAAGTATCAGATATTCTCTAAAAAAACGAAAAAGAAATAAAGGTAAAATCCTAGATTAAAATTAAAAACAAAATTCGAATATTAATTATTCCTAAACTTCAGTCCCCGGCAACGGCGCCAAAAACTTGTTCACTAATTTCTTTTAGCTATCCCGCAAGTGTACGGTGTAGATTGCAGAAACGGTAAGCAAGGTCGATCCCACAGAGACTATCGATTCAGGAAATCACTAACTACCCAAATTCTATTCACAATTTTATCTAGGGAAATCAAATATCATGAATTGCAATTAAATTAATAAACTAACAATTACGAAGGTAAAATTCACTTAAAGTTGACAGAAATCTGAGACAGGTTCTAGGACATGCTTTCATCTAATTCTCATCAAGACATCACTTTAATCAATTCAAGTTCATTAATCAATCATCCTATATGAGCAATCACACATATCAATTAATCGCTCTCCCGAGTCAATTAATCAGTTGATTATTTGCTATCAGAGGTATCCCTACTCAATCTGATAAAAACATAACAACTCCCAAAAACACCCAAGATTGATATCTCATCACATAAATTCCTTAATCTCCCGATCTAAGTCTTTTATGTGTTATGTGTTTATTCTTCCATAATTAAATCTCATCTCCCGAATTTTGATTCAATTATTAAAACATGCTCAATTATCGGCCAAATAATCAAACAAACAATCAATTCATAAACACACAAATAAGATGAAAGATTAAGAACATTGAAATAAATCAAAGATCCATCAAGATTCGAATTAAACTACTAACAAGCCCTAGAAACCCTAAAAAGAATTAGCTAGATATGATCATCGTAAACCTCATAGACAAGATTAACAATATCATCTTTTAAATGAAAAACTAACGAGAGAGGAAAGATTCAACTCGAATTGCCAACGATCTTCCGATTCCTTCGGCTCTTCTCCGTCTTCTCTTCCGTCTCCCTCTCTCTATCTCTCTTTATGTGTATTTCTATCTCTAATTGTCAATCTCTCTTTTTTCGTTTCTTGGGGTCTTTTATATCCATTGAAGAATGAAATCTCGCCAAAATAACAGAATTTGCTGATCGCCCTGACACGACCGTGCTATACGGCACGGTCGTGCTACACCCTTCAGTGATCAGGCACGGTCGTGCTACACCATTCAGGCCCAAGTCCGTCGCGCACGGCCTGGCCGTAGTATTCAGCACGGTCGTGCGCGCCTCCTTCTTCTTGTGCACGGTTAGACCGTGCTATTAAGCACGGTCGTGCTTTCCTTCCTGGCCATTTCGCTCAAAACTTGCACTTTTTCTTGTTAAAATCATGAAACTTAAACACAAACCCGTCAAATGCATCTTATATACAAATAATCACAATAATCACCATAAAAACGTAGCTAACACATTCAAATGAATACATAAACCTACGTAAAAATAGGTGAAAATTTGCACTTATCACTATGTACTTAAGAATATTAATGTATTATTTGTTGTACTAAAAACTTATATTTAGTGTGTAAACTGAGTAGACAAAAAATGTGAAGCTATTTTAAGAAAATTTTCAACTATACTGTCATCCTACCTTGGGATTTCGTTATATATCTTTGAAATAGTACATGAAACAGCCATTAGCAGCGTTTGATGACTGTTCAGAAAAAGAAATAATATATTTTCAAATTTTTGGAAAGAAATAAGAGGAAATGAAGGTTTAAATTAAGCAGACATATAATGCCATCATCAGAGAAAGACAAGACTTGTGTTTTTTCATGTATTTTGAAAACCATCATCAGAGAAAGACAAGACTTGTGTTTTTTCATGTATCTTGATTTTCAAAATGTCATGGTATAAAATATTCTGCCAGCATTGATTCCACTTGTACTCAAACAATCATTCCATATGAGATTCATTTTCATTATACTTTTGCCCATCAATATATTCTTTGTTTTTGTCTCAGGTTTAACATGAAAAAGCTTACTTATGAAGAAATGAAGGCTAAATTAATTGAACGTTTGAATGCTCTGAATGCTGCTGCTGGGGTTGATGAATACAACAATGAGGATGATGAGTGAAGAGGTTCAAAGGATGAAATTCTGAACCACTTCTATTTTCAATATGGTGCATGTACTGCTTATTCTATCTGGAGTGATTGACAATTTTGGAAGAGTTTATTTTCTTTATTTTGGTACTCAAATTGTTGTTGTAGTTGCACAAATGACTGAATATACTTTTTCAAACATATATTTTTTGTTCGCTTTATTGTGACAATTAAGGAAAAGTAATATTATTTTTTTTTGGTTTTTTGTTTTTTTTTTTTTCTGTTCATATCTGATCAATTAGTTTATATATTTCCACTCCTAATCAATACAATATGACAAATATTTTATAGTTATTGTCTATTTTACTCAACTTGCAAAATGTTTCCAATTAAATTGATTGATTATTTCTGTAATTTATTTACATATGACAATTCATCTATTTTACTCAACTTGCAAAAAAATGGACAAATTTATGACATAAAGCAGCAGGAATGTGTTTAAAGAGGTGCAACTCTTTCTCCAACCTGAATTTCTAAATCAATAGGTACTTTCAATAAAATAGGAAGTTTCCAAAAAAAAAAATTTGGGTTCATCTTAATCCCAATTATACAAATATTTGGTGCATTTCCACATACTCATTGCTGCTTCAGCCTTCCAATCACAAGTTGCAATTTCACCAAAAAACATTAAACCTAAAAATAAGACAGAGATTTCAAAGAAAGGCAATTGTATAAATTGGGGGAGTTGGTGTTTGTTGAGAGAGCAGTTTCCTGTATCATATATGTTTGTTGCTTTCTTAACATCACTTGAGCATGCTTGAAGATTCTCATCTTTATCGAAGTACATAATCTCTTTTCCCATATTTAAAGTGTCATAAAACAAAAATTGTATTCTACTTATAGCTCATATTTGTTGTCCAATTTTTGGCTATGGCGCAAATATTTCCTGCTTCAGCCTTCCAATCACAATTTGCAATTTCACAAAAAAACCTTAAACTTAAAAATGAGACAGAGATTTCCAAGAAAGGGAATTGTATAAATTGGGGGAGTTGGTGTTTGTTGAGGGAGCAGTTTCTCCTGCATCATATACGTATGTTGTTTTCTGAACATCTCTTGAGCATACTTGAAGAGCTCTACGCCGAGGCTATTAAGGGATGATATCTCCTCGATGACCACCTCGGAGACCATCCAACGAGCCTAAGCAAATGATGAGAATAAATCATTATCAATAGGTACTTTCAATAAAAGAGGAAGTTTCCAAAAAGTAATTTGGGTTCATCTTAGTCCCAATTATACAAATAGTTGGTGCATTTCAACATGCTCAATTAATAATATGTTCCTTCTGATTAAGAAATTCAGACCTAATCATATTCCAGTTCATCTGGAGTGATTGGCTATTTGAGAGGAATAATAGACTTCTTTTCCATGCCCCTTGATAAAGACTTCCTCATATCTGAAAAATAAATAGAAGAGAAGAGAAAGCTCAAAGAAAGTGTCACTATAAGGCAAAAAACAATCAGCTTTATCAGAATATGTACAGCAACTCACCCAACCCATCCTCTTCTCCAGAGTAATATCGAAGGACACGTCTATAACCAACATATCCAAGCTGGACCAAAAAAATGGGTGAACAGTTGGGGTTGAATCAGAAGCTTATGTGAATCAGATAAAACCGTTTACATACTCATTGCTGCTTCAGCCCTCCAATCACAATTTGCAATTTCAAAAATGTATAAAATATAGTGTTTTTCTATTCACTATCGACGGCAATACCAAAACTCTTTCACTATACACCTCTTCACAAAATACGTACAAATTCAGAGATTCATCTTTATCGAAGTACATAATCTCTTTTCTCATATTTAAAGTGTTATAAAACAAAAATTGTATTCTACTTATAGCTCATATTTGTTGTCCAATTTTTGATTATGGCGCAAATATTTCCTGTTTCAGCCTTCCAATCACTATTTGTAATTTCACAAAAAAACCTTCAAACTTAAAATAAGACAGAGATTTCCAAGAAAGGGAATTATATAAATTGGGGGAGTTGGTGTTTGATGACAGAGCAGTTCCCTGCATCATATACGTCTGTTGCTTTCTGAACATCTCTTGAGCATACTTGAAGAACTCTATGTCGAGCCTATTAAGTGATGCTATCTCCTCGATGACCATCTCGGAGACCATCCGACGAGCCTAAGCAAATGACGAGAATAAATCATTATCAACCTTAAAAAGTAGTCAGAAAAATTATTGCAACAAATCTAAACTAAATTAAATTTAGTGATTGTTCAAGTAACAATTGAACATAAGCATAGAAACAGGTTGCTGCTACTGTTTCAGCAAAAAAGAATTTTAAAAAAACTACTAAAGGTTCACCTGATGTAAAGAATGGACTTATGCTTTCAAGCCTCGAAAACACTGCTCCTACTAATAAGAATGATGTCGAATTTCAGCCAGTGGTGATCAAAAGACGTGGCATTACAAGAACTAAATAGAATGGGCTAATCTCGATCATGGCTACCCCTTCTTGTAGTTTGTGTCTTGTAGTGTAAATGTTGGTTGTCACAAGCTATTATGATTACCTATCAGAAGATAGCACAAGTGTTTAAGCCATCTATCTAATAATACAAGTTCTCCAGTTTTTTCCTTTACATCTATATACATAACAAAAGAATATAATGACAAATGTACTTTATATTTAACACATCTAATCATACCTTATCAAAATATTAATAAATTAATCCCAATCCAACCAAATGCAAAAAAAATAAAAATTAATGACAGAAGATGAAAGGAAGAACAATTAATTAAGACACATTAAACAAGGAATGCAGGGAGTGTTTTGAATTTCAAAAGACAAGTAGGAGAGTAAGCATTTTCTCCTATAAAACTAACTCAGTCTACAAGTACCACATTATAACAAAACACTTCAACAAAATATTGCAATATTATAACTATGGAAGGAGACTGTCTGAAGCGGAAACGAAAGCAGAATTTATCAAATACACAACAAACACAATTCTGCCCTTCAACGGAAATTCAAGAGTCAATCTACACAATCCAGAAATCAAAACAATATCAACACAGTGGCAATGACGGTATGGACAAATAACTTTAAATTTATTATTTATTACTTATATAGAAAATATTACAATATATCGTATGTACATATGAATGGTTCATCATCACTATCCTTAATTTCAAAAGGCTGGGAACAAGAACTAGCTGTACAAAATCTGCTCTATACAATATGTTTAGGTCCTCCATATTTTGTGTTCATTATTTAATACATAAATTCATAACACAGACAGATGTAGAGAGGCAAGGACCAAAAGACGACAAATATTGGAGGAAAGACATGCAAGGTCACTGATCCAAGGTATGCCCAAATTGAATTTTCACCATTAAAAAGTTTCATAAACAAACAATAATATCTTTCAATGTCTGCACAGCGAACGACACCAATAAAGAAATGTCATTTCACAGACAGACGCATGACTCATGGAACAAAGGTAATATTCAAATAATAGTACACTGCTCAACATAAAATTTTGGTTTTCACAATATCTAACAAATAGAGAATCAAAACAAACAGATGCAGGACAATGCAAAAATGCCCGACAAATTAGACAAGCCATTTTGAAACGAAAAAGATCCTCCACAAATGAAATTTGCTATGGAAAAGATATACTTGAAGGGAAGATAGCCAGAGCAGAGATTAACACCGTGTTGAATTTTGATACACCACAAAAATCAACAAATGATGGGCCAACAACAAACACCACATATGTAGTATCAAAAACAGCAAGGGATTGTAGACGAGAAATTTTAAAAAAAAAACCTTCAATAATCAAAGGAATTATTGAAGGGAAAACAGCTGCAGCAGAACTCACCTGCATGTCGGCGTCTACTTCAGGACAAAGAACAAAAGACCAAGGTCAAAAATTGAAATTGTCAGATCAAAGATCAAAAACGGGTGAGAAGTTTTCTCAAATTTATTTATTAATCCAAAATATATTATTATAGTCCATGAAGAAAGATTAATCTAAAAAAATATAAACTTACCAGGGAAGAATGGTCAGAAACATCACAAAGAAAACATGCTGAATTGTCCGTTGTGCGATGCATTGGTATGGAAATCTGAGTCCATAAAGAAGAAAGATGGGAATTGAGTGTCTCTTTTCTCACTATGCTGTCAACAAGGCCGGGTATCATTGCCAAAAAAAATGCACAACACCGGAATATGAAGAACAACTCTTGATAGAATCATCTTCATTTTGTCGAAACATAAGGTCGTACAATTCAATTCTAGCATTCACATCAATGGGAGCGAAAATAGACAAATCAGTGAAGAAAGGAAATGGACCATACTTTTTTAGAATTCACGGTCAAAATCATCATTCTCTCGGTTCTTTAATACCCCCCGAAGGCCAAATACCAAGATTTGCCCAACTTTACATATACGATACGGTAAATGAAGTGCAGAATCGTATCAAGTCTCTACCACGTGGCCCAACTTCAGAACAATTGAATGAAGACATTGTGAGGGGTTTGATTAAGATGACAAATGAGAACAATGAACTTGCAAAAACTTTTCGAATGGCAAGAGATAGATATGAATCACGAGATACAAATGAATATTCGATTAAGTTGATTGCAAAGAACCACAGAGAAAAATAGTACGACTTACCAACGGCTAATGAAATAGCAATGCTCATAGTGGGAGATATATCAGCATCGACTGGGGAAATGGATATTATCGTGCAACGTCAAACTATAGAGCTTCAAAGAATAAGCGAGCTACACCCACTGTTTATGGCGATGCAATACCCATTACTATTCCCATATGGGGAAAAAGGATTTCATGATCAAATTCCCTACAATGGAAGTTCGACGATAAAGAGATCGTTTGTTACCATGCGTGAATTCTACGCTTATCAAATACAAACACGCCTGATGGAAGGAACAACAATTATAAGGTCAGGACGTTTGCTTCATCAATATGCAGTAGATACATACACTGCTATTGAACAACAACGACTCCGATGGATAAGGAACAATCAGAAAAAAATAAGGGCTGATCTTTATAATAATGTATGCGATGCGGTCGCAAGGGGAGATAATGATGCAAAGTTGTTGGGCAAACAAGTGATTTTACCATCTTCACACACAGGCAGTCCCAGATATATGATAGAGAATTTTCATGATGCAATGGCAATATACAGATGGCTAGGCGACCCTCAGTTGTTCATCACGATAACGGCAAATCCAAAATGGGATGAGATAAAAGAACATCTACAACGATATGGCAATGACTCCCCAAATGATCGACCTGACATAGAATGTCGGGTCTTCAAACAAAAGCTAGAAGAACTAATGGATGACATTCGTTAAGGATCATTTTTTGGGAAGACCGACGCAGGTAAAATGACATCAAACTCTACTTACAATAATATTTGATTTTAGCGACAATAGTCAATTGCTAAATGCATGAACAGGATTGTGAAAATGTCATTTTCCAACAATGATATTAAAAAATATATATTACTCTAAAATCCTACATTTTCAATTTTAAAATTAGACCTTTATTACATATAAAATAATATGAGATTGAATTAAGGAACTTCCAATCTAATTCTTCAATTCATATTTGGCAGCAGTTGTCTACACGATTGAGTTCAAAAAACGAGGACTCCCACATGCACACATACTTTTGTGGCTTGAGGAAAAATACAAGAATCTCACCCCAGTACAAATTGATGCATTCATTTCAGCGGAAATACCTGACAAAGAAACTGACCGCGAGGCATATGCATTAGTTGAACAATATATGATGCATGGACCGTGTGGATTGCAACGACCTCAATCTCCATGCATGACAAGGGGAAAATAAAAAAATTTCCAAAGGTACTCTACGAAAACACAATCATCGATGAATCAGGATATGTCAGGTATCGAAGAAGAAATGAAGCAACAAAATTTGTCATGAAAAATAATGTCAAGCTGGACAACAGTTTTGTCGCGCCATACAATCTCTCCTTATTGAGGAAGTACAAATCGCATATAAATGTTGAATGGTTCAATAGATCAAAAGCGATCAAGTACTTATTCAAATACATTACAAAGGGGGTAGACAAGGCTACAATGATAATCCAAAAGGCTCAGGATACCATCCAACTGAATGAAAAAAGGAAAAAAATGGAGAAAGATGTGAATGAAATCAGAGACTATTTGGAATGTCGTTATCTTTCGGCATGTGAAGCAATGTGGAGAATATTTGCATTTGATATACACTACAGAAGGCCTGCAATACAGAGACTGACCATTCACCTACCAGGCCAACAAAACATCATTTAGGATGAATCGGAAGATCTACAAAATATTTTGAACAAGGATGTGGTGCAAATAACCATATTCACAGAATGGATGGAAACCAATAAACGAAACAATGAGGCTAGAGAGTTGACTTACATCCAATTCCCAATAAAATTTGTATGGGATGCCAAAATAAAGTCTTGGAAACAGCGGAAAAAGGGATCAAGTCTTGGAAGGATTGTTAACATCCATCCGGCAGCGGGTGAGCTGTACTATTTGAGAATATTGGTCACAATCATTAAAGGACCAACGAGCTTCAATGATTTGCTCAATGTTGGGGGCGTTGGTCAACCAACATTCAAGGCTGCATGCTATGCTAGAGGATTACTAGATAGAGACTCAGAATGGCACGAGGCGGTTGATGAAGCAACACGATGGGCAACTTTGAACCAATTACAGAATTTGTTTGTCACGATGTTACTCTACTGCGAAGTGGGAAGCCCGTTAAACTTATGGAACCACTCTTGGAGAGCTCTTGTGGAAGACATACCATACAAGCAACGAACAAAGTTTGATTTTATGGACTTGCAATTTTCCGATGCCGATCTTCAAAACTATACGTTGGGGGAAATTGAAAAACTGTTGAAACAAAATGATAAATCCCTTACGGATTTCACTGATATGCTGCTACTCGATAAAAGCATCATGAAAGAGCTAACAAATACACTCTTGAGAGAAGAAACATCTTACAATACCGATGAACAACAGGAGGAACACGACAGGATGATTCAAACACTGAACGACGAACAACGAGTCATCTTTGAGGACGTCATGGACTCAGTGCAATATGGAAAAGGAAAATTATTCTTTCTATATAGACATGGAGGGACTGGAAAGACTTACCTATACAAAACAATCATTACAAATGTGCGATCTCAAAAGAAAATTGTCATTCCAGTGGCCTTATCTGGCATTGCAGCGTTGCTACTTCCCGAAGGCAGAACAGCACATTCAAGATTCAAGATACCTTTAAATGTCACGGAAGATTCTTTTTGTGATATAAAACAAGGTTCCATGTTAGCTGAATTATTGATCCAGACGGACTTGATTATATGGGATGAAGCGCCTATGGCACATCGCCATGCTTTTGAGGCATTTGATAGGACAATGAGGGATTTGATAACAGTTACTGACGCAACTGCAGGATTGAAACCATTCAGGAATAAAACGGTGTTGCTTGGAGAAGATTTCAGACAAATACTTCCAGTTATACTGAAAGAGAGCAGACAAGACACTGTGATGGCCACAATAAACCGATCAATCCTATGGGATTCATGCATCGTACACATGCTCACACAAAATATGAGGGTACGACAATCGGATGAGGAATTTGCAAAATGGGTTCTAAAAGTAGGCGATAGAAATGCTGAAAAAATCATTTCAGATAACTATGATGGAGATGAAACAGAGAAGATCAAGATTGATAGAAGGTTCATGCTAGAGACAACAGTCAACCCGGTGGAGCAAATAGTCCAGCACACATATACCAATTTGCAGAAATCAGGAAGTGACAAAGGATACCTAACAGAAAGAGCAATCCTAACCCCAATCAATGAGATTGTTGATGAGATAAATTCGTATATATTATCTCTCTCGCAGGAAGATAAAAATAGTTGTGACTGTATTGAAGACGATGGAGAATCCAACAACTCGATTTAGAACTTATATCCGGTAGAATTCCTCAACAGCCTCAAGTTTCCTGGCTTGCCAAACAGCTATTTGGAACTAAAGAAAAATGTACCGATTATGCTGCTAAGAAACATCAATCAAAGGGAAGGGCTTTGTAATGGAACGAGGCTAAGAATAGCACGTTTAGGAGACAGAGTGATCGAGGTAGAAATATTAACTGGAACACACATGGGAAACAGAGTACTCATACCGAGAATAATCCTTTCTCCAACTGACACAAAATGGTCATTCAGACTACGAAGACGCCAATTCCCTGTTAAAGTTTGTTATGCAATGACGATCAACAAAAGTCAAGGACAGAGTTTGAGAAAAGTGGGGTGGTATCTCCCAAAACCAGTTTTCAGGCACAGTCAATTGTATGTTGCACTTTCTCGAGTCACGATGACAAAAGGATTGAAGATACTAAACATCAAAAATCCAACTAATGAATCATCTGACGTACAAAACATTGTTTACCGAGAGGTGTTCAACAATCTTCCACAAACAACAATAGTGTGACAGGTAATTCATATCTATTTACATAAAATCATACATATCTGCCAATTGAGATGACATTGGGCATAAACAATAATATGCAATTTATAATTATTAACTGTGCATATAATTCAGTCGATACAATTTATTAAATGTGCATATAATTTATAGCAATTGTTGTGATTGCCCTCAAACTACCAACAATAATACGCATTACTGTCACTATATTATGTTATGTCGATTCTATGTGTAAAAAGGAAAAAACGTACATTGAACTGACCTTATTCTGAATTATTTCAAATTCGCTTCATTACTTCTAATGGAGCTTGCAAGATGGACGGTATGGGCTTTACCATTTCTATTTTAATTGGTCAGCCTTTCAATGATTCTACCAATATTTAGTCGTCACATTATTTAATCTTATAAATATTAATTGAATGACTTTGTTTATAAAGTACATTGAAATTTAATTTTGTTATCACATTACTTGGCTTTTTATCTATCATCTTTCATCCAATCGGTTGTTTCTTCAGTTTCTTTGTTAATGGATTTTGGACAAAGTTTTATCGGCTTTCAAGTCAGTGTATGTGCACTCAATGGATTCTGTCATCCGCCCCACAACCCACCATTTTATAAAACAATTGAAAGTAAAACTATTGATATGAAAATAAGGGCATACGAAAATCAATTTAAGCCAAATGACATGATTTTAATTCATATGGAGCTTAAATTAAAGTTGGAATTGATCTGTTTTTCAAGGAAGCTTCAATGGTTAATGGAAAGTTGTTCTTATACATGATTTATTTAACTGAATAGGACAAAGATGTTATTATACATATTTGTTTAACTAAATAAGGCAAAGTTGTGTAGAGAGAAACGTTCAAAACTTTATGTGTAATAGAGCTTCAAATGACAATTCAGAAATAAAAATTGATTCTGGATTAGTTCAATTCACTTTTCAACACTAAAAAGGTAAATCGATCAAGCGAAGATCATCCGCACAGAAACTTCAAACAACGAATACTCAAATCAGCAACAATATCTTCATAAAACAGCACTAAATCTGAAAAATTACTGGTAAATCAGATAAATTCAAGTAGACACACATTTCCTAGCGGCGGTGTCCCAAATGTAAGCTTTAACAGATTTATGCTCAATAACAAGAGTTCGCGTCTGAAATTCGACGCCAATCATAGCTTTGGAATCCAAGCTGAACTCATTCCGAGCAAAACGGGAAAGTATTTGAGATTTTCCAACGGCGAAGTCGCCGATCACTACCACCTTCAACACGTAGTCTATTTTCTGGCTGGGATCACCATAACCGCCGCCCGCCATTTCAGTTCACGCCAAGAATATCACTCAAATTTGGAATTATTAGCAATGATTTTTGGGATTTTGTGGGTGAATTCGAAGAATATCGCGATTAATAAGAAGCGGATGAAGTGGTGGAGAAAGGGAGAGAGGATAGTAAATAGATCTTGGCTAAAACTTATATGCACCAGAGGCATGGATCCTAGATCGGTGCCCCCAACCCGAACCAGCGCGTGGGGCGCTTTTACGCGCGTCCACGCGCCCCCACGCGCGGCCACACCATAGCTGGTGTGCACCGCGCACCATCTGAATTTTTTATACTTTAAAGTATCACTCATTTACTCTTAAGGTATCACACATTTACTATTAAGGTATCACACTGTAACCCTTCAGGTATTAGTGTAAAAACAGCGTTGTTTTCTTCTTTTTCCTCTTTTTTTTTTCTTCTTTCTCATTTTTCTTCTTAATCTCTTTTCTTATCAATTTGTTATTCTTCTTAATTCTTCTTCTTTATCTTCTTGTTCTTATTCTTCTTCAAAATCTCCATAGAGTCATTTATGAAGTTTTTTCTTCTTCTTCTTCTTCTTCTTCTTCTTCTTCTTCTCTTTTACTCATTTTCATAGATTTAGATAATTGATTTCAAATCACAATTTATTACAATAATTTTAAAACATTAAAAATCAATTATTTCAAATAATATGAAATCATAATTTGCTGATTTTGAGGAAGAAGATGAAACATTTGAAATTTCATGATTTACAGGTATTACACATGTTCATTTCAAGTATTACATAAGTACCTTACAGATATTACACATTTTCACTTTAAGTATTACACATTTTCATTTCTGGTATTACATAAGTACCTCATAGATATTACACAAGTTCTTTTGAAGTATTGCATAAGTACCTTATAGGTATTACATATGTTCATTTCAAGTATTACATAAGTACCTTATAGGTGTTACACATATTCATTTCAAGTATTATATAAATACCTTACAGGTATTACACATGTTCATTTCAAGTATTACATAAGTACTTTATAGGCATTAGACATGTTCCTTTCAAATATTACATAAATATCTTATAAGTATTACATATGTTCCTTTCAGGTATTACAAATCATAATACCTCAAAAGTATTTTCATAATATTTTGAAGGTATAACTTACATATTATTCAATCATGTAATTTTGTAATACCTAAAGAACAAATCATTAATACCTCAAAAGTATTATTTACATATAAGTTCTTGTTTTCAGCCAAATACTTTACCTTATTTATTGTTAAAATCTCTCCATTGTTGACATAAGGAACCCTAGATTTTAGAACTATAAGAATCCAAAATTTGTAGTATTGTTGATTAAGTGTAGAAATTGAGAAGAAATTGAAAAAAAATTATTGATCTTAAGAGATGTGAGAAGAAATTGAAAAGAAAGAAAAAAAAAACAAGGAAAGAAAAAGTGAGAGAAAAAAGAAAAAAAGAAAGGAATGAGAAAAAAAAAAGGAAAAAAAGGAAAGAAAAAGAGAGAGAAAAAAGAAAAAAAAGGAAGATTAAATATAAAAAAAATTATATATATATATATGGGTGGGGGCACGGTGCCCCATGGGTACATAAGTGCTTCTCATAGATCTTTGTTCGTTCTTGCTCATGTAATGAGTCAAATATGATGTCATAATTCTTGGTATTTATTTTGTCAATTTATAGGAATAAATTAATTGATAGGTTCAAAAAATGAATGATATAAAAAAAAATAACTGATATTTTTGAAAAAATATATATTGAATTATTATTTCGCAAATGAGAGGTGTGAAAATGACATTTATACAAACTTTTTCAAAAAAACGATCACTCTAGAATTGTTTTTCAAATTACATTTAATTTCTCTTCTTAATAAACATATTGAATTATAAAAGAGGAGTTTAAATGAAATGCTTGAAATTCGTGTACATTAATTGTAAGAATTAAATAAAAAGATAATATAATTTAACATAATAATTCAAATATTTAAAATGCATATATATATATATATATATAGTATCAAAATAATAAATAATATAATCATTTTTTTCTCATCTAAACAAAATTCTATTGATATCATCTACACACGAATGACAACTCGAAAAGATAATGAAAAATGGTATAGTACTCTACCATTTAAGGAAACTCAAATCCTAACTCTAATAATATAGTATATAACTCGTGCGTTGCACGAGCTTGATTTAAGATTTATATATATTTTTAAAACTTTATTAATTAAATTGAGTCTTAAATTTATGTTTTATTGATATAAATTTCCTTTTGTTGACCATGGAATAATTGTATCATATTAATTTATTCTATATATTCATATTGCTATAAAAATAAATTTTTCATTGATATTTAATTTTGAAAATATTAAAATAAATCAAATATGTTGTGTACTTATCTGCCTACGACTCTCCAATGAATTTATTGTTAGTTAGATTTCATTCATTGAAATTAATAAATATAATAAAGAGAATATTATAAGAAATTTAATAATTATAAGTCTATCTTGATAATTTAAAATTTAATGATTATAAGAGGTTATTCTAACAAATTTAACGATTATACATCTATCTTGATAATTTAAGGTTCAACGATTACAAATGTATCCTAAATATTTTAAATTTTAAGTGCTTCATTTACTTTTAAATATACACTCTACAATTTTTTTTTTCAAGATTTTCAAAGTATTTATATTCATCTTTCTACAAGTATTAACATTGTAACAAGAAGTCACTACATAATGTAATGTCATCAATTAATTAACGATATATAAAAGACAGTGTTCTAAAATTCTAAGTCTATCAAGAAATTATTTTTATTACTTAAGTGGTTCAAAAAATGAAGAATAACAAAATATATGACAATTGATCAAGATTAAACCCGTGCAATGCACGGGCAATTTTCTAGTGTGCAAAAATGGCAGAACAATCTTACCTAATGATCCAGAAGAAGAGTAGGATTGAAACCAAACATTATATTCTTGTTGCCAAAATCTTGATAAATTCTATCTACTGAAGAGCTAACAACTGAAGGAGTCTATGATATATCTGGTTGACATTGGCCATCGATCCATTTTCACTCATCGGTAAGATTTCACGGCCATCATTTTGCAATTGGACAATGTTGCTCTGTGTTGTGTGGTTATGCCACATTCTTTGTCCCGTCGACGGAGGATTATTTGGATAAAAACATTTCAGCGTCTTGGTGAATAAACTGTCGGCGGCACCACCTGACAGCTAAAAAAACGGAGTAAGACTAATTTGTGTTTTTCTTACACTAAGATTTGGGAATTAAACGAAATTGTAGAATTGAAAATAAATCCCGAAATTAATAATATTTATCCTATTTGAAACATAGATATTCTCTGATGTGATCTTCTCATACAGTTTACTTGAAGAGGCCATGATTTACGAGAGATAATTCATTTTTGAATTTATTTATTTAAATTCCCAAAATAAAAACTGAATATAAAATTATCCATGTTAAGCAATATTTTATTGAACACAAACTGTAACCGGACTTCGTTGATGTGTATATGAACTTATGGGCTTGAATCATGAGAACATTAGCTTCGGTTAAGAAAAAAGACTGTGAAGCCCAATTTTCATTTCCTCCCAGAAAGTTCAAGCCCAAACGGTATTGTTGAAGGCCCAGTAACGAATTTCATCAAGCCATAAGCCAGTAAACAAGCGACCTATAATTTGACTTGTTATCTATATCTATATATATATATAATAACAGAAGTCATCTTATAATCATTTTTTTAAAAAAAATTTAATTTTTTTTAAATCGAAAATTTAGTTTTTTTAAAAAACTGTTTTCTGATTATTTTAATATATTTTATTAGTAATGAAAACAATGTATATCAAACAAAATTTTAAGTACTACTATAATTATTGAGGATATTATTGATTATTGATTGAATATTTATTAAATCAACAAAATTTATTGAGGATATTTATTAAATCAACAAAGTTTATTAAGTTTTAATATATTTTTATTAGTAATAAAAATAATATATAATGAATAAAATTTGGAGTGTTACTATAATTATTGAGGATATTAATGATTATTAATTGAATATTTATTAAATCAACAAAATTTATTGAGAATATTAATTAGATCGACAAAGTTTATTGAGTTTTAATATATTTTTATTAGTAATAAAAATAATATATAATGAACAAAATTTCGAGTGCTACTATAATTATTGAAGATATTATTGATTATTAATTGAATATTTATTAAATCAATAAAATTTATTGAGGATATTTATTAAGTTTTAATATATTTTTATTAGTAATAAAAATAATGTATAATGAACAAAATTTGGAGTGCTACTATAATTATTGACGATATTATTGATTATTCATTGAATATTTATTAAATCAACAAAATTTATTGATGATATTTATTAAATCAACAAAGTTTATTAAGTTTTAATATATTTTTATTAGTAATGAAAACAATGTATATCGAACAAAATTTCGAGTGTTACTATAAATATTGATTGAATATTTATTAAATTAACAAAATTTATTGAGGATATTTATTAAATCAACAAAGTTTAATCAGTTTTAATATATTTTTATTAGTAATAAAAATAATATATAAGGAACAAAATTTCGAGTGCTACTATAATTATTGAGGATATTATTAATTATTGATTGAATATTTATTAAATCAACAAAATTTATTGAGAATATTTATTAGATCAACAAAGTTTATTAAGTTTTAATATATTTTTATTAATAATGAAAATAATATATAAGGAACAAAATTTCGAGTGCTACTATAATTATTAAGAATATTATTGAGTATTGATTAAATATTTATTAAATCAACAAAATTTATTGAGGATATTTATTAAATCAACAAAGTTTATTAAGTTTTAATATATTTTTATTAGTAATGAAAACAATGTATATCGAACAAAATTTCGAGTGTTACTATAACTATTGATTATTGATTGAATATTTATTAAATTAACAAAATTTATTGAGGATATTTGTTAAATCAAAAAATATATATATATTTCATTCAAAAAAAAAATTAATTAAGATGAAAAAATTAGCTTATAGAAAGAAAAATAAAACCTCTCAAATCTAAGAAAAAAATTATAGATCATATACCTTGTACAGCTGCAGGGGCAAACATACGTTAGCCATGTTGACAACAACTCAACACACGAATCCATTTCGAAATCGTGCATATCTTCTTCACCGATGACCAAAAATGCAGTCTGCTGCAACTTATGCGATTGAAAAATTTGTCGGATCCCGATGTGATCACGATAGTCCTAAACGCACCCGACAGTACTTCATCATGTTGTTCTTCACCTATGCGATTGAAAAATTTGCAAACGCTGCAACCTATGCGATTGAAAAATTTGCCGAATCCCGATGTGATCACGATAATCCTAAACACACGCGACAGTACTTTTGTTTAATAAAGCCGCCTCATTCGTATTGCCGACGGCAATAAGAAGATTAGCGTCGTTCCCACAGCATATTCCCCAAAATATGTTCTTTGTCAGATCTAAAGCTTTCAAGAAAAATAAAACCCACTTGTAAACCACAAGATCTCAACCAATCAAGATCTGAGAATAGATCTTAATCTAAACCAATAAGATTCAACACTCAAAGATTTACGTGGTTCGACATAAACAAGCCTACATCCACGGAAAAAAGGGGAGGTGAACTTTTTATTCAATCAGGAGAAAACTTTACAGAGAAGAATACAGAAAACTGAAAACAGCGCTAACGCGATATCTTTTTCTCTCTCTATCAGATATATTTCTCTCTCTATATCTAAACTGGGTTTCTCTCTCTATATCATATCTTTTCACTCTCTACAGATACATATATATAGAAATCTATGATTAACCAAAAAACGTTTTGCTGTAACTGATTAGGATCCACCGAAAAACTGATCTTCAGTACCCTTCTTACAGCATCTTCAATATCCCTTCTTACAGCAACATCTTGCTCTGCAGCAACTTTCTTACAGCAACCTGCAGTAACTTTCAGTTTTCTGCTGTTGCGGCTTACAGCAACTTACTTACTGTAACTTTCTTGCTGTAATTTTCTTATAGTTGCTTCTTACAGCAATCAACTTGCAGCAATTTTCTTACTTGTTCAGCAAACACTAGAAAAGAATTTGGCTAAATACTTTAAATTCTCCACTTTTAGCCTTATTCTCTTTCTTTTTGCTGAACTGGTTTTTCTTCTAATTTCTTTCTTTACGTAACCTTAGTAGCTGCTTTTCCAACCAATCCAATTAACTTCATACACAATTGAAACTTAGCTGTAGGTAAGGCTTTAGTAAAAGCATCAGCTGGATTTTCTTCAGATGGAATTTTGCTGATTTTTACAACATCACTCTCCACCTTATCTCTTATAAAGAACAACCTTACATCAATGTGTTTTGTTCTCTCATGATACCCTTGATGTTTGGACAGATGAATTGCACTATTGTTATCACAGTGGATAGCAACACACTTCTGAAATAGACCAAACTCCTTTAGAATTCCTTTCAGCCAAGCAACTTCTTTGACAGCATCAGTCAAGGCTATAAATTCAGCTTCTGTGGTTGAGAGAGCCACCACTGATTGTTGAGATGTTCTCCAACTAATTGCTGTCCCAAATAGGGTAAACACATAACCTGTGAGAGACTTCCTTGTGTCTATATTTGCTGCATAGTCTGCATCAACATAGCCAACTATAGGAACTGAACTTTCATGCACTTGTTTAAATCTCAAGCCATGATCCACATAACCATTTAAGTATCTTATCACACCTTTCACTGTTTCCCAATAAACTACTCCTGGATTTGCCATGTATCTACTAATAATACTCATTGAATGAGCAAGATCAGGTCTGCAACACACCATGGCATACATTATACTTCCAACTGCATTAGAATAAGGGATCTTCATCATCTTGTCTACTTCTTGCTGTGTCTTAGGCCCTTGTTCGTTAGACAATCTGATATGTTGCCCAATAGGTGTAACACTGCCCTTAGACTGATTCATTTGATACCTAATCAGCACCCTTTTTAGGTAATCTGATTGATCAAGAACTACTTCACCAGATTCTTCATCTCTGCAGATATTCATCCCTAACATTCTCTTTGTTTTGCCTAAATCTTTCATCTCAAATTCTGATTTAAGTAAAGCTTTAACTTCAAGCAAACCATTAGTAGTAGTGCTAGCAATAAGCATATCATCTACATATAATAGTAAGAATGTGTGTGCAGTGTCATCATGCTTAAAGTAAACACAATTATCATACCTGCTCCTTTTGAAGTTAATTTTCTGCATGTATTCATCAAACCTGAGGTACCATTGTCTTGGACTTTGCTTCAATCCATAAAGCGATCTCCTCAGCAAGCAAGCTTTATTCTCTTTATCAGTAACATGCAAACCCTCTGGAATCTTCATGAAAATCTTCTCCTTCAACTCTCCATGTAAGAAAGCTGTAGTCACATCTATTTGGTGAAGTTGCATGTTGAACTGAGCTACCATTGCAAGTAGAATTCTGATAGAGCAATGCTTCACAACAGGCGAGAAAATCTCTGAATAATCAATTCCTTCCTTCTGTGTAAAGCCTTTGGCCACAAGCCTAGCTTTGAACCTGATCTTCCCTCCTTTGGTAGCTTCTACCTTCTTCTTGAAGATCCACTTACAGCTAACTAACTTTTGATGTTTAGGCTTGTCAACTATCTCCCAGGTTGTGTTCTTTTCTAAAGAGCAAAGTTCCTCTTGTATAGCAACCAACCATTTCTCCTTTTATTTGCAGTTTACAACTTCATTGTAATCTTTAGGCTCTTGAGTATCAAGTTCCTGAGCTGCAAGTAAAGCAAAAGAAACATTATCAGCATAACCAAGTCTAATTGGTGGTTTAATAGACCTTTTTGATCTATCTCTAACTAACTGATAGTTAGCTAATTCATCTTGATCATTCTCCTACTCATTTTCTTCACAATCATCATGATCGGATTCAGATTCTTGAGCATTCTCACTGATCTTCATGGACTCCACCTCAAACTGAAACTTCTCTTTGTCTTTGGATGTGTTTGAGTCTAGATCAGCAACCTTAAATGGCATTTTGCTTTCATCAAACACTACATCCCTGCATATTATGCATTTCTGATTTCCTTTCTCCAAACACCAGAGCTTATATCCTTTAACACCCTTCGGATATCCCAGAAATACACACTTTAGAGCCCTTGGCTCTAACTTATCTTGTTTGACATGAGCATAGGCCAAACATCCAAACACCCTTAAACCAGTGTAGTCTGCAATTGATCCATGCCACTTCTCCTCAGGAGTTTTAAACTCAATTGCTGCTGAAGGGCTCCTATTTATCAAGAATACAGCAGTAGCAGCTGCTTCACCCCAAAAGCTCTTAGCCATTCCTGAACTGATAAGCATGCATCTAACTTTATTCAGGATGGTTTGATTCATTCTTTCAGTCAAACCATTCTGTTGTGGGGTTCCAGGTACAGTCCTGTGCCTAGCTATCCCTTTCTCCTTGAAAACTTATTAAACTGGTCAGAGGTGAACTCCAGACCATTATCTGTCCTTAGATACTTGAGCTTTCTTCCACTGAGGTTTTCAGTCTCAGTCAACCAATTCTTAAAAGTTTGAAACGCCTCATCCTTAGACTTAAGAATATAGATCCAAACTTTTCTGGAATAATCATCAATTAGAGACATGAAGTAGCTTCCTCCATTTCTCGTTTGAGTTCTTGCTGGTCCCCAAAGATCAGAGTGAACATAATCAAGTGGAGCCTTGGTGATATGCATTCCAGTTTTGAAGCTCTGTTTCTTCGTTTTCCCAAGGACACAGAATTCACATAAGTCAAGATTTGTGACTTTGTCCTTCCCAAACACTTTCTGTTTTGCCAGCTCTTGTAATCCTTTCTCACTGATATGTCCTAGCCTCTTGTGCCATAACAAAGTTCTATCCATTTCTGATGCTGAGTTAGCTTCTGGAAGACTGGTCTTACCATCTAGGAAATAGAGCTCATTTTTCTTGAACACTTTCATCACAGTGAGTAATCCTTTGGATACACTTAAAGAACCTCCCTCTGACTGAAACTTGTAACCTTGAGAATCTAGCATTCCAAGAGAAATCAGGTTTCTCTTGAGATCTGGAACATATCTAACTTGGGACAATATTCTTACCACACCATCATACATGTTCAAGGAAATAGAACCAATTCCCTTGACCTTACAAGACTGATCATTACCAAGCAAAACCGAACCAATATCCTGTAATTTTAAATCTTGAAACCATTCTTTCTTAGGACTCATATGGAAAGAGCAACCTGAGTCCAAAACCCATTCTGAGTTGATATTAGTTGCAGTGACTGACAGCACTTCTGCAGACTCATATCCTGAATTTGAAGCAGGGGCTTCAGTAGTTTGATTGGCTTGATTTGGTTGATTCTTTCCTTGATTTTTCTTGAATTGCTTGTACTTGATGCAATCCTTCTTGTAATGACCCGGTTTGTGGCAGTGGAAACAAGTATTATTCCCAACATCATCTGTAGAATCTTGTGATTCCTTATCAGGTTTCTTGACAGGTGGTTTATGTTCTTGTTTCTGAAACTTCCTCTTCTATACACCTTTCTTGATTGTTAGACCCTCACCAACAGATTCTGCCTTGTCTTCATTGTTCTTTGACAATTCCTTTGACTTGAGAGCAATAATCACTTCATCAAGAGTGATTGTGTTTTGCCTTCCATACAATATTGTATCTGTAAAATTTTCAAAGGATTTAGGCATTGAACTGAGGAGCATAAGCGCCTTATCTTCTTCAGTTAGAGAGACTCCTATATTTTCCAAGTCATCAAGAATTTTCAGAAATTCTCCAAGTTGACTTGTAACAGACTTTTCATCAAGCATCTTGTATGCATAAAGTCTCTTCTTCATGTATAACCGATTTGCCAAGGTTTTAACCATGTACAAACTTTCCAATTTGTCCCAGACACCTTTCGCAGTATCTTCCTTTGCTACTTCTCTCAGGACTTTATTTCCCAAACTTAGAATCAGCGTGCTATGAGCCTTCTCTAGCAGCAGTACATTTTCTTCTTGTTTCATGGCTTCAGGTAGAGAGGTCATTCCTTTCAGAGCAATAGCTAATCCCTATTGGACTAAGAGAGCTCTGGTCTTAAGTCTCCAGAGACCGAAATCTCCTTCTCCATTGAACTTCTCCACATCAAATCTTGTTGCAGCCATTTCTTGGATCTTTAGGCGGTTCCCACATACGGCGCCACTTGTCAGATCTAAAGCTTCCAAGAAAAATAAAACCCACCTATAAACCACAAGATCTCAACCAATCAAGATCTGAGAATAGATCTTAATCTAAACCAACAAGATTCAATACTCAAAGATTTACGTGGTTCGGCATAAACAAGCCTACATCCACGGGAAAAAGGGGAGGGGAAGGAAAAGACGGCTGTCGGTGGGAGGAAGGGTTGAAGTTGAAGATGGCTTGGCATATATAGAGGGGAGAGAAGGGAAGAAGAAGAGGAAATGGGTTGTGGTGGTGGAAAGAGAAGAGAAAGGAGGAGTCGGGAGGAGACAGGCGAAGGAGGAGACAGCGCCGGTGGTGGTAGCCTATGGAAGAGGGGTAGAGGATTAGGGTTTATATATATATATATATATATATATATATATATATATATATATATATATGAATGAGAGCTAATTTGATTAATCAAATTTGGGCTTTTACAGTATAATAAATTAATTGGGCATTTTTGATTAATAAGATGGAATAATTTTTTAGTAAAGTCCAATAATGTTTGTATAATATATTGTATAAAGTTATTTAATATTCATATATTATTTTTATTTTTAATTTTCAAATTTCAAATTTTACTACTTTGAAATAAAAATTGAGTGCAACAAAATGTACATCTTAGATTATTATTTTCCTGTTACTTATAAAAAAAAAAAGCAATAGCTTAGTTTATATGACATGGAATAAAATAATGTAATGATTTGTTCTAATACATGAAGAAAATTTGTATGAAAAATTAACAAAAACTCGGACTTCGTTGATTTAATACTTTTAAAATAAGTCAAAGAATATCATATTTTTATTAGTTGTCAGATAAAATTTTCACTTTATATTTTATATATGAATTCGGTTGGATCTAAAAAATATATATATTAAGATAATTTCATAATGAAATTTATATTAAGGTATTTGAAAATAAAAACTGATAAATTCATTTATAAGGAGGCAACTTAACATCAGTATGGGATGGTTGGTTCTGTTCTAGGGTTTTACGAGATTGTACTAATATATAAATGGACAGCTGATTTGATAACTTAATACAATTGGACTTAATAATGTATATTTAAATAAATAAAAAGGCCATTTATTTAATTGTGTTTATTAAGGAAACAATTGGGCTCTTTTTTTTTTTTTAGCAACGACCCATTAATAACATCTTAAAATTTTCATTTGAAACAAGTAAAATTGCAAATTTAATTTAAATATATATATATATATATATAATTATGATAAAAATATAAAAACTAAGAATAAAATTAAAAAAATGTTTAATATCTATCTATACTATTTATCTATACTATACTAATAACAGGATAATTGAGAATAATTATAAGAATGTCATTTTTCCGCCCAAACTGTCCTGCAATAAGTGTTGTATATTTTTTTTATTAATTGTTTTGTTAATTTTCAAGAATAATTATTACATATAATATAAAAGATATTTTTTATTACATCAATGCTTATTTTTGAGGATTTCAAGACATTTTTTATTGTATCGATGCATACTTTTGAGGATTCTAAGACATTTTTATTATATGGATGCTTACTTTTGAGGATTCCAAGACATTTTTTATGGTATCAATGTTTACTTTTGAGAATTCCAAGACATTTTTGTTGTATCAATGCTTACTTTTGAGCATTCCAAGACATTTTTTATTGTATCAATGTTTATTTTTGAAGATTCCAAGACATATTTTATTGTATCAATGCTTACTTTTGAAAATTTCAAGACATGTTTATACTTTTGAGGATTCAAAGATATTTTTATTGTATCGATGCTTACTTTTTAGGATTCCAAAACATTTTTTATTGTATCAATGTTTACTTTTAAGGATTTCAAGATATTTTTATTGTATCAATGCTTAGGATTTCAAATGCTTACTTTTGACAATTTTAAGACATTTTCTATTGTATCAATGCTTACTTTTGAGGATTTCAAGACATTTTTTATTGTATCAATGCTAACTTTTGAGAATTTCATGACATGTTTATTGTATTAATACTTACTATTGAGAATTCCAAGACATTTTTTATTGCATTAATGCTTACTTTTGAGGATTTCAAGACATTTTTTATTGCATCAATGCTTACTTTTGAGGATTTCAATATATTACATATTAATTATCCAATAAAAAATTGATTTGATAAAGAATATATTAATAAATTAAATGTGTGTTCTTAATTTTTGAATTTGGCTTCCTATTCAATCTACTTTTGTTGTTTCTTCTTCAAGATATTGATGTGTGTATATATATAAACAAAACTCATTTCTAAGACCTTAAAACTTAAGAAACCCAAAATTAGAATACAATTTTAAATAATTTTTCTAATTTTTAGATAGTACAGAGTTGAATACAATCTTATTCGATAAGATTGGAAAATGCATATAAGTTTTCTTAAACAAAGATGTTTTGTTGAAGAGACATAGAAAGGAAAAAAACAGAAAAAAGAAAGAAAGAAAACTGTCGATCTCTTTAAAGGAGAAGAGAGAAACAAAAACAAGAAGAAAAATATGCAAACTTAAAATATGGAGATGAAAAAACATCCACCACACTTTAATTCATATCTTTATATCTCTTTCAATATATATTTTCATCTATCTTTTTATATATCTTTAAGTATATATATGTACATGTATGAAATAATATAAATTTTTTTAAGAGAAAATAACAGGAAGAAGAAATGAAAGGAAAAGAAAAGAAGAAAAGGAAGGCGGTTTGAGCGGGTCAAATCTGGAGAGTGGGCAAAACTGAAGGTGGAGATAGTGGTTGCGCGATTGATATGAAAGTGATGGCGCACTGAGAATGATTAGATATGATGTCGGGTGATATGTTGTTTATAATACTATTATAAATGTTGTTTATAAAGAAATTTTTAATAATTTGTAGTATGTTGTGAAATTTATTATGTTACATCTTTTGATGGATTCGATGTATGATTTGGAAACAATGATTTAATTTAGTTGTTTATGTTGTTATTTAATAGTGTATATATATATATTAATGTTTAATAGTTGTATTTAATATTGATGTATTGTGTGTTTATAAATTTAATTTAATTATATTAAAATTATTTCGTTATATAATAATACGCGCAACGCGCGGGTACACTGCTAGTATATATAGAAATCTATAGCAACTGAAAAAGAAATTGATTAACCAAAAAACGTTTTGCTGTAACTGATTAGGATCCATCGAAAAACTGATCTTCAGTACCCTTCTTACAGCATCTTCAATATCCCTTCTTACAGCAGCATCTTGCAGTAACTTTCTTACTTTCTTACAGCAACTTGCTCTGCAGCAACTTTCTTACAGCAGTTTTCTGTTGTTGCGGTTTACAGCAACTTACTTACTGTAACTTTCTTGCTGTAATTTTCTTACAGTTAACTTGCACCAATCTTCTTACTTGTTCAGCAAACACTAGAAAAGAATTTGACTAAATACTTTCATTCTTGAATGCCGCCGCCGTTAAAATCTTGAAGATTAGCGCCGTTCTCGTTCCCCAAAATCTGTTCTTGAATGCCGCCCGCGGGTCAAATTCTGCAAGCTCATTCCAGTTGAAAATGGCGTCAAAGTCCATGTCATCCATATTCTCCCCACTTAGGTTATCGCCGATTGATTCCATGATTACAGATTCAAATTCCCTGATGAATCCAAACAGGCCAAAATGCAAATAAGCGCGTGAAATGGGTGTGTATGATGGTGTTTCTTTTCGAATAAAACTTGAATGAAGCTTCAACAAACAGGGTTCCTGATTGTAGAGAGAGAAAGGGAGAGGCGCAGAGGGAGAAGAGGTTGCAGAGACAATGTGAAAGGGAAGTGAGGTGGAGAAGAAGAAAATAAAATACTGCTAATTTAAAATATATATTCATTTAGATAAATAAATTATGATAGTCGAGCATTAGTTGTGCAATTACCTGAGCGAACAGAAAAAGATTGAAGAAAATGCTAATAGATGGAAGGATGGGAACTGCGGGACAGGAAAAACCCGGTGGATCTGTGTAGACCTATAAAGGCCAAGTTAAGTATGTAAAATACATAGATTGAAGTATAATAAATATAATCTCAAGTGAAAAAGCACACAATATACATCGTTTGTTAATGCTAACCACACATAATAGTATCACTGATTCATGTTGCATGTTAAATGTGTTGATATAGCATCATCTGCGAAGGAATGTTGATATGAATCTAACAAGCAGCATATTTTGCATTTTTACTTCACATTATAAATTAACTTGATGATAAGATCAAGCAACATCATGGGAAATCTAATCGGCTTCATATATGCATGTGCAGTTGAATTACTTGTCGTGTATAAAGAGCTGCAGCAGAAAAGATTGCAATAACAGCAGCTAAAATTATAAAAATTACTGAAGCATCAAAACGGAAGAGGACTCCAGCAGCAAAACCGCAACAAGCAATTGTACAAAGGCAAATGATGCCTTCTGTCCTTCTAGAAATCCTCTGGCTAAAAGCCTGACTTGAAATCTTATCCTTCCAGCGAAGGGTTACCACACATGCAGTAACGACTGAATACCCCGTCTGAAACAAATTTGGTCATAGTTAGACAATCATAGTGTGTCTTTTCTTTCAGGAATCATGATAGCAAAACATGTTCTTGCTTTTACTAAGTTTACTATAAAATGAAACAATATGTTCAGAAACATCATACCAAGGTCCCCACCGACAGAATGTGTGAGAGTGAGCTCACATTAAGAAGGCCTGCCAAGATGATGGCAACAAGACCAACCCAAATTTGTGAATGAACTGGGGTATGTAGAGTTGGGTGTACTTTGGCAAATATAGCCGGTAGTAAACCATAGCCGGGACTGCAAAGTAGAGAACCAACCAATGATTTATTAGCCAAAGTAAGACCTAAAATATGTCATTCACTTGGATTAAAAATGATTATGCAGTTCACCTGAACATAAAGCCCAACTAGGAGAGTTGTTGTAAGTCCAGCAACAGCACCAAAGCTGATTAACACAGACACATATTTCAAGCCCCTGGAGGCGAAAGCTTCTGCCAAAGGGGCATCTTCCCCAAGATATTGGTATGGGACCATTCCAGTAATCACTAAGCAGACACCAATGTATAATGCAACACAGACAAGGAGTCTACCGATTATAGCCAAAGGTAAATCCCTCTGAAACATCAAGTTAAGAAAGTATGATTAAGAAAAACATTTGACAAGCTCTGGAGTGGGGCCAACAATTTATCTGTTTTTGACATACCTGGGGTCTCTTGGACTCTTCAGCAGAATTAGCAACTGCATCAAATCCAACATAAGAAAAGAGACCACAGTTGCTCCGGTCAATACTGATTTGAAACCATTTGGGGCAAACGGAGTCCAATTTGAGACATCAACCTCAAATACCCCAACAATGATGACAAAAAAGAACAATGAGAACCTGCAGAGAGTATCTTGTTGTGTCAGCTATGGGGTCTATCATGTTCCATTTCTGAATTTATGGAGAAGATTAAATATGAAGCACAAGGAAGTTACACATCTCATGCATGCATAAAGTGAATAAGAAGAATATCCCCTACAACTGTTCTGTTTTGGGTTCCATTTACCTTGCTGTTAGTAAACCCGCAATAAAATCTGTTTATTTCCCAATAAAAATAAACCAAGTTGACAAAACAAACGAATCATCTACAAGAGGGAACATTGAAACCCAACACTTAAAATTATCAGAGGTTTAATCCTGAAAGCAGGTTCCAACCTTAATTTATCCACTGATTTTCCCAATATGAACCAGAACTAATAACATTCCAAACAGTGCCTTGAAGAATGAAATTAGTAGTTAGTTAAAATTCATCTGCTACAAGACCTAGAGGCAACTATATCTTCCCCTCAGTCTCACAATCCGTCATTCCATATCTGATGGAAACTGTAATGTAAAAGAGTTCATTTCCATATAAAGCAGCACTCAATGGACACTGAAGCAGCATGATAATATGATAACACTAGATTTCAAATCATTAATCAATTTCAAGGAATACTGGGATGTGGATCTTAGTTTTGCAGAACTCCATGTTTCTTTCAATAATCAGAAACTTTAAGTTTATGTCAGTCACATTCTTTAATATGCACATGAATACGAAAAGGCATGCAAAGGGTGGATGAATGTTATGCAAGTCAGTATGACATTAATTATTATGACTCCAAAAGGCCATTTTTTTCCTCTGCTAGGTTACCTTTAGGCTAAGTTTTGGAAAATAAAATTCTAGGATGCATAATCACCTTTGTTACTGTCATGATTGAATTCAGTATGGAGGACTCCCCAACACCCCTACACAGAACTACAGTGAGAAGCACTAGGAGAATAGGAGCTAATATATTAATAGTTATAGCTCCAAAAACTTCTTCACCGAGTCCAACCCAGCTTGGGATGTTATCCTTGAGGAAAGGTATCAGCTCTAGGACGGTAACCACATAGCTAGCTAGGCTACGGGCCATGCTAGCAGCAGCAATATGATAGTCGAGCATTAGTTGTGCAAACACAAGAAAAGCCGTAAGCTCATTGTAAGCTGAGTATGTATACAGGTAGGCTCCCCCAACAACTGCCGGAAACCGAGAAGCTAGTTCAGCATAACAGAGTGCATTGAGCACACAAGAGGCTCCTGCTATGATGAAACTAATTGTAACTCCTGTAATGGGAAATGAGAAGACTAGTTAACTTCCAAACGATTAAACCTTCACAAGGCTTTGAAGGAGAATATAATTAAAAAGGTGAATAACTTGAAATATAAAAACCACAGAATTCCTTTAGGTTATTTAAATTGTTTCGAGAGATGAAAAATGGTAATTTCTCAAACTGTAAAGGCAGAAATATCAGAAAAGTACATCAAGAATTAAATCATAATTGCAACATAGATGCAACGAGACATCAAATTTAATTCTCAAACAGCATATCAAAATACCCGAAGATCTGCTTCCAGATATTCAAAACGAACATGCTGCAGTCACCCAAGTTCAAGGCTTTACTTAAGGGCGAGACATCATAGTACAGAAAAACAACTCATGGCGAAATATCATCCACATAGCCGATTCAACATAGTGAGATAGAGACTGAGTTTGACTAAGTTTGTTGTTGTTGTTGGTAGAACCTAATTGTCGAAATCTGTTTATGAAGAATTTTCTTTGCCACAGAAGTGCAAAATGCTTCCTGCAATGCAGCTCTGATAAGCATCATTCTCGTGAGTACACTCTCTACAACTTTTTGCATGACCTTCATTGATAAAGCTATCTAACAGGGCAAACTTATTTAAACTGAATCAGCAGAGATCTCTATTGTCATCAAGTATTTTCAGTACTCAAGTATTTAACATCCACTACATCCCCAACTTAAACTAACAATCAACCATCAGTTTCAAAAAATCTACATATTCAAAATCCAATCCAGCATAAACTCATCTCATTTCCCAAATTATTATATCAAAAAAACGAAATTAGATACGCACTGGCGGCACGCAGTGTCTCAATATATTGGATATCAAAACAGCCAAGTCAAAACAAATTCTATTCACTGACAAACAGAAACAAAAAAAAAACAAAAACAAAAATTCAATCAATCCCTACCAGGACCACCATCGCGAGCAACAGTGCCGGTGATGACGAATATTCCGGCGCCAATTGATGCGCCAATGCCGAGTAGAATCAAATCGAAGACGCCTAGCCGCCGTTCAAGGCCGTCGCCGGAGCTCGAAACGGCAGCGGTGTCTACATTCGATGGTAGAGGTTTCGATCGTGAAGGAACCGCCGGATCGCCGACCCTATACGATTATCCGAATCGGGGTCCATGCAAATATGATTAACGCGCAGCGGAAAACGAATCATACCTTTTGCACCAAAATTAGTTCTAAGGTCAGAACTGTAGATCGAGGAATCGATGAAGCCTGAACCTCACGATCTTCTGCTGTATTCCTCGCCTTATCTCGAACGTTGTGTGGGCAACGAGCTATCGAGACTCTCAACCGTTCTTCTCTAGATCGTATATCAGATTTTCTGTGTCTGTCACTGTCTTGCTAGAAACGGTTGACCTGAGGCTTATTTATAGGCTACAACAGGGACCTTGAGGAGGATTAGGAATCGGTCTCCTGATAGGCTTAGGAGTCCTTAATTCGATCTGAATATACTTCTCAAGCCTATCAAATAATATCTTAATCCACTAAAAAGATATTATTGAACTACCGTCCCTTATCCATATTAGATATGGCTCCTATTTATTATATGCGCGTTTATCTCCCCATGTTTAAGATATCGAATGTCCATTAATTAAATGAATTACTGACAATTCAATTAATTAATATTTAATCCAAGAGTAGTACCACTCAACTTTATTATCATGCCGGAATAAATCCACCTGCAGGGTTTACATGATAATCCTTATGAGTTCCTCAAGGGGACATCATCATCCTAAATAATTAGGACACGGTTTCATTATATAATCAACAGCACACCATATAAACAACACTGTATCCCAATTTACCGAGCTTATTGATTTAATAAATAAATCTCACCCATTGGTAAATTAAAGAAAACATATATCGAGTATACATGCCCGTTATCATACAATGATTAAGAGGACGCACATCCATAATAACAGAGGTCTTGTTTTATTTATGTAGTCAGTACAAAATAAAACAACCTCAATTGGTCCTGCTCAATACATACAAAATGTACTAGTGTAATTTTATAATAAAGACAGATTAACACCAAATTACACTACAACCATTCCGATAATTTGTCCAAAATTATCTCGGCTGTGAGCTACTATTTATAATCTATAAGGAACTGATAACATGATCTTCTGTGTGGCACCACACACCATGTTATCTACAATATAAATTAATTGGACAATTGCAATAACATATATATATAACAAATATATAAAATACAAACATTTGACCATAAAAGATTCTCATATCATAAATAGATGTTCATACAAAAGCTAGGCTTATAGTATACATTCTAACAATCTCCCACTTATACTAAAAGACTATGCTGTCATATACGCTGCCATGCATCTGATTCCCATCCCATCAACATGCTCATCAAAGGCTTTCGCCGGAAGGGCCTTTGTGAAAGGATCTGCTAGGTTATCGGCTGATGCAATCTTGGCGACAACAACCTCCCCTCGCTTTACGATATCTCGTATCAGGTGGTACTTGCGCTCAATGTGTTTACTTGCCTTATGGGCTCGTGGTTCCTTCGAGTTTGCTACTGCACCACTGTTATCACAATAGATTGTGATAGCTTTGGGCAAACCAGGAATCACTTCTAAGTCCATCAAGAAGTTTCTGAGCCATACAGCTTCTTTGGCTGCCTCAGAGGCCGCCACATATTCAGCTTCCATGGTGGAGTCCGAAACGCATTTCTGCTTCACACTTCTCCACACTATGGCTCCACCTCCCAAGGTAAACACATACCCCGAGGTTGATTTACTGTTGTCCCTATCCGACTGGAAATCCGAATCCGTGTAACCCACAGGTAATAAATCATTTGCCTGGTAAACTAGCATATAATCTCTAGTCCTTTTCAGGTACTTTAGAATATGCTTTACGGCAGTCCAATGACCTTGTCCTGGGTTACTTTGATATCTACTAACCATGCCTACGGCAAAGTAGATATCCGGTCTCGTACACAGCATCGCATACATCAAGCTTCCTACAGCCGAAGCATAAGGAACTGCTTTCATTTCCTCTATCTCCTTTGGTGTCTTAGGACACATTTCCTTAGATAAAGGCACTCCATGTCTAAAAGGTAGAAAACCTTTCTTGGAGTTTTGCATGCTAAAACGAGCTAGGATAGTGTCAATGTATGAAGCTTGAGATAAGCATAACATCCTTTTCTTGCGATCCCTTATAACTTTGATCCCAAGAATATGTCCAGCTTCTCCTAAGTCCTTCATAGCAAACTGCTTGGACAGCCATACCCTTACGTCTGACAACACCTTGACATTGTTTCCAATTAACAAGATATCATCTACGTATAGTACAAGAAATACCACCACGTTTCCGTCACTCTTCTTATATACACAAGATTCATCCGGACATTGAATAAATCCATAAGACTGGATTACTTCATCAAAACGGATGTTCCAAGATCTCGAAGCTTGTTTCAGTCCATAAATGGACCGATTAAGCTTACACACAAGATGCTCTTTGCCTTTCTCAATGAATCCCTCTGGTTGCTTCATATAGATGTTTTCCTCAAGACTTCCATTAAGGAAAGCTGTCTTGACATCCATCTGCCAAACCTCATAATCCATATGAGCAGCAATAGACAAAAGAATCCGGATAGACTTTAGCATGGCTACTGGCGAAAAGGTTTCCTCATAATCGATCCCTTCTTTTTGAGTATACCCTTTCGCAACAAGCCTTGCTTTAAAGGTCTCTACCTTTCCGTCTGATCCTCTTTTCCTTTTGTAGACCCATTTACATCCAATGGCTCTTACACCATTTGGTGGTTCTACAAGCTCCCAGACCTGATTAGAATCCATAGATTCTATCTCAGAGAGCATTGCCTTTTGCCAAGATATCGCATCTTTATCTTGGAGTGCTTCGTCATAAGTCCAGGGATCTATTTCATGTTGTCCAGGGACCAAGTCTGAAGACTCTCCCAAAAACATGAATCTATCAGGTTGTCTAACAACCCTCCCACTACGACGAGGCACTATCGGTATTTGTGTATCATTAGTGACACGCGGTGCAGTCACTTGTGGTATCTCATCTTGTACCGTCGGTACATCCGAATTATCCCCTCTCATTTCCTCAAGAACAATTTTACTCATGGGCTTGTGGTTCATTACATAGTCCTCTTCTAAAAATCGGGCATTCGTGCTAACAATGACCTTCTGATCTTTAGGACTATAAAATAAACCACCTTTCGTTCCTCTAGGATAGCCCACAAACAAGTGTACTTCCGTACGAGATTCCAACTTATCAGCATCTCCCTTCAACACATGTGCTGGACTACCCCAAATCCGAATGTGTTTCAGACTAGGCTTACGCCCAGTCCACAATTCTGTGGGAGTAGAGGGTACTGACTTAGAAGGTACCAAGTTTAGAATATACGTCGCTGTTTCCAGAGCATACCCCCAAAACGAATTTGGTAATTCTGAATAACTCATCATCGATCTAACCATTTCCATAAGAGTCCTATTCCTTCGTTCCGCCACACCATTCTGTTGGGGTGTACCCGGTGCAGACAATTGGGATTGTATCCCAGCCTCTGATAAGTAACTCCTAAACTCTCCTAAGAGGTACTCACCACCACGATCAGATCGTAGTGTCTTGATACATTTACCATGACGTTTCTCCACATCAGCCTTATATTCTTTGAACTTGTCAAAGCATTCAGACTTGCGGCGCATCAAGTAAATGTATCCATATCTTGAATAATCGTCTATAAAGAGACAAAATATTCGAAACCACCTCTTGCCTGAATAGTCATAGGGCCACATAAATCAGAATGAATCAATTCCAACACTTCTTTGGCTTTATACCCCTTTGCCTTAAAAGGCCTTTTGGTCATTTTTCCTTCCAAGCAGGATTCGCAGGTTGGATAGTTTTCCACTTCCAAGGAACCCAAAGGTCCATCGGCTATCAACCTTTGAATCCTCCTCAAGTTAATATGACCCAACCTTAGATGCCAAAGATATGTTTGATTCATTTTCGAAGGTTCTTTTCTCTTATTAGATTTAGAAGATGTGCTATTAATTTCTTTTTGCTGCATCGTAGGAGTTATAGGATTAAGAATATATAAATTGTCAACCAACGTACCAGAACAGATAATAACTCTATTCTTCTTAACGACAACATTGTTATCAAAAGAAACAGAATATCCATCCTTAAAAAGTTTAGAAACTGAAATCAAATTCTTTCTAAAACAAGGTACGTAAAGACAATTTCTCAAAATCAAAATCTTATTCCTATTAAAAGATAAATAAACATCTCCCACTGCAACGGCCGCCACTTTCGCAGCGGTGCCCATGTATATGGTAATCTCCCCATCACTTAGTCGTTTGGTCTCCTGGAACCCCTGCAATGAATTGCAGACATGATCAGTGGCTCCCGTATCTACACACCAGGTACCGGTAGATAACACCGCTAAACATGTTTCAACAACTAGTGAAAAAGATGTACCTGAATTGTTCTCCTTTTTACGGGGACAATCGGCTTTCCAATGTCCAGCCTGCTTGCAATGGAAGCACTTGCCTTTTGGCTTTTTCACACCACCTTGTGGTTTAGCCACTTGAGGTCCGGCCGTCTTCTTTGCTGAAGAATTCTGTTTCTTCTTCTTCTTCTTTCCGCCTTGCGGTTTAGAAGCAGAAACATTTTCAGCAACGTAAGCCTGAGAATTTTGACGAAACAGTCCCTCTGCTGATTGGAGTTCTGTCAGAAGTTCCGCCAACGAATACAACCTCTTGTTCATGTTGTAGTTCAAACGGAACTGCTCAAAACTCCTAGGCAGCGTTTGGAGAACGATATCGACCTGGGTTTCCCCATCGATTTCAGCTCCAAGGACCTCCATCTCATTCAAATGAGCCATCATCTTGAGGACATGATCACTCACAGGTGTTCCCTCAGCCATGGTGGCACTCATCAAGTTTCTCATTGCCTCCTGTCTAGCAGCCCGACTCTGATGTCCGAAGAGTTCCTTGAGATTATGCATCATATCATAGGCAGTAGGCATGGCCTGATGCTGATGTTGCAGCACATTTGACATGGAAGCCAAAATGTAACACCGCGCCATCTCATCTGCCTTAACCCACTTCCTATAAAGCATTTTCTCCTCTTCAGTAGAGTTTTCATCAGGCATGTCAGGACAGTGCTCAGTGAGTACAAACTTGTACTCTTCAGCAGTCAGGACAATATCCAGGTTTCGTTTCCAATCAATATAATTAGGACCAATAAGTTTGTTTTCTTTAAGTATAACAGCAAGAGGATTGAAAGCCATAATGAAAATCCTGAGAATCACATGAATAAACACATAGGTCAAATAATTTGAATTGACAAATCATATTGTTCCCTCAAACAACATAATCTAAATTCACCAACACCTCAATACACCGTGAACTTCGTATGCCACGATAGTGTGGACGTATACTAATTCAAACATTTGTTAGAGGAGGTTTTACCCATTAATTTTACTATCTTGTCAACTTAACTTTATGACAAATAAAATTAATAGTTGGTTATCGCTTTGGCCATACAAATAACAGCAGTGACTCCGATGGGGAGGATACTTATCAAATGTATCTAAGTGTATACCATTACTTGATACTAAGTCCATTATCCAGGATTATGTCCCTTCAGATGGAGAAGATGACACGCTCCTAAACAACTTTCTATAATCATCCATAAAGGAAGTTTGATCTAGTGATCCGCAAATGAACTCATCCGATATGGAGGAAGGCACTTAAAGCCAACGCGCAAGTTCAGGTGCATCACTTACAAACCAGTAATGGAGGCCATGGGATTTATTAAAACGATTAATCCCTCTCCCACTTAGTTATTTAACATGAGGGATTTTAACATGCATATCATATAAAACACATACAAGCATGCTTGATAAAACACATATAAGGCAATAAATATGAAAAACAAAATTTCCAACTATTATGGCCTCGATTTATCGCTGTGTTCTTCAATGTTTGCTGTCAAACGGGGATCGACCTGCCCGGTCAGGTCGCGGGGTGCGGGGCAGCGCCCCGTTAGAAAAAATCGCCGGAAAATCGTCGCCTAGCACGGTCTGACCGTGCCCCCCAGCACGGTCGTGCTCGATCTGAAACACGCCGCACGGTCTGACCGTGCCCTCCAGCACGGTCGTGCCCTGTCCATCAGTGGCGATCCTCAGCTGGCACGGTCTGACCGTGCCCTCCAGCACGGTCGTGCCCGATCTTCAAAGACGCCGCACGGTCGACCGTGCCCCATAGCACGGTCGTGCCTTGTCGTTCAGTCGCAATCTTCGGCTGGCACGGTCTGACCGTGCTGCACAGCACGGTCGTGCCCGGTCATGCGATCCTAACCTTGTTTCTATTACATTCATCGATCCTATACCCCACGAAGGAGTTTACATATAATCTAGATCGAACAGAAAATAAAACCTAACACGACAGACCGCCGTGATTTTACTATTACAATCATACATTCAAAAAACAACCTCGACATGTCCGAGGGTTTAATTCATACATAAACATACATTCAGACCATAATAGTTGGATTTAAGGTTCCTGCAGAAAAACATAATTTTTCGCACATCCTACTATTATCCGATCTAAAACACACATGCTTCAAGATATGATTCATAATAGAATTAACCGATTCAATCGAATAGAGTCAGAAAACCACCGCTTTGATACCAATTGAAGGAACCGCCGGATCGCCGACCCTATACGATTATCCGAATCGGGGTCCATGCAAATATGATTAACGCGCAGCGGAAAACGAATCATACCTTTTGCACCAAAATTAGTTCTAAGGTCAGAACTGTAGATCGAGGAATCGATGAAGCCTGAACCTCACGATCTTCTGCTGTATTCCTCGCCTTATCTCGAACGTTGTGTGGGCAACGAGCTATCGAGACTCTCAACCGTTCTTCTCTAGATCGTATATCAGATTTTCTGTGTCTGTCACTGTCTTGCTAGAAACGGTTGACCTGAGGCTTATTTATAGGCTACAACAGGGACCTTGAGGAGGATTAGGAATCGGTCTCCTGATAGGCTTAGGAGTCCTTAATTCGATCTGAATATACTTCTCAAGCCTATCAAATAATATCTTAATCCACTAAAAAGATATTATTGAACTACCGTCCCTTATCCATATTAGATATGGCTCCTATTTATTATATGCGCGTTTATCTCCCCATGTTTAAGATATCGAATGTCCATTAATTAAATGAATTACTGACAATTCAATTAATTAATATTTAATCCAAGAGTAGTACCACTCAACTTTATTATCATGCCGGAATAAATCCACCTGCAGGGTTTACATGATAATCCTTATGAGTTCCTCAAGGGGACATCATCATCCTAAATAATTAGGACACGGTTTCATTATATAATCAACAGCACACCATATAAACAACACTGTATCCCAATTTACCGAGCTTATTGATTTAATAAATAAATCTCACCCATTGGTAAATTAAAGAAAACATATATCGAGTATACATGCCCGTTATCATACAATGATTAAGAGGACGCACATCCATAATAACAGAGGTCTTGTTTTATTTATGTAGTCAGTACAAAATAAAACAACCTCAATTGGTCCTGCTCAATACATACAAAATGTACTAGTGTAATTTTATAATAAAGACAGATTAACACCAAATTACACTACAACCATTCCGATAATTTGTCCAAAATTATCTCGGCTGTGAGCTACTATTTATAATCTATAAGGAACTGATAACATGATCTTCTGTGTGGCACCACACACCATGTTATCTACAATATAAATTAATTGGACAATTGCAATAACATATATATATAACAAATATATAAAATACAAACATTTGACCATAAAAGATTCTCATATCATAAATAGATGTTCATACAAAAGCTAGGCTTATAGTATACATCCTAACAATCGAAGAGCCGACGACCAGAAATGAGAGAAGAAAGATGACGTCATCGCGGAGCTCAGCTGCGGCAGATGACAACAGTGAGAAGACGAAAGACGTTCAGTTGGTGGTATATGGATTTAGAAAGGTACAAGTATTTATGCGTGAAGTTCAACTGGGAGCTGCTTTGAACTAACGATCAAAATGATGGCACTTATTAAATCGGTAAAATTCCCATAAATTGATAAACTATTATTTATTTATTGAACATGGTTTTTTTAAGGTCGTATTATATCTAATTTTAATAAAGCATATCTGTTAATGTTGTTTTTCAATGTATATATATATATATATATATATATATTAAATTAATTATCTAATCTTACTTGGATAAAATCTAAAAGATTTGTTTGTTCTTTTTCTCAAGTGTTTTGTAGATTCATATAATAGAGAAGTTTGACTCAATTAATTGTTTTTAGTTTATAGGAAATGTTTGTTTTTATACTTCATGTCTAAAGAAAAGAACGAGGTGATTTAAAGAGTGCAGATTATGGAGAAATCAAAATTATGGACCATTAAACATCATGAAAAATTAAGAGATCATAAAGAGTATAGATCGAAAATATGGAGCACCAAGAATATAGCTTCATGTACAAAATCATGAAGTCTTCTGAGTTCTATATATAAGAGTAATCACTTTGAAGATAGTGAGAGAATACAAGTAAGAAAGAAACATTCAAGTCTAAAACAATCGTCAAAGTGTTGTTCTCTGTGTTGGCCACATTTAGTTTAACATTTTTATCTTTTTTCCGTATAATCATAGAGTATGTCTACTCCATTGACTATCTAACAATAACATTTCTATCTTTTTTCTATATAGTCATAGAGTATGTCTTGCATAGTCAATTGTTTTTCATTCAAGTGTATATGTTCCTAGTTTTTATAAATTTACATAAGTGTTGTTCTTTGTGTTGGCCACATTTAATTTAACATTTATATCTTTTTTTTCGTATAGTCATAAAGTATGTCTACTTCATTGATTATCTAGTAAGATATGATTTGTTGCATGGTCAATTATTTTTCATACAGGTGTATACGTTCCTAGTTCTCATAAATTTACATATATGACGTATTAAGTGTTTTCAAAGAGAGTTTTCATCCAAAATCTCTTTGTGTTTGTACTAACAAGTTCATATAATAAGAAGTTTCGCTTTTGTAGGCATCCTACTAGTATTTATTCATGGATAAATCTTTCTTCTTATTATTTTATTTTTCCATTGCATATTATTTGTAATTAGGGATGTGAATAGATCAAGCTGCTCGACAAGGGCCTATAGCTCAGTCTATTATTGGCCCAACTCAACTTGACCTATTTAATTAATGAGTTAGACCAAGGCCTTTTGTTTGGGCCTATAGCTCGGCCTATTATTGGCCCAACTCATCTTGACCTATTTGATTAATGAGCCAGATCAAGATTTTTTGTTTAGCCTTTTTACGAAAATAAGCTAGGTCCTGGCTTTAAAAAAAACTTTTAGAATCTAACAGGCCGGATTATTTATAGTGTATTGTTATAGAAATATATAATACATATTTATATAATATACATTTTTTTATTGTGCCATAATTTTATAATTGTATCATTTTTTTATGTTGACAACTTAAACACCAACAACCCATGAATTTTAAGTGTATAGTATTGTTATGTTTACAGGTAGACTTTAAATAGGCTTTAGGCCGGACTTATCTACAAAATAGACCGGGTTTGGGCCAAAAAAAAAAAATTCTATCATATATAATAGGCCAAGACCAAATTTTAAAATACAGTCTAGACCTATCATATATAATAGGCCAGATATTTAAAATATAGGTCTAGACCGATTACAAGAAAGTGTAGTCTAACCTAACCTATTTTCACCCCTATTCATAATATTATCCACATCACAAACAACATTACTATTCTATCATTTTAGTCTTTATTTGTCTTGCATGGGAACACACCACAATATTTTAAATATCAACTTATCATTCACAGTAAAATCACATCATAGTTTTAGCCAAATTTTAGATTCATAATTTTTTTTAAGTACAAAATTTCAATTCTTTAGAAAAAAAAAAAAAGACATTTATTGCTATGGAAGAAACATTCATGTGTATTTTGAAAAAATAGATATAATATATGGGGCAATATATACATTCACTAAATAGAAAAAACTGACGAATTAATGTCAAACAAGCATTATTTTTGAATTTTAATGTATTACTTATTTTATTAAAAAATATATTGAATTTTTCTCAAATGTTTTACTTATTTCCCAAAAGTTGTGTACATTGTTTAAGCAACTATGTATGCATCCAAAATGCATAAATTTTTCTGTTGAAATATTACTTTTATGAGTAACACTCTTGTGGATCAATCCAGCTAGTTATCCAATCCTGAATCCAAATATTGCTTAGAAAAATATATAAATGTTTTTCTTTTTTCAGTTTTTTTCTGATATACTCGGCTATATGTGCCCCTCTTATTTCTTTTCTCTTCCCCTTCTCCTTCATAATAATGTTTTATTATATAAGTGTATTAGTTATATTAAATAAAAGTATTATTTTTATCACACAAAAGTCTTACTTTACTACATAAAAATATTATCTCATTTAATTGAATTATAACGTAGGAGTATTACTTATATCAAGTAAAAATATTAATAATATAACATAAAATTTTAATACATCTGCTTAAAGGTATTAACTGATTTTATTTAAAAAATAATTTTGTTATTTTAATAAAATATGTTGACGTCGGAATTTGTAATTGGTTAATTCCTAATTGAACACCCAAATTGATATGAAAAGAAATGAAATTGAATGAAAAAGTGAGGTACAGAGTGTGTAAGTGCAGAAAACACTGTGCCCGGAGCCTACTCGGGTAATTTAGCTCGGCTGATCCTGGACGATTTTTGTGGCCGGCCAGAATCTTATGTAATTTCTATTTAGAGAAAACAACTCTCTAGTGCTTAGTACAGAATGAAAAATTCAGATCCCTTTATAAGTTGAAGTTGCCTCTATTTATAGACAAAAAAAGTACAAGTAGTGGAAGTCGTGGGAACGTGGAAGTTATACCCACTTTCTCCTTGTTTTCCGCCAGTTTATTCGGTATTGGGCGGTTATATTACCCACGATCCTTTAACGGTTGCCTTGTTCTTGCTCGATTATTCCTGCTCGGAATAGCCTGTTTAGCTCGACGCTCGACCATCTTCGAGTTGGACATCCTCAATGGCGTCCAGAATGCTTATTTGGCCGGGGTGTCTTGTCAGTCACAAGTCCCGAACTTTCAACCCTTCGCCGGCCAGGTTAGTGATCAGTTCAACTCGGGTAAGTTGGTCCAACAAAATATATTAGTGTAATATATAAAAATATTAGACATATCACATTAGGATATTAGTTGCGTCACATAAATGTATTATTAATTTACGTTAAGATATACCTCATTTATGTAATAGTATAATATAAGAGTACTATTCAAAAAATATAAATATATCACTAGTATAATTAAAATGTATTACTTGTTTTATATTAATAGTTTTCTTACCTTTTTCGTGTCACATTGAACATTTTTTTCAATTTTTTCAAATACTTGATTTTTAATTCTTTAAAATCATTATAACAAAATAAATTTCAAGATGATAGATAAATGCAAAGAAGCAAGTTGTGAGACACTGAGGTTGAGCAAACATGACACAAGACATCGATCTAGTTGAAAAAACATGCTAGGAGATAAAGTTGTGATTAGTCAATATAGAAATATATTTTCATTATACATCTAATATTATTCAAACGAATGAATGATAATACTTTAAAACCTACGAGCATGTGTGGAGTGGGTTGGGTTGGATTGGGTTTGTGTTGCATGTATTTATATTGTTTTGATAATAATACATATTGACGTTAGAATTTGTAATTTAATTAATTCGTAGTCAAACACTCAAAAATTATTAAATACAGATTAGATTTGTAAGAATTGGATGAAAATGGATTGGAAAAGTATGAAAATAGGTGTAGAAAACACTGGTCCGGAGCCTATTCGGACAAATTAGGTCGGCTGATCCTAGTCGATTTTGAGTGACCGGGTAGGATCGTATCTAATTGTTTTAGAGAAATGAGCTCTCTAGTGCTTAATACAATTGAAATTCGAACCATTTACAAATTAAAATTACATCTATTTATAGTTAGGGAAGGGCTCGGGTAGTAGGGATCATGTCCACTACTCTCTTGTTTTTAGCCTATTTTCTAGAAATTGAGTGGTTGTAACTTCCTCACAATTTCTCGGCTGTTGCCAACATCCTGCTCAACAATGATTTTGGTCAGGTTGTCTAAGGGCCGTCCAGGGTAAATTTTCTGGTCGGGTCGTATTGACAGGTTCGAATTCTGAGAATCATCAAATCACTTTCATATGCCGATCAGGTTTAGTAATCGGGTCTAACTCGGATCGACTGGTCCAACAATACATAAATAGATAAATAGATAAGATAAAAGTGAGATAGATGAAATCATGAAAGTAATATAAATCCGTGGCAAAATATCGGAAAACCACGACGGTTTCGCAAAACGCAGGCGATGGAATGCACGCGCCACAACTTAATCAAGGTATATAAGCACATTGTGCTTACATTTTCCTATAATGCTTCAACACCCCCATTGATTCCTCTGTAAACGCCACCTCAGAGGTAATTCTTTTCTGTATTTGTTGGATTCTTGATTTCAATGCAATCGAAGGGAGGGAGAGAGAGAGAGGAGTGAGGAGATGGTCAAGCTCTAGGCTTTTGGCTTTGCTTTCTCTCGCATCTTTTGATGTACTACTTACCTGAATTCTCTCATACCCTTCCTCCATTCTCTCTCTTTCTCTGTATGTATGTATCTGTACATATCGGACAAATTATATTTAGAGTCGAAGGCAATTGTTATATACAAAGCTTTTGTGCTGATATTTATCTTCTTGTGTATTTATCAGGCCATCTTTTATTTACACCACACGAATTTTAGTGCCAAGATTGGAGATTTAAGGACTTATCAAAAGGCCCAGAACGATAAATGAGTCAGGTTTGATGGAAAGCATAAATTTGACTTTTTCTGACTATGATGCATTTTGATTAGGGATATAATTATGTCAATGCTCACAATTGAATGAAGATTCTGCTTTATGTTTTATTAGTGGGTTTTAGACATTTTACTTGTTACAAGATTTGGGTTTTGAGATTGAAGTGTTTTTCTTTTGGAACTATGGGTATCTGTGAGTTGATGATTAGTTTGTGAAAATTTGAGTGGTTGAAGTTGATTTACGTTTTGTACCTGGTGCTGTGACTTATAATTTGGATTTGGCTGTTTCAGGTGTGGAGAAATTGTTAGACTTCCTATGGCTAGTGATTGAGTGGAATTGGTGGTTGAACAATTCAGAGCAATTAGGAGAGAGAAGTGCTTTATGTGTTGCTTCTTGAGTTGTTAATTCATCTTGGCTTTGGCATTGAGTCAACATCGTTCATCATTTGTGTGTCATTTGGAATGAGTTCTGTTTGCTGAGCTTGAATCAAGTATGAATAGGAGGGTGCGGAGAAAGATTGTGAGAGAGAGCAAAGAGAAAGCGGATTTCCGTGAGATTGACGAGAACTTGACTTCGGATGAGAAAACGGGACTCGATTGGACTAGGTTACCTTATGATACAGTAATTCAGCTCTTCTCATGTCTGAACTATCGTGACCGAGCTAGTTTGTCATCAACCTGCCAGTCATGGCGAAGTCTTGGTAAATCTCCATGTTTGTGGCAGGAATTAGATCTCCGGCCTCATAAGTTTGATGCTGCAGCCGCATCATCACTAGCCCCAATGTGTGAGAATCTTCAGAAGCTTCGGTTCCGAGGTCCTGAATCTGCTAATGCTATCATAACTCTGCAAGCTAAAAATTTACGTGAGATAAATGGTGACGGTTGCAGGAAAATATCAGATGCAATACTTTGTGTGCTTGCAGCTCGACATGAATCACTAGAGTGCCTTCAGATAGGGCCAGATTTCTGTGACAAGATCAGCAGTGATGCCATAAAAGCTGTTGCAATTTGTTGTCCACGACTTCGGAAGCTTCGGATCTCAGGTGTTCATGAAGTGGATGCAGATGCTATCAATGCTTTAGCAAAGCAATGCCAAAATTTGACGGATATTGGATTCATTGACTGCCGAAAGGTGGATGAGACTGCCTTGGGGAATGTTAAGTCAGTTCGGTTCCTTTCAGTTGCAGGGACAACTAACATAAAGTGGAATTTAGTATCACAACACTGGGGTAAGCTGCAACACCTAATTGGATTAGATGTTTCTAGAACAGATATAAGCCCAAATACTGTTTCAAGACTCTTCTCATCCTCGTTTAGCCTGAAGGTCTTATGCGCCTTGAATTGTCCTAGGCTTGAGGAAGATGCCACCTTTGTTTCTAGTAACAACCATAAAGGTAAAGTGCTACTGGGTATCTTCACTGACATTCTTAAAGGAGTAAGCGAGTTATTTGTTGATTCTCAAAAGAATGATAGTAACATTTTTCTGCATTCGGGAAATCCTGAGAAAGATAAGAAGTCAGATGAGATCTTGAATTGGCTGGAGTGGATCATTTCCTATTCGCTTCTACGTGTTTCTGAGAGCAATTCACCTGGTCTCGATAAGTTCTGGCTCAATCAAGGGACAGCTTTGTTACTTAGTTTCATGCGGAGTGCCCAGGAGGAGGTTCAAGAAAGGGCAGCCACAGCTCTCGCAATTTTTGTCGTAACCGACGATGAAAATGCCAACATTGACACTGGAAGGGCTGAAGCAGTTATGCAAGATGATGGCATACGCCTTCTATTAAACCTTGCTCGGTCATGGCGTGAGGGACTCCAGTCGGAAGCTGCTAAGGTAAGCTGCTTATAGTAGAAATAGTCATTTGGTGGACAAAATTCATGTTTTCTAAATTGATCTTTCATGTAGGCCATTGCGAACTTATCAGTGAATTCTAATGTCGCAAAAGCTGTGGCTGAGGGAGGAGGCATCGGAGTTCTTGTAAATCTTGCAAGGTCTGCCAACAGATCAGTTGCTGAAGAGGCTGTGGGAGGATTGTGGAACCTTTCCGTTGGTGAAGAACACAAGGTTTTCTTCTCTGTTTGATTTGCACCTAATCTTTTGGTGCTTCATTCTTTGATTTTTGAATTAAATTTTATATTCTAGCGAGCGATTGCTGAAGCTGGTGGGGTGAAAGCTCTAGTGGAGCTTATCTTCAAATGGTCAAGGTCGGCTGGTGGTGAAGGAGTCTTGGTATGTTCCAATCTTAAGGATTCCTATCTGCCATTGTTCACTCCTTTAAGCATCCCACGTAAAATGGAAGCCAAGTTTGTAATATGCTTAAGTAGGTTGTTACTGATTTCAGGAACGTGCGGCTGGTGCATTAGCAAATTTGGCAGCAGATGACAAATGTAGCATTGAAGTTGCTTCAGGCGGTGGCGTACATGCTTTGGTGAAACTAGCTCAGAGTTGCAAGGTCGAAGGAGTGCAAGAACAGGTGGATTTCTCTTCTAATTGAATGCTAATGTTGGATAATATGATATCAACAAAATTGAGTGAGAGATCAAACTTAATTACCTATAAGATCCAATCAATATATGGTGTGAGTTTTTTGTTTTTTCATAGTTTCCACAAGCCTTGTGTTCCATTAGGTAATTTGACCAAACCTAGAGGGTGGTGGATGTTTCACCCTAGACTTTCTTAAATAAGTGTCTAGATTTTTTTTATAATTATTTTTCCAATGTTACATCAGTGCTACTTCAGTGGCTTCATCTAACTTCCACTGTCCAAAATGGAAAAAATCTCTGCACATTTTGAAGAAGAGGAAAAAACGTATCCAATATCTAACAAGTTTCCCTTGATCTTGTTGTCCAGGCAGCTCGGGCTTTGGCAAATTTGGCTGCTCATGGTGATAGCAATGGTAACAACACTGCAGTAGGACAAGAGGCCGGAGCTCTTGATGCTCTTCTGCAACTTACACGCTGTCCGCATGAAGGTGTTAGGTAAGATGGTCCCCTGTTGTTTGTTTCCATCATTGATTTCTGTATAGATTTTTCTGAGTAGGACGTATGTGTTGTCTTTAGATGAGGCTTGGTATTTATGAAATTAGAAATAACATCATTGGTGGCTTGTTAATAGGCAAGAAGCTGCTGGTGCATTGTGGAATTTATCCTTCGATGACAGAAATAGAGAAGCAATTGCTGCAGCTGGTGGAGTTGAAGCATTGGTATGACTAATGGCCTTTATCCTTATTTTGTTCGTTGTGGGCACAATTTACCTAAACTGATCTGCAATCTGTATATTTAGGAATTCTATTAGATAGTTTATCTGCATTTAATTTGATGCAACTTTTTCCGTTTTTCCTTTGGTCAAGTTTTACACCACCGGAAATTTCAACTCTGTTGATTGTTCTGTTCTTTTCTGGTTGTCAGGTTGCTCTGGCAAATTCCTGTTCAAATGCATCTCATAGCCTTCAGGAGAGGGCTGCTGGTGCTCTATGGGGATTGTCCGTGTCAGAAACGAATAGGTATGTGCTCGATTACTCTTATTTATAAGATATTTTATATTTCTGCTTCTAATGCCTGAATAGTGGGAGCTCAGATTAACAACCAAAGGTGGTTATTCATAATAATGACCTAAGCAATCTGTTCATCTCCTTTGGACAAAGGAAATTACCAGCTCAATCTGAGATAATGACATATATATTCATAATAATGGGTTTCAAACCAGTATTCTATCGATCTTCAAGTCAATCTCACTTCACTTTATCCTGAAACCGTGGAAAGACCTGCGACACAGAATGTTGGATGATATGATTAAGATTGTATAACTTAGAGGCATTCTTCCTGTCTTTTGTGTCCTACTTCCAGTTAAAGTTCCTTCTGGATTTTTTTGGCACCTCTTTACTGCTTTTTTTTTTGTGAAGAGTCAATGTTGTTCTGCTTCGTCTCCCTCAGCCGGTAGTATTTCAGTCATTAAACTTGCATTAATTTTAACAGGCAACTGTAAACCATTATAACTCCCAATGCATATTATCATAAGGAAAGAGAGAATTAAGAGATTGGTTTGGGTAGCTACCAATATTTAGGCCAATAATCACAAACATCATCAACCAAGCAAAATCTGAATCGATTATAATAACATTTATTGCATTGTTTTCTTCCAACATTTTACGATGGGAGAAATATTGCTCATCAGGAGGCAGAAGCCATAAATAGAGCAACCACGTTATTGTTAATGCACTGTGTGTGAGAAGGAAGAAATAGTGGCAACTCAGAATGAATTGGTACTAATCCTCAGTGAACATTTTGTACGTATCAATAATTCTTTATCTCCTGCTATAAGTAAGATAAATAGAGATTAAGTTCCACTTTGAAATGGGCTTGCATCCCAGCATTTGTTCCTTGTCTTTGGGTTTATATACAGGTGGGGATCCAGCCAAACCCGTGTCCAGACACTGACTATTTCATTTAAAATATCAATAATTTTTTCTTTTTTCATTTTGTAATAGCATTGCTATTGGTCGAGAAGGAGGTGTGCCACCACTAATAGCGTTTGCTCTATCAGATGCCGAGGTATGTTTACCAAATTGATAGGTGAAGCCTGTCAAATACCCCCCATGACTTTTTATTTGTATGATCTATGTACTCTGTTTTTCCATGTGATTTTTCTTTGTTTGTACATTTGAGATTTTGTCATGCTTCTATCGATGAATTAGTAAGATATTATTTTGAAAATATATTGTTCTTACAGTGCATGTTCCATATACAGCCCCAAAATGGAGCAAAATCTTTTGTCGGTACTGCCTTACAACAATTTCTACTCTGGGATGAGATTTTAATAATATCCTAGCTGAGAAAAAAGATGAAATCTTTATTTTATTTTACAAGAATAAAAACTAAAAGTCATAAATTGTCAAAGAGGAAATTCATTAAATATTTGACAACTCTGCCATGCTTCCTCGTGTATTAGCAAGTGCTTTCCAACGAAGCCTTGAAGAGGAACTTCTCTTCATGCGTGGGTGGAAATGAAGATTCGGACTCATGACCGTTTTACTTGGTCCGATTCATTCTCAAACCTTAATTCGGTACATATTAGATTTTCCAACAACTCTAATACACGTTAACAACACAATATCTGGAGATTCCTACTCGAAAGGCTTCCCTTGCTTGTTTCCTTAGAGATTGACAATATTCTGAATCATGTAGTTTTATCCAGTTGAAAAAATATGCCTTAATAAAAGATTTTACTTTGGATCTGTAAGAGTTTTATCCACAAAATCGCGACTTACATGCGAACATTCTCAGTCATATAATGAATCTTCATGACACAGTTTATAAATCTACTTTCAGGATGTGCATGAGACAGCTGCTGGAGCTCTTTGGAATCTTGCTTTCAACCCCGGTAATGCTCTCCGCATTGTGGATGAAGGGGGTGTCACTGCTCTTGTCCATCTTTGTTCTACATCTGTATCGAAAATGGCACGCTTCATGTCTGCACTGGCATTGACCTACATGTTTGACGGCAGGTATCCAACGATCTTTCGACATGAAATTGTATCTTCTCGAACTCCTTACTATTATTTACACAAGAAAAGAAGTGTAAATATGCTGTGTGTTTGGATTGAGGGATTGAAATACAACTTTTTATTCTGAATTATGCTTTATAAAACATTGCTATTTCCATGTGCAGAACGGATGAAATCGCGCTGATAGGAACATCAACACAGAGCACTTCCAAAAGCACAAACTTAGATGGCTCAAGAAGAACGGCCTTGAAACAGATTGAAGCTTTCGTCATGACCTTTTCTGATCCTCAAGCATTTGGTGCGGCTGCTGCATCATCAGCCCCCACAGCATTGGCACAAGTAACAGAATCTGCTCGTATTCACGAAGCAGGTCATCTCAGATGCAGGTTTGCTCTCAATCTTTTCTCCATCTTCGATAATATTTCCTACTTTTAGTTCGTTGTTGGCTTCTTTCTTGAAGGTTCTATACATGATTAACATTATTTAAGCTGGCCCCTTTGAATTCACGATGCATAACCAGAGTTTTTTACTCGGGTAAAAATCCTTGGTGGTAAAAGTGACTGCACATTGATCTGATGTTTTTCTTGTTACATAGCGGAGCTGAGATTGGAAGATTCGTTACTATGCTACGTAACCCGTCTCCTACTCTGAAGTCATGCGCTGCCTTTGCACTTCTTCAGGTAAAAATTATCGCACTCAAAAAAGATTTAACACACATCCTTACATTAGGGGTGTAAATGAGATAATACAATTCATGAGCTAGTCTGGATCGACTTAGAAAGAAATTGAATTCGGCTCGACAAGCTTGCAAGCCTCATCGAGCATAATCAAACATATGTTAGATTTACTATTTCACCCTTAATAATTTATTTATTTACATAAAATTTCCATTTCTGGTCATATTTTAAGGAAGTTAGGTTATCTTATTAATATTATTCAGGAGGGTATCGAGTCAAGTTCGAACATTATAAAAATAAGCTCAATTCGAGTTGAGCTCGAGCATCGAGTTTTAGAATCAAGTTTGAGCTCGAGTCTGTAGTAGTCGGCTCGACTCGACTCGACTCGGTGACACCCATATTCAACAAACTCCGGTGAATACTGGTTCTTTATTATTCTAAATTCACATGTGTTTGGTGCACGTGATGATATCTTGGTACTAAAACTGATTAGTCAAGATGGTGCTCAGCAAAATAGTAATAATTTGGATGATGAAACTGGCATGTTCGTTGGCGTTTAATCCTAATCCTAAATTCTCGATTGCAGTTCACAATTCCAGGTGGCCGGCACGCAGCGCATCATGTAACCCTTCTCCAAAGCTCAGGAGCTTCACGAGTGCTCCGTGTAGCAGCAGCAGCCGCTGGAGCGCCTCTTGAAGCGAAAATCTTTGCTCGCATTGTACTAAGAAACATGGAGCAGCATATTCAGATGGAATCTTTGGTCTGAATATCTCCACCCTCGACTCTTCCGTTGGTTATTATACTCTTTCATTGGAGGCCCCGTTTCCTCATTAGCAATCCGAACCTATTTAGAGTGTTGTCCATCTTAGCTGAAATAACGCGTCTAGCATAGGTTTTTTCGTGAGTTTTCTTTCGTAAAAGCGAAAATGATACAAGTAACTTTGATGTGATAGTATCCATATTATAGTTTTGAACTTGTTGAGCCATGGATGATATGCAAGAAATGCACCTAAACTTTGGTCTAAATGCATATTTCTTGATGAACAATTTCTCTATTTTTATTGATCCTGCGATAGTTTTGAGGCTATGTAAATTTCTAGTAAGTAGTATCTATATGATTTTGTCTGGTTCTGAAATGTTGCATTGATGATTTTCTAGAAGAATAGCTAAATTATAAGTTTAATTTCTTCATGAAATCCTTTAAAAGGTGGAGCTATACACATCTCACTACTTACAAAACACACTATTTACTAAATACACCCACATTTAAATATCTTTAAGGAATGGACTAAACTCACCCCATCAATTACTTAGGGCACCCCAATTACTAAGGGCACCCCAATAAATTAAAAAATTGATACATTCTTTTCTAAGGGCACCACAATACTTTCCCAAAATACCCTTCTCCCTCATTCCTCTATGCAAGAATCGGCCAACTGAATTTCTTCACAAATTTCTTGAGTTTTCGGCTGTTTTGATCGAATACCTTTACTATAATAATTTGCATTTCTTTCGGTTCCCTCATGCCGACAAGTTTGCTATCATGGATCGACGTAGAAAAGTTTTCGGATATGAACATAGGGAGCAAAACTTTACCGGTAAGTTGATTTCAAAATTAGATCGTATAGTTGCGTTTTTTTCCTTCGTGTGTGGTTGAATCACTTAGTATTAGCAATGGGCTAGTGAAATTTGATGTAATTTGCTGAAAATGTGTTCAATTTTCGAAAAAATCGCGTTGTTCCCGTCTGCCCACTGTCGGCCTTGGTTGGCCGAACGGGAGTGTGCGTGTTCGGTCGCCTCGGCCGAACGGTCTTGCATATTGTCGGTCGCATCGGCCGAACGCTTCAGGTTGCTGTCGGCCAGCTTGGCCGAACGAGTAAGAGGCCTGTCGGCCAGCTTGGCCGAACCAGAGTATGCGTGTTCGGTCGCCTCGGCCGAACGGGGCTTAGGTCTGTCGGCCAGCTCGGCCGAACGGGGTGTGTATTGTTTTTTTAAATTTGTTTTGTTTGTCGTAATGATTTTTCTTTGTAATCCAGGTAAGACGTACGAAAGGGTGAGACCGACGGCCTCGGCAAGAAGACGTTGGGGTGAAGAGGCAGAATCGGGAGTTGGATGTTCGGGCAATGATTACCCGGCTGAAGTTCCACTCCAGGTGTTTCAGTTGGAGATGGGAGGGCATGACATTCCTGACCCCGAATATGTTGAGTGGGGCGAAGCTCGTGTTCAGCATGAGCATCAGGAGGAGGTGGAGGATGCTGAAGTGAGGAGCATTAGATAGATGAGGCACCGATTCAGGAGGATGCCGAGGATCATGTTGACCCGGATACAGAGGGAGATGTACTGACCGGGTCATTCCCTGGGGGCCCCACTGATCACCATCTCATACTGAGCTTCAAGACGCATGTGGCTGCGATGATTTGGTGCGGTGAGGAAAGAGGCATTTTGAAATGCCTCTACCACACGACGAAGATGGATTCGTGGAGGACAGAGGGTGACTTGGGCGAATGGTTTCGTCTGCTTCGGAGGTCTAGGATAGCAGACTTACGGGAGATATCATATAAGAGCCCGAACAAGAATCTGATATGTGCGTTCGTCGAGCGGTGGCATCCGGAGACGAATACCTATCATATGCCCTGGGGTGAGATGACGATCACCCTCGATGATGTGTACTGCATCACCGGGCTTCCTATCACCGGTCGACCCGTTGTCCAATGGGAAGATGCAGACGAGACCCCGAGTGTTATGATAGCTCGACTGCTAGGTTTGAGCCGCCGGGATGTAGAGACGGTAGTACGAGGACTCAGGGGTAGCTCAGTCAAGTTAGAGTGGCTACGCTCCACATTTGCCGATGATGCGACGTCTGATGATCCTGAGAGGAGACTGTGTGTCGCTCGGGCCTATTTATAGTTCGTGCTGGGCTGTACCCTGTTTTCAGATAAGACAGGTACTAGAGTAAGCACACACATTCTCCCACTGCTTGAGAATGTTACACGAGTGCACAAGTACGCGTGGGGAGCCGCCACACTTGCGTACTTATACCGACAGCTGGGTCTTGCATCTCGGCATGGGGTCAGACAAATGTCGAGTTACCTGACATTATTAGAGGTAAATCTTGTTTTTTAAATTTTAAAATGTTTCATATGGCTGATAGTTATGTTTATGTCATCGTACTTACATAATTGTGTTGTTTCAGGCGTGGATATACGAGTACTTTCCACAGACCAGGCCCACGCATAACGTGAACTACAGGGAAAGAGCATCGCTTGCCTTACGATGGGCACAACAAGCCTCCCCTGGTGGTTCACTTGATCGTCTGGTGGCATGGAGGGAGATGTTCGATGCCATGTTGGTGAATAATGTAAGTCTGTTGACGATTAGCTCATATGTTTTAATTTAGCACTGATTGTGATGTTCGAAACCTTATTATTATGTGAGCCCTACTAGGTTGTGTGGACTCCATACACCGGGATGCGAGATCTGTTTCATCGGCACAAGGTGACCTTCTACCACGGCTGCATTCAGGCCTTTGATGTGGTAGAGCCATATCATCCAGATCGCGTGCTTCGACAGTTTGGGTATGTACAGACGATCCCGGAAGCACCGTTGGTACCGGTCAAAGTGCGTCGGGGAAGCACCGGTGCTCAGTATAGAGTTGTCTTCGAGTTCATGAGCTCATACTTCCGGATGTGGAGCTCCCATGTGCTGTCCAACGAGGCTCGGGGTAGGATCGCACATCCTCCATCTGAGTGTTCTCCCGGGTATCTGGATTGGTACTTCACGGTCTCCCACCCGATCATTCAAAATTCGGAGAACAGGTCGTCGGCCGACGGTGCTACGCATGTTCCCCAGCAGCCCTGGGATATTATCCACACGGCCCGCGGTCATATTGCACCGGTCGTGCAGCAGTGGTTGCAGCATGATCCTCAGATAACGCTCGAGTACGTCATGCCCTACGTTCAGAGGGCATACGAGGCGTTGTCGATTGAGGACAGTGCCCCGTCTGAGGACAGTGCCCCGTCTGAGGCCACCACCCATGCCGAGTCCAGCCGGTCTCGTAGCCGTCGTAGATGATAGATAGATAGCTCGATTATGTATGTACTTGACACTGTACTAGTTATTGCACGTTTGTGGTACAATCTCATGCCCAGTTATTGTTGTTAAGTTTTTTGTATTTAACATTGTTTCCTTTGCGTCGATTATAGTACTTCGTGTGATTTTCAAGAACCGATTTTGGCCGCTTTCCACCGCGTTTTGCATAGAATGTCATGAAAATACTATCAACACATACAATATTGAGCTACGAACAAACCGAGGACATGTCGGGGTGGAATGGTCCGTTCGGCCGCCCTGGCCGAACACTATCATTGCGAGTCGGCCACCCCTGGCCGAACACTATCACTAAGGGTCGGCCCCTCTGGCCGAACATACCACAGCGAGGTCGGTCGTCCTGGCCGAAGGTACTAGGATCCATTCGGCCATCTCAGCCGAACACTTCCACAAACTGTCGGCCGACTCGGCTGAACACTCTATGACCCGTTCGGCCGACTCAGTTGAACAGTGGCTAAATCTGCAGACGAGGGTAACCAAAAATCAAACGCAACCTAGAAATGCACAGAAAACACAGAATCGAACGGGCAAACAACAAAATCGATATACAAATCTCTCTTTATACAAGTACGTTACAATCACGTTGTCCCCAAATAGATACAACAAGTTCAAATACATCAATCATCATCTAAACTAATAGATTCCACTCCTAACGAGGATCTAGCCGCAGCAACCATTTCGCTGTACTTGGCGATCTGTTGTTGGAATACGACACTCCATCCGGCAGCACAATCTAACCTGCACGCGAACCACATATTTATGATTGGAGGAATGGGTGCACCGTCTACTAGGTTCACCTACAAAGTGTCATGAGAAAAAACCGGTCACAAATGTAATAAATAAAGAAATTAAAGGCTACATTTTGAGACAAAAGATAATAGTCCATACCCGGATGAAGTGATTGTTTCCAACTAATGCCATTGTCATGCAACGAGAGTTCACCAGCACTTGTGTCCGTAAGGGAAGAAATAAGACACTTATCTCGGGCGATATGTGAACTATCGCCATATTGTATGCAGAAGCGGCCAAGTAATAGATCTCTGGAAACACGAACCAATACTTCACGTCCCACACCTCCGTTTGGAAACAGTTCAATGTTTCTAGAATCTCGTCCACCGTATGTGTGGAGTTATGCCACACCGAAGCATACAAGGCCCTGAAGTTTTGCAACTCCTGGATTAGATCATTACGAATCTGGGGCCAGGAATCATTGCCCATACCAAGTGCGTCGGCTAAACACCTGAAGCCGCAATGACCGTCTCCCTTTACATTCTTTGTGGAAGCCACAAACTCTTGAAAACACTTCGGCAGCTGATCAATAAATGGAACACCGAATGTGGTACGGGAGGAACGACGCACAACCTGTTGCTTTGGCCGCTTGTTCGACACCACCTTCTCGGCACTTGAGGGTTCCCCACTAACATGTGCATCCTCGGTTCGGGGGGAATTACTATCATGAAAGGACTCCACGTATTCGAAAGCACTCTTCTCACGCTTGGTGGACTTGTCTATTCGAAGTTTTGGCTTCCCTGGTCGTCCACGTGTGCGTGTTTGAACTTCTGGTTCAATAAGTGAGTTCCCCACTAACATGTGCATCCTCGGTTCGGGGGGAATTACTATCATGAAAGGACTCCACGTATTCGAAAGCACTCTTCTCACGCTTGGTGGACTTGTCTATTCGAAGTTTTGGCTTCCCTGGTCGTCCACGTGTGCGTGTTTGAACTTCTGGTTCAATAAGTGAGGTGGTGGACACGTTCTGGATCTCACGCAGTCTCTTGAGCATCAACAGCCTCTGTGACTCATTGGCCGAATCGAACATTACATTGATGTCACTCACGGTCTCGGTCCATCTATACCCAAGGTCTTCGGCTACACTGACATCCGACTTAACGGGTTCGCTGTCCAATTTCCTCCAAAACTTGTCAATACTTTCTAGTTGGATTGGTTCATTGAGACGCAGTAATTCACCAAGTTCATGAGCACACGGTAGACCACAGGTCTTTCTCAGCACACAACCACAAAATAACGAATCTACCCCGGCCGTATTCACTCCTTGCATCTCCTGATAAATCTTATGAATAACCGCATGAGACACGAATCCACGTATATTCCTGAACAGGGGAGACCTGTATTTATGGTGCACTCTATGTCGGGATTGTTCGAATGAAGCCTTGATTGTGCTGTGGCTTGTGATCAACAATCCATGTATCCTCTCCCAAGATATTTAAAAATTTGACAAGCTAGTGCCGAGTTGTTTTTTCAACTTCGAATGTGCACTCTCGGCCCTGTTCACAAGAATGCATGTCTTTCATTACAACAAGTTCAAATACGAACCAACAAATATAATACGTTCTATAAAAACAACTTATACGTACCGACTAGTTGTGGTGTTCTCGAAATGCATTATCTCGTTCGTCCAACACGAAACAAATCTCTCTTTATATGGATTAAGCCAATTTGACAGAACATAATCCACGGCAACAGGATAGTCGCTGAAATCATCCTTCAATCTTCTAAGTAGCTCGTTGAAGCTCACTTCATCCTCAGCAAGAATCAATGCATTCCACGAATAATTAAACGAATCTCATTTCGCCTTGGTGTGAAATTCTTTCTTGCACTTGGTAAGCACATTTTTGCTAATATGCTATCTACACAACAAGTGTTTCGCCCCTGGAAATGTGACCTCCACAGCATTCATCAATGCGATCTCACGATCAGTCACAATGACTTCTGGTTGAAAGGATTGGTCCATCAACCCTTTCAAAGTCGTGAGAGCCCATCTATAATTCTCCTCACGCTCGGCCTCCAAGTAGATGCAAGCAACGGAGAAAGTGATATCCGTAGATGTGATGCCAACCACTTCCATCAGTGGCATCTTGTATCTATTAGTCTTGTATGTACAATCCATCAACAAGACTCTCGGAAAGGCACGCAACAAGTCCACACTCATCGGGTGGGCATAAAAGAGGTCCTTCACCCTTTCCGTTTTCTCACATCTACGAACAAGGAAATAGTAGTCATGTGACTTCAGCTTCTCCAATAGGTATTGCATTTGAGACCGACCGCCGTGCTCCACAACTCTATATTTATGTCTTGCATTGTAGATGGTCTTCAAAGTGGATGCATTCTGAACGAAGGTCTCCTTTAAAGTACTTAGAATGTCTTTCGGTTTTGCCTTATTCTTTGTCAAATCTACGACAAACCGATCTTCAGCTGGTGTTAGTCGACCGGCATAGGAGTGACCCTCCAAATGTCGTCCCATCGGGTGGTTATGAACGCCGGATACAACACTTATTGACCACTGTCCATCATCATTCAATTCAGTAGCTTTAAGAAGAAACGGACAATCACATTTTTTGGTCGCCGTACGTCTGCCCCGTTTCTTCCCACCACTCATTTCGTCATCACCAACACTCACCATTTCTGATTTCGCCTTATTACGCCGACGATAGGTGCCACCTCGTTCGCAACCCAATAACACTCGACCTCGCCGACCACTACTTCCACTATCAGAGCGACGAACTAATATGACCATATTATGCTGGTGCGCTACAGCATTCACCCACTGCATCATCAGGTAGCGAGACTCAAATACTTCTTCTGTCGTAAAGTAGACAGTGAAGTCTATTTGCATGTACTCAGGAGCAATTTCTTCCTCGACCAATTGTCCATCGTCCGATTTGTTAATGTAACTGACTTCGTCCGAATACGAGGCCCCGTTCTGCAACGCAAGCAAATACAATCATTAACATAGAATACGAAAAAAAAAATAGAAAAATCGAGTGCTAGGTGAAATGTCGGCTGCCCTGGCCGAACGGGAAGAGAGCTTGTCGGCCAGGGCTGGCCGAACGGGAAAGAATGGCGTCGGCCGAGCTGGCCGAACGGGCTGAGGAGAAGTCGGCCAACCTGGCCGAACGGGACAGAGGCGTGTCGGCTGTCATGGCAGAAATCCTTCAGCCGCGTTCGGTCTGTATTGGCCGAACGTGAACAGATGCAGGAATTTTTGCATATTTTCAAAAACGAAACTTCAACTACATAAACTACGAAAAATGCATGCGAATACTTACATTGTGTGCTTCGAATGAATTTTCGTTCGCCATTTGATGAAATTTGGGGGAAAATGGGGCAAAAACAAGAAAGCAAATGCAAAACTTGGATGAAGAAAAAGCTTTGGTGGATGAAGAAGACAATAATGGTGATTTTGTGTGTTTTGAATGCTTGGGGTGCCCTTAGAATATTTCAACACATTACGTGGGATGCCCTTAGAAATTAGATTCATTAAGGGTATTTTGATCTTTTTTTATTCATTTTATTTTCAATTTTTTTAATTGGAGTGCCTTAAGTAGTATATAGGGTGGGTTTAGACCCTCCCTATCTTTAAATTATAAAATTTCTAAACACATCTCACTACATTACAATTATACCCTCTACAATAAAGAAAAAAAAATCCAAAAGAAAATAAAATTCCCTTTTCTCCCTTCTCAAACTAACGCTGTTTCTCTCCATCTGTTTTTTGATTTTCCTTTTTTTTTTTTTTAAATTTGTGAAGAAACCATATTCATCCATCACAATCGTTGTTTTACATATATATATATATATATATATATATATATAACTAAAATGTTGAGATTTGAATAAAAGTATCGCAAACAAAAAAAAAGGTTTGAAAATTAATTTTTTTTGATTGTTTCGTTTAACCCACATAACAATGTATTCGATTAGTAGTTGAACACATAGTGTACCGTCTACTTATGGTCTAACATCTTTACAAGTGTTTGACCTGTAAAGATCGAACACACAATGTAATGTTCGACTTGTACACTGTTGTATCTATGGTCGAAATCGAACACACAATGTAATGTTCGGCTTGTACCCATGGTCAAACACACAGTGTAATGTTGAGCCTGTATAGGCTGAAACATCGTATTTTCAGCCAAATTTTTTTACTGACATCTCCATTTTCAAAATATTTAACTGATCTACATAAAATTATAAAAATGAAAAATCTTAAGTTATACATTACAGATACTTCATTAATCAATCACTTTGATTTTTGTTTTTTTTTTCAAGATTTGTTAGAATTTTTCTTCTCACTTAATTTGAGAAATTTGGAGAATGAAGAAGATGTTGGAAAAGGGAAAACTATTTTTTATTTAAAAATAAGGGCATTTAAGTGTTGTCATTTTATTTCTTTTTCCATTATTATTTTATTATGAAGTGTGTTTAGAAGATGGTGGGTGTCTATAGCCCCACCCATTCTTTAATTATGTAATTTCTAAGTTTTTATATGAAATGTTGAATAAAATTGAATTTCATTCGGAAAAGTATACATTATACCTAAAAATACAATTTTCAAATGGGTGACAAATGATTACAATTTAAAATCCGTAGAAATATTTTTGCTCCATTTTAATCTTCAAATTACTTTTTAAGTATCCATTTTAATCTTCAAATTAGTTTTTAAGTATGTGTTGAGTCTTTTTTGATTCACAAGAAATGAGATTCAATATAATTAAATTTGCATACATAAATCCACACAAATTCCAATTTTTGTGCTCATCTTGGATAGTAGTGTAGTTTGTGCTTGAAGAAATGATTGTATGAAGATTTGATTAAATTATCCAACAAAGTTTAAGCTTTGTGAAAATGGCGATAAAATTTCTTTGTTGATCAAAATTTTAACATACAATAAAATTCAGTCAAATTATCAAATAAATCTCTATTTTTACGAAAAGTACAATTAAACTTTTAAATATGTATGAATAATCTAATTCAAATTTATTATTTTTCTAAGAAATTGTGTTGCAAACAGATCGTTGAAAGCATTTAGTTGAAAATTTCACAAATCTTAAGATTTACTTGATGATTTGACCAAATTTCGAAGAATGTAAATATAAATCCACCTTTAAAACAAACAGACAACAAAGAATCTCTCAAACACTCCACCCCTACCAAAAATAAATTGATAACATAACCTTATAAATCAAATTTAGTTGTGGAAATATATTTATGAAACTAATAAATATACTAAACTACCTTTCCAAATAGTGAGGTTAAATATATTTGTTAATTTTCTACGAATATTATACCGAGTAAATATAGAAAAAAGTTGAATTTCAAATCTCAATGCATTTAAAATACAATCCATTCACTCGCATGTCTCAATTAACAGAATACCAATAATAATATATATTTTTGGAATAAATAATAATAACAAAAAGAAAAGGTGAACCATTTACACACGTGGAAATTATGTATAAATAAAAAAAATAAAAATAAAAAGGAGGAAAAATAGGTAGAGAGATTGACCAGGGATTAGACAGAGAGGTCATATTATAGTGAAAAGAGAGTTATATATATGACTACTTCTCTCACTATCACTGAATCCTAAAGATTGTGATTGTGGCCTTCCAATATCATCGGAATATAACCGTTTTCTCTCTCTCTCTTTCTCTCTCTCTCCCCCCACTTTGGTCGCCGGGAATCCCTTTCTTGCTTGCTCCCATTTCAGGTTTTTATTTTTTATTTTTATTTCTCTCATGATCACCAGTAGTAATGCTTATAAGGTTTTTTCTTGCTTTTTTCTGGAGTTCAGTTTGATCTCTCTCTCTCTCTCTCTCTCTCTCTCTCTGTGGTTGTGATGGCTTTCTTGGTTGGAATTTGCTTAATCTTTTCTCCAGTCGTGATTTCTTGAAATTGTTGTTACGTTGAGGTTTTTCAGGCAATCAAGAATTGAAATTTTCTTTTATGGGGTTCTATGTTTCTTTAGAGTTTTGAAGGAATTGAGTTTAATCAGTTGAAGGTTTACTTTTTTTAAGTTGGAAAAAAAAGGGGCTTTGCTGTTTTTTTTGTATGTTATGTATGAATGTATGTATGTATACATTGTAGGTTTATATGGATGTATGTATGTATACATATATGAAATTTTGTGTCTTTATTTGTTCTCCAATCCTATACAAACGGATGCATTATAGTCACAGAAACGTGATTTTTTTTTTTTTACATTGTTGCATTGTTATTTGTATATATGCCCGGGGTGTGGCTCATCAAGTGATTTTTTGAATGCGGGATTCTCTCGATTGCTATGTCTTGTAACTTTGTGTGTATCATTCTATTAATGAAGTTATAAGTTTGTTGATAAAAAAAAAAAGATTTCCAGGGAATGAATCTTTTGTAAAGTGAAGAGTGAACCAAATGCTTAATCTTCAATCCTTATTTGAAACTGATTAATTGCCAATGTTTAGGTCTCTCGTTTTAGTACCTTGTTATAGAGTATAATATGCTAATCGCTGTTAAATCCATGATGTTATACTGCAGATTCTCTGCATATTAGTGTTTGATTCATATGGTTAAGTACTAAGTGATAACTCAATGCATCCATAGGCTGAGTTCATGGTGAATATAAAAGAAAGCATGGAGAACGAAGATGTTTTTGCTAAAGAACTTGAAGACGATCTTATGAAATTTACAAGTAATTACAAAGAAAAGAAAACTGAGAAAATCCCCAACAATGCTGATATGAGAGTCAACATAATGGAATGTACAAATCATGGGGGCAATGAGTGGCAGGAAGTAGAATACCCAGATACTACTGAGTGCTCAAGTTCGTTTGATGACTCTGATTATGGAGATGAAGGTGACTCTGAAGCTTCATCGGGTTTCCATGGTGGCCCTGAATCAGAATTGGACTCACATGAATCTGGTAAACTGTTCGGTGTGAGGTACTTTCCTCTTATTCTTCTCCCTGAACTTACTTTTCTTGAAGTTATTCACATATCAAATGTTAGAAATCCAAGAATGGAGATTCCATAATTCATAGCAAGTTTAGCTGGTCAATTTACGCGTTCAACGCTTTCATTGTCTGTTTAAAAGAATCCCTTTTGATAATTATCTGAAATACCATCAAAGTAAAGAGTTTTTAGTTTTTAAATTCTTAAATACTAATCTTGTTCATGCTTGTTTGTTACTAAATGTGCTTAGGAAGAAACTGTCATCTCATTGGAAGTCCTTTATTCACCCGATTATGTGGCGTTGTGAATGGCTTGAACTGCAAATCAAGAAGTTGGAGGGGCAAGCCCGGAAATATGACAGAAAACTCGAGGAATACACTAGGAAATCTACATCAGACCAGTTTAGAAGTGAGGTCTTCAAGAGGAAGAGAAGAAGAAGAGCTGAAGACACAAATGACGTAGCAACATATATGTCAAACCATAACATTTTTTCTTATTATGGTACAGTTTTGCCTCGTTTTCTATCAAGCTATGTTCGTCTATTTTGTTTGCGCCAGTTAAGAATTTGATGCATAGCTTTTCTGCAGAAAATAGGAAGGCTATTCGCGAGGTTGCTTCCCATGTCTTGAAGAATCCTGGTGAATATATATTTATATATATATATATATATATATATATATATATATATATATAAAGAATTATGTCAACACACACATGCATATATATGTAATATATCAAGCATTTTGTAGCAGATGCAGCTATGGAAGTCAATGGTGATGATGAGTCTTGGGACAACGATGAGCTGTTGCTTGTTGAGGGTGGACACGATGACAAGGCTTTGGGACAAATATTGGTGAAGATTGATCATTTACGTTCACGAGTTAGTAAGATGAAGACCAGAGTTGACAAGGTAACTAGAGAACGGGCTTCAAAGTATTCTTACATGAACAATTTGAACTCGACTGGTGTACTCAATGCTCTCGTGAGCTCTCCTCCGAACACTGTGTACCAAATGCCTGTTCAAACTTATATAGAGTCTCAGCTTATGTCGGAGTACAATATGGGCGCGGTACTTTTGCCGGAAGCAGTTGCAGATCACAGTGAGATTGCTTGTGATCCAAATGGGAACGTTGATCATCCACGTGTTGGATATTCATATGGAAATGTGAGTCCTTTTCTCCTTATTATCGTTCCCGTTATAACCACTTGTGGAACAAAAAGTTCTTTTTTCGCCAGAATATGACATTTTTACCCTTCTCGCCCGTATAATTGACCATAATGGCTAAAAAGGAACAAAAAAAATATTTCTCGTTGTTTTCCTTTTCTGTATGTCGTTAAGATGCTATTTGATTCTCGACTAATCCTTGTCATAATGATCAGGACGAGGTTCTTATTGACAATCAGAGAGTGACGAAAGAGATGTGTTATATTGAGAATGTGAAGATCCATTCGATGCAGAGGCCAGTGGTGATGAAGGATGATAATCAGACACCACTAAGAATACGATCGATTTCAAGTCTTACTGCCCCGTCTAAAAGCATGGTTTCTGCAGAGCCTCGACTTCAGATAAATGAGCAGCCATCAAATCTTGCCAACGCCCCGAGAAGCAACAGATGGAGAAGAAAAGGCGCTGCTTGGTGACTCAGATGTGTCGTTTTTACGTCAAAACGAGTGAGTGGTTTTCTTTGATTGGGTACGGAAGATGGGATGGAGCTATTTAACCTGCAAATATATAGATTTATTTCATTCTTATTTTTTATATAAAATTTGTACATTCTTAATCTGTTCTATGCTTTAGTACATATGTTTGGCAGCTGATTGAAGATTTGAGTATTCTTTTTAGGGATTGTATAGTGTTTAGAATGTTATGCAAAAAAATTGTCTCTATGAATCTTTAACTCAACTATATTCTGAGTTGAACTTTAGACAAATGCAGTAAAGAAGCAATATTTATAACCAGTTATTTTTGCTCTATAATCTGGCAATAGCAGTACTTTATCGATGGTTACTTGGATTGGTTATTGCTATAATGCTGTCTACAATTATGTCATAAAAATTAATTATTCTGATCTTAAATGTAAATGAAACTAATGGTCTTTTTCAAAGAATTTAAGATAACATCTTAAAGTTTCTTTGATTTTTATTTTTTATTTTTTTCATAAACAAATTTTACCTGATATTTGTATTTTTAAAAGCTTATTAGCTATAACTCGAGCACATTCCAAGTCCCGTAGGTATGAAAGAAAATTACGTGGGATTGAGGAAATTCTACCAGTAAAATGTGGGATTGAGGAAATTCTACCAGTAAAATCTGGATTTTGTAGTAAAAGTGAATAGTAAAAATGTATGTTTCTACCAGTAAAATGTGGGATTGAGGAAATTCTACCAGTAAAATCTGGATTTTGTAGTAAAAGTGAATAGTAAAAATGTATGTTTGTTTGAAAATTTATTAGAGTATGATTATATTGTAAATGTTAAATCAATATTAGAAAATGTGGGTTGATATAATATTTTATTGTGAAAATGTGGGTTGATGTGATATTTTTTATTAAAAAAATATATTTAATAATGATTGATGATTATAATATAAGTAGTAATGATTATGTTTGGATTTTATAATTTAAATTGAAATACAAAAATAAACATATATTGAGATTTTGAAGTGTAAAATTTTGTTATGTCAAATCCCTTTTAAATATAATCGTAAGATTTGATACAATGAATTGATTAATTTTTATTTTTTCTTTCAAAAACAATGAATTGATTAATTTTTATGTTTTCTTTCAAAAAAGATGAACGTTTTATTCGGTAATTTAAAAGAAAAAAATACATTTGTAGACCACTGATTAGAATTTTATCGGTAATTTTCATCCGTAATATATACTGAAACGACATCATTTGGACCTTTTCGATGGAATTTTGTTGATTAGTTTTCGTATAATTTTGTAACTTTTATTGTCATAAATGATTTCCGAAATTTATGTAAAATACTAATTTTTGAGTTTTATATATAAACTTATATTAAATATTCATTTTTTTCGACATTTATTAAATAAAAGTTGACCTTATATGTTTGTAATTAAAATACATGTATGTAAATCGTTTAACGATCATCAATAATAAAATTATGACGTTTACATGCTCATGTATTGTTTGTTGCTAACCAATTAAATTTCTTCTTTATATATGATCTATAAAATAATAATTAGAACATCGATTGATCCTCCACGCTTATATATACATCGATCATAGATGTACATCACATAATTATTAATATATAATATTAAGCAAATTTTAGGTTACGAATGTTTATTCTTAATTCAATCAATCATTAATTTTAGATTATCTTAATTTAATCTTAATTATTTATTTGTTTTTAATATTGCTATCAATTGAACGTTTATTAAATAATTAATTCATTTTATTCAAAATGAAAGTAGCTAATACAAACATTATTAATAGATTCGCTACTGTAAATTTATCTTACAAGTCTTTTAATATGAAAAGCAAATAGGATTGTACTTTGTTAGATATTTGGGTTGAAATATGATCCATTTGTTTTATTGAACTTTTATTCTTGTGGATTTTTTTCATATATTATTGACTATTTACTCAAAAAAAATTACCCAGTTATGTTTTGAATTTACTATACTTAATAACTCTTACTTACTTGCATAACTATCATATCACAATCTACTATTATCGTCTTAAGCATATCTCAGTAGTACCCAAAAGATGGCACAGTACGGCGATCAATACGGCAACACCATGGGCCAAACCGACGAGTATGGCAACCCCATCAACCGTCCTGGAGGAACCACCGGCATGACCGGAGTCGGGACTGGTCATCACGAAATTCACCACGGTGGTCTCACCGGAGCTCACGGTGGCCAGACCGGAGTTGGGACCGGTCAACACGGCGGAGGCATCACTATCGGAACAACCGCTGTCGGCGGCGGCCTCCATCGCCGCTCCGGAAGCTCAAGCAGCTCGTCGGAGGAGGACGACGGGGTGGGTGGAAGGAGGAAGAAGGGGCTGGGGCAGAAGATTAAGGAGAAGCTACCAGGCGGCGGCGGCGACAAGCATGATGAGACTTACCCCACCGGCACCGGCATGGGCACCGGCGCAGGTGGTGGTCTCGGTTATCAACAGGATCGTCCTGAGGAGAAGAAGGGAATGATGGAGAAGATCAAGGAGAAGCTACCCGGCAGCCATTGATCTGTATTACATATATACGCACAGAAATATATCCATATATAATATAGTTGTAATAAGCCAGCCAGATCTCCGTTTGGATGAGAGGAGGCATTGTTTTAATTTGTGAGTGCATCAGTGTCTAATTATGTGTCTGAACAAGATGGTATATGTTTGATTGCACTTCTTCCCTTTTATATGTAAACAAATATCCTATGTTATTTAAAAAAAAAAAAAATTACTATACTTAATGTAATCAAGAGATTAATTTATTCAATTCATGATTTAAATATAAACACTTAATCTAACTAAGAAACACAATATTCTTCTACTAACTTGCTAATTCGTTTAATGAACTTAGTTTAATAAATAGAACGCAAATTTTGCACATTGTATCAAAGAAAATGTAATAGAAATTTGTGCATTGCAAAATTTGCGCATTGCAAGGCTCCTAATCTAGTGAGTACACAAACAGCACATTGTATCAAAGAAAATGTAATAGAAATTTGTGCATTGCAAGGCTCCTAATCTAGTATGTAATAGAAATTTGTGCATTGCAAGGCTCCTAATCTAGTGAGTACACAAACAGTAATATAAAGAATAAAGCAACATATTTATGAAATTAACAACATAAAAAAAAAGTACAATACAAAAAAATCAATAATCATAAGTTCCATTTACTTAAAATTTATGATAGCAAATTCATTGGTGTTGTTTGGATATGTATTCATCTGAAATGTAAACAAATTTCCTTGATATTCAATCAATATTTACCAATATTTTCCTTTTTTTCATTAATTTTCCTATAATTTGTATCATGAGGTCAATATATCAAAATCGATGCCAATATTATCTATGTTTTGTTGATATTTATCTATATTTCTCCTATATTTCACTCATTTTCGATATCGATATTGTTGATATTTATCAATATTTTAATAATATTTTGTTGATATTTATATATATTTCTCTGATATTTTACTTATTTTTGATATCGATATTTTCGATATTTATCAATATTTTATCTTTTTTTCTTCGATATTTCACTTATTTCCTACCATTTATACCATAAAGTCATTGATCATTATCAATATTTTGTCGATATTTTTGTAAAAAGATAATAAAAATATCTAATATCGATATTTATCATATTTTACCAATATTTTGATGGGTATTTTGTCGATATTTTGGTAAAAAGATAAAATTATCTGATATCAATATTTATCAATATTTTACCAATATTTTCATGAAAAAGAATTGTCGATACTTTGGTAAAAATATAAAATTATCTGAGATCGATATTTATCAATATTTTACCAACTTTTTGATGAAAAGGAGATATATCGTTGCAACTCATTTTTATATCAATCGATGAAAAATGGAAATGTCGAGGATATAATTATATGAAAAATGGAAATATCAATCATATGAAAAATGAAAATATTGAGGATATATTGATCGATTGCTTATTGTTATATCAATCACATGAAAAAAGGATATAATAATACTTGCTAAGATTAGCAAATGGGGCGATGCTCTACTTGTGTTACTAGCAGAAGCTCATCTAGTTAGATTTACTTCGAACTAGGTCAGATTTACTTTGAAGTCGACGAACATCCTGCCAGACTTGCTAAGATTAGCAAATGGGGTGATGCTCTACTTGTGTTACCAGCAGAAGCTCATCTAGTTTCAAAGTTATCGTTGGGTCTCTGCAATGACTTTATAACTAAGGTGGCGAAAAGATGGACAAGTAAATTGATCATCGGACCTGATATAACGCCTGAAATCATGCAATGATCGTGAGACACATAACTCAATTGAAAAGTGATGGTTATCACGTCCTCGAAACAGAAATGGGAAATTTGATGACAGACAATGAGATCAATATCGACAATATTACCTAGATTTCGATAATGTCGATATTTATCAATATTTTAATAATATTTTGTCGATATTTATCTATATTTCTCCAATATTTCACTTAATTTTTATAGCGATATTTTCGATATTTATCAATATTTTATTTTTTTTCTTCGATATTTCACTTATTTCCTACCATTTATACCATAAAGCCATTGATTATTATCAATATTTTGTCGATACTTTGGTAAAAAGATAAAAATATCTGATATTTATCAATATTTTACCAATATTTTGATTAATATGTTTTGATACTTTCATAAAAAAATAAAATTATCTGATATCAATATTTTACCAATATTTTGATGAAAAAGAATTGTCGATACTTTAGTAAAAAGATAAAATTATCTGATATATTTTAATAATATTTTGTCGATATTTATCTATATTTCTCCAATATTTCACTTATTTTCGATATCGATATTTTCGATATTTATCAATATTTTTTGCTACTTTGCTTAAAAAATAAAATTATCTGATATCAATATTTTACCAATATTTTGATGAAAAAGAATTGTCGATACTTTAGTAAAAAGATAAATATTTATCAATATTACCAATATTTTGATAAAAAAAGAGATATATCGTTGCAACTCATTTTTATATCAATTGATGAAAAATGAAAATAACGAGCATAATCTAAATTTAAAATCAAAATGAATGATATAAGAATGTAATGCTATTTCCTTTTAATTTTTGAGGTGGGATTTAGGACATATATAGATTAGGACAATAAATCACAAAGTATTATGAATTCTATTTCCAGATGAATCCCAAAAACTTGGCATTCTCTATTTGATTTTTGATTTAAAATGAAATCTTAATTAGATTCGGCTCTGTTAGGATATACCAACATATATAGTCATTAGTTAATCCATTATGGTTCACATATTATTAATCATATTTAGGAAAAAAAAAGTATCCCTCATTATAAATACTAGTAATTCCTATTTTTAATATGATCAATTAAGTATAGACTTTGTTTAATTTGTGTTGATTGGTAAGCTACAATTTAGTTAAATTAGTGAGCTACAAGTCAGTTAAATTTTCCTAGCACTTGCTATATTATAAACACTATCCTTAAAAATCTCTCCCATGATTTTACTATTTTCATGTTAATAATAATAATAATAATAATAATAATAATAATAATAATAATAATAATAATAATAATAATAATAATAATAATAATAATAATAATAATAATAATAATTAAAGACGACAAATAAATTGAGATTATATTTTAAAGCAAGAACTATTTAAAGACAAATTGACTTAACATAATACAATTATAGACTACTGATTAGAATTTTGTCGCTAATTTTCATCAATAATATATACTGAAGCTACGTGGTTTGGTCCTTTTAGATGGAATTTTGTTGGTAACTTAATTTTGCAACTTTTATTGTCATATATGATTTCCGAAATTTATGTAAAATACTAATTTTGAGTTTTATATATAAACTTATATTAAATATTCATTTTTTTCGACATTTATTAAATAAAAGTAGACCTTATATGTTCGTAAATTAAAATACATGTATGTATATCGTTTGACACGCATCAATAATAAAATTATGACGTTTACATGCTCATGTATTGTTTGTTGTTAACCAAACAAATTTCTTCTTTATATATGATCTATAAAATAATAATTAGAACGTCGATTGATCCTCCACGCCTATATATACATCGATCATAGATGTACATCACATAATTATTAATATATAATATTAAGCAAATTTTAGGTTACGAATGTTTATTCTTAATTCAATTAATCATTAATTTTAGATTATCTTAATTTATTCTTAATTATTTATTTGTTTTTAATATTGCTATTAATTGAACGTTTATTAAATCATTTTGAGGTTTATTAAATCATTTTATTCAAAATGAAAGTAGCTAATACAAACATTATTAATAGATTCGCTATTAATAATTTAGTCAATTTGATCAATAATTCAATACCTTTGTTGGAAAATGCTAAAATACACACCATGGGTAATTCTTAATATGTCAACCGATGACGTGTTCTCTCTTGATATGAAAAGCGAATAGGGTTGTACCTTTGTTAGATATTTGGGTTGAAATATGATCCATTTGTTTTATTGAACTTTTATTTTTGTGGATTTTTTTTCATATATTATTGACTATTTCCTCAAAGAATTTACTCAATTATGTTTAGAATGTACTATACTTAATGTAATCAAGAGATTAATTTGTTCAATTCATGATTTAAAGAACACAAAAACTTTTGTACACCTGATGTATGGATCCTAAATCCATACACAACAATCCGACCCGCCCCACGCGCCCTCCACGCGCCTGGGTGGGTGCGCTCAAACCCACCCAAAATTCGCTCCAGGTGCTTGACCTTTATCTTATGTTAAGTATACATTTATGTTATGTTAGTCATACCTTTAGGGCCTTTTATATTATATTAAGCATACCTTTCAAGTCTTTTACATTATATTAATCATACCTTTATACAACGTTAAACATACCTTTATACAACGTTAAGCATACCTTTATGTTATGTTAAGCATACATTTATGATTTTATGTTATGTTAAGCATACCTTTAGGGTTATAATGTTATGTTAAACATACATTTATATTATGTTAAACATACATTTATGTTATATTAGTCACCTTTTAATTATATTAGTTGTACCTTTATGTATTATATAAAAGAATGACTAATATTAATTAAAGGTATGCGTAATATTTATATAAAGGTATATATGTACAAATTAGGGTTTTTTTATGCTGAAATTATAATTTTTTCGTTAAAATTAGGATTTTTTTGTCAAAATTAGGGTTTTTTTTTTAAAAGCTAAACCGTTACATAAAGGTATGCTTAACATAATATAAAGGTATACTTAACATAATATAAAAGTATAACTAACACAACATAAATGTCATGATAAAAAAAAAATACGCGGATCCGGGTCGGATTTAACCCGACCCGACCAGCATTGCATGGATCTAAGATCCATGCAACAGTTACACAGAAGTCCTTCTCTTTAAATATAAACACTTAGTCTAACTAAGAAACACAATATTCTTCTACTAACTTCCTAATTCGTTTAATGAACTTAGTTTAATAAATAGAATGCAAATTTTGCACATTGTATCAAAGAAAATGTAATAGAAATTTGTGCATTGCAAGGCTTCTAATCTAGTGAGTACACAAACAGTAACATATTAACAAAGAATAAAGCAACATATTTATGAAATTAACAACATAAAAAAAGTACAATACAAAAAAATCACTAATCATAGAGTCCATTTAATTGAAATATATGCTAGTAAATTCATTGATATTGTTTGGATTTGTGTGAATTCGAAATCCATCATTCTAAATTTAAACTAATTTTGAAGTTATTTTAATGAATTTCTAATATATTCAACTCCAACTTGAATGAATGTGAAATTCATTCATTTAAAATTCGAAATTTTAAATCATTCTATTCTGATGGAGCTATAGAGAAATTTTAATAAAAGGAACCCAAAAAAAACTAATTCATAAAATATTGTGGAAGAATTAAAAAATATTATGAAACCATTATAAAGGATCTACTAAAAAGATCGTTGGAAGGCAATCTTGAAACAAAACGAAAGCCTTCTGGGCAAAAAAAAAAAAAAAACCACAATACTTTCTAAAACAATAAATGAAACTACATAATACGAAACCAATCATATTTAATAATTTAAAAAATATTAAAATAACATACAAACAATCTTAACAATATCCATCATCTAAAATTAGACATTCCAAGACCTAGTTAAAATAAAAGTGTACAACATTCCCAAATACCAATGAAGATGAAAAGTCTGATTGAATATCTGCTTTTTTCTAAAACTGAATAAAATTCTTGAATTTTCATGATTCAGTCACGATTTTTATTAATTATGATGTTGTTTTGAATTTTTTATTTTATTTTATTTTAAAACTTTATTTCAAGATTATCATTACTATCATTCTTCAGCTAAATTAGTGGTCGAACTTTTGTTGTTATTTTCATTTTAAGTCAAATTTGTTTGATACATTCTAAGAAATTTAACTAATATTAGTCAGAAAACCAGGAAAGTTTTATATCACGTTATATGACATATTATTTATCTTCAATGTATGATATTTAATCGACTAATCCATAGTCATAATAAATAAATAAATAAAATATGGCTATATAATTATGTTGATAGAATTATGATTAGATGGTGGATATTGGGCTTGGGCCAAGCCCATGCTCAAAAATAGTTTGAGTAGTGCAATATAACTCTTTGGAAAATATCTATAAAAGAATTATCTCATTAACAAAAATGACTTCTCCATAAATGACATCTTCGTTGGCCACTTCTACTTTCTGGCTATTGAGAATTTGAGGTATGTATTATTATAGTTAAATTTATTTATTTTACTACACATCTTGCAAACTCAGATTCTCCAACAAATTTTTCCAAGATAGAACATGTCTTTATTTAATGATATTCATGTGATGGTGTTTTTTTTAATACTATTATGTATCTGGTATTGAATGTTACGAGAGATGCTTTTATGTAGTTATTCCTAAAAGTATAATGCATCTAAATGTTTGTTGAGTTAATGTAGATATCTATGGGACTCTGATGACCTTTTGACCAAGGTGGTTTTGTATAATTAAAGCAGAATAAGGTAGAATTTTTAAAGACAATGATCAAGAAAGTTGGAAAAAGTCATAAATAACAAATGAATGGTTGCATTGAAGATCCGAATACATTCATCACAGCACCTAATCCACACATTTCCACAAGTTCTTTAAAATGATATTAGCATATCATTATCGATTATAACTTGACCGCGTTCCAAAGTACAAATGGTTCTCATCTAACGTTGTCGACTCGGGTCTAAAATTGGTTGAGTTCACCACGAAGGGATCACACCACATCTTCAACAGCAGAAACCTGATTTTGTAGAGCAACGAACTGACCCATAATGGGTAAGCTTCTTGACCGATCCATCCTAGGGTCTCCCTCTCGTCAACCTATAGGATGTCGTCTCCTGCACATTATTTAAAGTCAAACAACAATCCCAAAAGCATGGTGGTGTGACAAAATATATGCTTGTATAATGGAGATTTAAAGAATTGGAAGAATGACAAAGTTCCTAAAGAGGATGTTGGTCTCTCTCCTAGTGAAGGGGTAAAGAAACACGAAAAAAAAAAAAGCAGAGTCTGTGCTAGCAAATTATGTATATCCATATCATTCATAGCAGAAACCTAAATTAAATGGAAGGATTGGTTTCAACTGCTACCTCTTCGGCCGATTACGATCTTGGTCATAGTCCATCACTCCACCATGTTCAGAAAAGTTCTCTTCATGCCCTCGGTAGTCAATGTCGGCCTGCTTACAGTTTGTAACTTCTGCCACAACGTAAGTAAGACAACATCGACTACTAACATATCCATAACTTGTATACATACTTGTTCATATGATAGAATTTAATGACAAAGCTGGACATAAAGATATTACCAACCAGAGCTCATTTATGCATTCAAAAAGAACTTATTAAATTAAGCCGTTCTCAGTAATATGGAGTCTTACAGCCAAACAAGTAAATAGTTGATCTATCAATTATTAAACACCCTTACGTGGGCGGCTGAGCAAATGGCATTCAACTTACTTAGTTCAATATCAAGTCAACCCCCAGCCCCAGCCACCTCACCAAAGCAAAATTCCACAGATTCAAAATGGTATTCAAATATAACAAGCTGAAAGCATTGCATCATATACAAATAAAAAAAACAATAATATTATGAATCAGAGAACAGTGACTTTTACACCAAAGAAGGTTACTTGAACTGACCTTCAAAGATAGGGTCCTCTTCATTTCTTCCACCCTTTCATCCAGTTCCTTTTTGTACTTCTTATCTGTCTCACCCATGGTGTCGGCCCAATTGATCTTCTCTTGAATTGATACAAGAAGATTGTCTGACGTGGTCAGCCTATGAAGTTACCAAATGAGATTCAAATACATGCTTCAGATGCCAGATACAGACATAGTCCAGAAGTTGGTGAAAATAAATGGAAGGGACAATAATAGATGCAATATCATCTGTTGCTTTCATAATATATTGCAATCACACAAGGAAATGGCTTTCCACAAAGTCTATACAAATTAAGCATTTGAATTGTACTTTTTCACATGATATTACACTAATAAATGAGACCACATACAGGTTTCTGGATAAGAATTCAATGACAAAACTACCAAGACGAAGACCGACCAACTTATCACCCTACACACGCGCGCGCACACACACACACACACCCAACCAATGTGAATTTAATGCACTAGTACAAACAAAAGTCAGGAAATATCAAATTCCATGTTGAGACAGTTACCAGCTTGCTAGTATTTGAATCATACTACCCAATTGTCCAGGTCTAATATCCCGCCCAGCTGCAAATTGCACCTACAAGTCCATTAAGCATAGATGAAAAGCCAAATTAAAAGTCAGAAATAATTAAGCTACCAGATGGTCAAAGGCTCAAAGCAAAGCACAAAATTAAAGTAGGACCTCAAAGCATCTTCGCAACTGATCCAGCTTTCCTCTAACTATCCCCTGCCCACGATAGCACCAAAAAATCAACTTATATTTTTTTCAAAATTAAATGTCTCATCAACTATATACAACAAAGAATGGGCTAGTTTATGTATAAGAAGCAGGAAGAGATTCAGAATATTTTTTTTGTGTGTGTCAGTGTGTGTGGTGTTGTGTTGGGGGGGGGGGGGGGGGGGGCGCTTGTGGGCGGTTAACATAAACAGAGTACACCAAGCATGTAACAATTTAGTTGTCTATTGCAAGTTCCTCACACAAACGACATGCCATTAAGTGTTGAATAAATGGTTTGGATCGAAGACATAAACTTACCACATACATGCAATCATTGATGAGAAAATCTTCCAATTCACGAACATTTGAAACATCCAATTCCTGCATTAATGTATCATATGACAATACCTATGCATATGACAAAAAATAAACAAGTAAGAGATCCAAGAAATTCTGAAAATAGGAAACTTGAAAAAAGTTTCATGCGTGATTGTCAGCAATGAAATGTCAAGATCTTGAACCCACAAGAAATTTTACTATACAAAGGGATATCCATGCATGCAAATTAAAAACTTATTCTAATAATCTATACCCAAGAAAAATAGTGAAGTGTGCTGCTGAGCAAAAACTTGAAAACACTGACAACCTTTTCTTCACTCAGCAGAATTGCAAGCCTTGAAATGAACAACCAAAAAGAGAACTCAAAGAATAAGACCCAGAGAGTAGTAATAGATTAATAGCAATTGTTAATGTATTCTCCAAAAAATAGTTTGGATATACTCTTTAAATTCCGTTCTGCAATTTGACAACTTTATGATGACAGTTTCCCTCAAGTTACAAATTGGCACAAATATTTCTATATGAAGATATCAAATCGACTTGCACCTTACAGATCAAACTAGAAAACATATTGTGATTAATTTAAGGGTAAATATTTACACCATGAATAAATGATGACTGATGATTCAAAATGAGGTAAGCTAATAGCTTTCTATAGTTTTTAAAGAATGCAAAACACCTTCCTAAACAATCAGAGAAATGCATGACAAACTACCTTGTTTGTTTCAGCCAGAGTAAGCACAGTCAGTTGCTTCAGCTTGAGTACTTGATCAGGATTCAATTGTGGAAGACGGCTAGCAACAACTGCATCACAACAACAAATGTAAAATGCACTGAGGGAGAAAAACTCAACTCCATTAAACATCTCAGAGACGGAGCACTAAACAGTACATAGTATAAGCACCACACAACCAAAATGATCTAGCAATCTTCGTCAGAATTCATTAGAAGTCTCTAGGCATGACTACTAATAAGTATTGGAGAAAGAGAAGAGACATATATGTCACCATAAATTAGTGGCCAAGATGATCAAACTGATAATAGAAGTTGAAGGAACTTAATTGAAAAATGGATACGACCATTAACGGTTATTCAGATGCATAGATCTCGTGCTCATCATAAAATAAGATTGCGGAGAGTGTTCTGGATTGCCTATGCCAAACCACAGTCAGCCTGACCATGTAGATTTAGTGCATGTTTACTGTCTGCATGCACATTAATGAAAATTTGCTTTCAGTCTCCCAGTTCAGATTAGAATCTCTGCTATACTTCTACAAAAATTGAGTTAGGATTCCTCACATGATGACAACTCACAGTGCAACAGCTTTTAAAGTTGCGATCTAATCTATATAGTATTTTAACCAACCCATTAATGCGATAGTTCTTTTCAGTTAAACAACATACGAGAGGTGAATTCATGCACCTGTGAATCTTAGAATTGAAAATAGCATATTACTAGAAAGACTTCCAAACAAGTTTATAGTAAGAATCATTGATAAAAATCAAGAGGTTTACACATGAATACATTGTGCATGACTATTATCATGGTATGGGCTTTACTACACTAGGGAAGCAAGCGAGATCAATGTAATCAATAGCACTGGTACATGATAGGTTTTCATTACCAGTAAATAACTAAATATATCACACATAGAGAAACGAAAAAAAACCTTAAGTCCAGATTATAGTTTTAGCCAATAGAAGAATTGTCAGTAGGTGGAATTAAGGCTTGGTTTGTTGTTGGTGTTGTATAAAAACCAGGAATTATGCCACCAACAAGTTCCAGGTAGGCAAAACAACATACTGAAGAGATCAACAATACTGGAGGTAAAATAGATAACTGGGAAAAAAATGATTTTGAAAAGATGGAGTCTTACGCTTGTATTCACTCCATGTATCATGTGCAAACATGCGAAGCAAATCAAGGAAGATACCATTCTCAGTTCCTTCAAGCTGCGAACAAATACAGAGAATAAGAGTTAAGTAAAACTCTAAAGAAAAGTTGCCTTAAGATATTAGAAAGAAGAAAGGCACTGAGTGGATCCCCAAGTAGAACACACATAGCGAAGATAAATATTTTATTTGATCAGTTTCAATATTTGGAGGATATTTGATCCCCCAACTCTCCATCTTTTTTCTCTTCAAGCATACTCTTCAAGAGAGTTGGTTAAAATTTTCAACAACTTCAAATTGAAATGACAAATTTTTTTATAAAAAGATCCAACATTTCTAACCCCAGTCGAGTAAAATTACTTTTGAGATCATATCTCCTTCAGAACATACATTCCTTCATAACATCACAGCACATAGTGCAATTTAAATAGCTTGCACACACATAAAATTTTTAGGTGTGCAATATTTACTCCATCATGAATTACTATATCAATCACATACCAAAGCCCATTCATAACTCTATTTCTATACCAGAGACCCACCGCACCACACCCCTAACCCCATCACACCCCACACCCAGAACTAGGGAAGAACAAAGAAAACCAACCACTAAGAAGCACAAACCAACACCTTAAAAATCAGACAAAATATCGAACAACTATTCTTATCCCACAACTGTTTCCAAGAAAAAAAAAGCGAAATTCTAAATAAAACAATCAGAATCCACCTAACCAAAACCATCACAATCAAGAACTCCCCAACCCCACATACATAACAAAGCTAAACTATTCAAAATCAACACGAAAATATACAAACAGCATTAATCCTACATAAAACCACAGCATACCTCGAGAATGTTAGGAACGGCGAGAATCTCGGAGAAAGCGAAGAGAGAGGGGTGGGAAGTCGCCTCAACGACAACATTCACTAGTTCCAAGCCCTTGAGACCCGAAACCTTCTTCACAAAGTAGTCTATGTGCTCCGCTTGCTTTTCCTCAGTGTCCATTTTTTCAGAATTTTATTTATTGATCCAATAAACAAATGATGAAATTACAGCAAATCACGCGCCTCGGTTGCTCCTTTACTCGGAAAGTATTGGAAATCTATGGTTTCAGTGATCAATTTCAGGGTTTGAGAATTAGAATAGGGCTTTTCGGGATTTTCAATCCCCCAGTTTTTCCGGAGAAGGCAAGGGATTTGTTTCTGAATTAGAGCTATCTATCTGTGTTCAACCCGCTCCAGACCGGAATTTGGACCGGCTCGACTATGTCGAACCGGATCAATTTAAATTTATAGATGCTTTAATTAATAAGTTGGTTTCTGTGCATGGTGCAATCTGATTCAGAATTTTTTTTTTTTTTTTAATTCGTATGTTATCTTTAGAGGTTGGAAACAACTTGACAGGCAAAATCAGAATTGAATCGTGGGGATTTTGGTATCGCTTCTGATTTGGGTTGTTTCATTTTTTTTTACTTAATTTCTTTTTAAGTTTTTAAAATTAAATTTGCATATAAATATTACAATTATTCATATATTACTATATACCAATTTTATTTGAGTTAATAATTTGAAATAAATGAAAAATTAGAACTTAAATTACAAGTTCCAACATTATAACTTACAAGTTACAGCTTCAAAAATTAAAAATTACTATTTAAATACAACCAAATACAAATCATAAATCTAAAAAAGTTATAACTTATAATACAAATTAAAATTAATAATCAATACAACTTAAAATTAAAGAGCAAAATAACATAAATACATTATACTCCCTCCGTCCCGCATCACTTTGCACACTAAATTGGGCACACTTTTTAAGAAAAAGTAGATATTTGCTTTTTGGTTGAGGGTATAGTGGTCAAATTAGGCACAACTTTTAAGAAAAAGTTTGAATATTAAATGGTATTGTGTGAGAAAAATTAATGGCATTCTTTGTAAATAAATGTGTATTGTGAGGGTGTTGATTATGTTAAAATTTGCTATTTTTTGATCTGTAAAGTGTTTGGGGACAAACTAAAAAGAAAAGTGTGCAAAGTGTTAAGGGACGGAGGGAGTATTATTTATATATAATATAATTTTAAAAAATAGATAAACTCGCAGTTAACCGCCAATTCGAATTATTGGTTTTTCGATTTGAAAATACTCGAAACCGAAACCGAATCGTAAAACCACGATTTACGATTTCGAAGCCGAAGTAAATGATTTTAAAAACTATTGACCAGTAAATGATTTTTAGAACTATTGACCATGGTTCGGTTTCGATTTTTGGAACCGTTTGAACACATTTAGTTACATTTATGATAATATTAGTATGACATTTATATATACATATCTTTACATTTATATAATACTTTAACTTAAAAAAAAATCAGCACAATTTGTATATATATATATTTATATGATATTACTTATATCTTTATATTAGTAGAGTTATGTTTTTATATAATATATAAAGGTACAACTAACGTAAATAAAAAGTACAACTAACATAATTAAATAGTATGAAAAATATTAATACCCGTTTAGAAAAATGTAAACGTGTGAATGTCATCACATGAAGGTATGAATGTTATAACATAAAAGTATGAAAGTTATAATTAAAAGGTACATATTTTTTCAAAAAATGTAAAAAATAAACTAAATGTATGGTGTCCTCTCTAGGGCGCGTAGGGGACGTGCCTATGCGTAGAGGATAGGTCGAGTTGGATCAACCTAAATTGTATAAATCTAAAATATGTATACCAATTACATAAAATCTAAAATATATACATCAATTACATAGAAGTTTATGTGATGATTTTATATTTGGTAATATAATCAACTTATATATAACAACGATGGCTTACTTGGGACATTACCAACTTATATATAATGATGGCTTAATTGGAAAAAAAAATCATATTTTATAAAATTACAATTTTACCGTGATCTTTTAAATTGGTAGAAAGAATCATGGTTTTTACTTATTATTAGAATTTAAATTATTAATGTATTGTTCAACTATATGAGTTTGAGTGCTTGAATAAATATTCATGTCGAAATTTACATCAAAAGTCATCTAATGTTTTCTTTAAAAAAAAAAATATCTCCATCAAAATGGTGTTGTTTTTAGATTCAAATTCATCTTAAAGAGGATATTATTGTCATTTTATTCACATAGTTATAACTAATATATATCTTAACAATCTATGTGAAATAATCTTCAAAACGTAAATTGTAAACGATATAATAAATATTAGCGACTGAATGTTATTATAATTATTAATGCCAAAAAAAAAAAGGATCAATTATTTAAATACCTTTGAAGTTCTACAAATGAAGCAACTATACGTGAGAAGAAGACAATATGTATAAACAAAATAATCAAAAAACCATCTACATTCAAATGAGATTTTATATAATAATTCAAAATAAAGATAACATACCAAATAACATACCAATGAAATAAAATAAAATAAAATAATTAACCAAATTTTAAGGCTAAATTTGATGAGGGGGGAATTGAATGATGTCCTGAAGAGTCACTAGTCTAGCCTCTATAAAAAGATTAAAAGATGTGTGATGGTGAAAAGCTACACGTTCAAAATGTTACAAAAGCAATAAATATATAAATAAATGAAAAAAGAAACAACATGACATAACATATAAACAGAATATGAGAAATTAGGCTGCCTACTTTAGTAACCACTAGCATTTCAAATTTAGTACTCCCTCCTCCGTTCCTTAACACTTTGCACACTTTCTTTTTTAATTTGTTCCCAAACACTTTGCACACCAAAAAATGGCAAATTTTAACATAATCAACACCCTCACAATACACATTTATTTACAAAGAATGTCATTACTTTTTCTCACACAATACCATTTAATATTCAAACTTTTTCTTAAAAGTTGTGCCTAATTTGACCACTATACCCTCAACCAAAAAGCAAATATCTATTTTTTCTTAAAAAGTGTGCCCAATTTAATGTGCAAAGTGACGCAGAACGGAGGGAGTAAAATATTGAGAAAATGTACAAACATACCCCTACATCTTGTACCCTAAAAAATAGGAATACATGAATTCATACACTAATTTATTTATTTATTTTTTGTCCATATACACTTCATAAAAACAGAAAAAAAAAAAAAAAATTCCTCTATTTTACAAAAAATGTAACCATTTATCACCCTGACATGTTAAAAGCAAACGTGCATATGTTTCTTGCTCACATGAATAAGCCATTGTTGTACACTTGTACTGAATTGGATTAAATGTAAAATAAAAAAAAAACTTAAATTATTGATTTTTTTCATTTTTCAATCTTTTTTTTTTATCAGATTGCAATCAAAATTACTAAAATTTATCAAATTGCAACTTCCAACCCATTTTCCGACATTTAGTAACCCTCATCTGAAGTTGGTGTGTGAGTCGTATGTTCACGTTTTTGTTGAAAAATGATTGAGAAATTATAATTTGATAAATTTTTATAATTCAGATTGCAATGTAATAAAAAATATTTAGATTGAAAAGTGAGAAAAATCAATAATTTAGATTTTTTTTTTAATTAATCCACATTGAATTTAATAAAGTGTAACCTAAGCATAGGAACACATGAATTCCTAAACTAATTTGAACCAAATATACCATTTTTCTTTAAGAAAAACAAGCAAGCATACTCTATGTTAATGTATTTTACAAAATAAAATAATAACACATTTATTATTATGTCATATTGCAGGCAAACATCGGTCTACTATAGAACATTTTAATATCGAAAAGAATCATAACATACATTAATAAACCACACAATATAGAGATGTGACGTATCTCAAAAAAATTAATGATTATATTTTAAGCAGTTTCGAAAAATTATTGCTTATCATATATCACATTTAAAATATGACATGTAAATCCATGCCACCACCACTTTGCTTTCCAAAATCCTAAGCTAAGAATTAGAGATTGAGATCTTCTATTATATTTGGTGTTACATTTTCTATTTCATATCAATCACCATAAGCCACGTGTATTTAATGACATCACTAATTAATACGTGACGTGTATTAAACAATATATAACACAAGATATAATACGAAATGTAATAGAAGATTCAAACTCAAACATTAGTCAGAAAGGAATCATCAACCCCACAAATCCTATTGTAATATTATGGTAAAAATTGAATTATGCAAAAAATGAATTATGCTCACAAATTAGCTAGGTTTATTAATGTGGGATTTTCTTGATTTAACATTGTAAGTTGCAATTTTTCTTGTATACTTTACTTGTTTTCCGTTTTATCTTTATTCTTTGATTATATTTGCGAAATATTACACCAACTCCACTACTTCAATATAAGCATTTTATTAAAAAAAACAACCACAATTTTATCATGTATAAATAATATTATTAATATATATCGTGAATTGAATATGATATAATACAAGACAAAATATTAATAAACGTAATAGATGGTTTGAACCCAAAAAAAATAGTTATCCTTTACTTATATATAAGCTTCAAAAATTCAATTTAACTCTAGAAGACATTTGTTCATACTTCAAAATTTAGTGAATTACATGTATAAATACCAACTTTTGAGGTTGATGAATTAAAGACACTTATAATCAGACTTTAGATTACGACAACAATTATTTGTTTATTGAGATATATAATAATAATATTGGTCCGAACTTGGGATTTTCACATGCAAGGCACACCCCCAAATATATACAGTATTATAATAAATTTTGTAAATGTGAAAGTCTTCAAATTCTCAAATTAAATTAAGGAAATTATGTGAATAAATATAAGAATATGATAATTAAGTCATGAAACTATATACAAAATCTAAATTAATCAATAAAATGAACAAAAAAATAATTAAACTTGAAAAACTGCAAATTAACAATCAAAATTTAAAATTATTTAGATAAATATAACTTATAACTATATCTGGAAAATATTTTTTAACATCTAAAAAATGATGAATAAAATTAATTTTTTGAAAATTTATATTTAAATCTAAAAAATATTTTGAAATCTTATCTAACGAAATATAAAAATTATATATATTCATATATATATATATATTTTTTTTTGAAATTAGAACTTTTATTTTTCAGTTTTAAAAATATATTTGTATTACATATAATTTCAATATTTTGTTGCTATTTTTAATCTCAAGATAATTTTCAGATTTAATTAGTTTTTTAAAATTCATTAAAAAGTATCTCTTTAAAATTCATTAAGTATCTATTTTAATTATTGGGAATATTTTGATTTTCAAAATAATATCCATATGAATAATATTTAATGTTTATTTACATATTTTTTGACTTTATTGGTTACTTTTAGATTATCAAAATATTTTGCAGATTCATTATAATTTTATTTTATTGTTCTAAGTATAAAACGTTGGTACGTAATGCGATTTCTAGTAGTCCCTTTTGAGACAATTAATCTTCAATCTCTAATCTCTAATATATTAAAAATATTAAAATTTATATCTATACATATCTGATGGTTACCGCGTGACTGTGAAATTTGATGGCGAAACCGGTGGCCGATTGGCGGAGCAACAGAGCGGCGGTCCAAGCCACCAACGACGATGCCTCCGCTAGCAAGCTGTACGCTCTTCTCACTTCTCATATGCCTTGCTTTTCGTTTTCTCATTCATTAGTCTAACCAATGTCAATCTGTATTTATCACAATCATACGATTAGTGACGGCAAAACTGTCAAGGATCATAAGCCGAAGAAATAAGAAGCAATAACAGTAATTTAGGATTAAACTTTTACTTCCTGTTCTTTTTGATCTCCAATTTTGATTTTGCCAACGGCAAATGGACAAATTTGGTCGCATGCTTCTCATTTGATATCATGAAGTAATTTTGCTGAAATTTGGGTTAGTTTGGTTAAAACTGTAATAGTTTTCTTATGTTAAAGCTAATTTAAATTTAACATATCACTTTGTAGGTGTTGCTAATATTTTCAATTCTCCGTATTTGAGTGTCTACTACTCCACTTTAACTGGGTTTTCAAATTACGACATCGGAAAGAGATACATAGTATTTCGAAAAGAAGAAAACAAGAAAAAAAAGAAACTTGTGGATTATTACGAAATTGAAGAAGCATTCTGAAATGGTATTTGCGTATTATGTTACTTTTTTTGGGAAGAGAAAGAGCAGTCGCTTAAGATTTACTGATAAGTGATTCTAATGTAAATATGCTATATGGGCAAAATAACATTGATCTGCAGCCTTATACTCAAATATTGCAAAAGTAAAATTCCACGTTTTATCATTATGATTGTGGATGTCATAATTGCCCATACTACATGTAACTGCTAGGATTTCATTTCGGTGCAAGTCCACAGTGAATACAGGTAGCACTATCTCAATTATAGTAAGTCGTACTAATATTATCCTATTTGTTGTAAAAAGGTCTTGCGTAAAAAAAGGATACATGAAAGATGATTATGTTCATTTGTTCGTTAAACGGCCTGTCAGGAGATCCCCAATTATAAACCGTGGTATGACTTTTATATTTTCTTAAACTTCCTAGCGTTTTAAAATTCTTCTGATATGGATGATTGTATTTTGTTCCTCTGTGTTATATTTGCGTATTTGTATATATAGGGTATTTTGCTCGGTATGCAGCACTCCGAAAGCTTCTTTATGAGTTTCTTGACAGTGAGATAAATGTGGACTCTAAAGGCAATAAGAAGCAGATATTATCACTTGGGGCTGGCTTTGATACCGCGTTTTTCCAGTTGCAGGTGCTTGAGTTTGCATGTGAGATGTCATTTGTTTCCTTGCTACAAGTTATCATATAATATGTTTTTACCTCTGATATATAATATGTTCCTTGATACACCAAAGTGATGCTGGTGTGGTTTTTTGATCCCTCTGCTTCTTGTTGTTAATACTCTCAATATATCTCTCACACAAAAATATTCAAGTTGTGATTCTTCAAGTGAACTGTTTCTTTTTTGTTACAGGATGAAGGGAAAGCTCCTCATCTTTATGTGGAGTTAGATTTCAAAGAGGTAGAAAGAAACTTTGTATTATCATTATTGTCCCATTTCTCCCACTCCCTTCACTTTCCTTTCATATAGATATACAAGCCAGCATACCTGTGGAATGTCTGCCACTTAGCTTTTGTTTTAAATTGTGCCATCCATTATCATCTCTCTTGCATTATTGCTTATATTGGTGTTAAAACTTGTTAATTGGAGCTTTCAACTTCTAGTTTTATCTGACAAGCTCATTGTTTAGGTGACAAGAAAGAAAGCAGCTCTTATTGAAAACTCTAATGAGCTGAGAGCGAAAGTCGGTGAGGCTGCATTAATCTCTCAAGGTAAGAGAACTTGGATTGCTGATGCAATTCTCTGACCTGAAAAAATGTCAAGATTTTCTTTACATACAACTGATAATGCTCCTGCAATCTTGCATTTGTCACTTGAAAAGGTTGATACTTTTCAATTGATTCTAATTACACCAAAATACACCAGTGTTTCTTATAGAAATATAGATGAGAAAAACCACTGTCGTTATCTTTAGCAAATTATGAGTCATATATATATGTACTTCCCCTTTTTTCAGCGTACTTTGTTCTGTCATACTGGGGACACCTCCTACAGTCCTACCTTTGCTTGAAAATAAAAATAAAAACAATTTTTTATAGTTCTTAAAATAAATTAGTCATAATCCGAGCTACTTGTGGTGAGGGTAGAAGGCTAGTAGAGTTTAAATAGAGTACAGAGATAAGGTGTGTATACACAATTTCCGCGAGCAAACATATTAGTCATGAGGAAGTTTGTTATGCTATTGCTGAGGAGTTTATTTTACATTTCTAGGATCGGTTTGGTCATAGAGCCTATTACAGTCATTTCTGCTGAATTATTTCTCAACCCTTGGCACGTCTTCGCTCTTAAAAACTTTGGTGGCATCTAATAATAAGGTTTTGCGAGTATTTTGTTATTTTTGTATGTTAACAATTGTTGCCTTCTTCTCAAGTTTAACTAAAATTTCTTGAATTTTCTGATCTCAGGTTTTTCCGTAACTACATGTATTGCTGTTATCAGTTTAAGGAACCACATTTTGCTTGTTCTTTTGTTAAACGTTTTGCATTCTTTACAGTAATTGTCTACACATTTGAACTTCAAGGATGTAGTTTATAGAATTATGGTTTAAGCCATTATTTGTAGGCATGGATAAAGGAGCCTCTTTGAATGACATCTCTGTCATTATAACTATTAGGACAGATGAGTCATTTTATTTGATATTGTATTTGTGCCTTTTATTGTTTTTAACTAAATGTGCAGTTGCTGTGGTAATTTTGGTACTGATTCAGCAGAAATTATGTGCACATGCTATTTTACAAACATCTATTACATTTTTATCTTGCACTTGTTCAGAGAAAGGGGAAGTGCTTGGAGATCACTACAAACTACTCCCTGTTGATCTGCGTGATATACAAAAACTTGATGATATAATTTCTTTGGCTGATATAGATCCAAGGTATGTGTATCTGCTTTGATAAGTACTTTCTTGTACCACACCAACTAATTCTGCATGACCCATCCAGGGAAATCCTGAATTTTTTCTTAGCATTTCACAGCATGTTCTTTTTATTTGATCATTCAAGTCCTACATAGTTTTTGTTTTAATTTTATCTTCTGTACTTCTGATGATAATTATTTGATGATATTTTCTGTTATATGCTTCTAAAGTCACAGTTTAAAGCTACTAAAGCTTAATGTTGGTATGATTATAAACTAAGATGGATCCAATGTGATATGGCCAGACAGCATTTTGACTTGAGAAACTTGCTCTTTCTGTCTGTTGTGTTTCAGCTTTACCTTGTCTGATAAATGCTGCTTGGTGTTGTTTTGAAACCACCCCCCCCCCCCAACCTTATCATTCAGTCGCTTCAGCTATATATACATACAAATCCTCTTTTCAACTTTTGTTCTTGAAAAACCTGACTTCTGTGTATGTCATGCACAAAAGAGGATGCAACAAACAAAAGAATTGAACCATATATTTTTGGCTGTACTTGCGAGTTGTGAGGAACAAAAGTGGATGTTGAAAACCTGGACTTCTTGATTAACTCTCCTACATCTGTGTACCTTTATCCAAATTAATTTGCATGATTTTTTCTCCAGTCCACTTTCTTCTGTGTCATTTTCTCCTAATTTACCCTCTTTAAATCAATTCGGCTGTTTAGTTCTAATGCTATTATCAGTTTGCCAACTTTTATAATTGCAGAATGCGTTCTCATATACTTAGATCCAGAGTCAAGCCGTGCTATTGTCGGATGGGCTTCTGAAACATTCTCTACAGCTATATTTTTCTTATATGAGCAGGTTATGGAATATTTCAGTCTTCTAATCTTGGATATGGCTTGATTTTTGTTGGTTCAGTTTATTATGTTCTCTGTTTTCTTCTATTATCTGATAATGTTTCTGCTTCTTTGGTTATTTCATTAAAGTACACTGAAATGGCCTGAATATATTTGTGATGTCAACAGATTCATCCTGATGATGCTTTTGGGCAACAGATGATAAAGAACCTGGAGGTGTTCTTGCATTATTTTTTTTACTAATTGCCTATGTATAGAATCAAAGTTATTTTATGCTTCCTTCATCTATTTGATTGGTGCAAGTTGGTTTTCTCCGAACAGTTAACAGTTTGAATAAGTTATTATGAATGAATGGAATTCAATAATCAACAGTTTTCACCATCTTGAGCATCAGTTTTTCAACACAACACTTGCAAGTCAATTTTCAAGCTTTCCTGAATGTTTCCATTACCTCATCGTTGCCACTGTAAGAAAAATATTGACAGAGTAGGAGTCAATCCACTTCAAATGAGAGGTAGAAATAATATAAGAATCATGTTTGATTGTAATGAAAAAGTAGGATGCCATAATCTGGGCTTTGTGATGTACTGGTAGAGAAATATTTTCAAGGAGATTATGGTGAGGAGAGATGTGTTTATGACATTTCAGGTCAAGGTAGAGAGACCTTGATTTGGGGATTATCTTTTGGTTTCTGGTTAGCTGCCCTATGGTCTACGATTAGTCCAAGTTTCTGACAACTGTTTCAGAACCAACTTCTAAAATAGTCAAGAAACTAGATAGGAGCTTAGTATACTATTGTTCAAGACTTGCAATTCTATTTTTCAATCAATTTGCCAATCAGTGCAGAGTTCAAGACTTGCAATTCTATTGTTCTTATACATGACCAGGATTAGTATACTATTATTTCCTCTGTTTAAAATAGTGAACCTAAACTTTTCAGCTTTTTTTCCTTTTAGGTCATTTAAGTTTGAAATATAAATTTTTAATTGCTGTTGCTCGATAGTATCATGAAATCTGATCTTCTCATTGTTCTCTGTTTTCTGTAGGCTCTTTTTTGAGTAATCTTCTTATGCTGCTATTTCTTGGCAACATCTTGTTAAGCATTATACATTGGGCTACACTTTATTAAACATCTTTGATCTTTCCCATTATTTATTGTTATGATGAATGGTGATGAAATTTGGCAATCTCATGCTTCTGGGAATCTGGAGACTAATTCTGCCAGAGATCAGATGATACTTTATTTCCTATCTGAAAGGAGAATTAAATGATCAGTCATAAGATATTGAGAAAAGTTTATCAAGCCAGTTGATTGAAATTATTTTTCATCTCAGAGCCGGGGATGTGCACTATTAAGCATTTATGCTACACCAACTTTACAGGCGAAGGAAAGGCTTTTCCTTGATCAAGGATGGCAGGTATTCTCTCATTATGATGTGATCATCATGTGCCCGAAATTATCTAAGATGTATATTATGAAAAGTTCATGCATAAAATCTAGTGAATTGGCTCTGTTCTTTTTCTCTGTAGCCTTGCATACACTGCAAATGATAGTCTTTTTATATTTCTCTAATTTTGGAGTCCCTTTCTGAATTTCTTCTTTTTTTCACTGTAAACTTGGCCGCTTTTCTAACTCCTTATAATTTATGTTTGCATTGGTTGAGGACTTTAGAGAGCTGTTGCATGGGATATGCTGAAAGTTTATAGCACGTTTATTGAACCCCAAGAAAGACGCAGGTATTTATATAGCTGAATCTATCAAAGAAATTTAAAATGTTATGCGGCTTATGCCAGATGCTGCTGTTGTCACCTCAAAGAGTGTTGCAATATACAGCAGAGTGCCCTTTGAAATATGAAGAGCTTATGCTAGAATGAAGTGTTAGCTGTTTCATACTTATGTTTGTTGCAATTGTTGACACTGGTGTGTTGATAGTTTCTTAAATTTAAACTGAAATAAATCTTAAACTCATGCTAGAATATGAAGCACATGAAGATTGATGTAAGAAAAATTGGCATTAAATGTTAAATTAAGGTCTTTATGTTTTAATTTCATATAGTTTTGATCTAATTCTGACATTTCTACATCCTTAATTTGAGAATTATCTTTGCCTTGACTCATGCATGTATATGGTTAGGTTATGCCTCATAGTGAACTGCCACCTGTTGTTTCCCACCTCGAACTTGCTACCCCATTCACCACCTAAAATCCCAAGTCTCAACTGGCTTTTCCCATCAATGGTCAGACCATCCTTCTCTACCATCCTTCTGACCCAACTCTTAACCTCCTTCTCCATCAATCAAGGTAGAATGCCAAGAGTCTATGGTGTGTGCTTTTTGGAATGTTTTGGAGGAGTCTCTAAATGTGTATCCTGATCAAGGGGAGAGTGAACTTTGCAAGGGAATGGGTGGGTGGTCAATCGGATGGCGAAATGGGTGGAGACTGTGGTATGGTTGGGGATGAAGATGCATCTTGTTTTTAATTAAATGAATCTACACATACACCTTTGTTGAGCCTAGTTACAAATATGCATCCCCCCACCCATGCAACCCCACTGAGTTTGATTCTCTGGACAGTTTACATTAGTAAAGAAAGTAGTATGATTTTGTCAAAAGTTTCAGTTACATTTGGGAGGTTTAAGCCATTCTCCTTTTGTTTTGAATGTTAGAAAGTGACTTTGTATAAGTCTTAAAGGTCCTGTTTTTTTCCAGATCTATGTGTCTACCATATCTACTTTTTTTATCCTTTTTAACTTTTCTCCAAAAGCTGTATTCATGAGGATCCTTTTAATCATTTCTTATCCTCTACTTGGAATAGGATCGAACGACTGGAATTGTTCGATGAGTTTGAAGAGTGGTACATGATGCAGGCAAGTATCATATTCCTTTTCTCTTATGATAGAGAAATTGTTTTTATCGTCTTCCTGCATGAGAAAATAATTTATTTTGAATATCGTACTGTGAGGTTGTGTTATCACCTGATCTTAGACGTTTTATGAGTATACTTCTAATAATTTCTGGGCTGCAAGTGCCTGAAACTACTATTGACTGAATATAGGGTTCTCTGGTGTCTCGTCACACACCCTGGCTTAATCAGCTATGCTTTGGGTATGCAATTTTATAACGAAACCTGAAGATCGTACATTTTAGGATATGAAATTTATTTTTAACTTTTATGTGTATATTTCTTCAAGTCAGAGTGGTTGGTTTGGCATGTTTTTGTTTTTCCTTTGATTCTTGCATTTTATAGATCTAAATTATACTCCTACCATCTTATGAGAAAGTAATTGTTTTCTGATGTCAAAATTAAACCTTTTCAATAATTTATGATTTTACTTATTTCAGGAGCATTATTGTGTGACTTGTGCAATCAACGATGCAACGGTATGCCCTTGTCTCTGATATATATATACATCTTTTTAACCTATTGATTTGTGGATGACACTAAATAGATCACTATTCTATTACTTCAGGGTCTATTAAAAAAATTTGGTTTCCCAAATGAGGAGCATGTTACCGGTTCCTCTATAGAAACACCCCGGTAAGAGCACTCAAGACTTCTTTTTCAAAACAGTTCTCACACCCATCATTAAGATTCAAGAAATCATGTCTCTGGCATCTGCCAACCCACCTTGGATGTCTCAGAGGCTACCATTGAGAGTCTTAGTTGTGTATCTATAATGTGTGTGAATCTATCTATCTGTTCGTAATTCGACTCAAGTGGGAAGATCCTTTTTGCTAGTTGTTTGGCAACAAAACGTGGTAGGGACCCCCGTAGAGCACAAACTTCTGTCGATTCCATGGGCCACATGATGCTCTTTTGGAAAAGAAGCTCATGCATGGTTGATTCCTTTTCTGAATTGTGCTTCCTCTGTTTTCTTTTCCTTATCACTATGGATTTGCTCTTTGTTACTATTTGCATTGATTTGGATCATACAGATACAATAAGTAGGTGGATGGGTTAATAATGCATCATGACCCACATATCTACTTATGTAGGGGCCAGATTAACTTCATTTCACTTACACCCATTTGTCTATGTTGCAATGTGGTTGTGCAACACCATGTGCCATTACATGTTACTAGGCTGAAGTTACAAATCATTGAATCGTTATTATTGGGTGTTTGTGCCTTTATATCGCTATCCTTTGACGAACGAGGATCCCCGTTCATCGCACTCTATTAGTCGTTTAACAAAATACGAATAAATATATCAAAAATATGTTTTTGGCCTCCCCAATTGCTATTTCCATGTTTTGAAACAAGGAAAGAGACAATATGATAAGATTGGAAGATATAGCTGCACCAATTGGGTGTAGGAATAATCAATGTTGACAGGTGGGGGCTATACCAAGTTCTTCTCACTCGATTGGTTAAAAAGCAAGTGGTTTAGAAACCCTCTTATAGCCACCCTAGCACCTAGGCTAGGTAGACACCACCCGAGTTTTTACCGAGCCCGAGTTGATTTGTTGATCTGCGACGATCTTACAAGAATCTTACTTTACCTTATATGCAGACATGCATGTTGAGAGTGTGATTAATTAACTAATAGAGAAAGAAACCCTAAATGGTTGAAGAAGAATGTGATTGTGGAAGTTGGGACCTAGAGAGAGAGAGAGAGAGAAGTGTGTAGAAAAGAAATTTTCTTTCACAAAAGTTGAACCTTTTACTTTCACATCCCCTATGTTGTCTTTACTTCCTTTATCCCAATAAAGGAATCCACTCAACAAGGGAACATTGCAAGATTAAAGGGTACTTTTTTGGGCTCTATGGTTGAAATTTCTTTCAAGGGTGGGAATCCCTATCTCTAACATCACATATAAACTAATCTAAGAATGTCCAAAAGTTTTTAAGAATAAATTCTTCCAGCACTTGCTTTTACTAAGATTATTTGTTTCAAATCGTGTTTCGTTTTATGCTTTGATTGAATCGAGGATATCAGTTCTGAATATGCTCAACTAGTCTATTGTACATTTCTTTGGGCAATAAATTTTTATTTATTGACTTAAATGCCATATGTAAATATAAGTAATAAACCCAACCAAAAGGGCAAGATAACACAATCATTTTGGCAAGTTTTTTCTTTAATATAATACAATGGAAGAAATAAATTATGTCCATACACTTAGCAATTTTAGCGGATTTTACTATTTATTGTTATTTGGGTGGGATTATTTATCTGATGCTATTATGTTAAAGCTACCAAATTTTATTATTGATATATGATTTAGGCACTAAATATTTATAAATAGTATTACAATATGATATATACATCAAATTCTTAAGTTATAATAAACTTTATAACGAAAGTATGACTTGTGAAAATGTAATTGTGTGAGACAGGTCCTATGACCAACAAAAGAGAGATCAATTAGTGAGAATAAGTCGAGTTGTGAATGGTGGGACTCCTCCTGTTCACAAAATTATATCTGTAAAATGATCTTAATAATTAATTTTTGTTCATAATATTTGAGTGGCCACTGGTGATTTACTTTATTTATGCTGCCAAATAATATTAAAAAAATATGTATTCTAAAATTTCCATTTATTATTTACTGTATGGGAATTTGTGCTCCCCAAAACTCAAGCATTTATTGACCATATTGCCTTGAATATGCCTTCTATTATCAGAAAAGGTGAGAAACACAAAAAGAAAGTACAGAAAAGAGGTTGATCAAAATAAAGAATTTAGTTACCAAACGGCCCCAACTATAATCTATCTTTGACTCGCCCTTCATTTAATACTCATTTTTTCCCAAAAAAAATAATTATGTTTTTGTAACTTTATTATGAGAACATGTTTCGTTTTATGATGAGAAATTACAGCTTATGGAATCATTCATAATGGAATTATTAAAAACACTGCCAAAAACTTCACTTAATCTACTTGAAATGAAGAGAAAACATTATATAAATTAGTTAGCACATTTATGATATTTCATTTTAGAAATTTCACCAAGCACTTCATTTTTATTTAACATTTAGCTTTTATTTTCAAACATTAATTTTTTTTTTATAAAGTAAAATCATATATAAGACAATTTCTCGATTGTAATTTTGTGAGAGAAAATTCTTTAAATTTTTGTGACATAATTATAGTGGTTGGCTGGTGAAATGTTTATCCCCAAGTACCTATAATTATAGCTATTAGGCCTTACAAGATAGTGTTTTCTTTGACAAAACATACAAATATCTGATCCCAATAGACAAGGACAACACTGACAAGACAAATCTTTGTTCTAATTATTTAATAATAACTCCTTATAGAGATTATTATGATCGTTAATTTTTATTATCAGAAAGCTAAGATATATTCATCACTATTCAATAGACAACCCATTTGAAAATTCCCCACCATTTCGATTTATTTTCTATAATTCAGATATTTGATATTGTCAACTTGTGTTCTGATGAAAGGATTTGATTCGAGAAGAGAATTCAAAAATGATGTTAAATTTTACAAAAATTCATTTGAGATAAGCTTTTAATAGTTTTATGTGAGATTGAAATTGATCATATTGAACTCCGTCTTACATAAGATCTCATATGAGACATACTCTTCAAATTTAATGAATATGTATTTTTATTTTTATATTTATGAAATAGATATGTTTATGTAATTAACCATCAAGTCCTTCTAAGAAGCAAATTACAAGTTAAAGAGAGGTTTTGAGATCTCTCTTAAAAAAGAAAAGAAATTTGGATGGATTGAAATTTGAGTCAATAAAAATGCAAGAAAAGGAAAACAACTAATAATAGTAATAGCGATTAAAAAAAAGAAAAAAACTAAATATAGTAATTCTTTAGACTTTCTTGGTATTCATTCACACAAAACAAAATTGTAAGATATAAATAAGAAGATATTTTGTTAGGACCATTATCTTTAAACCATTTCTCGAATTAAATTCTATATTTCTATAAGACAACTGATCTATAACTCAGAAAATATAAATCAACTTGCAAAACTGTCTTTGTTTCCATCTCAAAAAATTATATTTAAAAAACAACCTTATGTAAATTATTGTGAATAAAAAAATAGCTTTAAATTTCATATGGAGTCAAGTTCTGGTGTTACTATTTTCAAACAATATTAATAACAACAGTATTAAAATATTAATAGTAAACAATAATATATAAAATAATTTATTATTATAAGTTGAAGAAGAGCGAAGTAAGTGCAGTGGCAGTGTGTGACAATAAACTTCAAATTCTCCACCTCCTTCCTCCGCCGCGCCGGCGTTCTTCGATACTGTCTTTTTCGGATCATCTGTCTGAAGAAATGGGCTGCGCAACGTCGAAGCTTGATAACGAGGACACAGTGCAGCGGTGCAAGGAGCGTCGCCGCCTCATGAAGGAGGCTGTCTACTCCCGCCACCACCTCGCCGCTGCCCACTCCGACTACTGCCGTTCCCTCCGCACTACCGGAGCCGCCCTCGTCGCCTTTGCCTCCGGCGAACCCTTCTCGGTTTCCGATCACACCCCCGCCGTCCTCCTCCGCACCGCCTTCACCCCTCCCACCATACACCACACCCAACCCCCCTCTCCTTCACCCTCCATCCACCCACCCCCTCCACCACCCCCCATGTCCTCCAATTCCCCCCATTACTCCCACAAACCGCCTCCGCCACCGCCGCGTCGGAGAAAGCCCATTAAAGTTCCACATATACTCTCCGACTCAAGCTTCACCTCATCTCCGCCACCCAACCATAACTTCAGAACTTTTTCAAACACACCATCACAAACATCTTCAGTATGGAATTGGGATAATTTCTATCCCCCTCCTTCACCCCCAGATTCCGAATACTTCGAAAAACTCGGAAAAACCAAGAAAAACGAACCCCAAATCGATGATGATCGTCGCTACATTGACAATGGCAATGCCAATGACGATCAAGATTCAACCTTTACATCCTACTCCAAAGTCAGCAATCAAAAGGCCAAGAAGTACGGCGACAGAGCTTCGAATCACTCATCATTCTCACGTTATTCTGAAAACACCCACGTCAGAAATCCGAATAAAGGGGAGAATTTGAAGAGTTGGGAGAGTGAAGATGATGAGGAGACTGAGAGAGAGGAAGTGCAGTGTAGTGAATGGGGAGACCATGATAACTATAGCAGCACCAGCAGCTCTAGTGATGAGGGAGAAGAAGGGGATTTCAAATCTAGATCAGATTTTGAGGCAAGGTCTAACTATGAGTCAGTGAAAACCGAGGCTGTTGCTAATGAGGGGAATGTGAAGAGGAAGGTGAATTCTAAGTTCTCGAGTATATCCGAGAGGCTTTCGTTTGAGGATGACAAGAAGTCGTTTGTTAGTTGGGGAAATGGCAATGATGAAGGTGTGAATTCTGAGAGGAGGATAGTGGTGAGGCATAAAGATTTGGGGGAGATTGTTGGGGCCCTCAGAGAGTATTTTGATAGGGCTGCTTCATCAGGGGATCAGGTGACTGAGATGCTTGAGGCGGGGCGAGATCAGCTTGATCGGAGTTTTAAGCAATTGAGAAGTAAGTGTGGTTGTTTGGTTGTTGAATTGATAGTTTGAAGATTGTTCTGTTTGTGTGACTGAAGTTATGCTATGTTATTTGATTCTTGAATAGATAGTTTGAAGATTGTTCTGTTTTTTGTGATTGAAATCGCGCTATGTTTTTAGTCTCATGAGTTTGAATGGTAAGCATGGTTATTCAGTTCTTGAATAGCTAGTTTGAAGATTGTTCTGTTTGCGTGATTGACATTTTGGTATGTTTTTAGTCTTGTCAGTTTGAATCTTCGACAAATATTTGCTGAAGTATATGAGGCAATTAGAAGCAAGCATGAATATATGATTCTTGAATCAATCTGTAGAACTAGAATGTGATTGCTTATGAGTTTGAATTGCCGTTTGTTTGAGGTATTATCATTAAAGTATTGATTAGTTTTAGATGCTAATAAGGATTGAGGATTAAGTTTAATTATTGAGCAGTATATATTTATGTATTACAGAGACAGTGTACCATTCAAGCGGAATGTTGAGTAACTTGAGCTCCAGCTGGACTTCAAAGCCTCCGTTGACAGTTAAATATCGGTTCGAACCTAGCTCAATCGAACAAGCCGGTGGTCCAAAGAGCCTGTGTTCCACTTTGGAACGGCTCTTGGCCTGGGAAAAGAAACTATATCAAGAAGTGAAGGTAATCAATCATCTGGATATCAGTTCTCATCTTGTTTCAAGTTTGATTCTCTTCATACGTGAATCATCTTGTTTCTCTGAATACACTTATGTGATGACTATATGTTGAAAAAAAATCAGTGAAATATGTATATGTTGAATTGCTTTCTTTTGACAAAATATCTATGTAGTGAAATATCAGTCTTTCTGTGTGTCATATCTGTTGTTCCATGTAATGTTGGTTAGCATTGATGGAATCCTTCCGATTCTTAAAGTTTTTGACAACGAACAGACGGTTTTGAATGATTATAGGCTCGAGAAGGAGTCAAAATCGAGCATGAGAGAAAGTTATCGGTGCTTCAAGGGCAGGAGTACAGAGGAGAAGAGGTGGTAAAGTTGGACAAGACAAAGGCATCAATAAAGAGGCTACAATCTCTTATTGTGGTCACATCTCAGGCTGTTTCGACTACCTCGTCTGCCATTATCATACTACGAGATTCCGATTTAATCCCACAGCTCGTTGAACTTTGTCACGGGTAAGTAAGTTCTTTCTTGTGTTCATTAGAAAAGATTGCAGTCTTTTATCAGGTAACCTTCATTCTTAACCAACAACTCCCATGAGAAAAGATCTTTTCTGTTGCCTTCTTTACTTTTGTTCTTTTATAGCCATTTTGGACTATTATACCCCTGGTAAGGGATAGAGTGGTACGTCAATTGTTTGGATGGTATGGATTAATGAAAATTGAACGATCTAAATCTATTGGTACGGGATTGAATGGTACGACCTAGCTTGAATTTGATGGTATGGGCTAGTGGTGTACAGGGTATGGATCAGAAGGGTAAAAAATGTCAAATTTTGGCTAAGAATGAACTTTTTTTGTTTTTGTTCCACAAGTGGTTATACATGAAACCAACCCGTCTTTTATTGTTCGTATTTGGATTGCAGTTTCATGTACATGTGGAGATCGATGAGCCAGTTTCACGAGCTCCAAAACGACATAGTGCAGCAAGTCCGCGGCCTCGTCAACCATGCGACGAGATTTGAGTCGACATCCGACATGCATCGGCAGGCAACTCGTGATCTCGTCGCAGCCGTATCGGCCTGGCACTCTAGTTTCAGCCATCTGATAAAGTTCCAACGTGATTTCATCTGTTCTCTCCACACTTGGTTCAAGCTGACCCTCGTCCCAATCAATGCCGACCCAACCAGCCGCGATCAATCCGAAGTTTTCGCTTTCTTCGACGAGTGGAAGCTCGCGCTCGAACGCGTCCCCGACACGGTCGCTTCGGAAGCCATCAAAAGCTTCAACAACGTCGTCCTCTCGATATCCTTGAAGCAATCAGAAGAGGTCAAGATCAGAAAACGGGCCGAGGCCGCATCGAAGGAGCTAGAGAAGAAGGCTAGCTCGATCAGAAACCTCGAGAAGAAGTACTACCACTCGTACTCCATGGTCGGGATCGGGCCTCCGGAAGTGGGGCCCGACAACGGGCACGTCTTGGATGCACGGGACCCACTGGCCGAGAAAAAGACCGAGCTTGGTACATGCCAGAGGCGGGTGGAGGATGAAATGGTCAAACACTCGAAGGCCATAGAGGTGACCCGGGCAATGACATTGAACAACGTACAGACCGGGTTGCCCGGAGTTTTTCAAGCAATGACGAGCTTCTCGGCTATGATCACTGAGGCCCTTGAGGCAGTTTGCACGCGCTCTTACGCCATCTAGCAGGCGAACATTCGAACACGAGTCGGGTTATAAGGGTAGTTTAGGGAGATATATATAGTGGGAGGCTCAATTTTTGGCAAATAGTGTTTTGTTGAATCACATTTGTTGGTGAAGATGAAAAGCTGTGTACAGGAAAATGGTTGTATGATCAGAGGTTCATCTTTTTTAGCAGATAAATAAAAGTGAAATTATATTTTATATTTGTTTGAAGGTTTCATTGGTGAAGTTGTACGATGTCCTTGTAATAAAACTGATGCTACAAAACTTGATCAGTTACTGAAGAAAATTTGTCAAAAAAGTGGGAAATGTAATTATGTTTTTATTATAACTATTAATAAAATAGGTTATTGTTTTTCATTTAGTTATGAACTAGTATGGGCCCGTGTATTACAAGAGAGTAAAAAAACACTGAATTAAATTTAATAAAGTTAAAAAATATAAATATTATTTGTAGAATCTTGTAAAATAATTGGTTCATGTAACACAGAAAAATTATTGATTCATTTAACAATCATAAAAATATTTATATTTTAGAAAATGTTTTATGGTTTACATATGAATGTTATGTGACACTTCTAATCTTACTTTTATATATACAAAGATGTGATGCAATAGTTGAACTTGTGAGCAAACATTGACTTGAATTGAAAGATTGCTAATTTGCTAGCCACACATTGCACTATTTTTGTCTTTTAATTTTATTATTTTTAAATAAAACACATATTTTGCTCCCTTCACTTTCATTTCTTTGACTTTTATCACATGTAAGTTACTTTATTTACCAGCATTTTGTCCCTCGTACTTTACTTTTGTCCCATCTTTTTCTTTTTTTTTTTTCAAGTATTTTGTTTCTATACTTTTGCCTACTGCATTTTTATTTTGGGATAGACTAAACACACCCCAAGAATTTCTAAACACGCCCCATCTATGTGTAAAATCATATGTGATTTTACACATGGATGAGGCGTGTTTAGAAATTCCTGGGGTGTGTTTAGTCCCACCTTTTATTTTTCTTAGTTTGTAACTAGCTTGCTTTATTCTTTAAAAAGTTAGAAAAGAAACAAACACACAAATATACAAATGACATTACACGGGGCAAAACAAGAAAATTACATAGCAACTAATATAAAATAAAGAGTATGTGGACAAAAGTATATAAAAAGAAGAATATGTATATATATAGAGCAAAATTCATTTATAATTGTTTTGGAGAAAGATTTTTTTCTCTTTTTTAGCTGGACTTTGTTATGAAGAAGAATCAAGAAAAATATAGTTGGATTCAAAAATTTAATCCAAACTGGATTTCAATAGCTAACTCATAGTTGAATTACATGAAAGCAAACTACAAAGGATCAACTAATGACACTTATACAATACAACACAAGAATACTTCATCATCCCCCACCTAAAAGAACTCAAAGTCCAGAAATTTACCACCAGATTTCATATCATTTCCCACTACCCTTTTGCTTGCACTGCCCACACTAGCCAGGTCCACCGGCCCGAATTTCGCCGGAAACTCGGCCTCGATCGGCCTTGGCACCTCCGGCGGCGTGCTGCACCGTATCAAAGCCCAATTCACACCTTCAAAGAATGCGTGTTGCTTTATCTCAGTCGCCCCTCGTTTCACCCCGAGCCGGTTTTGTGGCTCCTTAACGAGCAACCCCCGGATAAGGTCCCGGCTAGCATAGCTCGTTGCCGGTGAGTCGGGAAACTTGAGCTGCTGCCCGACTACGTTAAAGAGAGTTGCCCGATTTCCCGACCCCTTGAACGGCGTTTTGCCATAGAGTAACTCGTATAAGAAGATACCGAACGTCCACCAATCCACTGCACTGCCATGGCCTTCACCCTTGATTATTTCCGGGGCTAGGTATTCATGGGTCCCGACGAACGACATGGATCTTGCAGAAGTAGGTTCTGCAAGAAGCTCGGGTAGGGTTCCGGATGACATCCCCGCTGTCTCTGCTTTGGACTTGCCAGATTTTCTCTTGCCTTTTTGAGGGAAGATTCGGGGAAGGAAGCATGTTGGTTGAATGCATGATGATGATGGCTCGATACATGCTGGCTGCACACAGAATGCAGCTCCTCGGTCCGAGTTGAACGCAGAATTTCTGATTAGGGTTGGTGAAACCGCACATCTGAGGGAAAGGTCGAAATCGGAAAGCATTATGTGGCCATCATCACGGACAAGGACATTTTCGGGTTTTAGGTCCCGGTATACGACTCCTAGCATGTGAAGGTACTCAAGGGCTAATAGAACTTCTGCTGCATAAAACCTGCAAAGAAACATGATAGCTTGTATTCATTAAAGCCCCCATGATTTAGCTCAGAAAAGATAATTAAATGACGAAGAAGCTTGAGATGCTTCAATGTGCATCACATGATCAAGAGTTCTTATTTTGGATCTATACAACAATATTCTGTAAATTCAAGTTCCTATAATAATGAATATTGTTTCAATTATGCCATGATCTCAGTATATAGCAACTTTGAGCATCAATTTTAAGCAACTTCTGTTATAGACTAGGTAAGTGGTGAACAAATGTAATGAAATCCAGAGAGAAAATATAACCATCTACAACATATAAAGGCGAGGAAAATACCTAGCAGATGAAATTAGCTGTAAAATTAGTTCATGCTAATAATAATGGAAGAAATCAGGCTGCTTTTATTACCAACTTACAAACATATCACTCTGAAATCAGATTCAAGTTTGCAGTTTGAGACATGATATTCTAACAGCTCCAAATCACACATTCAAAGATATCCAAGAATCAAAAGGAATAAAGCTGAACTAACAATTGAAGATAAGAGTTTTTGGCAAGCTTAAAACAACGAGCATACCTAGTGGCGTATTCTGAAAAATGCTTTCCGGGTTGTCTCTGCCTCAGGGTATGCAGGTCTCCACCAGGACAATATTCCATGACCAAGCAGCAAAACCTATCAGTCTCGAAATGAGTGTAAAGTGTTGGCAAGAACGGATGGTCTAACAGCTGCAAGATTTCTCGTTCCGTTTGGGCCCTGTTCAACTTATTCCTGCTAGCAAGGGAAGCCTTATCCATCACCTTCATCGCAAAGAAACACCGAGTTGAGCTCAGCTCAGAGAGATACACACTCCCAATATCCCCACACCCTAGTCTTCTAAGCAACTTGAAATGGCTCATGCCTAAATTACCGTCTCGTGCTCGAATAGCAAGTATAGCCTTCCATCGAGGATCATTCCCTTTATGGGGCTTATTTGCACTACCTGTGAGATTACTCCAATTACTATCATCACTAAGCCCACTGCTATCACTTGCTCGACTCATACTAGTTTTAGTACTCTCGAGTGAATCCCCTGGAATGCTCCCTTTTGTGCTCTCATAGTTTCTATCCACACTAAGCATGCCATCACTCACTATCCCGTCACTCCGATACGTGCTAGCACAGCTATTGGCAATGCTCATGGCCCTAGCAACACCTATACTATCGATGCTACTATGTGGACTAACATTCCCACTTGGAGGCAATGAAGCATCCCAAATGCATTCTTTCTCCTCAGAATAAGGGACTGGACTCGCTGCTAAATCATTAGGCTCTTCAACCAAGCTCTCCGCAGGGGAAATTAATAATGGGCATTTTTTGATACTTGGCATATGAAGCGACAGATCTTCAAGAAAAGGGCCCTTCTTAGACAAGCTTTTGACCAAGCACTTTCCATGATCCCCATCGTTCCGCCCAATCGGAATATACACTGGTCTCATCATGTCAGTGTCTACGGGCTCAGGTGGGTGACTCACACCATGAAATGAAGTCGAGCCCGTTTCTTCAAACGAGTCACCGCTTATTTTAAAGGAGAGAACATCAGGCATCAGCTCTTCGTCCTCCTCTAGAAAGCTCTTCCCCTTCCATGCCAGTGGAGGGATGTGAGGCTCAAACTCAAGAGACTCTCGTGAGTTCGACGGTTTTCTTAGCTCTTCTTTCAACAAAGGGAGATTCTTGGCCACCTTGGCAGGTAATTGCTTGGGAACTAAATGCAATTCAGGAATCCTTGCCATATCAGATCACTCTTTATCATCACAAATGTCTATTTCCCTTTACTAAATAATGCTGCCAATGAACAAGAAAATGTCAAAGCATGATTTACACTCACTTTACACAAACAATCAATCAAATCTTCAACATATACAACACATTCCTCCAACATTCACACAATAAAACACACACCATTCAAAAGATTGATATGGCCTAAATTTCAGCCAAAATTTGCCACATTCACTATGTTTTCAAATATCTCTTTTTCTCTTAAAAAAGTAAATTAAATCCTTAAAAAGAAAAGAAAACAAAAGGAGAGAACAAGAAGAAAAACAAAAGCAGATCTTGTGGTTACAAATAAAATCAATTAATTGTTTAATTATCACTTACCAAAACCATACTAAGTACACAAAAAATCAACAAAAACGATCAAAAAAGGCAAATTATCAATATAATCACAGCTCAAATCATCATAATATCACTGCATTAACTTCCAAAAATCTGAAAGAAATCACCCATTCAAAAATGCACTGTTATACATATGCATATTCAAGCATCTTTTCACATAGAATGAGGGGAAAAAGAAAGAATCGCTTTAACTTAGATTCCACGCAAACGCCATAGCCCAGAAAATCAAACACAAAAAATTGACATTCAAACAAGAAAACATCAGCATCAGTGAAGCAGAAGCAGCACCCCAGAACACGCAACAGCTTACCTCTGCATAGAAGCAAAGATGGCGAGGAATGGAGGTAGACAAATGGCGGAAGGGGAGAGGAGAGAGAAAGCAGCAATTTGTTCAAAAATTGCAGCAGCAGTAAAGGAGGAAAATTGTTTATATGGGTTCACTTTACTTTTGCAGAGGAATGAAGAACAGTGATAAGAAAACCCAAGATTTGTGTAGCGTGAATGAGTGATTGGTGCTATGTAGAGCTTTTTTTCTTTGCTTTTTTTTTTTTTCTTTATTTTGTGAATTGTATTCTTTTCGGGGGGTTTGAGAGCTTTAGTCATGTGTTCACTGTCATGACTGCTGAACAGGGAAGAAGGTGGGGTTCAAATTTTATTTTATTTTATTTTGTGTGTTGTTATTGAAATTGTATTGCTTTTATAATTGGTTGAAATTATTACTTAAAATTACTATTACAACAATCTGATTCTGATAATGGTACTCGCAAAAACGGGATAGAAGATTTGGAATGGAATGTGGGGTTGAAATTTGCAGTATTTACAATTAATAAATGTTGGTGTAATTATTATTTTTGGTAAGTGTATTATATATGTGGGTATGTTTTTGCAGATATTGGGTAAAAATTTATGTTAGATATTATGTGGGTTTAATTCATTAAATGTATCATTCCAAAATCTACATATGCAAGATTCTCCAAAAAAGTGAATAAATAAAAAAAGAAAAATAAATACATATATGTAGATTAATAATAAATATTACCCATCTGTCTAAAAATTGTTTTATTTTGAAAGTTGAGATTAGTTTTGATATTTAGTCTTTTTTGTGTTTAAATCGGCATATATTTCCGATCAAGAAAATAGTTAAAAATAAAAGTGTTTTACTAGATTATTGTATTATCGATTAGTCTGTATGTATTAAAAGTTCGAGCACATTGTTTAATTCTTCAAATAACATAAATACTCCATATAATATACATTTAATAAATTATGTTCAAACAAATAAATAATTATCACCTAATCTATTATGGTACTAGAAAACATGAAATTTTCCATAACAATTAGTAGCTTTAAGGTTCATAAACATAACCTAAACTTCTCCTGAGAAGTCACAGTATCATGAAATTTTTAGACCAATATTAACAACCTCATCAAATGAACCAATATTTTTCAATAAGATAAAACATTTTTTTTTCTTAGTGAAACTCAGTCTTTCATTATTCTTGTTTAAACTCTTCATCTTCTGACAATAGTTAATTCACATGATTACACTTATCAAACCATATTGTGTGTAAATGCAAAGTATTAAACCAATAAAATCATAACATATAAATAGTATACATTACCAATTACTATTATAGAATATGAAATGAAATATTAAATTATATAGATATATTGTAAAAAAAAAAAAAACGAATAGTAACATAGGAAAATATTGTACAACCATTAAATATAGTAAAATCAAATAATGCAGCAATATGCAAGGGTAGTAGGGGTGAGGAGTAACACCAAAAGAAGAATAATAGGGGCAGTAGTGTCTAATCAATTATAGAAGGGTGTGGCAGTAGCAATATTATAGCATACATTAAAGAAGGTGGGGACCACACGAAGACCGTTAATGACCCAGAGTGGGGCCCACATATGCCTCTACTTTGGGGAGAACACGTCTTTTTCACTGTAGTCACATACCAATACTACTCAAATTAATACTAACTAATTAATAATTGAATTTGAGACATTCTATTTCTATAAATGTTTGCATGCACAAAAATTAAATAAAGGTTAATTTAGAAAGGTGGATTTAAGGAAAGATTTGAAATTTATGGTAGAAAATTATTTGATGGTGTTTGGATGTACATAAATTTGAAATTCATAATTTTTATTTTGAATTAATTTAAAATTATTTTGATGTATTTCAAATTTGGAATTTCAAATTTTGGATTATAAATCATTCTATTCAAATATGAAATTTAAAGTTTTATTTAGATAAATCAAGAAACGGAACCTAAACTCAATCGAATTGCATAAAACTTTAAAGCTCATGTCTCTAGAGATTTAAACATTCTATTTCCATATAAAGGCACTCAATTTTACTTGATTGAACTAAACTAAAAAATAAAATAAAATTAGATTAATTAAATTAAATAAGACTACTTCACGGCAAAAAAAAATTGTGGACGAAATCCTATGTCCCACAATTGAAATGCATTTTCGAATTTCACTAGTCGATATATGATATGTGGATTATATGTTAATATATTATACAAAATTAAATTCATGATACAATCTTAAAAGAATCTTATTCAAATCACGTATATCATATAAAAGCAGTTCATTTTTAATTTGCAAATAAACTAAAAATGCCTTCAATGTACATTGAAATTCTTATTATACCCTAATTTAATTTTGTTATAAAAAAAGATTAATACGAATGTTACTCTCTGCATATCACTATATAAAATAGAACATGTTTCAATTTATTTATGCCTCTTGATCATTAAGAAGAGTTAATGCCTTCTTTTCACTTCCAGTCCAATCTTTTTTTTTTTTTTTGTACTAAGATTATATTTATTATTATACATTAATCATGTCTATTAAATGCTCAACAATGTAGTCCTTTATACACATAACTCTACCTATTAAGTATTTTCAAAATAACTTTAAACAATAAATATTTTGAAATGAAGTGAGTAATTTCTTAGAACATTGAAAAGGTATATTATGATTAGTACATCTTTATGCTATAATTTGGACGAAAAAGAAAAAAAATGATTATTTTATTTGATGAGAGAATAATGATGAGAAAATGGAGAAGACAAGAATAAAAACATGGAAAATGATGGAAGAAGAAAAGCATAAGTAAAATGGTAAGAAGAAAAAGACGTGTGTGAAAGAATGCATGCTGAATATAAACAGTCACTCACAATGCCAAATAAACACTGTCATTGGTCGGATTTTCCCACATTATGTTGTCCCATTTCACGACAATTATTTTGCTTTCTTTTTCTAATAATAATCCATTTTAGATTATATATTTTTTTATTTTAATTGGTTTCCTAAAAATATCAGCCTAATCATAAAAGAAATAGGAAAAAAGAAATAGAATGAAATGCACACAGAAATAGAATGAAATGCACACATAAAATAGACCATAAATACTACACTATTTATATATTACACTATCACTATGTATATTTTATTTAACGCCACATGAACCACATGATTAATTTGTTATGGTGGGCAATTTGTAAAAAGTCTTATCTGATGACCAAATAGGAAACAATATAATTTTTTAAAAAAAAGTATAGAGAGATAGATATATTATATTCGGTTCAGATTCTTTATTATATTTGATGTTAATATACATTATATTTTAATTGTTGTTACCTTTTAATACATATATAGTATTATAATCATGACAATCATCACAAAATATAAGGTGAAATACAAAGATGGAATTATACTATTATGGTGTACACCACTAAATGAGCTCACATCCAAATAAGGCCTGTATGAGTCAAACTCCTTGATCACAAAAAAACAAAAAGAGAAGAAGAAGGGTATTAAAGTGGTAATAAAAAGAATACAATTTTAAATATATGAATGGAACTTTTAACTATTAATGGCCACAATGGCTTAAATAAAGAAGTTGCATGTGGGACTCCAATCCCATGAAGCTTGAAACTTAGTGACAAAAATGATTAGCCAAATATATTACACCACTAAAAACTCAAAATTCCAATAAAATAAATATTGTGCAATTCTTTTTTTGTGGGCCTATGAAACCACTTTTTGCTTTATGAAAAGTGAGGCTTTGAAAGTTTGGGTAGGATTATTGGAATTAGAGAAAGGGAATTAGGCATTCAAAGATGGGCTCTTTATGTGATTCCTTTCTCACTTGGGAAAATGTCCTTTGAGTGCAATTCCACTCTATGATTATAAAATAAATATTGTAACATTGTATGTTATATTTATTATAAATATAAGTAGCATATGCCTTTGTAATATACAAGTTTCTAAAAGATTTAAGTTAAACTTGGTTAAATTAAAAAAAAAAAAGGTTAGATATTGCTGAAATTGGAAAAAAAATATTTATTACCTTATACTATATCATTAAATATAATGTATTATTTAATTACTAAAACATATGCTATATTTGTAAGGGAATATCATAAGATTTATTTATGATTTTGGAAAAAATATATATGTTGATATGCCTATATATCATTCTATTTAACCTTCCCACCAATTTATAAAGTTTTTGATTTGTTTTCTTTTGTTTAAATTTTTAGATATTAAAGCCTGAAATGATTCCTAGTTTTATTTTCAATTATATGATGAAAAATTAGTTCAAAATTCTCAAATATACATAGTTTATTACATTAATTAATATGATTGAACTGATGATTAATCCATTTTGAATCAGCCTACTTTATTCTAGATTTTTTTTTCTCAATTTATTCTTTTCTCTAATTTTTTAATTAAAATATACTATAAATATAGAAAAGAAATTAAACTAATATTACATAAGTAGTAACTATGCAATGAAATATAAAATGAAACTTTTTTTTTTAATTTAGACTAACTTAAGTGTAGTTTACTTACTTCTATTCATATTAATTATAATTATGGACCTTGGAGTTAAATGAGGAATGTGAGTAGTTAGTAGCTTATGCTACATAAATTAGAGAGCTAATTAGATTAGCCTCTAAGTTGTACATAAGTCATAAGAGAAGTCTATTAGAGGGGAGGTAGTAGTAGGTTTCAAGTTCATGATTAATTATAAATCAATTGAAGATTTTTGAAAGTAAAGTTTTTAAGGAAATTTTAGGATCGAAATTTTTGAATTTGAATTTGAAGGTTAAAAAAACCACCGAGTTGTATAATTTAAGTGGTATCTCACCTCTATAAAAATATAAATTGTGATGATCAGTGTTAGAACTTGGGTTACGCAAGTTTACTAGTCTTTAATGAAGGTAAAAAAAAATCGTTTTGATAGTAGTTTGAATATAACTCTTGTAAAGTACATTTCACGTATCTAATTTCATGAGAGGAGTTAACGTATAAATTATTTCATAAAATAGAGATTGGTTTATGAAAATAATTTGAATTGTAGATGGTGAAAATAGATTTTTAAAATTGTATTTATAAGATGATCACATAAATTATTTATTTATTTATTTATAAAGTTTTGGTAGAAGAATAATTACCGATTTCTTTGTGGTTTTCTACTCGGTACTTAGGCACAGACAAATTATCTGGGCCAGGCCCAACTTATTTCATTTTGTAAGCTACTTCTTAGTCATTGAATATGGGCCCACCCTTAATGAGTTAAGAGGCCCATTATTATAGTAATTGGACTTTTCATTTTCCTTTTTGTCTTTTTTAATGGGCTGAAAACATAAAGATTCACCTTTAAATCTTGGGAATTACTACATTCAATTAGGACAAATATCTTCAAGTTTTTTTTAAGTATATAATCTGAACAGTTAACATTATACAATTGCCTAGAACGATTTTTTTTTTTTCAAGTATAAAATCTTTAAATTTACCTAAATTTTATGTGAACATTCACAATTTTAATGGGACAAATTAATGGATTTAAGATAATCTTTTGACCATTATAAAAATGGTTGATTGTCAAAAAAAATAAAATAATGAACTTTACTTAATTTATAATTTTAACCAATTTTTTAAATATTATCAAATATAACATGAATATTCATATTTCTTTTGCAATATTAACTATAGAATAGATTTTGAGTATGTTTATTTTGGAAATAACTCTCACCATTTCAAAATATCTATTAATTTGTATGTTAAGTCATTGTTCTATTTTAAAACAATGAGAGTTATTTTCAAAATAAACATACCCGAAATCTACTCGTTGGTTAAACTTACAAAAGATATAAAAATGTAAGTTATATTTAATAATATTCAAAAAAGTTGGTTAAAATTATACATTAAATAACATTCATTAATTTTTGGACAATGAACCCTTATAAAAATTATTATGGCGAAACTGACCTCATGGATTATAATTTAAAATAGACCATTTAGACTCGACTCATGCCAAACTTTCTCTCAACCCAACCTCGTGGATTACAATTTAAAATAGACCATTTAGACTCGACTCATGCCAAACTTTCTCTGAACCTAATTACCCAACCTCATGGATTACAATTTAAATAAGACCATTTAAACTCGTGCCAAACTTTCTCTGAACCCAACCAAACAAATTTATATATTTAATTTTGAATTTACAAAGTATATAATGTGATTAGGTTGCTAAAGTTGAAAAAAAAAAAAAAAAAAGCTGCATGTAAGGTTTTGCAATTAACCCATATTACCAAAAAAAAAACAAATTTATGGTTAATTTTCTATTTAGGGCATTTATTATGTTTAATGAGTAATGGTAGATAACCCAAGGCATGATTTTATTTTGAGTTTTAAAATAAATAAATAAATCTTATTTGTGTCCACCTAGCGAGAAAATATGACTTTTTAAACTTGATTTTATTAAAAAGGAAACTAAATAAATCAAATTGCAAGTAATATTTTCTTGTGAGGAATATTTATATGGAATCTTATTGTAGTGAGTTATAATTATTTTTGTTCTTTTGTTAATATTGCAAAGTGAACATCCATGTGATTTATATACTACTATAATTTAATCATAAATTAAAGATTCAATGCAAGTAGCAACCTATCGATCCATGAAGTTTCAAATCCAGAAAGTAAAATGAGTCAATGGTGGGATGTTCATGTAAATTAAAGTAAACGTGCTCTAAAGAACAATATTAGTAAGAAATTTTATGACAAAAAAAACATATTATTTGAAGCAGGGACGCAGGGAGGGGCATTGGGCCCCCTCTAATTTTAAAAAATTCGTGACCACAAGAATAAATTATTAGCATTATCTCAAAATTTTGATATTGATACTTGATAAGATTGAGCCTCTTAAATTTTAAAAAAATTGAGAGCATAAGTTAAATTATTGGCATTGTCTCAAATTTCTGATATTTATAAGATTGTTATGCATTATAAAATGCGAGATTCAGATTGTTAACTACCAACCTAACATTAGAAAAATTGTTTCATTTATTTTGTGAAATTTGTTATATATATATATGATAATTTTTAGTGTTAAGATGTAGTTAAATTACAATCATTAATGAATTGTAATTTTATTTACATTAAATCAATATATATATATATATATATATATAATATTTCACTTAATTATATATAAATCTCATATATTCACACTTTTTTAATCTTTGATATTTTTAATCATTTTAAGTACCAAATTCATAATAATAGAATGGTGGTGCATGTAAGTTTGTTAGATAACTGAAATGAGTAAATTATATTTGTGGCCACCTATATTTGTATATTCAAGCATCCAACATTTAGATTTTATCATTTTAGTATCAAAACATTAATTCAAATTTGTTAAAAAAATATTAAAAATTCAAAGTTGAATATGTGTTCGCTATGAAATGAAAAAATAATTAATATGTATATTAAATTTTTATACACAATAAGTAGACACTCCTAACAATTTTTTTGGCTTCGTCACTGATTTGAGGTGAGTGATATAAAAAATAAAATAAAAAAAGACAATTCAAGTGGTAAATTAGGCAGATCAGACCTGATTATGCTCGTTATCATAAATAGTATTTTTTTAAATAAAATTAATATTTTAGATTTATTTTTACTCAAACGGTATCGTTATGTTAAAGAAATTCTTTCATCCTATATTTGATGGAGTATATTTTGTGTATTAAATCATGACACTTGATGTACTTTTTTTTAATTGAGGTAACTATAAAATCGAAACTATAAAATCGAAATTCCAACTCAATTACAAGAAAATTATTAGAGGGGTCGGTGGGTGGTTGATAACCACCAAACTCCTACAGTACATTAAGTGAGAGCACCGACCAATCTCCTGGCCAGAATTTTGTATTTCATCTTCTAATGTATTATATATAATTTTATCTAAGTAGTATTATTTTTACCCTTCTTTTTCGGATAATTATGGGAAAATAATAGAATTGGATTATACTGTAAAACATTATGATATAGAACAAATACATGTGATTTTCTATTTCACTTTATATTTCTTATTTTATTTCAAAATAATCAATACATATTACATGCATTTTAAATAACACACTAATTTAAAAAAAATATCTTAAAATACTATTAGATCAAATAAAAAAGATTTTTTTACTACAGAATATAGTTCTCTTGATTTTCTATCATAATTTTGGTGAATTGTCAAAACTAGCATTTGCACACATATGGAATAGAGCAAAAAAGATCGATGTGATGATGAATTTGTTTTATCATAATTACATTTATGTTTTAGTAATAAGGGTAAACTTTTCATTTAATTTATTGAATTGTGGTAGAAAAGTTGTAATAAAGATCTTTTTACCCACGTTCCAATCACCATCACGGAGGAATATGTATTTTATTATAGGATCGTGGTTGATTCTACATATGTTGAATAAAAAGAATAATCTTCTCCTTTGAGAATAATAAAAAATGAAAAGTGTTGAATTAATCTTATGTATAGAAAAGTAAATAATTATATTAATTTTTGCAGAAATGTATATTATCCTACTAATTATCAATATATATATATATATAATATGAAATATCAAATTAATATGACAGGTAATGAATAATGAATAAATCTTAAGTGAGATTGGTCAAACCGCATCTTATACTTTACAATTTATATATAAATTTGTAAAATGAGTTTTGTTTATTGATTAAAAAAATCTATTTTATAATAACAATACATAAAGTTGTCTCATATAAATTTTGGTGACGGAGATCAAGAGCAATAACCGCATGTGGTACCATCACATCTACGACGACTCTTCACTTATGCAACTAATAAGAGTTTTTTTTTTTTTTTATCCCGTAATGTAGAGGTCTGACAGTTTAAGACTTTAATTTTTTAGACTGACAATTTAAGATTTTATTTTTTCAAATTTTACAAATTTTACTTAATTTAAATCTAAATTATTGAACTGAGCTCAAATTACACGTGAATCTCACATCACCTCGCCAATTCATAAAGTTTAGTTTTCTCTTTTGGATTTCTTGGACTAAAAATAAAAATGGAATTAATAGACATACGCGATAATCTGTATTCAATAATCCGACAATGCTAGATCAAGTACGAATGATTTGCATATGGGACCCATTAGGACGGAGGAAAACGACAAAAAAAAAATCATATTTCTTATATGTATCTAACACGTTCTAAATTCTAACCATGTAATGCAATGTATACAATTGACAATTGATTCGATTATTAAAAACCTGTAAAATGAAAAAAACATTAGATTATTCAAAGAGTAGTTGACGGTTGAGATCCAACTGTCAATTAATTATTAGATGTAAGTAACCAACTGAATAGTTGATAAGCACGTGGTCAATTTAAATTTTTTGTTTATTTAAAAAAATGTATTTATTTCCATCGAATTATTGTATTTTATGTGCGCACGTAATGACGTAAATATGCTTCATGGATTGGATACCTAATGTCAGATTACTTTGTACAGATGAAGATGGAAGGTTACACTTATTATTTTCTTGAATTATTTGATTATGATTCATGTTCATAACTTTCAACCTTTTATTTAAACTTTTTCATTGTATTTTACGTGTATGTGTGTAAATCGGTATGGAGAATTTTTAAAATGGTCATGTAACAAATTACCATTTTCTGCAACACCAAACTTTATGAATTTCTAAAATAATTCTTTAATATTTAAACATTTGAAATTCCAATTGTAGTGGAAATTTCAGTTTGTAATGTTAACTGCGGATATAAATACAGGACATATAAATATGGAGTTTAAAATTGGGAATTTTAATAATAATAATAATAATGAAGAAGAAGAAGAAAGGGATAAAGAGTGAAAATGTAGCATTATATTACCCAAAATCCTCCATTTGGATTAATCACCAACTTCTTTATATGTTTCCGAAGTTATATATATATATATATAATCACCAATTGTCCATCAATATTTTTTTTTACTTTATTTTCTCCTTTCTCTTTTCCTTGAATTTAGAGAGACTCTTAGTCTTGGATGACATGATCAAACTTGTAATTTTGGACATTCACCAAAATGAATATTGAAGTTATGATTTATTTTTTTCAAGTAAAATATGAACTAAACAAGTTGTTGCTTCTCATGCATAAACAATTCAATCATTAATTCAACACAAAATCCCATACCACCAATCAAAAATAGGGGGCTTTTAGTGCAATAATACACTACTTAATTTAATCTTGAAGCAATTCTCTACATATTTACAACCTACAAAGCAAAAGTTCTATATATTGAAAAATCTCTTGGCTGTTGCACTAAGAGGGCAATTTGAGCTCACGAAATTGTCTACCAAGTGTAGATATGTCTTAAGATCATGACACGTGGCAACATTCCCTTTGCTTAGATGTGGACAATCTCTACTACTAAGCTTAAGCTCCTTCCCAATCTCTGCATAAACCCATTGTGTCTCTTCTACACGTTTTTGCAGCCATTTGGTCAACCCTTCTTCCTCTATCACAAAACCTGGTACCTTAGTTATAGGATCATCTGAGTTCACTATTCTTAGCACTTTTGTCCCACTCTTTTCTAGTTGTGATCTAAAGCTCTTGTTCCCAACTCTTGGACCTCCAAACGACACCACCGTCACGAGTGGCGCGTGCTTGAACCTAGTCGTAATGTCGTGGGCCGTCAGTGTCGCCAGCGCCGCCCCCAGGCTGTGCCCGGTGACGGTTATGCTCAACGGCTTGTCCGCATATTTTCCTAGGATTTTATTGATTTCTTCTCTGATGGATTGTTGTAGGCTCGAGTATTTGTCGTTGGTCGATGTGTACAGGCTCAGAAGTCCACTCTGTACCATCGACTGACAGCTGTCGGGTGACATGTCATCAGGGAGGCATGTCAGCGTGGCGCGTAGGTTTTCCAACCACTCCATACACGTGGCGGTCCCACGATAGGCGATCACCACGTCACGTCGCCCCAATCTGGCGATCTCGTCCTTATGGTCACATACGGCCACGTATCCGATCCAGCTGGACTGGGTGGACACCCAGCTCGGCAGTTTGTCTACCCAGTCCGGCAGCAGGACCCCACAAGTCGCGTACAAGTTTCTAACAACCCGGTACCCTTTCCTGTGGAGCCCACACCTGGTCAGCATCGCTTTCTTGGGGTAAACACATTTCGCGTACGTTTGAGAAGTCGTGTCGAAATCGAAGCAGCGGTACGCTGCTTCGACAAACTCTCCGTACCGGAGTATCTCGTTGCGGAGCCCGTCGTCGAGCGGGTCGAGCAAGCCTTCCCAATTCTTGATCCCCTGAAACTCCATCCACTTATCCCGGAGTTTGGAAGCCGGACATTGGCCGGGATCGGCCGACGGAAATGGGTCCCATGACTTTTTCACTATCTTGACATTGGTGGCGGTGATGGTGGTAGCTTTCTCCGGCCGCCGCAGCGTTGTGGGGCATTGGTCGGAATTCTTTGACAACATCTTGGAAGGCCTCAATATACCGGTGGAGAGCTTCATTGTTTGTTGCTTTTTTTTTTAAAGACAAGTTATATAGTATTTTATAATGTTAGTTGTCACAACTGTTAATGTTGTCGTCTGAGAATGAATTTATAGTAGAAAGACAAATAGGAGTGAGGAGGGGGGGGGGGGGGGTTGGGTGGGTTCGGACGGTGACAAGGATAGTTGGTTTGCATGGGATGGATTTGTTTCTGATTAAAATTAGACATGTGTGGACTGTGGAGTGTGTACTAGCAACTCAAAAATGTTTTGTTCTCCTTTCCAAAATAATAATTATTTTGTAGAATATAATTTATGTTAATTAATTATTTATTTGTTGAATGCCCGATATATCTTTAGTAATCCAAAATGGGTAATATTATTGTTATTATCATTTTAATCTATGTGAACGAATTAAAGTCATTAGATAAATTTGTGATACGCTTGAGTATGCATTCTATTTGGATCACTAGAATGATATATTGGTAGCAATATTTTTTATAATGGTCGTATTCAATCGTGAGTTAATTTGTTGAGTTGATAATTGGCAGTTGATTTAATTAGGATTATCCAAGAAAATCAAGAAATTGATTGTATTGATTTCTGTTGGAAGTTTAAACGCAAATACTCATAAGAATAATTAATGTAATTACTGGTTAATTTTATTTATGCAACGACTGTTACTATTTATTTAGTGTTGATTTTATCCGTGCAACGACTCAATTATTCAATAAGCCCATGATCAGTTTATTTATATTATGATAAAGACCCAAAAAGAGAACAAATAAAACACACCATATTTAATAGATGATAAGATTTTACCCAAAATCCAACAAAAACACACCAAGAAGTATGAATTTGTGACCAACAACTCTCAAAAATCGAATTAAACAAAGCATAAAACGTAAATCAATATGCAAGAATTTAAGTGGTTCGGTTTTTATGTGAAGCCTACATCCATTGAGAATAAGAATCAACGTATTTCACTCAGAATCGAGGAAAAATGATCTACAAAGATAGGGGCGCAGATAAGGATTTTTCACTAGTTACACCTACCACTCTAGTCACTTCTATCTTGTTGATTTCTCAATATTGAAGCATGATATTACAACTGAGTATTCATCACTATATATATATCGGAAGCCCCATGATAATTTCAAGAATCGGTTAAAGGATTGAAACGAAATTTAATTTGAAATCAGTTTTTGCGCGCAAAACCCTAATCCTGCAAATTAGTTCATAATCGATATAACTGTCTAGATCCAGTTCGAACATGAAACTTGTAACATTCGATTCGATCATTTTCTGACCGGTTGTGAACCCACTCGTTTTGATTCTGTGATCAATGATTAATTTTCAAGTTGAAACCAAAATAGAATATTAGAATAATTTTTTAAAATGTAATCTCACATCAATATTCATGTAAAATAATATAAAAATAAAAAAATTGATTGAGAATGTTTTTGGTCAAAATGAAGTTAAGACAGAGAAAGTCAAAACGTTAAGCCTTGGTATGGGTTTCGTGGCAGCACATCAAGTGAAGAGTGAACCGACCACAAGACAAGAATGGCACGTGCCAGTCACGAGACCGCGTTCAACAAGTTTGTTTTATTTTTCGAGTTTTATTGCAAGATATACAATTTTTACTTAACTACGTTTCCTCCTATACAATAACGAATTCCATATTTTTCATGCTTATTAGGTTTCTCAAAAACTTGTATTTCTCAAAAATATACATAACTTTTATTTCATATTTTGAATTAGTTAATTTAAATGAAACTAATTCGAACTGTCCCAAATATACTTAATTAACATCTAAAATATGTAATTATTTAACTACATTTATATTTTTTAAATTAAAATAAGAAATTGTCAAAAATGTAATTTAGATTTATTCCAAAAAAGAATTAAACATATTTTTTTTTTTATTAACACATGATTTAAAAATTTAGAAAATATTTAGATTGATTAAAATATATATAATTGAACAATCAACTTACCTTTTGTATTAGTAATCGAAAAACATTTTGAGTTTCGCCAGCTACTGAAAAATAAGTGTAATAATTCAAATAGCAAATTGATATTAATAAGGTAAATGATGGTCTCATGTTATGTGTTTTTTCCAGGTGTGGGACTAAGTAATTCAGCTACTAAGTTATGAACCAAGAAAACATCCATATTTATCGGAAAATTGCTCTTGAATATATAAAATATTTTAACATACGTGAATCAACATGGCATAATAATCGTAGTGACCTTTGTCTGTTTCGAAAGAAATGCTCACAGAGTTTCATCAATAGATTATTCTTATTCATCATGCAATTAGTCCCTAAAAATGAAAAAATTATAAAAAATAATGGATTTGTCTCCATAATTATAATAAAACACATATAAGGAGTAACACATGATAAAATCATACAATTCAAAACAAGTATCAAGATTTGAATACTCACTTCGTTTCGGGTTTTAAAATGAACCCAATTGCTAGAATGTACTAGACACATTAAAGCCAATTAATCCCACCTACAAATAGAACTACTTAAGAACTAAGCTAAAACATTAAGGAAAAACTCAATAGCTAAATAATACAATGGAATACCGAGTTCAACTTCATAAGAGCAGATCAAGATTCAAAAGGGTTGAAATTCAAGAAAATTTCAAAGCAATAAATAAAAATAGAATCTTTATGCAAATAATCAGAGAACCTAAACACAAAGATTATTTGTATGGTGCTAATTATGCTCTGTTATTTGTATTGTGAAGATGTTTTTGATCTTACTTTTGTCTACACATATCCAATCCACAATCCAAACCAACCTTAATTAATTCAAATAAAACCTTGGATAACACTCATGCTCATGCACCAAAAATGTATTGCTTTTACCATTGTTGAAACCCTTAAAGTGCCTATTAACTAAATAAACAAATGTTGTCCCTCTTTCAGTTTAACATGCATGCGTAGCCCTTATTTTATAGAAAAAAAAGTGTTCTTTCCAAAATGACAGTGAATCTTAGTGGGCTTCTGATGAGGTTTTGATTGGTTTTGTTTTGTGATAGCTAGGTTATTTCTTCCATGGACAATGTTTGATATATATATATATATATAACGTGTTAGTTTGTTGACTAGTGATTTAGCATATCAATATTTTTCTCAGTTGATCAGTGGAAGGTAGTCTTATTTGCTTTCTTTTTATCATCAAATTTCTTGTGTTTTTCTCCTTATGAAAGCGGCCAAAGTCGATGTCATTTTGTTCTTGTGTTGTGCAATTTATATGGGGACTGAACCTAATAGCGGTAGCAACCTATATATGTGTGTGCGTGCTTGTATTGTGTATATGGGAATTGATATTAATATCTTAAAGATAAATATGTAATAACTTAAATATGTGCATATATAATATCTTATATTATAAGTATTAATATCTTAAATGTAAATATGTAATACGTAAAGATGCATAATAGCAAATTTGTAGAATTTTGATATTCATAATGCAGTTTGATGTGAGTTTTTAATTTATTAATTAGTTTTTCATTTAAATCTCATTAACGTTGTGTGATGATTTTATCACGATCAACACGATGTTAGTTTTTCATTTAAATCTCATGGATGATTTTATCCTTTTTCATTTAAATCTCATTATCACGATATATAAGTTATAATTTTATGACGATGTATGAATTAGTTTTTTATTTAAATTTCATTGTCACGCGATGATGTTATCACAATGTTGTAGATGTGAGTTCTAATTTATTAATTAATTTTTTATTTAGATCTCGTTGTGATGATTTTATCGAGAGGTGAGTTTGATGTGAGTTTTTAATTTTGATATTCATAATTTTGATCTAATTCATTGTCACGCGATGATGTTATCACAATGTTGTAGATGTGAGTTCTAATTTATTAATTAATTTTTTATTTACATTTCGTTGTGATGATTTTATCCTAACTGATAGTTAGCTAATTCATCTTAATCATTCTCTTGCTCATTTTCTTCACAATCATCATGATCGGATTCAGATTCTTGAGCATTCTCACTGATCTTCATGGACTCCACCTCAAACTGAGACTTCTCTTTGTCTTTGGATGTGTTTGAGTCTAGATCAACAACCTTAAATGGCATTTTGCTTTCATCAAACACCACATCCCTGCATATTATGCATTTCTGATTTCCTTTCTCCAAACACCAGAGTTTATATCCTTTAACACCCTTCGGATATCCCAGAAATACACACTTTAGAGCCCTTGGCTCTAACTTATCTTGCTTGACATGAGCATAAGCCAAACATCCAAACACCCTTAAACCAGTGTAGTCTGCAATTGATCCATGCCACTTCTCCTCAGGAGTTTTAAACTCAATTGCTGCTGAAGGACTCCTGTTTATCAAGAATACAGCAGTAGCAGCTGCTTCACCCCAGAAGCTCTTAGCCATTCCTGAACTGATAAGCATGCATCTAACTTTATTCAGGATGGTTTGATTCATTCTCTCAGCCAAACCATTCTGTTGTGGGGTTCCAGGTACAGTTCTGTGCCTAGCTATCCCTTTCTCTTTGCAAAACTTATTAAACTGGTCAGAGGTGAACTCCAAACTATTATCTGTCCTCAGATACTTGAGCTTTTTTCCACTGAGATTTTCAGTCTCAGTCAACCAATTCTTAAAAGTTTGAAACGCCTCATCCTTAGACTTAAGAATATAGATCCAAACTTTTCTGGAATAATCATCAATTAGAGACATGAAGTAGCTTCCTCCATTTCTCGTTTGAGTTCTTGCTGGTCCCCAAAGATTAGAGTGAACATAATCAAGTGGAGCCTTGGTGATATACATTCCAGTTTTGAAGCTCTGTTTCTTCGCTTTCCCAAGGACACAGAATTCACATAAGTCAAGATTTGTGACTTTGTCATTCCCAAACACTTTCTGTTTTGCCAGCTCTTGTAATCCTTTCTCACTGATATGTCCTAGCCTCCTGTGCCATAATAAAGTTCTATCCATTTCTGATGCTGAGTTAGCTTTTGGAAGACTGGTCTTACCATCTAGAAAATAGAGCTCATTTTTCTTGAACCCTTTCATCACAGTGAGTAATCCTTTGAATACACTTAAAGAACCTCCCTCTGACTGAAACTTGTAACCTTGAGAATCTAGCATTCCAAGAGAAATCAGGTTTCTCTTGAGATCTGGAACATATCTAACTTGGGACAATACTCTTACCACACCATCATACATGTTCAAGGAAATAGAACCAATTCCCTTGACCTTACAAGACTGATCATTACCAAGCAAAACCGAACCAATATCCTATAATTCTAAATCTTGAAACCATTCTTTCTTAGGACTTATATGGAAAGAGCAACCTGAGTCCAAGACCCATTCTGAGTTGATATTAGTTGCAGTGACTGACAACACCTCTACAGACTCATATCCTGAATTTGAAGCAGGGGCTTCAGTAGTTTGATTGGCTTGATTTGGTTGATTCTTTCCTTGATTTTTCTTGAATTGTTTGTACTTGATGCAATCCTTCTTATAATGACCCGGTTTGTGGCAATGGAAACAAGTATTATTTCCAACATCATCTGTAGAATCTTGTGATTCTTTATCTGATTTCTTGACAGGTGGTTTATGTTCTTGTTTTTTAGACTTCCTCTTCTGTACACCTTTCTTGATTGCTAGACCCTCACCAACTGCTTCTATCTTGCCTTCATTGTTCTTTGACAATTCCTTTGACTTGAGAGCAATAATCACTTCATCAAGAGTGATTGTGTTTTGCCTTCCATACAATATTGTATCTGTAAAATTTTCAAAGGATTTAGGCATTGAACTGAGGAGCATAAGCGCCTTATCTTGTTCAGTTAGAGAAACTTCTATATTTTCTAAGTCATCAAGAATTTTCAGAAATTCTCCAAGTTGACTTGTAACAGACTTTCATCAAGTATCTTGTATGCATAAAGTCTCTTCTTCATGTATAACCGATTTGCCAAGGTTTTAACCATGTACAAACTTTCCAGTTTATCCCAGACACCCTTCGCAGTATCTTCCTTTGCTACTTCTCTTAGGACTTTATTTCCCAGACTTAGAATCAGCGTGCTGTGAGCCTTCTCTAGCAGCAGCACCTTTTCTTCTTGTTTCATGGCTTTAGGTAGAGAGGCCATTCCTTTCAGAGCAATACCTTTTCTTCTTGTTTCATGGCTTTAGGTAGAGAGGTCATTCCTTTCAGAGCAATAGCTAATCCCTGTTGGACTAAGAGAGCTCTGATCTTAAGTCTCCAGAGACCGAAATCTCCTTCTCCATTGAACTTCTCCACATCAAATCTTGTTGCAGCCATTTCTTGGATCTTAAGGCGATTCCCACAGACGGCGCCACTTGTCAGATCTAAAGCTCCAAGAAAAAATAAAACTCACTTGTAAACCACAAGTTCTCAACCAATCAAGATCTGAGAATAGATCTTAATCAAAAACCAACAAGATTCAATACTCAAAGATTTACGTGGTTCGGCATAAACAAGCCTACATCCATGGGAAAAAGGGGAGGGGAACTTTTATTCAATCAGGAGAAAACTTTACAGAGAAGAATACAGAAATCTGAAAACAACGCTAACGCGATATCTTTTTCTCTCTCTATCAGATATATTTCTCTCTCTATATCTAAACTGGGTTTCTCTCTCTATCATATCTTTCTACTCTCTACAGATACATATATATAGAAATCTATAGCAACTGAAAAAGAAACTGATTAACCAAAAATCGTTTTGCTGTAACTGATTAGGATCCACCGAAAAATTGATCTTCAGTACCCTTCTTACAGCATCTTCAATACAGCAACTTGCTGCAGAACAACCTGCAGTAACTTTCTTATAGCAGTTTTCTGTTGTTGCTCCTACTTACAGCAACTTACTTACTGTAACTTTCTTGCTGTTGACTTACAACAATCTTCTTACTTGTTCAGCAAATATTAGAAAAGAATTTGGTTAAATACTTTCACTAGATTTAAAATCTGTATCAAGATTCTCGTAGAGAAGCCTCAAAGGGTCGAAAAGTTTCTAGAATCTAGATTTAAAATCTGTATCAAGATTCTCGTAGAGAAGCCTCAAAGAGTGTAGATGTGAAAATTTTCTAAGGTCTAGAGAAGCCTCTACGAGAAGCCTCAAAGAGTGTAGATGTGAAAATTTTCTAAGGTCTAGAGAAGCCTCAAAGTCTAGATGTGAAAAGTTTCTAGGGTCTAGATGTGATGAAAAGTTCTTTAATGTATTCATTTGTAATGAAATGTAAACAATATTTCGTTGATATTCAATCAATATTTACCAATATTTTCCTGTTTTTTCACTAATTTTTCTATAATTTGTACTATCAAGTCAATATATTAAAATTGATACCAATATTATCTATATTTCGTATTTATATTTCTCCGATATTTCACTTATTTTCGATATTGATATTGTCGATATTTATCAATATTTTATCTTTTTATTGGATATTTCACTTATTTCCTACCAGTTATGTTTCACTTATTTTCGATATTGATATTGTCGATATTTATCAATATTTTATCTTTTTTATTGGATATTTCACTTATTTCCTACCATTTATACCATAAAGCCATTGATCATTATCGATATTTTGTCGATACTTTGGTAAAAAGATAAAAGTATCTGATATCGATATTTATCAATATTTTACCAATATTTTGATGGATATTTTTTCGATACTTTTGTAAAAAGATTAAAATATCTAATATCGATATTTATCAATATTTTATCAATATTTTGATGAAAAAGAGATATATCATTGCAACTCATTTTTATGTGAATCACATGGAGGATATATTGGCCAATCATATGAAAAAATAAAAATATGAATATCGAGGATAGGATATATTGGCCAATCATATGAAAAAATGAAAATATAAATATCGAGGATATCTTGGACAATCGCTTATTGGGAAAAATGGAAATATCAATATGGAAATATCAATATCGAGGATATATTGACCGATCTCTTATTACGTTGAATGTCATGGTTAGGTCAAAATTCTCAAAGGTAATGGTAGGGCTTTAATCTAAGCACGTTAAATCTCAAACTGGTAGGACTTTAATGTAAGCATGTTAAAGGTATTGCAACATGAATTGAAAATCACTTAAAAAATATTTCACTTATTTTTGATATGATATTTATCAATATTTTATCTTTTTTTTCTTTGATATTTCACTTATTTCTTACCATTTATATCATAAAAGTCATTGATCATTATCGATATTTTGTCGATACTTGGTAAAAAGATAAAAATATCTGATATCAATATTTTACCAATATTTTGATGGATACTTTGTTGATATTTTGGTAAAAATGTTTGCAGTTTAAATTATTATTCATGTTGCTAATCTTTTTTATCACGAATCTTGTAGTCTTAATTATTATTCATGTTGCTAATCTTTTTTATCACCAGTCTTGCAGTTTGCTAATCTTTTTTATAACTTGCAGTCTTAATTGTTATTGTTACTGGTAGAGTTTTGATGTCAATCTTGTTCATAATCAGTTTTAATGGTGTCAATCTTGTTCATAATCACCAATCTTGTGGTTGTTGCTAATTTTTTTTATAACTTGCAATCTTAATTACTAGGAGATTTCGATGTCAATCTTGTTCATATTAGATCTAATATTCGGGTTGATTTTTGTAGAGTTTTTTTAATCTTGTTCATATCAATTTTATTCATATTAACAGTTTGACACATTATTGCTGCCCTTCACTATAAAACATGATATGATAATAGATGGACGTTGATCCTACAAGTTGCACTACATCCTCGGCGGAATCAATAACACCGGTATTGCGAAATCTTGAAATTGTATTTTGAAAGCGGAATCAATAACACCGGTATTGCGAAATCTTGAAATTGTATTTTGAAAGTGTTTTTTTTGGATTAACGATCTAGTTAATCTTACTTGCATGATCCGATGAGCAACAAAAAAAATTCATCATAATCCACAAATAGAAAATTGTGTTTATAGTGATTCAATCTAAAGAAAAACGCACAAGGAAAAAAACATCAATTTTTTTGTTCTTAATTATTTTGTGGCCTTTGACTTGGCGGTAGGTCATCACAGTGGTCTTGGGTCTCCGGCTAGTGTTTTCTTTATGTGGAGGTGAAAAGTAATTAGATCTTTCATGTTCTACGTCCGCCGGCTAGTGTTTTCTTTATGTGGAGGTGAAAGGTAATTAGATCTCTCCTGTTCTACGTCCGCCGGCTAGTGTTTTCTTTATGTGAGGTGAAAGGTAATTAGATCTCTCCTGTTCTACATCCGCCGTTTGATATTATGCTTCAAAATGAATGATATTGTGCTTCAAAAGGTTGTTTGCATGGTGCCTGTAATGTGTAAGGTTTGATATTGTGCATTATTTGTATGGTGCTAATTATGCGGTTTGATATTATGCATTATTTGTATGGTGCTAATTATGTTATGTTATTTGTATTGTGGAGATGTTTTCGATCTTACTTTTATCTACACATACCCAATACACCCAATACACAATCCAAACCAATCCTAATTCAAATAACACTTGGATAACGCTCATGCTCATATACAAAAAATGTATTGTTTTAACCATTGTTGAAACCCTTAAAGGTGTCTATTAACGACATAAACAAATGTTGTCCCTCTTTTAGTTTAACATGCATGCTTAGCCCTTATTTTGTAGGAAAATAAGTGTTCTTTTCAAAATGACAGTGAATCTTATTGGGCTTCTGATGAGGTTTTGATTAGTTTTGTTTTATAATAGATTATTTCTTCCGTGACCAAGGTTTGATATATATATATTATTAATGATTTGGTGTCAGTTTGTTGACTAATGATTTAGCATATCAATATTTTTCTCAATCGGGTGGAAGATAGTCTGTAACACCCTGTCTTAAAAAAAAAGTGCATTTCATATTTTTTTAAATAAATTCAAATTTTATATTTAAATAATTTATTGTTAATGACCTTTACGACAAACTTTACAATTTGTCAAGAAAAAATGAGCTAATGTTTCTTTAAGTTTAAAGATCTTACAAGATAGCTACCCGAGAAGATCGAGTTCGATCGTAATGCACTCGACATACACAAGCAATGAAACGAACAAAAAAAAGGGAGATACGTTATACATAAAATAATTTTAATAATTAATATAAAAAATGCGACTTATGTGTTTAATTATAATTAGGTAGGTTTTTATTATATAATTTATGTGCAATAAAGTATGTGACTATTATGATGTGTTAAATTAAGTTGAAATATTAAGTTGAACATACCTACATACATAATTATGTGATCACAATATTATGAAGACTCTAATTTAAAGAAGTGCAAATTAATTTCAACTCATGTCATCTTATTTATATGTGACACCAATTTGATTAAATTTATATAAATTTAATATGATGTGCAATAAATTATATCAATGACAAATTCATTATCATAATCATGAATTCTTTCATGTCACATTAGATAAGTTAAGCTACAACTCTCAATGCCACTACATGATATTACATCTTAAATTATATCATTATACAAGTGATCTACATATATTAAATTATGATTTGTATACTATATACTACATATAAAAAGGAGATACTCCACTTTTGAGTCTTTCATTTCTCATTTGGCAAAATGCGCTCTCTCTTTAGCTAATTTTGCTCCTCCTTCTTTCTAAACTTTTATTTCCCTCAAAAACCTTCATCCCCATCTTCAACCAAACTGCCATTTTCAAGAATTAAGTGAAGAATCAAGATCCTTCAAAACAAGATAGGAAATTAAGCTCAAATTAAGATCTCATTCCAAACAAGTTTCAAAAACATATAATTTGTGCATTTAAGAGGTAGTTTTTGCAAATTCTCACCAATCTTCTTTCTTAATAGCATGAATTAAGTTTTAATTTTGAGTTGCATGTAAGATCTAAGGGAGATTTTCTACAAATATGATAAATTTTATTGAATATCTTGTTCTATTTAGTTTATCTTCAAAAATATGTCATTTTGAGTGTTGATTGAGCAAATACATGTTGAATTAAGCTTTCCATGTTTGATTTCTTTACCTAAACTCATTGCATGTATGATCCAAGAGTGATTTTCTATTAATGTGAAGAAATTTGTTCAAAATATTGTTTTATGTGGTTGATCTTTAAAATATGTCATTTTTGGGAGTTGATTGTCCAATTGCATGTTGATTTAGTCTTTGCAAATTTGATTATCTTGTTTGCATGTGTGATAAATTGAGTCAAAATGATTTATTTAAGATTAATAGAGTTATAAAAGTCAGATTTATATTTTAATTAAAAAAGTGGATGAGTTTAATCAAGTTGTGGAAAATATTAGTAATGACAGTCCACTTTGATGATTTTTATAAAATTGTATACTTGGAATTTTTTAAAAATATTTTGGTATATTATACTACATGAAGTTTTGAGTTTATGGTTAACATTTGATAATATATGGAGTAGTTTATGAATTATGGTGATTTTTCAAAGATATCCAGTTTTGAGTTAGAACTATGCAGTTTTAGACCTTAGAAAAATAATTTTATAAATTCAGTCAATTACACTTTTTTAAAATTATTTTGGTATGTTATAGTACATAAAGTTTTGAGTCCATGGTTGAAATTTGGAAATTTTTGGAGTAATATACAAATTATAATGATTTTTCAAAATAGTCCAATTTCGAATTTAAGATTATGCAATTTTGGACCTTAAAAAAATAATTTTATAAAATCGGTCCATTATTCTTTTCAAAAATGTTTTACAGTGTTGAAGTATATGATGTAATAAGTTTAAATTATTAATTTTAGAATGTTTCATCAACTAAATAATTTATGATGAATTTTAAAAGACAAAATGGTTTTAGGACACTTTTCAAATAATTTTTTAGTATAGTAAATTATTTATTAAATCTTATGTGATTAGAATCTATCTCTGCTATCTCAGCATGGTTAAATTAAGATTAATATATAAATGCATGATTATTTTCATGAATTTTAGATGATTATATAAATTATGGAAATTGTTGTGGTAAAAGAGTGTCTTTATTATGTGATTTGAAGACTAAAAGTTAATGAATGTGCCGAGTGCAGTACTAGATGATCGGATACTTCAGTAGTTATCCCCGCTTCAAGTCAAATCTCAAAAGTGGATAATTTCTACTCTCTAGCTACGTGTTGTTAATTGAATTAGTAAGTTATGTATGAAAATCTACGGATAGAAGCACCGTAGCTATAACCATTATGTAGCTTCCCTACCGGGCGACGACCATAAGGGCGAAAGTGTCTGGTCTATGAAGTGAGGTCTAGTGGGCGAGCGATCTCATATTCCTGGATGTTATATTATGGTCCAAGTGTTAGTGTACCTAAGAATGATGTTGTAGTATGCGCTTAATAGTTTAATTGCTTCAATTTATTTTAATGTATATGAATTTGATACTAAATAAAGTCTTTGAAAATTTCTATATTGGATTAACTATTCAAGTAAAATTTTCATGTGTCATATATATGTTAAGGTTTTGATTTACAAATGTGGGTAAGCCACGAGTTAGTTATTTGCATGCTAAGCTTTTTGATTTAAACAAAAAGAAAAAAAAATACTCGTGTTTTTAGTAAAGTCTTTCGCTGAGTTTTTCTACGATAATGATTTTAAAATATTATTATTTATTTTTACGAACATTTGGAGCATATAATGTTCTAAGTTGGGTTGGGGTGCGACATAGTCATATTTGCTTTCTTTTTATCATCAAATTTCTTGTGTTTTTCTCCCTATAAAAGGGGCCAAAGTTGATGTCCTTTTGTTCTTGTATTGTGCAATTTATGTGGGACTGAACCTAATAGCCACAAGGGGTAGCAACCTATATATATGTGTGTGCGTGCTTGTATTGTATAAATGGGAGTTGGCATGTAAGAGAAGAATACAAGACAGGAGAGATCGTTTCTGATTTGAGCCAGTTCTTCTTGCTGGATTTATCTTACCCAAAATTGGATTATAGGATGAATATTGAAACGAGAGAAAAAAAAAAAAAAAAATTGGCCCATTGATTCATTATAACACCATATCTAATTCTAACCCTTAGATATAGAAAGAGTGTAATTGGAAATTTTAAAAAATATTAACAGTGTCTATGTTTATATGACGGAATGAGAGAGTGTGTGATTTCATTCAATCACACGTGTAAACGTTGCTATTGTAATAATAGAAAGGGGACATGCGCAAAATTTTGAAAACACAATAGGTTTTAGTGCATTTTAGTCCTTTATAATATATTAATATAACATTTATATACAAATATTATAATATTTATGTACTTAAAGAATAATATAAATGTTATATTATTATAACATAAAGATTAAATTATATGCATAAATGTTATATTATTACAATATAAAAGTTTAAAATGTATTATAAATTTATAATACACTGCAAACGGTTAAACCGTTATAGATTATGTGAACATAATATAAAAATTACGCGGACATAATTAAAAGATTAGAAAAACATAACAGAAAGGTCATGCATGCAGGCTAGGGTTTGAACGTGGCATATGTGGGTGCGTGGGTTTGAACACGGACCTAGATACTGTGGGCGTATGCGTACGCATGAAAAATACAGCCAAATCAAGTTGACTCAGTTCTAAAAGTTGAACATTTCAAAAATGAGAGAGCCTTATATTTGTTTTTTTTTTCTTTTGTGTCCGGAGTAGTGCAGCAACGCTTTTCTCCTTCCTATTCACAAATCTCCTATGCTACTTTTCTCAATTCGCTGTGTTTTTCTCTTCATTCTTCTCGTTTTTTCATAGAGTTTGATGATTTCTCCATACTTTTAGGTTATTCTTATTTCATTTATTAATTTGAATGATATATTTTTATATTCTCAGTTTTTTATGTGTATTTTATGTTAGAAGGAACAAATAGACGAATACTAGACATGATGCAAATTATTCTGGTTTTATTTGATTTTAATAGTGAGTTTTATGATGTGTCCTTTATACTTATGATTCTGATTTTGATGAGGTAAAAAGATAGAATTTTTTAGGAAGAATACATTGTAAATCGCATTTGAAATTTTGACATTTTTATATTTACACTCCACGGTACACTAATAACTTAAGAGTAATACCTTAAACTATCAACATTAATATCTTAAAATTAAATATGTAATATCTTATAGTATAAGCATTAATATCTTAAACGTAAATATGTAATAACTTAAATATGAGCTTATGTAATATTATATTATAAGCATTAATAACTTAAATGTAAATATGTAATATTTAAAGATGTATATACAATACCTTATATATAAGAATTAATATTTTAAAGATAAATATATAACAACATCTTAAAAGCATATAATTAATACTTAAAAACAGCTGATACCTAAATTGAAAAATTAACGTTACTTAGCTAGCTAGTGTTATACAACATGAAAAAAACTATTAATATTAGGATGAACAAAAGTAATTGAAATCTTGAGTTCATGATTGCATAACCATCATAACAAAAGCAATTTCAAACTAAAACAAAATTCAATAAAAACTATAAACTTATTTCAGAAAAAATAAAAATAAGTAATATCATACCTTCTGATTTAATTCTTCTATGATCTCATTTGTTTCCAATAAAGTAGTTCTTGAAAATTTCTTCATGCTCATTATGATTCGAACCAAAACAAAATGTTTACACCATTTATATTTCGGAAGATATTTACAAACTACACATTGTAAGATCTGTAGAATATTGGTCAACCCTAGACTTAAAAGAAAACTAAAAGAAAATGAATTTTCAAAAAAAAAAAAAAAAAACTCAATTCTTAAATGCATCTAATTTAAGCGAGTAAGAAGATAATGCAGTGAAAGAACTTAGATTTTATTCCCTATTACCACACACAAAAAAAGAAAAAAAGAAAGAGAGATTAAAAATTCACATCAAATAATCAAATTGATCTAGAGAAAAAAACGGAGAGATATAAACAATGATTGCCTCTTCATCCTTGAAAATATATTCATGAGTGAATATCTCATTTCAATCAAATTTCTTAAATAGTATGATTTTTATAAAGTATATTTTTCAATCATTATCGAAAATATAATATAAGTGCATTTCGATTTTCGTGGTAGATTTATATGGGGAAAATAACAAAAAAAATTTTTTTGCAAGATATCTTTGCAACTTTCTGGGTTCTATTATGATAAGGATCAAACAAATCTTCTGGAATATATATATTCAAAATTATGGGATCATTTACACAATGATCAAAAAATAGCTAAAATATCAAAGGAAGTTTCCACATTTAAGACCCGTATGACAATTATCATTGAATATGAATCATTTTATTTATTTTAGATATTTTTTACCCTAAACATTTTATATTTAAAAAAAAAAACCAAATTAGAAAGTTGAATTATTGACTTTTGATGGGATTGGGAAAACAATTAATAGATATGAAGAATTAGAATTAAGAAAAGCATTTCAACCTAACCAAAGGAGATTACATATTAATTCAGTTAAATATTTTGATCAATTTGGACAGTTAAATATTACAATTAATAGTGGTTATCTGTCGTTTTTTAAATAATCATCGTTTTATAAAATATAACTCATTTTAGTTTATAAGTCGTTTTTCTCAACTTTGTCTGTATCTAAATATTTTTTCTTTTTGTACTTGACGCTTATTTTTGTTATACATTAATTAGGTCTATTAAATGTTGGTTCAATATAGTCCTTTATACACATTATTACTTTTATTAAATTTTCTTAATTTCTATGAATCAAGTTTGCAGATTTTATATGCCACAATCTCATATAAACTTTTTGTATTAATACTAATGTATTGGTTAAATAGTCGAAAGATTTGATAATAAATACTATGTTGCTTGTTAATTTGTTTAACTTAGTGCTGTCAATACGAGGTCAGCATACTCTTATGACATGATTGGTATGGTGGAATGGAATAAGGTATGAATGGAATGAACCTAAGAATGGAATGGTGATAGGAATGGAATGATATTAAAATGTTTATTCCTATGATTGATATCGTAGAGGAATAAGAAATGAATGAAATAATCTTTATAATTATATTTCATAATTGATAACTACAAATAAAATATTAAATTAATTTTTATTTGATCAAATTATCATTCACTATAATTTTATTTTAATATTCTTATTCCATTTAATTTAAATAATATGATATATTTAATTAATTAAAAATTATAAAAAATTAATCATTGTATTAATTATAGATTATACCTACCTTCAAATTTTACTATAAAACGTATATTTATTTCACTTTTAAAATGAATAATTTCTAATGACCATTTATGAGATGTAGATTAAAAAGATTTTGAAAAATAAAATTTGAAAAAAACTTGAATGTAATTTATTATTTTCGAGGAAAGACGACTACTTTAGTAAATTATCCAATTTATTTTATTAGTTTATGAATTATTTGAACAAATATTTATTTTATATTATAAAGTTCTGAATTTCCAAAATCTGAATTGATCCAATCCGTAATACCTAAATCTCTGAAGGAACCGAACTGATGTGACAGAGCAAGTTTGGAGATTATTTTTTGCAATTTTCCAAAAATCTTCGAACTTTGAAGCAAATCCAGAGATTATTTTATCCCCCAACTTGCTCTGAACCGTGCTCACCGTGCGCACCCTTATCACTAATATTAAGGTATATCATATTTAGATATTTTATTTTTTATTTTATTATTAATATATTAATTTTTTATTATTTACATATTCATATTCTTATAGTAGTTAATTATATTATTTTTATGATAATTTTATTAATTATTTCATATGATTTTATGCTATTAAAATAATACTTTATATTATTTAAAAAATATTTTAATTAGTTATTATTTATTTATATATTTTTATATAAACTAAACTACACTTATTTGTAGTAATATTATATTCATATTATTTCTATATTTTTTTAAAAATTATATTCATTTTTTATTTTTATTCTATTTATCTACTTAATTTTATTATTTATTTGATATTTTTATTTTTTTATTTTATATTAATTTTATATATTATATTTTTTATAAATAATTTTATATTATTATACAATTTTATATATTAATTTAATTTTGGAAAGTCAACTTGTAAAAAATTAAACTAAATAATGGTAAATAATCGAATTAATAAATATAATTCATTCATTTGTAGGTGAGGAATACATAATACCATGAGGATAGGAAGGAATGATCATTCCCTCATCCATGATAATGATAATTCCTAAAGGAATGGTGATTCCCACTTATAAACCATACCAATCAAAGGAATGAGAATGAAGGTAGGAATGGTGATTCCATTCCCAACTCATTCCATCATACCAATTATGCCATTAGAATGTTAAGTGCGTTTGATATAAATGAAATATAACGAATAATTATTTATTGACTCAATTCGTTAAGAATAACTATGTTTGAGGTACTACCAAGCCAAAAAATATACTAATTTACAATAAATTAAATAATTATTTATATCCAAAACTGAACCTTAACCCTAAAAAAGACTCATTCATTTTGAATGCTGCTTACAATCTCAACCCAGCTCGCAACCCACCATTTGCTGGGACAAACTTTTTTTTTTTGTGAATCCTTAAAATATCTATCCAACCCAATCCACTACTCATCGACATTTTTATTTTTATTTTATTTTTTAAAAGATAAAAAATATATATATAACATATATATATACATTTACTAAAATATATATACGCTCAAATATATATAATATACAAAAATGAATTTTAAAAAATAGTTCTTTCACTAAAATTTCTTCAATTCTATAAATAAATAACTAATATCAATATTTTTATAAATCATTATTTACATTAAGTAATAATTTTCATCATTATTATTCATTTATCATCTAAATTTTTTATGAAGAAAAAAACCTTAGTTGCTAGAAGAATCAAATAAAAGTGATACAACATCACGTTTTATAAGCTAGCACGATTACTGCACATTTTAGTTTAATTCAGTTAATCTTTTATAATTGTTTTATTAAGAAAAAGAATGAAAATGTTGCCTAAGTAACAAACCGAGCAATGGATCGTGGTAAGGTCAAATGCGTTGTCGCGTTTATAGCCCAAAGTATCTGGACCAGGTTTACTTGGGCTTTAGGTGATAATAGTCCAACTTTTAATTTGTTATTGGGCTTGCCATAGAATGACCCGGTTTATATTTTTTATGTTTTAAGGCTTAAAATGTCTTTTTTTCTTTTTAGTTTGGATTAAAAGATACAAAATCCTTAAATTTTTATACAAAAATTTATATGAGATCATTTTATATAAAAAAATTATGTAAGATTAAGTTTTGTAAAATCTTATTCGATATCAATATTAACCATGTTGAATGAAGCAACCCATTTTTATTAATATATATGAATTTCATTTATATAAGGTCTGACATGAAACAATCTCATTTAAGAATTACTCAAAGTTTTAGAATTTTACATGACTCCGTCTCTATCAGAAAATATATTTATGAGAAGCACTTATGTGCCCTTGGGGCACCGTGCCCCCACCCACCCCATAACCATACCCATAACCATATATATATATATATATATATATATATATATATATATATATATATATAATTTTTTTTTTATGCTTGAAATATGCTTTATTCTTCCTCTTTTTTTCTTTTTTCTCTCTTTTTCTTTCCTTCTTTTTTCCTTTTTTTTTCTCACTCCTTTCTATGCTGCCGGTTTTTTTTTTCTTTCTTTTCAATTTCTTCTCACATCTCTTAAGATCAATAATTTTTTTTCAATTTCTTCTCAATTTCTACACTTAATTGACAGTACTACAAATTTTGGATTCTTATAATTCTAAAATCTAGGTTTCCTTGTGTCAACAATGGAGAAAGATTTTAACAATAAACAAGGTACTTATGTAATACTTGAAATGAACATATGTAATATCTATAAGATACTTATGCAATACTTCAAAATACTTCAAAGAAACTTGTGTAATATCCATAAGGTACTTATGTAATATTTGAGATGAAAATGTGTAATACTTAAAGTGAAAATGTGTAATATCTGTAAGGTACTTATGTAATACTTGAAATGAACATGTGTAATACCTAAAATGTATTTAAGTAATATTTGAAAGGAACATGTGTAATACATGTAAGGTAAGTGTAATACTTGAAATGAATATGTGTAATACCTGAAAATGAACATGTATAATACTTGTAAGGTATTTATGTAATACTTGAAAGAACATATGTAATATTTATAAGGTATTTATGTAATACCTGAAATGAACATGTGTAATACCTGTAAATCATGAAATTTCAAATGTTTCATCTTCTTCCTCAAAATCAGCAAATCATGATTTCATATTATTTGAAATAATTGATTTTTAATGTTTTAAAATTATTGTTAAATTGTGATTTGAAATCAATTATCTAAATCTATGAAAATGAGAAGAAGAAGAAGAAGAAGAAGAAGAAGAAGAAGAAGAAGAAACTTCATAAATGACTCTATGGAGATTTGAAAAAGAATAAGAACAAGAAATTAGAGAAGAAGAATAATGTACAAAACAAAAAAAAAAGAATAACAAATTGATAAGAAAAGAGATTAAGAAGAAGAATGAGAGTGAAGAAAAAAAAAAGAGGAAAAAGAAGAAAGCAGCGACTGTTTTTACACTAATATCTGAAGGGTTACAGTGTGATACCTTAATTGTAAATGTGTGATACCTTAAAAGTAAATGAGTGATACCTTAAAGTATAAAATTCAGAGTGCGCGGTGCACACCAACTATGGTGTGGCCGCGCGTGGACGCGCGTAAAAGCGCCTCACGCGCTGGTTCAGGTTGGGGACACGGATTTAAGATCCATGTCCCTAGTGCATATAAGTTTTGGTGAATGTTTGTATAAGTTTTGGTGAATGTTTGTATGTTGGTTATAGAAATTTTAAACTTATCTTTTTTTCTTAAACCGTCACATATCATGAAATTGATATGTACATGCATGATGTAATACTTCTCTTTCATGAAGCCTATGACGGTAATAAATCTAAATTCATAAATAGTCATCGGAATAGTTGAAAGCATTTTTTCGGGTTATATTTTTGTATTTATTACAACTTTATTGAGTAATTTAATATCAAACATATTTTAATCACTTTTTAGCATGTATGCATGCAAGTATAAGAAAATGTTATTATTTTATGAGTTGACATTAATTATATTGATAGTTTTGTTTATAACTGATGTCTCAATGTCTATTTTACATTCGTTATTATTCTAACACGACATAGCAATTAGAATAATAATAATATTATAAAACGTAATCATAGATGGATTTAGAATTTTATTTCAAGGGACGAAAAATTTCATAAAGCAGTATAGGGGTTAAAATATATAAAGTAGATGAATTTTTACAATGTAAGAAAGACATTTTATAAATTATTGATAAAAATTTAAAATATCATAAATAATTACACATAAAAAGAACAATTTTAAAAATCGAAAGAAACAGACCGGTCCCCCAAATCCGTCCCTGAGCACAACCCTTTCCAATGTAGAAATAAGAAACAACCGCATTTGAATTTGTTACTATAGAGCATAGTCAAAAAATAATGTTTAATCAAAATTTAGGATTTTAATATAATAATTTTTTGTATGATACAAATAATAAAGTTGATATCGATTTGCTATTTAAACTATTACACTTTTTTTTAAAGGGTGTCTAAACTTAAAAAAAATAAAAATCCGATTAGTCATTCTTTTCGAAATTTTCCGGTTACTACTTGAACTCAATTTTTTTACATATTTTGCGATCAAAATTTGTCGGAAACTCAAAAAATGCAATTAACCTCCAAAATCAGTCAGAAAATGCACGATGCTTATACCAAAACAACTCATATTCGAAGTCAAAATATAACACCAAGTCGATTGCATGAGTCTCATTCAATTTGATCATGAATCGAACAAAAATCATTATACGGTTTTGAACAATTTTTGTTAGATTTAAGTTTAAATCGAACGAAAATCTTTAAATTAACTTAGAATTATAATTTGATTTCAAAAATAGGTTATTTTGGTGTATGACTCATGCATTTTAATTACAGTTTGAAGATGTATTGTGTTTTTGAGTTTTTCTATGTTGTGTTTTGGAAGAAAAATGTGTCAAAAATTGAGTTTAGGAGCAGTCATTTTTTTTTAAAAATAATGATTACTGATTAGAAAACTTTTTGAGTTTCGTAAAAAAAAATTGCAATAGTCAAATAACAAATTTACATAAATTCTAAATAATATAAACTATAAAAAAATTATGGTATAAATAATATCATCATATTACAAAAAATCAAAAATAAAAGTAAGAAAGAAAATGTGTATCCTACATCCATAAGTAACAATACCATTTAATTTGGCTTAAAACATATATAAGAAAACATAATTTTTTTAGTCACTTTCAGTAACTATTATAGTCTTTTTATGAAAAATTGGAGAGAAAATTGGAATCACATATATTCTCTCCAATATAACATTAGTTGTTAATTCTTTTCATTGTTCACCCTTTTAACGTCTACACAAATCAAATCAAATATAAAATGGAAATATTTTTCCAAAGGAGAAAAAAAAGAAGAAAAAAAAGAAGAAAAAAAAAGAAATCGAAATATACTTATTCCACATCTGATTTACATATACCCATAACCAAACACCGCCTAATTTCGTGGAGCGCAACTGTGCTTTCCTTCTATAAATACCACTCTATGCCCTCATTTCTCAGTTTCGTTCACAGCCTCCTCTTTCAGAAGGAGCGCAGCCAAAACACAAATTACCCAAAATTATTTCAACAAAAAACTTTAATAGAACTGAAAACCATTCAAATTACCCCAAAAAAGGGGAAATTGAAGAAAATTCTTAGATAGAAATCTTTATTTCTTGAATCCAAAATCTCATAAGTATCCAGAAACCCTAGATTTCAGTCCTCCGGCCACAATGGATCTGCGGTTCCCCTTTTCTCCGGCGGAGGTCGCTAAAGTCCGCGTTGTCCAATTCGGCATACTCAGCCCCGATGAAATTGTAATTCTTGCTATTTCCTGTTCGTTTTAGTAATGATAGAGTTGCCAGTGGTTTTTCTTCGAATCAGTGAATAATGCTGTCTATGTGAATTTGTTTTTTTGTAGAGACAAATGTCGGTTGTGCATATAGAGCACAGCGAGACGACGGAGAGAGGAAAGCCGAAGATTGGTGGTTTGAGCGACCCGAAGCTGGGGACGATCGACCGGAAGATGAAGTGCGAGACTTGTATGGCTAACATGGCTGATTGCCCCGGTCACTTTGGTCACCTCGAGCTTGCGAAACCGATGTTTCACATTGGGTTCATGAAGACCGTGCTTAGTATTCTCCGTAGTGTTTGCTTCAACTGCTCGAAGATTTTGGCTGATGAGGTTTGTCTCATGTCCGAGTTAGTAAATTGAAACATTATTGAATGATCATTGTGATTTTCAAATCGAGCTCCTTTAAAGAATGATTTTCTTTAAAAATCATGGTTCTTTATTAGTGTTTGTTTGATGAGAATCTTTTCCGTGCAGCTTAATGACTTGCATATATGTATATAGGGAAAGGAAAATCTTGGTCTTTTTGAATCTTAATTGCCAGGTGAAGTGCATTCATGAATGAAAAGTAATTTTGATTGGTAATTGACTCAGTTTTGCTGTAAATGAAATTCAAATGCCTATGCCCATTAATCATTTGAAACAAACAATGGTGATCAATTATATACTTGATCCGAGTTTTCTTTTTGCTGTGACTTATGGTGTGTAAGGATATAGTCAACTGTCACTTTTGATGGAATATTGTATGCATATATTTCATGTGGTCGCCTTTTCTTTTTTATTAATAGTTGGAAACCAATTGGAAACCAATTTTTGCTTCACAAACCTCAACATTAATATGCTCTTCTTGGCTTCTATCTTGAGGCGTGACTCATGATGTATTCACATTGGTTTTATTGTTTGGCAAAATATTTTGTAGCTTTCAATTTTGAAAACCTCCCCATTCTCCATACTAGAGTTTCTTAATTAAAGCCATTAAGAATAATATACGCAACTGCAGATAAATTTGCTGAGTTTAACGTTGAGAAGTGTTGTGGAGTATCTTTAACCTTCTGTAGTAATTCAGTAGTTGGCTTGGTTAAAAAATCTAATTTCTTTTTGAGTTTTTCGTGGTATGGTACATCAAGTTGTCATATACAAATCAAAGTATGAATCTGATCAAAAGATTGCTAGAAATATGTCTAAAGGAGAAACCTTTTAATTCAGAGTTTTAGAGTGTTCACTTGGGCTGTGACTTTTTTCCATAACGCCATGAATATTGTGAAACTAAAACACTTCAGCTTACCACAACTAATGATTGAATTTTGGTGTTAAGCTTACATAAGTTTGATTTGCTTATGTGGAATTGCATATGATATATTAGACACCGCTTGATGTGTTTTGTGTCTGGATGCACCTGTCGCTATGTCAGAGTGTCTTTCCTATAACAGCCATTACTTTTTTGTTTTTGTTTTTGTGGTGCCCTGAACGCATTCTTCCTGAAATAAGGTACATGTATGAGGCAATTTCACCAGCAGTTGTTCATTTTATACGGCTATTATTTATTAGGTTTTTTCATCTTTCATAGGATGAGCCAAAGTTCAAGCAAGCCATGAGAATAAGGAACCCTAAAAATAGGCTAAAGAAGATATTAGATGCATGCAAAAACAAATCGAAATGTGAGGGCGGTGATGACATTGATGTGCATGGACACGATACTGAAGAACCCGTGAAGAAAAGTAGGGGTGGATGTGGTGCTCAGCAGCCAAAAATTTCTATTGATGGGATGAAGATGGTTGCTGAATACAAGATTCAAAAGAAGAAAAATGATGACCCTGAGCAAATGCCTGAACCTGTTGAAAGGAAACAACTTCTCTCTGCAGAGAAGGTATCATATACCACACTCATGAGGGAAAAAAAGGGGATGTTTACATGGTTGATGCGTGTTGCTAATCCTAGTATCTTCTAATTGCTATTCATTTCAGGTTCTTAGCATTCTGAAAAGAGTAACCGATGAAGATTGTCAATTATTGGGTTTGAATCCAAAGTATGCTCGCCCAGACTGGATGATTCTTCAAGTTCTTCCAATTCCTCCTCCTCCAGTCAGACCTTCTGTAATGATGGATACTTCATCCAGGAGTGAGGCATGCTTTTTCCACTTGATCTCTACAATTTTCACTGGCTTGTACTACCCTGAATTATTAGACTACGTTTGATATTTCTGTGGGTCAAATAAGTTTGTCAGGTCTGTTCATACGTAAATTGATGAAGTTGTAGTGCCACTTTCAAGATTCTGGCTTTTAAGTAGTGAAGAATCTGAATTTTGTTCTCTTAATGCAGGATGATTTAACTCATCAACTGGCAATGATCATTAGGCATAATGAGAACTTGAAGAGACAGGAGCGAAATGGGGCTCCTGCACACATCATCTCAGAGTTTGCACAGCTTCTGCAGTTCCATGTGGCCACATACTTTGACAATGATTTACCTGGACAACCAAGGGTATGGTCTTCTACTTATTGATTCTTTGTATGATATTCTTGAGTACCATCTAACCAATGAAACACCTTGTTAAACTCTAGGCTACACAAAGATCTGGTAGGCCAATCAAATCAATATGTAGCAGGCTAAAGGCAAAAGAAGGTAGGATCAGGGGTAACTTGATGGGCAAGAGAGTAGATTTTTCAGCTCGGACTGTTATCACACCGGACCCAACCATCAATATAGATCAACTGGGTGTACCTTGGAGTATTGCCCTAAATCTAACATATCCAGAAACTGTGACTCCATATAACATTGAAAGGTTTGACTTTTTGCTATGTTCTTTGATTTTTACCCTCCTGTACCTTTTAAATTTTTTTATTAAGCAGAAGTTCTCTTAAAAAAAAAGGTTGAAGGAGCTTGTGGAAAATGGACCTCATCCTCCTCCTGGAAAAACTGGTGCAAAGTATATTATTAGGGATGACGGACAGAGGCTAGATCTCCGGTACTTGAAGAAAAGCAGTGATCAGCATCTTGAACTTGGATACAAAGTGAGAATCTATACTCTATTATGCATAAAAATGTTCCAGAAATAGAGTGCTTATTGTCGTTAATTGTGCAGGTGGAGCGACACTTAAATGATGGAGACTTCGTCTTGTTCAATAGGCAACCGAGTCTTCATAAAATGTCCATAATGGGTCATAGAATCAAGATCATGCCTTACTCAACCTTCCGCCTGAACTTGTCTGTTACGTCACCCTACAATGCTGATTTTGATGGGGATGAAATGAACATGCACGTTCCCCAGTCGTTTGAAACCAGAGCTGAAGTGTTGGAACTGATGATGGTCCCAAAATGCATTGTGTCACCCCAAGCAAATCGGCCTGTGATGGGAATTGTGCAGGATACACTTTTAGGATGTCGCAAAATTACCAAGAGAGATACATTTATTGAAAAAGTAACCTACTGGTCTTCTCCTGTTTAAGTAGTATATCAGTTAAGTATCCATCTGTTTTATGATATTACTATCTTTCTCATACACAGGATGTTTTTATGAACACCCTGATGTGGTGGGAGGATTTTGATGGCAAAGTACCTGCTCCAGCAATTCTGAAACCTAGGCCTCTTTGGACGGGAAAGCAAGTGTTTAATTTAATCATACCAAGACAGATAAATCTGCTAAGGTATTCAGCATGGCATCAAGAAACTGAAAAAGGATTTATTACTCCCGGGGATACTCAAGTACGAATAGAAAAAGGAGAGTTACTTTCTGGCACTTTATGCAAGAAAACACTTGGGACATCCACTGGAAGTCTGATACACGTTATCTGGTTTGTTCTTTTCTAGTTCTTTTATCTAAATCAGTGGCTGCAATTTATTTGTTTAGAATGTGTAACAACTAAAGAAAATTACATAGATTTAACGGTCGCAAGTCCTATGTACCCCCCTTATATACCAAATTTTTTTTTTTTTTGCTGTTATTCTTGTGATGTCCCAAAGTAAAGCTTAGAGTTGTAAAATTTAATTGTTGTTTTGTGTTTATTTAATGGTTCCAGGGAAGAGGTGGGGCCAGATGCAGCTCGCAAATTTTTGGGACATACACAATGGCTCGTCAATTATTGGCTTTTACAGAATGCGTTTAGCATAGGAATTGGTGATACTATTGCTGATGATGCCACAATGAAGAAGATCACTGAAACCATTTCTAATGCAAAGAACCAGGTGAATGACCTTATTAGGGCTGCTCAAGAAAAGCAATTGGAGGCTGAACCTGGTCGAACAATGATGGAATCCTTTGAAAACAGAGTGAATCAGGTTTGATTGAACATTTTTGTTTGCTCGTCCCAACAGCTTGATAATGCCTGGTGGCTGATGTGTGTTTTGTGCCTTAGGTGTTGAATAAGGCCCGTGATGATGCTGGAAGTAGTGCCCAGAAGAGCTTGTCAGAAAGTAATAACCTCAAGGCTATGGTTACTGCAGGATCTAAGGGAAGTTTTATTAACATTTCTCAGATGACTGCATGTGTGGGGCAGCAGAATGTTGAAGGGAAACGAATTCCTTTCGGATTTGTAGATCGTACTTTACCACACTTCACCAAAGATGATTATGGTCCAGAAAGTCGTGGGTTTGTGGAGAACTCATATCTTCGGGGACTGAGTCCTCAAGAGTTTTTCTTCCATGCCATGGGTGGTAGGGAAGGTCTTATTGATACTGCAGTGAAAACTTCTGAGACTGGTTATATCCAGAGGCGATTGGTGAAGGCTATGGAAGATATCATGGTTAAGTATGATGGGACTGTTAGGAATTCCTTAGGTGATGTGATTCAGTTTCTCTATGGGGAAGATGGTATGGATGCAGTTTGGATTGAATCACAGCCGCTGGAGTCACTGAAGCTGAAGAAAGCAAATTTCAACGACATATATAAATATGAGATTGATAATCCGAATTGGAATCCTAACTACATGTTGCCCGAGGCTGTGGAAGATCTGAAGACTATTCGTGAAATTCGCAGTGTGTTTGATGCAGAGGTTCAGAAACTTGAAGCTGACAGGTATCAACTTGGGACAGAGATTGCAACCACGGGTGACAACTCTTGGCCCCTACCTGTCAATATCAAGAGGCTTGTCTTAAATGCACAAAAGACCTTTAAAGTTGATTTCCGAAGGCCTTCAGATATGCACCCAATGGAGATTGTGGAAGCTGTTGATAAGTTACAAGAACGACTTAAGGTGGTCGTTGGTGATGATTATCTGAGTATGGAAGCCCAGAAGAATGCTACTCTTTTCTTCAATATATTGCTTCGCAGTGCTTTGGCAAGTAAAAGGGTTTTGAAGGAGTACAGACTTACCCGTGAAGCTTTTGAATGGGTTATTGGTGAGATAGAATCTCGTTTTCTGCAGTCACTTGTTGCAGCTGGAGAAATGATAGGATGTGTTGCTGCACAATCAATTGGTGAACCTGCTACTCAGATGACTCTTAACACGTTCCATTATGCTGGTGTGAGTGCCAAGAATGTTACCTTAGGTGTACCCAGGTTGAGGGAGATTATAAATGTTGCTAAGAAAATTAAAACACCCTCTCTTTCTGTATACTTGAAGCCTGATGTGAGTAAAACTAAGGAGAGGGCCAAAAATGTCCAGTGTGCTCTAGAATATACTACTTTACGGAGTGTGACACAAGCCACAGAGGTATGGTATGATCCAGATCCTATGAGCACTATTATTGAAGAGGATGTTGAATTTGTTAAATCCTACTATGAGATGCCAGATGAAGAGATTGATCCCGACAAGATATCTCCTTGGTTGCTCCGCATAGAGTTGAACAGAGAAATGATGGTGGATAAGAAACTCAGCATGGCCGATATCGCAGAGAAGATAAATCTTGAATTTGATGATGATCTGACATGCATATTCAATGATGATAATGCTGAAAAGCTTATCCTTCGTATTCGTATCATGAATGATGAAGCCCCCAAGGGTGAATTGAATGATGAATCAGCTGAGGATGATGTGTTCCTTAAAAAGATTGAGAGTAACATGCTTACAGAAATGGCTCTTCGAGGCATACCAGATATCAACAAGGTGTTCATAAAGAACAGTAAGCTGAATAAGTTTGACGAGGATGATGGATTCAAGGCAGAGAACGAGTGGATGCTGGACACAGAAGGTGTTAATCTTTTAGCTGTTATATGCCATGAAGATGTGGATGAGAAGAGGACTACAAGCAATCACTTGATTGAAGTTATTGAAGTTCTTGGAATTGAGGCAGTTCGAAGATCTTTGCTCGATGAGTTGCGGGTTGTCATATCTTTTGATGGGTCTTATGTGAACTATCGTCATTTAGCAATATTGTGTGATACCATGACGTATCGTGGTCACTTGATGGCCATCACTCGTCATGGCATTAACCGCAATGATACTGGCCCCATGATGAGATGCTCGTTTGAAGAAACAGTAGACATTCTACTTGACGCTGCTGTCTTTGCAGAAACAGATTACCTAAGGGGTGTCACCGAGAATATCATGTTGGGTCAACTTGCACCTATTGGTACAGGAGATTGTGCGCTGTATCTGAATGAAGAGATGCTTAAGCAAGCAATTGAGATCCCTTTGCCCAGTTATATGGAAGGTTCACTGGATTTTGGCATGACTCCTGCCCGCTCGCCACACATGGGAACACCATACCATGACGGCATGATGTCACCAAGTTATTTGTTGAGCCCAAATGTTCGGTTATCACCTGTTTCAGATGCTCAGTTTTCTCCTTACGTTCATGGGATGGCCTTTTCGCCTACATTATCTCCTGGATACAGCCCATCATCTCCAGGATACAGCCCATCATCTCCTGGATATAGTCCTACATCCCCCGGTTACAGTCCGACTTCCCCTGGTTACAGCCCGACTTCTCCAACATACAGTCCGAGTTCTCCTGGGTATAGCCCTACAAGCCCTGCATATTCTCCCACAAGCCCATCTTATTCACCTACATCCCCCACGTACAGTCCAACATCTCCTAGCTATAGCCCAACATCTCCAAGTTACAGTCCTACATCTCCTAGCTATAGCCCAACTTCTCCAGCATATAGCCCTACCTCCCCTGCATATAGCCCCACGTCTCCCGCCTACAGCCCCACTTCTCCATCTTACAGTCCCACTTCTCCGTCATACAGCCCCACTTCTCCCTCTTACAGTCCCACTTCTCCGTCATACAGCCCAACCTCTCCCTCATACAGCCCTACTTCACCTTCCTATAGCCCAACCTCGCCTGCCTATAGTCCAACTTCACCTGGTTACAGTCCCACATCACCAAGTTACAGTCCCACATCACCAAGTTACAGTCCTACATCTCCTAGTTATAACCCTTCAGCTAGGTACAGCCCTTCTCTGGCGTATTCCCCTACAAGTCCCAAGATCACACCTTCAAGTCCATACAGTCCTTCATCTCCAAGTTACAGGTAATTTGGTAAAACGTGGTGGTGGTTTTTCGTGTACATGATTGTTAACTATTACCTCAAAGAATATAAACTTGTTCTAGTGCATGAATGTTTCCTACACCTACACTGGATAACATAAGGATAGTTCAAGGTTCATTATAATGTTTGGTTGATCAACTTCACCCCTGCTTTTGATTCTATCTTTATTTATTCTATTCAGTTGACAGATTAAGATTTCTTGAAAAGTGATATTGACATTGCTCTCTTGTAAAATACTTTATTTTACTTTCCTCCTCCTGCAATTCAACATGGGATTGACATATTACTGTTTCTGTTGTTTGCAGCCCAACATCACCTTCTTATTCACCAACATCTCCATCTTATTCTCCTTCCAGTCCTAGTTACAGTCCTAGCAGGTAAATTCAGTATGGCGTTGCTTTCAGTTAAGGGCTTATTTATTGTTATTCTTCCCTCCCCTTTTTCCTTTCAGAAAAAAAATGAAAACAAATAGGGCTTACAATTACCTAATTAGTTCGAGCGAGTATTATTTAACTTTGACTCTATAAAATAGAAGAGGTGCATTCAAGCTGCCAAGTGTTCTTTCTACGTCACCTAATTTTTTTAATTTGGTGGGTGAGATTTTTACCATGTGGAATGGAGAATAGGTTGCATGTTCGTATACTTTGCTTAAATAGAGTTCATTTTCTTCATCCATAAATATCCGAATCATTTTTAATGATTATGTCGATCTTTGGTTTGACGCAAGGAGAATGCCCCTATCACAATGTTTATCATTGAAGCGTAGAGTGCCTTCTTGGTGATATTTGATTGAAAGGAGTTCCATCACTATTCTCATTCAACCTAATTTTATTCTTTGCAATTTCATAATTTAGTATCTGCTGCTCTGCTATTGCATTGTTAGTAGATGAAACGGAGAAATTAAAATCTTAGGCGGGTGAATTCATTTTAAATGCCACGAGCATATGTTGATTATTTTACTTAGTATTAGCTTTGTAACTAGTGAAATCCAAATTTTCAGCCCGTATAATAATTCTGGAGTAAGCCCAGGATATAGTCCAAGCTCTCCACCGTACAGGTGAGTACATACGCACCGCAAAAATACTAATAATGCAAGGACCATAGTTCCGTTCATTTCACACCTAAACTTCTTTTCTTGTTTTGCTTGTCTACAGCCCAAGTGCTGGATACTCACCTAGCGCGCCAGGGTACTCTCCATCGTCAAACAGCCAATACTCAACCCAAATGAACGACAAAGATGATAAGAGTGTTAAGGATGACAAGAATGGCCCTTGAAGGGAATAAAGCCTTGCTGTTTCCATTTGTGGTTGTGGAAGATTAAACTGAATAAGTTTTCTTCTGTGTAGATTTTGCTTGTGGACTGAGTGTTATATGTATAATTTTATATAGTTGACAGTTGGTCGACATGTTAAGAACAATGTTTGTATGGAAATTTTTGGACTTTAAGCCCAAATTCATCCCACATTTGAATTCTATGTCCTTGACTAGTTAGATCTATCTACATATTTAGAAAAATTAAGAATGTATTTACTTTTCCGAAAAGAGAAGACATTGTTGTTGTTTTAAAAATAGTTAATGATATTTTTTTGTTTTGTTTTTGTGTGGGTATGAAACTTAAGTTAATTTGTTCTATAATTTTGGGGTTAAATATTTGAACGAAAGATTTTTGTGGTGATCTTTTCACAAAGAGTATGACTGTTGTATATTTGGTGTATATACAATTCGGGTTAATCTGGATCCGAACACTTTTGCTTTTTTTTTTTTTTTTTTTAATTTTAGGGCAAAACCTTTATGTACAAAGTTGGTGTACATACAATCCGAGTCGACCCGGATCCGTGCACTTTTGTTTTTTTTTTTTTTTTTTTTTTCCAGGGCAAAACCTTTATGTACAAAGTTGGTGACTTTTATATATAAATTCTGTGACCTTTATGTATAAATTATGTGACCTTTATGTTAAATAACTTAGAAAAAAATGAAGAATTTCAGCAAAATTTGTACATAAATACCTTTATGTTATATTCATATGACCCTTATGTATGTTTATGTTTATGTGACCTTTATATATAAATATTCATACATTTATATACCTTTATATATTACATAAATGTATGAATATTTGTACATAAAGGTCATATGAATATATATAAAAGGTCATATGAATATTACATAAAGGTATTTATATACAAATTTTGCTGAAATTCTTCCTTTTTTTTCTAAGTTATAATGCATAAAGGTCACAACATTTATACATAAAGGTCACAACATTTGTATATAAAGGTCACCAAATTTGTACATAAAGGTCAAAGTATAAAAAAAAAAAAAAAGAAATTCGCTGGATCCGGATCAGATCGACCCGGATAAGATCGATGCACCAGGTGCAGAGGAGAATTTGTGTTTCACAAAAGAAGTAAGTTGAAGGTTTTATTTTCACTTATGGGCAAACCTTAATATTAATTTCACACCGATTAACAAACATTATGACATTTTTCAATGATTTTCATTGAAATATTTGTAGTTTGTATTATAATGTAACAAACATATAAAGTTACAGGGCTTACCCAATACATTATCAAAAGGCCCAACAAGTATGGGCTTATTACCATTATCCAATATATTATATGATTTGCAAATAAAATCTAATTTATAATATTATAAATTAATAAATTAAAAGGAAAAATCTAACAGTGCACGCACACGAGCTCCATGGACAAACGACAATAAATTTGGGTGGGACTATCCGCACCCCACCCTTTTCTAAGCACACTCCACTATTAATTAAATGAAAAGTAATTATTTACAAAATGTCTAAAAAACCCTTGTATTCTAATCTTAAGATACATATTTCTAAGCACACCCCATAATCACTAAACACATCCCAAGTGCATATCTCATCCCCACCCAAACCCCCATCTCCATTTCCCTTCCATTTGAAAACCTTGAAAGCAAAAAATTTGGTGGAGCAAGCAGATTTTGTCAAAGAAAATGTCAATGAAACGTGAAGATACTTGTGAAGTGAGCAATGTAAGTGGATAAGTTCATTTTTTACAGTTTTTAGCGTTTTTTTAAAAAAAATCGAACTTTAGGATTAAGCTTCAAAATTCCCGCTGGAAGTCGCGTTCGACCGATTCAGGCCGAACAAAACAAAGGGTGTTCGACCTGAAGCAGCCGAACCGAAGACAATCCGTTCGACCCGTCTGTTCGAACGCTACATGAAGTGTTCGACCGATTCGGTTGAACGCAGCTCATTGTGTTCGACCTTGTCGGTTGAACGCAGTACTAAGTGTTCAACCCTTTCGGTAGAACGAATCCTGTAGTGTTCTTTCGTTTTGGTCGAACGGGTCATGCTTTGCATAGCCGTTTTGGTCGAACTCAATGTGATTTGTTCAGAGTATAATTTAACATTCTCCATTTTACTTGTTCATTGATTAATATGATAATGGTTCGAAATCGACGGAATTGAGTGTGGTAAATGCTGGAGAGGAACCCGTTCGTGATGTGGCTGTGATGGATTCACTGTATGAACAAGTTGATTATACGGAGGAGTTTACGACTGATTTAGTTTTTCAAGATCGAATGGCTATGGTAGATTGGGCAAAAGGAGTCGGACATAGACTTAATATGGTGGTGTTGGTGAAGCGATCTGACGGGGTGGCTAGTGGTAGGCGGCCTAGAGTTTATCTATGTTGTGAAAGGAGTGGGACATACCGCCCAACTAAGCCAAGGACAAAAAGATCAAATTTGGGTGCTGAAGGTGAGGGCGAAGGTGAGGGCGTGCCTATAAAGAGCTCTACAGGGAGAGTTACTGGTACGAAGAAATGTGATTGTCCTTTTTCGTTGAAGGGCTTCCAAATCAATGATGTCGGTGAATGGTGTATAACCGTTGTATGTGGATCTCATAATCACCCGATGGGGGCGTATTTGGTGGGGCACTCGTATACCGGTCGATTGACAGATTTGGAAGATCGTTATGTGTACGACTTGACGAAGAATAACACGAAGCCCAAGGATATCTTGAGCAGTTTGAAAGAAACATTTGTTGATAATGAGTCGACACTCAAAACCATATACAATGCCCGTCACAAGCACCGTGTAGTTGAGCATGGAGGTCGTTCACAGATGCAATATCTGTTGGAGAAATTGAGCCACCATAAGTACTATTATCTCGACAAGCGATGCGAGCAAACCGATCGGGTTCAAAATTTATTTTATGCTCACCCTACCAGTGTCGAGTTGTTGCGTGCATTTCCGAACGTCATCTTGATGGACTGCACGTATAAGACCAATCGGTATAAGATGCCTTTTTTGGAGATTGTTGGTATCACATCAACCGATATCACCTTCTCGATTGCTTGTGTATATTTGGAGTCCGAACGACAGGAGCACTATATTTGGGCGCTCACAATCTTGAAGGGTTTAATGGATCAAGATACACTACCGAGTGTGATTGTCACTGATCGGGAGATCGCACTGATGAATGCCATCGAAGTTACCTTTCCCAACGCCAAGCGTTTGTTGTGCCGGTGGCATATCAGCAAGAATGTTCTGGCCAAGTGTAGACCAATGTTGGGCCCGAAGAAAGAGAAGTGGGATTCATTTAACAACTCATTCCACTCGTTGATGGTTGCTGAGGATTTGCCTAAATTCAACGAGTAGTTGCGGAGGTTGAGAGATGATTATGCCGACTATCCGGAGGCCGTCAATTACGTTGTTGATAATTGGATTACACCTTACAAGGAAAAGTTTGTTTCCTGCTGGACCAACAACATTATGCATTTCGATAACACCACAAGTAGTCGGTACGTGCGTAATTGTATTAAATTGTCATTACATTTTGTTTATGTCATTTCTATGGTGACATTAACTTATCCAAAATTGCTTCCATTTTTTTGGTAGGGCGGAAAGTGCTCATTCAAAATTGAAGAAACAACTGGGAACCAGCCAATCAAATTTCGAAATCTCCTGGGAGAGGATTCACGGACTTTTGATTGTGTCTCACAACACAATCAAAGCATCCTTCGAGAAGAGTTTGCATATCACCCATCATCGATACAAGTCCCCTCTTTTCAAGATAATCCGATGATTGGTGTCACATATTGCATTGCACAAGATTTTCGAGGAGCTTGAAGGAGTTAACACATGCGGCGTGGATTTCTTGTTGTGTGGGTGTGTGTTGAGGAGAACCTGTGGATTGCCATGTGCGCATGAGCTGGCAGAATTGACTCGAATCGGGGCACCCATCACGCTGGACATGGTTCACAACTTTTGGAGAAAGCTTGACTGTGAGCCCTCGAAGTGTGACGTCAACATTGGTGAAGAGCTTGGTAGTCGGTGGCAAGAGACAGTGGGCTGCATTAACAGCATGTTCGAGTCCTCGTCTGAATCCCAACACTTACTTTTGCTGAAACGACTCCGAGAGATCTCTTTGCCATCCACTTCGTCCTTGATGGAACCCGAGGTGAAGACGCGTGTTCGGGGTAGACCTAGCAAGGCAAAAACTCGTGCCCTGAAATCAACCAAGCGTGACAAGAGTGCATTTGAGTATGTCGAGTCGATCATCGACAGTTGTTCGCCGATTGACCAAAGCACTGAAGTTTCAGGTCCACCCTCGGTTGAGCCTTCCTCTACGAAGTCCAAACGACAAAAGCAATTGGTACAACGAAGATCAGCCCGTTCAGCGTCCGACACACCCCTTATTGAACTCATCCCCACCTTCTGGAGACCTTACATCAGTGGCACAACAAATGTCAAAGGCGACGGTCATTGTGGGTTTCGGTGTGTGGCCGATGCACTTGGGTTAGGTGAACATTCGTGGCCGAAGGTGCGCAATGACCTGATTCGAGAGTTGGAAGAATACTCGTCTTTGTATGCTAGTGTGTGGCTCGACCAATCCCGAGTTGAGCAGATGTTGGTCATGTTGAGATGTTTTAAAGATGAGATCTACGACAACAAGTATTAGTTTGTGTATCCCGAGATGTACAATTTAGCTGCATCAGTGTACAATATGACCTTCGTGCATATCTCGCCGCAACAGTGCCTCACCTTTCTTCCGCTAAGGACTGCCGTAGCGATGAATCCTCAGATCGTGTACATGACACTTGTAGGAAATAATCATTTCATTAGGGTAAATAACTCCAAACATGTGTTTACGTCTATACATTACCTTCATGACGGTTTAACATTTGTTTATTGTGCGGATGCAAGTGAAGCTGGTTGACGGTGCACCACTACCACCTATAAGCACAACATGGTACGGTTACCACTACTCTTGTGCTGAGGGGTGGGCGGTCCTTCATCAACAACAACTAGCGACCTACCATAATCTGACAGTACAAGACTCAACGAATGCCCGTGTTGCAAGTATTACACTTGACGATGATTGAGCGCGTGAGGAACCACATGAGTTGTTTGTATTGAGCAAAACAAACATTACAGTAACATTTTCTAGTAACTTATTTGTATTTATTTTTCGGTGCTTCTCCATGTTGTAAATTTATTGTGCAATACAATGTCATGTTGATTAGGTGATACGAAAGTTCATATTGGTGTTGGGTACACTCGCCGGTTATCGTAATTCTTTCAGATGACATTATCTTGAGTTGTGAATCGGTTTACGTTTGTATTTTCGTTCGTTTTATGTCATACTGCTATGCCGACATGATATTTTCGAATTCGGGTCATCTCGTTTCTCCGTTTTCCCACTGTTCGACCCTAATAGTCGAACTATGTAGTCCGTGTTCGATCCTAACAACCGACCAAGCTTCAATGTGTTCGACCCATTCGGTCGAACGGGTCTCAAAGTGTTCGATCCACTTGGTCGAACAGTGCGTGCAGTGTTCGACTCGAGTCGCCGTGCAGGATAACGTGTGTTCGGCCCAGGTGGTCGAACAGGCCTCCATTTGTTCGATCCATTAAGTCGAACAATGGCAAAATGGAGAAACGGGATGACCCCAATCCGAAAATATCCTGTCAGCATAACAGTACGTCATAAAACGAGTGAAAATACCAACGTAAACCGATTCACAACGCAAGATAATGCCATTTGAAATAATTAAGATAACCAATCCATACAACAATAGTTTGTAAGAAAAATAAACTACGAAATCGTCTGAACGAATGTGCATGAAGAAGACCAACACAAGCAAGATACATAATTGTTTTCAAAACAGGATGTAAGTACAATCAACTCAATCAACTACGCCCTACGGTCCCTGCGACGCCTAACTCGTGCTCGTCCTGATGGTTCTGGCTCGGCCGGCTCGTTCAGTATCAGGGCTTCGTATGCTTGCTGGACCAATGACATCGCGTACTCCAAGGACAGCTGGGGGTCTTGAACCCTCCACATGTCGACCAACGGGTGGATATGAGCGCGTGCCATATGAATCATCTCCCAAGGTTGAGCACCTTGGGATGCGCTGGAGGCATGGGCACGTCCCCTCGAAGCAAAAGCAGGGTTCTGAACCCTCGGATGTGAGTGAGTAGTAAACCAGTCCATGTAGTCGGGCGAGCACTCCCAGGCAGGATGAGCATTTTGGCCGAGATGCTCATCAGACAACAAATGACTACTCCATTATCGGAAGTAGTTCCCCAATAGGTGAAACACAAGTCTGTATTGTGCACCCGTACTACCTCTCCTTACTCTGCTTGGGATGAGAGGATTTTCAGGAATAGTCTGAACGAACCCAAACTGTCGTAAGACCCGGTCGGGATGGTAAGGCTCCACTACGTCGAAGGCACGAATGCATCCGACGTAGAACGCGACATCTTCTCGGGGATAATCATCTCGCATCCCAGCATAAGGAGTCCATACAACCTGCAAGATGTCAACATGATCGAAATTTAAACGGTATCAAGTAGGCTCACTTATATGTAAGAACTACAATTATCAAAATGCTTACATTACTGGCCGAATAATCGTCCAATATCTCCCTCCAGGCGACTACACGGTCTATGGATGGCCCCGGTGAGGTTTGTTGGGCCCATCTGCCGGCCAAACACATCCCGTTACCAAAAGCTACATTGTGCGTTGGCCTCGTCACCGGGAAGTACTCGTATATCCATGCCTGCATCAGAAAAAGCAATTGTCAAAACGAATGAAAAACTAACAAACGTTTAAATTGCAAAATGTGTTTCAAATATACCTCCAACAATGTCAAGTACCCAGCCATCTGCCTCACCCCGTAACGCGAAGCCAGGCCCAACTGCCGATATAGATATGCAAGTGCAGCGGCGCCCCAAGCATAAGTGTGCACTCGACGCACATTGCCCAACAATCTCAAAATATTCGTCGACACTCTGAAGCCGCTCTTATCAGAAAAGACGGTGCAACCAAACACATACCACAAATATGCTCTCGCTGCGCATCTTCTTGTCGTCTCGTCCTCTGAAGTGATATCTCCACTAAACCGTGATCGGAGCCACTCAAGCCTGACTGAAGAACCTCTAGAACCATCCAACGCCCTCTCAGCGTCTCCTACATCTATACCAAGGAAGGTGGAGATCAACACTGGAGTGGGAATTGGTGGCTCATCAGGCAACACAACAGGATGCCCCGTCACCGGAAGGCCAGTTATCTGGGCAACGTCATCTAGGGTGATGGTCATCTCCCCGAACGGCATGTGGAAACTATTGGTCTCTGGATGCCAATGCTCCACGAAGGCACATAGCAGGTTCTTATTCGGGTTCTTGTACGATATGAACCGCAAATCATAGATCTTCGAGCGGTTCATCCATCTCAACCAATCATCCGGCTCAACTTCCAACTTCCACGACTCCAACTTTGTAGTGTGGCACCAAAACTTTAGAACGTCGCGTTCTTCATTCAACCAAATCTTCGCCGCCACATGGCATTTGAAGCTCGGGATCAAAACTGGGTTAACGGGCCCCCCAAGAAATGGCCCCGTCAAAATCTTCTCCTCTTCTGCCTCTGCAGGCTCCTCTGCCACCTTCTCATCTACATCTCCTTCCATCACATTAGGGCCGCCTGGTTCATCAACAACAGGCAACTCAACAATGTCCAATCCATGGCTCGGTGCCTCTTCCATATTCGCCTCAAATTGCTGCTCTTGCAGCGGTTCCGAGGCCTGTGCAATCCAAGGATTTGGTGGTATCTCGGAAGATTGTCCTTCTTCAACCCGTCGCTTTCTTTCTGAGGCAATTGGTCGTCTCCTATATATCTTACCTGCATAGAAACGAAAAAATACATCAGAAGGAGTAAACTATGAAAAACACTATTATGCATACTTTCCACAAACCGACTTAAGAATTCGACTCAAAAGATGCACCGTTCGACCCATTTAATTCGAACACAACACATTCAATTCGACCCAAGCAAGTCGAATAAATCAAGCCCCGTTTGACCGCCTAAGTCGAACAACTTGTAAAACGTTCGACCCAAAACGTCGAACACATGACTTGACGTTCGGCCAGAAAAGTCGAACCACATACATAACTGTTCGACCACCGTCGCCGTCTCCTACTAAGCTCGTTCGACCCTAGTGGTCGAACGCCCTACAATTTACGCGACAAACCAGATTCGAACGGAAGTTGCAGATTTCTACAAAATGCATCGAAAAATTTCGATTCTAACCTCGATTTTTCACACTTACTCAACGCACATATCTACATACATACACAAATGCACAAAGTGGTTCATGTTGTACACAAAATTTGCAACTAAAAACATATCTAAACATGTATGTACTTTTCTTCAACTACAACAACAAAGGGTAAGGATTACCACTTACCTTGGGAGTCCATTGAAGATGTTCGATTCTTTTGGTATGAACCCTAAACCTTGTGTTCGATTCTCGTGGCCGACGGGGGTGTGAGTCTCCTCTCCTTCTACTTCACTTTGCCCTAGTGTGTTGGGGATGATGGGGTGTGGTTAGTATTTTTGTTCCAAAGTGGAGTGGGTGTAGTGAGGTGTGAGTGGAGTGAGGTTTGTTTTTTAATTTTAGGGCAAAAGGTAAAATTGTAAAAGAGTGGGGTGTGTTTGAAGTTTTATACAATTTTTATTTTATTTTATGGGGGTGTGAATAGCATTTGGAGTGTGCTTAAAAAATGTCGGGATGCGGATAGTCCCACCCATAAATTTCCAAATTTCAGATTAACATTACACACATTCTCTCCCCCTTTCTCACTCCACACTTTCTCTCTCTTTATACTCAGCATTGCGGCTAGGGTTCCACGAAACCCTACTTTCTCTATTCTCCACCGTTTCTAGATCTGTATGTCTCGTTTACGGCGACAATGAGTGAGGAGCTTGATTGACGGTTTTAGTTGTGAGTAATCTGAAAGCTAGGGGTTTTCCATTGGTGCTGTGGGGGGAGAAATGGCGACAGCGAATCCATTTGATTTGCTGGGGGACGATGACACGGAGGATCCGTCGCAGCTGATTGCTGCCCAGCAGCAGAAGGCTGAGCCGAAGAAAAGGGTTGCTCCGCCGGCGGGAGATAAGCCGCATAATAAGACCGCGGCTCAGTCTAAGCTCCCTACCAAGCCTCTCCCCCCTGCTCAAGCTGGTGAGAGCTCTTATCTTCTTTGTGAAATCATAATGAAGAAAATGATGCCTTCGTTTAATAACGGTTATTGCACTGATATATTCTCCTTTTGTTTCTTTGATATGTTGAGCGTGGGGTGAGTGTTGTTGATGTTATTTGAATCATTTTAGTGAAGGAGGAAGTGATTTTCTTAGTGCCTATATGGAGATAATTCTGTAGAGCTGAAATATGAAACTTAGTTTTTTTTTTTCCTAATGTTTGATAGCTTTTGTGGTTAGTGTTATTGAATCAAAGTTTCAGCCATTCCTTGCTAGGTCTTAGAATAGGGAAATACACAACAATATGTTTGTACATTTTTGTTTCAAGAAGTGTTAATTTTCAGTTTTCCCTCTACCTTATATGGACAGTGAACTCATATTTTAGCAAATGGTGTGATTGTGAAATTTATGTATACTAAAATAGTGGCTGCATGTAATGCCATTTTTATATGCCATCAGTTTGGGAATTTTTTGTCTCTTGTTAATAACATGTGGATCACATACTACCGGTGTTTACAACCTGTTTTTTTTATTTACCATTAATCAACATAATATGTCTATCGAACGTGGGGGATTTAGGATTAGTTACTTTGGAAGTGATGGTTTTTGTTGAAATCTCATTTCAATATGATTATATGGAGCTATTATTGACTTTGTGTCTTTGTTGGGCAGGAAGACAAATATAAAAAATTATTGGACGTTTATGAGTCTTAAATTTTAAGGAGGTCAGCATAGTTGCACTGATCAAATATTTGTGCTTTCAAGAAATGTCACATGTAATCTATGCCTATGTATTTAACTTTTAGGGCACTTCCGGATTTGCCTTTTTGTAACTTTTAAATTTATTGTAAAACAATAGGTTCATCGATTATGTCTTTAACACGTGTCTTTACTCCCATCGTTTAACATTCTAATGAAATGATGTCATTGCTTTAGATGTGTGTTACGTGCCTTTGCACAGAAGCATCCGAATCTGAACTCAAAGTTACTTGATTTCATTGAGAGCGTGTATAATGTTTTCACATTTGGTGTCTGGTTTTATGGAGGATTTATTTGCTTTTATGATTCTATAAATCTGTTTATCAATTTATTATCAATTTGATTTGATTCTTAACCATGTTTTGCATGTTTTACCATTCATACATTCACCAACAATTTTGCTTGTACATTTGAGTAGTCAGAGAGTCAAAATCTGAGTCAGCACGAGGTGGTCGTGGTGGAGGACGCAGTTATGGTCGTGGTCGTGGTGCTGGTAGTGGGTCCTACAGAGACTCAACCCACAATGATTTTTCTCATGGAAACAGGGAAATACCTGCTGGTCAAGGCGCATCAGATGAGACTGATGCTGGAAAACCTGATGAAAGGCGTGGCTATGGTGGTCCTCGTGGGCCTCCCCATGGTGGTGGCCGAGGTGGTTTCAACAATGGAGAAGCAGGAGAAGGTGACCTTGACCGTCCTCGTAGGCAATATGATCGTCGCAGTGGAAGTGTTCGAGGGTACATATTTTTTTCTGTTGGTTTTGTTTTCATTTGGTTATTTTGTTTGGTTGTGGCATTGTTAGTGACATAAATTATATCTCTGTGCAGACATGACATAAAACGAGAAGGAGCTGGCCGAGGGAACTGGGGAACTCAAGCTGATGAGTTGGTTCAGTGAGTATTCCCTTGTTGTCTTTGCCATTGGACTCAATTATTAATATGGTGGCAGTGTCCCCTCATATGTATGTCTGCATTACATTATCTTTTCTTCCAGGCTACTGTTTTATTAATACCTTCTTTCTGTAGAGTGGCTGAGGGAGTTGTAGGTGAAGGTGAGAAACTTCTGGATGCCGAAAGGCCCTCTGGTGAAGAGGGTGCTGCAGTAGATGGAGACAAGGATGCTGCAATTAATGAAGTTGAAGAGAAGGAACCTGAGGATAAGGTAACGAGCAAAATAATGATTACTTGTGTGATGTGCTTTTAAATTTGTTATATGAATTCTTGAAACTGTTTCATTTCAAATTCATCAAGCCAAACGTAACGTGAGTGAATTTAAATTTGGAAATTGAACCAATTTAAGCTAAATTCTGCTGAGGTAGCTAGCAAGTTGGTCTATATGTATGGATATTTTGATTACTCTATTTTAAGCTAGTGCCGTATGTCATATTTTACGTACATCTACAAATGCATATTATTATATATTATATATATGCATGTTTAACTAATAAATATTTAATGAACATATGTTTTAATTTTTGTTTTTAAAGATTTAAAGTACATTTGTACATGGTATATGTTGGGTAAACACAAACCTCTTAAAAATAACTATTCATTTGATCCCTCAAAATGATAATGCCTGTCACTTTTGTAGTTAGTGAATCCCTTTCTCTTTTTGATGTTGATAGTTCAGTTTAGGTCTTTGATGAAATATGCAGTCCTTTGATGAATGATGATTGAATTCTTTGGATTATGTTATCTGTTCTGTTTTTTATTATAAAGAAATTAATGAGTTCATGTGTTATGTTTTAAATTTTTGATCAAGGGTCATAGCATGTTGTTTTTCTCCTAGTCTACTGTATTCAATTGCTCATCCTAAATCCCCTTCCATTAATTTGGAGACATAATTTCATTGGATGCCTTATTGCCATGGGTAATATGAGATTGCACAATACAACTATCCTGGGTTTATAGTGCTATGGTGTTAACCTTCAACATTGTCCTCACTCTTTACAGCTTAATTTCATGCACTTACTGATCAGTAGACTGATTTACAAAACTTAAACCCGTTTTATCTTAGAAGAGCGTCTTAAGCCTTGACCCGACCATTTAAAATATCTGTTCTATCCATCTTTAGGAGATGACATTGGAAGAGTATGAGAAGATTCTGGAAGAGAAAAGGAAGGCACTGCAGGCCCTCAAAACTGAGATCAGCAGGAAGGTTGATGTGAAAGAGTTCGAGTCCATGCAACAACTTTCAAACAAGAAAACTAATAATGATATATTCATCAAGCTGGTAACTCCACTCGATACTTCCTACAGAATGCATTCATAGCTGTTTCTCTTCTCAGCCTTTATTTCTGGTTTGTGCTTCCGTACAAGTTATTGTAGCCAACAATATAATGGTCCATTTGTGTAGGGTTCTGAGAAGGATAAAAAGAAAGAGTTAGCCGAAAGAGAGGAAAAAGCCAAAAAGGTACAATTCGGCTTATACCACTACGTGGAATGAAATCATGCATGAACCATCCATCATTTAAGAGTAATTTTTTTTATTTTTGAATGGTATAGTCTGTGAGCATCAACGAGTTCTTAAAGCCTGCTGATGGCGAGAGGCACTACAACTCGGGCGGTCGGGGCCGTGGTCGTGGCCGCGGTTCTCGAGGAGGCTACAGTGGAGGCAGTGAAATGAGCAATGCCAAAGCAGCACCTGCTATCGAGGATCCAGGCCAGTTCCCTACCCTAGGTGGCAAGTGAGATGTTTCCTTGTCTCTCCTGCAATTTACGTCGAGATCTTTCCTATGTTGAGCAGGAGTTTAACTGGAATAATGTTCTGTATCAAAAGAGTTAATAAATTTTATGCTTTAAATGTATATCTATGTCGTTTTCACTTGATTCTCATGTAGTATTTTCTCTATTACAATGCTATGCTTTTTTTTTTTTTTTAAATAGTTAGGCTGCTTTGGACCATTTGTGACTCCATATTTGTTACTCAGTTTTTTTCTGAATATGGAAAGATATTTAGTTAAGTTGATATTTTTCCTACAATATTGCATCAGTCTTTATGGAAAAAATGTGTCGCCAAAACTCATGAAAATCAAAATAATTTTTAGAAACTCATATGGGTTATGGGTTAATCCATAAATCAGATATGTGAGATGGGTTTTATAGAAGTCATAATTTGGTTGTTAGAATATAATGACATTCCATTGACTTAAGGAATTAACGAGTCAACGATTAAAAATTCTGGAAAGAAAGAAAAAGAAAAAAGTAATATGATGACCCAAAAAAAAAACTGAAATGGTGTTTTAGCACTTAAAATGGTTAACAAATTGATTTGCAATATATCAACTAAAATCCTAAGTGATTTTCTTACACAATTTAATAGAAAGATTTCCAAAATAAAAAAAATGTAGCTCTTAACTTATTTGAATTCTATTTGATAAAAAATTGTTTGAAATCGTCCCTTATATTGAATGAATCGAGCTTCATCTCAATTTCGAGTTCGAGAACTTTATAGAACCGAACTCAAGCTAGATAATATTGTTTTTGATAAAATAAGTCATTTATGATCATAATTCGAGTCGCTCACAAAATTTGATAAAACCAAAATATAACTCAACTCATGCTTATAAAAGTTTGAAATGAGTTTGAAACCATGAAAAATAAACGATTTGAATTCAAACTTCTGGCCATTTGGATCGATTTTGATCACATTATTAGATTGCTAGATTACTTTACACACTCATTTTTCATTGGTTGTAATGTTTTATTTTTTTATTTTAACATTTCAAACCAGTTATATATCTATCAAGCTCGAAAGAGTTTAATAAAATTAAATCAAATCGAACCCAAGGCAAGCATGAGTTTATACAAATTCATACTACCTTTGTTTCATACTAATTGTCTTTCTAGACTTTATGTAATTAATTAAGGAATATAGAATTTTGACAAATATATCCTTAGACAATATTTATCTCTCCCATCCATTCCAAAATTAAATTTATTTTTTCTTTGTCTATTTTTTAATTATTTTATTATAACTTTCCCAACTTAATATATATTAAAAAATCTTTTAAAAATTGAGATTAAGATAAAATTGGAAAAATAGTGACAAAATAGCTAAAAGGATAATTAATATGAAACAAAATTTTGATTCCAGAAAGATAATAAATATGAAATGGAGGGAGTACTATCCAAGCTCTACGTTCTTGATATTCAGTTTGATAACATCACTCAACTTTGGAAGTTGGAAAGATCTATATATAGAAAAATGAAACTCGCAACATTTATATATAAGAGCACCTACATAAATGAATATTATTACCACCAATTGTTGTGGGTCCCACATGTTACCTATGACCTATCCAATTTAAAATCATCTCATTTTTAAAAACACACCAATATCAATTAACATAAAAAATAATATATTTTCTCTTCTCTCCCCTCCCCTCTCACTCCCTTACACACACTACAAGTGTTTTTCACGAAAATCACAGATAATAACATCTCAAAAACACACTCCCTTAAAACATCCACACAATGATTAACAAAAAGATATTTTAGTTAATAACATTCATTAAAACAAACTAAGACATTAAGTTGAGAAGGCCGAGTTGGTCTAAGGTTGCCTTTTTGCTTTTGATTCATTTGTGTTGTTTGTTGGTTAATTTGTCTTTCTTGTTGACTCTGATTAAGTTACTCTTTATAATTGATAAGTACTCTTTATTTTGCCCAAATTATTAATTAGATTATTGTGATTGATGCTGATTCGAAGCAACAATCATGCATTAATGTTATATTTACACTTATAATGTTTTTACTTTCATCTTGCTGAGTCAGATTCAACACCTGGCTGGTGAAGTGTAAACATATGTATATTTCAAATGGCTAAGTGCATTTTGAAGTTTGTAAAAGCATCTATAAAAAAAGAATAGACATATAGCTCGTTTGCAAATTAACCAAAAGTATGGAAGCAAAAAGAGGGTAAGAGAAATGAGTTGAGAGAGATGGCAAAAAAATCATATAGAGCAAGCTTTACAATATACAAATGTAGAATACAATACTAGTCGATGAGTGAGTGAGCATGAAACCACGAAAACGAGGATGATTAGAGAGTGGCAGTGAAGCAATGTCTCTTGACTCTTGTGTACCCCTACCTATTCATTCGACTAACGAATGAGAAGCTTATACGAGGGCAATTCTTCGAGGCATGTGATGTCGTCTTGGAGAAGCTCGTTCTCAAGCTCACGACGAGTAGCTTTCATCACACTCTACATGTACGTACATAACCAAAATTTGTAAGGCTTAAAGAAAAGCCCGTGTGTTGTAAACAGTATTTCTACTTGGTGAAGAAGAAAAACTTACATTGAAATCCATGTACGAAGCACGCATGGCAAGCCATTGATTGTCCATCAGCTTGTACGCCATACAATATAGAAGGTCAAATGCTGATTCATTTTCTGTACACGAAACAATAAATATACATGCCGATAAGCAGACCAAACACATGACCAATAAAATTATGAAGATGAGAGTGGAGGATAAAGCATTACCTGCAAGAAATTTCAAGAAGGTTGCCCCTACAAGCGTTCGTGGCTTCACTGCAAAATGAAGCAAAAATAATAGCTGGTGATGGTAAGTAAACAACAGAAAACATTTATTTCACAGCATAAACAATAGCTGTTTAATCAAGACTGCTTTTGCTTATTTCTATTTTTATTTTTTGCAGTATTAACACTCATTGCTTCTGTGTGGACAACAGAGCAAAAACACGAATTCTAGTGCCTGTATTCTAGCATTTACTCATCCACATTGCTGATAAGTATCAACCGAGGCCAGATGAAAAAGTTTGGCTGGCATACTCAACCAATATTTGGAGCAAGCAAAGATCGGCATACTACTGTGACGTGTTGCCGAGTGATCAGAGTCAGTAAATGAAAAGACTTCATTTAATATTATAAGCATCGAGACTGACCACACGAAAAAGCATTTCTAACTGCACACCTTCTGGACTAAGCAAGACATTATTTAACCTGATTTGACTCGATAACTGACGATTAAAAACATACAGGTTTTTTTTTCAACTTAACCTGATTAATATTGTTGATTTGATAACGATTTAGGCTCTAATAGAAATAGAAAAACATTGGATGGAACTGCAAAATGGAGATTGCAGCTAGTTCTGCTTATTTCTCAGAACTAATTGGAGGGTTCAGATCTATTTTAGAAAGAAACAACAAATTTATTAACTTTGAATGTTGACACTTTCATCTCATAACATTCAACAAGTCACCTGCTTCAAGATCAAGCATCTGAATGAGCATAAATGTGATGTTCACTCCAGCTACAGCAAATGGGTACTCCCACAACGCCCGATCACCTTCCTGCTTGCGGAGAAGATCCTGGAAGGATTTCTACAGAATAACACTTGGTAAGTTCAAAGGTTAATGTTGGATGAGCAAGCATATTAGAAAACTCTAGACAGAAATCAGACTCGCATAAATCAACAAGTAAATGTCAAGTGAGTCCAATTAAGGACAACCATACTATTGGAGACGATGCACTGCACAATACAACTAAAAGCACCAAAGACATTAGCTTAAGAGATGAGAAAAGAATCATTCTTATGTATACATAATATACATTTATGGAATTCTTTATTTCTCAATAAGCATCCAAGGGGAAGAAAATGTTTCACCAATTAGTACAGAGAACAGAATAAGACATGAATTGATATTTACTTTCATCATAAAAAACTTCCTTCATTGATAAAATCTATAATTAAACCTGAGACCAATTTCAGTTGGAATCACCAAGAGAGAGAGAGAGAGAAAAATCATATCCGAGCAAGTTCAAGTGCACCATTTGAATTTTTCAATTTCATGAATTAACCAGTCTGTAATTGAATATTGAGGGAGCTGTAAACAAGGTCACATGAAGCAATTAAAAAAGAAACAATTAGTTTCAGAAACAGATAGTTATATGGAAACTAACGCAAGCATTGTCTTTCGGACATGATGAACCACAAATGCACTTAAAGAGGTGATGGGTCAAGCTGTAATAGCAGATTCTGTCAAAAGACTATAGTTCAAAAGCAAGAACCAAAAGATATTACAAGCAATACTAGTGAACATATAACCAATTTTGACACTGACGGATGGTGGTTGTATTTCAAACACAAAAATGTGTGCATGCACCATATACATTACAAACATGCATCTAAGTATGCACACACGAGCACTCACAGAGGAAACAGAGAGATGGAGGCTAGAGAGTGATCATACCGGAAAGTTCCTTGCAAAGTACAACAAGTTTTCCAGTGATATAAAACCTCCACCCCTGTGACAATATGCCATATGTTAATTGTATGTGACAAAAGTCAAGTCAAATATCCCAAAAGATTGAGAAAATTTCAAAGATAATAATGCTATACCGAAAATCAGTTGATGGATCTTTTCCCTGCCAACCCATTTCCTTCCACTGCTCGGATATTAAACTATCAAGTTTCTTCCCAGGAAAGGCAGCATGCCACAATGCCCACAAAGCTTCCTATCAAGTGCAGAGTAAACAAACTGAGATTTTGGAGTGCATTTTAGTCTTAATCAAAGAAAGCTTGCAGTAAGACCTCAGGTATATACTAGTGATATATGCTGAGCAGCTTCATGAACTATACCTGATGTTCCGGACTAGAGCTATCGTAGGCAACATCTAACCGAATTTGTAGCTTCTCTAAACATTCTTCCTGACACAATATGTAGTTTAAACATCAGGTATGATTGAAGGAAACAAGTAAACTGTAAAGAGGAGATTTGGAATTTGGAGAGCAGAGACTACATCATACATGGAAAAATCAGCTCAACAGCCAGACAATTTTTAACATCATAAGCATAGAGATCCTGTGTAAATTCAATCAAATTTGAATTTTCTTTAATTAAAACTGAATTTGCAATTTTACTGAAGTCTTGTCAATAGTTTTTTAGTTGATTACCTGAATATTTATCTCACCTAGGGAGAATGCAATAAAAATTTGCTGCCATCTCTCAATGTCCATAATTATAGCATATAAATCATTTTTACAAGGCATAGAAGATCACTTCTCTCCGCTTCATGTTCATACAGGTAGTTCGGTCTAATTCATTACTCAACTTGAATAATTTCAGTGCAGTGCCTTAAACAAAATGATTCTTTAGCATCTGTATAAGGCTTCAAATTGAGGCTTTGAGCATAATCTATTTAAGTGAAGGTAATGGAACTAGATGTATAGGTACGAAAGGGTAAACAATGTCAGTCCAAGAGATGAGAGCTGCAATTAACTAGCCAATGAGAACAAAAAAGTTCAAAAATTACCCAGCACCATATTACCTGTGCAGTTGTCAAATCAAATGATGGTCGAGCATCACTATCTCTTCTTCCATGTGCACAAACGCATGAAAGACCCTTTCCAAGCCATGCAGCTGATCCCGCGACAACCTCCACTGTAACAAAAGAAAATTATTTGTATAAACAGATAAGACTGTACTATTTGAGAGTACTAAACAGCCACATTATCTTGTCTATGCTTTTCCATATCTCTACTCGAAATATTCAGGTGATTGCAAGCATCAACCATGTACAGTCCTTTTTCCTTTAAAACATATGGGAATGACAACCATGGTTATGCACGATTCATCGGAAATTGTATACCTGCTATCACTGCTAAAATAACTAAATAGATTCAAATTTCAAACAGCAAACAATGTGATCATATAACTCTCAAACACAAAAAATATTAACACCTGCACCGAAACAAATTTGGAAGTCTATTAATATCAGTAATTCAAACACATTTGTTTAACATAAAAGTGCCATAAATGAACATTCTGTAGTGAAGCATACAGTTTACCTTTTAGCTAATAGCTAAATAGGGAAATGCAAGTCTAGAAAAAAGTTTTAAAGTATGAATTCTATTAAAGTGTTTTGTGCAGAAAAGTACATAATAGTCTTAAATTATAACATTTTTAATAATATATCACCTCAAAGCTCATTAATCAGAAACAGAAGATAACTCCACTATATGAAAACAACTGCAATATAATAAGACAGTAAAACATACAAGATATCTGTAAACCCAGAACTTCCAAATATATGACTAGAGTACATCACTGTAAAGAGAAAACGATAAAATAATTATTTTAAGAAGAATAGCTTTTGGTACTCAGTATGTTTATTGCACAATGAAACATCACTACTGCACTCATACTCATCAAAATGTTAATTATTATTTTTGTTAAGCAATACTCGAGAAAATTTTAGAGTAATAGTTAGCCAAATAAAAGATAAGTCCGGGTAATGCATTTGACCTTAAAATCATGATACTAACTAAAATTTAAAAAGTTAAAAACCATATGCTTATAAAAATCAACAGTAAGCTTTTATCTAAGAACTAAATACACGTACATGATTACTATTCTTATTTTTCTCTTCTTCATCCCCACCCAACCACACCCCCATTCCTACCCCCAATTGTCCACCCAATCCACAGGGCTTCCCCAGTCCCATTCCCACTAACAAAATTGCTAGTTTTTCTATTTCTGATAACAATTGTGACAGTTATTTAAGTCATTAAAATTGAGTAAATTGCAAACATAGTTTATAAGATTTCACTGAAACAGAGACATGATAGGAGCATAGTTATCTTTTATAGATAATGCCCAAACTTGATTGATTAACTTACCCAAGTAAAATTGCAAATTTTCCATATGCAATAGTGAATACGAATTCGGTAAAAGCAAATAGAAAGCCAACCAAAACAGGAAAACCGAAAACTAACCAAAAACCTCAACACAAGTAAGCATCACTTGACGTAATTATATTCAATTCACAGATCCGGAGTCTTCATAATAATTACCGCATGCTTGCACAAAGAACTTTATACATCCAGGGATAAACACAATCGCACAAAGAGGAGAAAGGCAGATGAAAACAACGCTAATAAAGTTAGGTGACCAATGATTATATCATATATATATATATATATATATATATATATATATATAGAGAGAGAGAGAGAGAGAGAGAGAGCCAAAAATACGGATAAAAAGGAAAAAAAATGGAAAAGGAATATACCAGAGCTAGAATGGTAAGCATTTCCACGATCGAGGCCGTGCGACATTCGCTTCACCGCCACAAAAGATTCTCCGGCGCCTCCTCCTCCTCTATCATCCATACCCTAATTATTACTATTCTGTATACGACCGATTAAATTTCTTTGTTCCTCAATTTCTAAAATTCAAACCGGAGCGGAAAAACGCTCTTAATCGTATTCCAATTCGATTTCCGCCGCCGAAATTGGGAATCAAATTCTCATCTCGATAAAATGAAGCGAAATGTGGAATCAATCGGAGCGAACGCCGCCGTTTCTCATCAAGAAACGGTAGATTTCATCGTCATGGTTTCAAGATCCGCCACATATTACTGAGAAAAAATGATTTTCTCTCTTCTAGCGGCTCAAGTGCGCGTGTTCATTATTGTACATCGAAGATTCAAGGGATTACAAGTGTATATATGAACGTGAATATTGGTTATCATCTCTCTCTCTCTCTCTCTCTCTCTCTCTCTCTATATATATATATATATATATAATTAGTAGTGGGAGAGTAGTAGTTTCTCTCTCTTTCTCTTTCTCTTTCTCTTTCTCTTTCTCTCTCTAAAAATGGATGTTCAGTTTCTGCTGGTGCACTTCTGTTGAGTTTGGGTGGCCTGCTCGTCTATTTCTAGAGAGAGAAACAGAGACAGACAAACAGTTGCGCCATCCTTTTGATAGTGTCGACCTGGATTTTATTTTCTTTTATTTAATAAGTTTTTAATATTATTTATTTTTATTTTATTTTCATTAATATAAGATAAGATTAAACAACCTTAATCGATCAACTATTAATTAAAATTTTAAGTATTTTCTATTATTTTCCAATTAACGAACTTATTATATTCGTGCCAAAAATAAGTAGAGTTGAATTATTGTGAGACGTTTGTAGATAGATCAACTATTTTATTTAATTAAAATTAATCGAGATGTTAAATAAAGTACTAACTAAAAGTATGTCTAATTCGATATAATCAAACCATTTAGTAAAATAGGATAAAAAATTATATACGTCTTTGATTTTGTTTTTTTTTTTGTCAAGGACATTGAACATTATATTACAAAATGATGAGTCATTTCACATCTCATTATTTTAATATACATTATATTAGATATATAGTAATAATAATTTCATTTACATGGTATAATGAAAATTTAATATTAATTGATATAAACTATCATTCCAATGAAATCGTGCTAGGAATCTAATTTTATGATATTTTAATTAATAAATTTAAAATAATTTATAAAAATGATTTTTAAATTGTGAATGATAAAACACAAATCTTATGATATTATTATTGTGTGAGGTGTTTCATGTAAAATTTAATTAATTAATTATCATATCAAACGCGCTCTCACCAAGAAAAGAAAAAAGGCAATTTTATTACATGTGATGTTGGTAAGTGTGGACCATTTCGTCATGTGCTACTCACAAACAAGTCTTATTTTTTATTTTAAATAAATATATTTAAAAAAATAATTTTTTTCCTTTTAAAAAAAATATAAAATATGTCGGTTATTGAACTATAAAAGACTTTACTATATAGTAATCAAATTAGTCAAACTTTAAAAAAAAAAAATCAATGGTGTATGGTGTATTTCATACTACATATAATATATTTAATGCAAAATTTATTGTAAATTTTACACACTCATATAAACATATGTTGATTGTATATAATAAACAATCATTATTATATTTGATGTTAATAGCATATAGTACTAGAAGCACTGAATAAGGATCCAACATGAAATCTACAAGAATTGAAGTTCCCAAAATAAATAAGTGAGTAGAGTTAGTCAAACCCCACAATTGAGAATTATAAAAAAAGAATTGTACTCAAAAGAAAGTAGTTAGAAAATCACCAAAAAAGGAAAAAAGATTCATTTTTAGGTAAAGATGAGGCATGTGTAGCCTAGGACTTTCATGTGCCACCCCATTATATGGCCCATAATAACTCCTTTTAGATTAACTAGATTTTATTTTAAATTTTTTAGGTCTTGCCTAATTTTATAAAAAATAAATTCCACATCAATAATATCTTTTGGAGTTTTATTTATTAAAAGCATAAAAGATAGATGAAATATTAATTCCGGTTTTGAATAATAAGTACTAAAGATAAAAGTTATCAATTAAACTTGCAGAAAAATAAAGTCATGATTGACAAGAAATTAGTGAAGGTACATGAGCCTGGGCCTGGGCTTGCTAAACTTCATGTGAGCCGAGTCCTTTTAATTAAGGTAGCGGTGGGCCCAGCCCATATGTATCATCTAACCAGCTCAAGCCCACTACCCGTCAAAATTTTATTTTCCTAATTCTAAGATTCTTTTAAGAAATTCTAATTTTTTTGTATTTGTCAAATAATGTCATATAAATAATAATAATAATTAAACCTTAATCTTTGATAAAATATAGTAAAATGGTAATTGATGACCTATTATGTTAAGCAACACACCAACAAGTAACAAAACCCTAGACACTCATCAACACATCGACATGGATACATGTAAAGTAACGGTAAGTGTATTTAGTATTTAATGAGATGCGTATAGTCTGACCTAAATATTATACCTAATGTAAGGTAAATGTATTTAGTATTTAATGGGATGCGTGTAGTCTCACCTAAATATTATACCTAGGGATGTAAACGAAGCGAATCGAAGCGAATAGTAAGATATTCGATTCGAATTCGTGAAATTTAGGTTCGATTCGAATTCGATTTGATTCGATGATCGAATTTCAAATCCGATTCGAATTCGGTTCGTAACAAAATTTTAGATGTATTCGATTCGATTCGAGATTCGGTTTGTTTTCAAGATGTAAATTTCTATTGATTCAATTCGATCTCAAAATTCGATTCAATCTCAAGATTCGGTTTGATTCGAATGAGAGACTAAAAATTAAAAAATTCATATTTTATCTTCCAATATATTATTATTCTTTTTTCAATTAAATTATTAACAATTTAATATATATATATATTTATTTATTTATTATTATATTATATATTTAATTTAATACATATATATATATATATATATATATATATTAATCGAATTGAATTTTTGAATTTAACGAATCAAATATATACATATTCGAATTCGATTCGATAGTTATACGAACTTAAAAATTGATTCGGATTCGAATTCGAATTCAAATTTTACCGAATCAAATCAGTCTAAACGAATTCGAATCACGAATCGAATCGTCAGGATTTGATTTGAATTACATCCCTAATTATACCTAATGTAATTGATCAGGCATGGGAAAGGGTACTCCCATCCTTGTTTAGGATAAACCAAGCAACCAAACACAAGTTTCATGATTCCTTCATTAAACTCATTAGAGTCTGAAACAACTTTTAAGTTTATATCATAATCTTGACAAAAAATCAGAATCGAATAGAGCAAGAACGTAAACTAGCTCATACGTTGAATCTGGAAATAAGTGACACTAAATGGTTCCGAATAATGATTCCATATCAACAATTAAAACCACCACTTTTGCCCCCAAGAGGGCAAACTAATTTTGGTTTGTTCAATTCAAGCACGAGGTATAACAGGCACATGTGGTTGAAGACCTGTTGATATAACTAACCCATTGCGTACTTCTGGGTCCAGCTCCTTGCAGTCTGCTCGTATTTGGCCTTGTCCGTCTTGTACATATGAGCGATTTCAGGCACCAATGGATCATCGGGGTTTGGATCCGTTAAAAGAGAACAAATTGATAACAAAACCTGAAAAATATGAACAAGTAATTTCAAGGTTATGCAAAGTGCATGTTTTGCAGAGGAGAATCATTTCTCAGAGACCGCTTGAGATAGAGATTCAAGTTCTAAATTTTGATAATTATTAACATCTTTGACAGAGTAATTCACTTGTAGAGACACTAGAAAGTATTGCTAAGTTTAATTCTCTTAAGTTAGTGTTTAGATGGAGCGATTTGAGGAGGTATTTGAAATTCATAGAAGTATATTCATTGGTAGTGTTGGATTAATATGTATTTGAAATCAATCACTTTCATTTTAAACTACGTTTTAACAATATAGGAGGATTTTGAACCCACTCCGATTTGAGTGGATTTTAAATCTATTCATTTTAAATTCGATGTTTCAAATCCCTCAATCCAACACAACCTTAGGGTATGTTTGTTTAAGGTTTCACCCCACCGGATTTGGGATTTTAAAATCTCAAATCCGTGTTTGTTTAGAGGATTTTGTCAAAAATTATCAAATCCATCAAAAACCTATTATATCTAAAAAAACACTATAATTAACCCTATACCTAAAACCTATTACACATCAACTAACAATATAATATTACACAACACTACTTTTTCCAGCATTGATTTGACATCTACTGTAATAATCCTACATATAAAATCTCATAACAAACACAAATTTTAACTATTCACCTTTATTACCAAATCTCAGGATTTCAAAATCGAATTTCCCCCATCCTACATAATCCTTAAACAAACATACCCTTAGAGTTTGCGATGCCAATGTAAACCCAACACTAAACCCAAACCTGAGTGAATAACATGAACATGTAGACTGTCATTATCGATAGATAAAATTGTACTTAGTTCTGGGTCAAAAATCATTGAGTTGGCTATGCCATACGGTTAGATTAATTTCCAAAAATGGTTTTCACAAATTGATGCAAATATCACAGATCCCGAGTCTAGTTCACGATCTAAAAATACAAGTCAATATAAAATTATGCAATCCCGATTGAGAAACATGTATGTTGGTGACAGAATTCTCAAGCGCATGGCTTTTTGGTAATTGTAAGAGGTTCAATCAGTATTTCACCAAATAAGAAGAAACTTTCAGAGGCAAAAAAAGAATTAACCTTTGAAATAGTCAAGGCAGGGCTCCACTGTTCCTTCAAGATATCAAGGCAAATACTACCATTGCTGTTTATGTTTGGATGAAAAACTTTGGTCCTGAATGCAACCTGCAAGCATCAACCACAGTTTAAAAGGTGACTTATTACTTATTAGCAAACCTGAAAAGAAACGGTTAGCATGTTATTGTACCTTTGGAGGTTTAAATGGATAATCAGGGGGAAAATGAATAGTGACTAGAAAAACTCCCCCGGCATATGGACTATCTTGAGGTCCCATTATAGTAGCTTGCCAGTGAAACATATCCTCACCAACAGGTCCTGTCTCAACAACAATGAAAACCATTCATACCTCCATCTAGTACTCAACAATTGGAAATTGAAGCAAGCAAGAGAAATTAAGTCATTGTAGTTACTGTCAAGAACATAATGTTACTTGATGGATTCTCCAAGTTCATGAGGCAATTAAGAAATAGAAAAACTGAATGAGGAACCTACAGATTTTAGTATTCATTTACGGTTTGTGAAGTACCTTGATATATAACGAGGCAATGCCTTACAAGGAAAAAAAACTAATTGTTGTAAGTTTACTAAGAGTTATGGATTTAATAAAGAATGAACAAATTCAGATTAGCACCATCTTTTTCATGGATGTTAGTTCAGAGCTCATCCCATACTACCATTTCAAGAACACATAAAAGAAAAACCTGAAAAACATTCTCAAACTCATGAAAATCACACACTTCAGAAAAATTGTTTCACCTAATCCGAATTTCTCAATATTAATATTTCTCTAAACACTTCTTAAAATGAAAAGCATTTCTAGATGACACAACTAACCAACAATTCACTGATAAAAACACAGATATAAAACCTCCTTCCCAAAAAAAAGAAGACACAAAACCAATACCAAGACAAAAACTTTTCTTCTCTTCTTCAGTAATAACATAATACAACTCAAAATTAACTTCTCTACAAAAATGGCAAAAACAACAAATATCCACAAACCCACTTGCTACAAAAATGAAACATCGACAGATAAATACAAGAAAACTAAAGGGCCAAAATATAAAATAAAGGATAAACAGTACCGGCGCTGCAAGAAGTAGGGGGGTCTTTCTGCAAATCTTTCAACTCCTTCAAGATCCTTTTCGAAGCCATCGAACAAATCAACAGAGCTAAACTCCGATCTGTTGAATCAGAAGAGAAATATGCAACGCAATAATAAATTAACAAGGGCGTTTTCCACAAGAAATAGCTGTAATTGTGCGTGCTAAAATGCGTATGTACTGTGTGTGAGAGATTTGGGGCAAACCTGAATATGTGTGATAATTGATTAGGGTATTGAATTGACTCTTCTTTACCCTTAATTTCTCAAATTTCAGAGAGCGCGTTTTTTATGGAGATAAAAATAGATTTGTCATTTTTTATTTACGAAATTGCCACTTATTTGAATGATGTAAGTTGGTTCTAATACTTATCAAGTGAGAGAGTTAGAAGCTTCCTTATTCGGGTCAATACTTTAGTTGCAGTTCCATTTATTTTTTCTAATAATCCCATATCATATAAAAAAAAAACGTTAGGTTACAAGGCTAAAAAAGGGAAAGCAGAAGACTTCACTAAAATCCCAACATAGTAAAATGTGGGAAAAAACTATATCGGTAAAAAAAAGTATGATACTTTAATGAAATTTATAGAATGATAAGCCTAAAATATCCATAGACAAAAAATTATCAAGATAAGATGGAGTGATATCCCACCAAGAGTAATTAGTCTTTAGTTGGGTAAGCTTATCTGCAGGTTGATTTCCTTCCAAAAGATGTGAGAGACTCTGAAAATAAATCTGTCCAAAAATCCCAAAATAGCCGACCACTTGTTACGAAAATACTGTGGCACCTGACTAAAACAATTAAGTAAAATGAGTTAGATTCCAACCAATGATGAGTCCAACTTCTAGCCAATGCTATCTTAATAGATAACATCACAACAAGAATTTCAGCATCAAAGACATATCATATATCAGTCAAGAACGAAAAAGATCCATATGCATAGTTCCTAAAAATCTCTCCGACTTACATGTAATTTGATGCCCCCATTGCACTACCATCCGTGTTAACCTTAATCCACCCACCGTAGGAGGGAACGAATATACCTTAGAAACCTAGAAGACAAACATCATCTAGTAAGATCTACTCCATCACATTTCCGAAAACAAACTTGATGCTCCAAAAGTTTCGAAAAATTAGGCAGGTGTACATTAATTTATATATTTGAGTATAGATTCAACTATGTGCATATTTATACTCAAGTCTTTGACGCAAATTATTCAACATTTAATTGCATGCAATAAGATCAATTATTAAAATTAAATTTCAATAACATCAACATGCAATAAAGACAGATTCACAACAACTATGGTATACATGTCATGAAACAACGATGGAAACCGATGAATAGAAACAAAATCAAAGAAAAAAAAATCACACTAAATTTTTCTGCAGTTGATTTTTGATTTTCAAATGTCTGTCTCTATAGAACATATTGTTGAAAATTCAAGAAGACCTTCACAAAAGGTTGAATCGTATTATACATAAACAAAAGTACCTTAAAAGTCACTGTTATCCTTCTGTACTTGATTTTTGATTTTGAAATGTCTGCCTCTATAGAACATATTGTTGAAAATTTAAGAAGACCTTTACAAAAGGCTGAATCGATATCGTACATGAACAAAAATACCCCAAAAGTCACCGTTATCCATTGAAGTGTTTCCCAAATGACGGTTTAGGGTTTTGAGTTCAGCTGGAGAGTTTCAAAGAAAGACGAAAATTATGGCAATTGTGACTAGTTTCTAGAAACACAATATATTTTTAATACAATTATGTATCGATGTAATTTATTTTTAAATTTATTGATATTTGTTCAAAATATTTAGTATTTAAAATTCATTGATATTTATTCAAATATTTCTTGAGCGTAAATATTATAACTAATGAAATTATTAAGAATGTATTTTTAAACGTTAATAAATATTTATAAAAAAATTATAAATATTAGAAAATTTTGATTTTAAACATTTCTTAGAATATTTTCAATTCAATATTTGATATTTTTTAAAATTTTAGATATTTATCATTAATAAAAAAGAATTGATATTTTAAAATATATTATTTTGAAATATGTAATATTTTTTTTTCTCAGTCTTCATAATAATGATTATTGACATTTACTCAGATTTATAGTTTCTATTTAACCTAGATTTCGGTTTCCATTTTCATTGAATTCAGGTTTTTGAAAAAATAAATTATAGGTCGTTTTGAATGACATCAAAACTTAAACATTTTTTAAGCTAAACCCAATCCAATGAGTGTAGAAAATAACAATAATAATATATTTATATGATCACCCATTATAAAATTATGTTTGAAATATGAAATAAAAAATAAAAAATTTCAAATCATTATTTTATATATGTAAAGCTGTTATATTTTTGTAATTTTAAAAATATTATGTAATTCTTCCAAATCAATATAAATATATGTATAGTTTAAATTTCTATTTATCTATGATAAATTATAAAAAAAAAAAAAACTTACATACATCAAACAAAGTTTAAAAATAATGTCATTACCAACTTTATTTCCTCTTAAATTAACCTCTTTGATGAATTGAAATAATCGAGAGTGGTTATTTGGGGGTTATTCGTTTTTTGTTAAAATTAATGAATTGAAAATGCGATTTTACAAATATATTGCATTAATTAGGTGGCATTAAATGACTAGGACATGTCAGCTCAAAATTCAAAGATATAATTAAAATTATTATAAAATGATAAAAAAAGAGTGGACAATTAAACAAAGAAAACAAATCACACGAAAACTTTAGAACCCAAATTTCAGAAAATATTTTTGGAGAAGCGTTTCGAAAGAAAAACTTCATCTGTGGGTAATCCTTATTCTGTTTTTTTCTCTTTTTATATCCCTTTTCTTGTTTTTTTTAGTTCAGTCTGTTTATCATTTAGACATCGTAGTGAAGAATATTGTTTGCAACAATATTCTCTTTGAGAAAAAAAAAAAAAACCTGTAAAAAACGAAGTAATGTTTCAGATTTTAGCTAATTAGGTTGACTTTGTTAGGTAGATGTAAAAAGGGGTAGTTTCTAACTCACTTTTTGTGATCTTGTTGTTTTTGGCTTGCTTCTACACTTCTCTATTGTGAATTCTTGTTACACCCAATATTTATTTATCTTTTATGATAGATATTGTCTCATAAATTAATATTTAGAAATTTGATTCACTCTTTGAGCATCTTAATTCTATACTGCATCTTGTAGTTCTTGTTAGATTATTCTTGAATTATTTATATGTTATCTTAGTTGTAGTTGTGATGATTGTTGTGTATTGTAGATTCTTGTTAGATTATTCTTGAATTATTTATATGTTACCTTAATTGTACTTGTGATGATTGTTGTGTATCATGATAAACAAGAGTTATTTTGTTGTTTTAAGTTCAACAGCAATCGAAGATGGCAGAAGGTGCAGTATCATTTCTTCTGAACCATCTCTCTGTGTTGCTCGACGAGGAACGGCACCTACTAGGAGGACTTGAACGGGAAGTTGTGTACATCCAGGATGAAATGGTGCAAATGAGGGAGTTTCTCAGAGTTGCTGATGCCAACGAAGAAAGCAATGGCAACCTCAAAGAATGGATTAGACAACTCCGAGAAATCTCGTACGATGTTGAGGATGTTCTGGACAAATACATGCTTCGATTTGGAAGACATCTTGGATACATGGGAAGTTGTTGTGCTTCAATTAGGAATTTGAAAGCTAGGCATCATATTGCATCTGAAATCCAAGCCATTAAGTATAGATTAGAAAATGTCTCCAAAAGTCAGATTAGATATAGAGAATTGTTTGATGTTGTGGGTTGTGGTTCTAGGTTAAAAAACGAGTGGTTTGATGGTAGAGGCAATGCCCTGTTTCTGGAAGAAGCTGATGTTGTAGGGATAGAAGAGCCGAAGGAACAGCTTATTGAGTGGATTGGATCGATGGATGATGGAGTTGAAGTGATTTCAGTGGTGGGAATGGGAGGTTTGGGTAAAACTACTCTTGTTAAAAAAGTGTACGATGATGAGTCGGTGAAGAGGCGATTTGATCAACATGTTTGGATCGTTGTATCAGACTACTCGGATGTAAAACATCTCCTTGCAAACCTTGTGAAGAAACTTGTTGAAGAAATAAAGAAGCGACCACCTCAAGGGCTTGAAGAAATGAGTGTTGATGAAATGAGAAATTTCATTTATGAGTTTCTTAAGGATAAGAAGTACATAATTGTTCTTGATGATGTTTGGAATTTATCTATATGGGAAGCTATCCGATTTGCACTTCCGAAAAGAGGTCTCCATGGTTGCGTCATTGTCACCACACGCTTTAACCATATAGGCAATGTCGTATGCACTGAGACGAATCATGTCTACAATTTGCAGCCTTTACCTTTGCAAGAATCGGAGGCGTTGTTCTACAAATATGCATTTCTGAAGAAACCATGCCCTCCTTATCTAAGAATATTCGCGGAGAGTATTTTAAGGAGATGCCAAGGTTTGCCACTAGCAATTGTTGTAATTGGTGGCCTCTTAGCGACAAAGGAGTATAATGTCGAAGAATGGGAAATGTTTAATCGGAGTCTTGGTCATGAGTTAAAAGACGGGAGCTTACAAGTATTAGGGAAAATACTCTCGTTAAGTTACAATGACTTGCCTTACTATCTCAAGTATTGTTATTTGTACTTGAGCATCTTTCCAGAAGTTGATTTGTTGGAGAAGGAAAAAATCATTCGATTATGGGTAGCCGAAGGGTTTGTTCAGTCGAAGCCACACAAGACCATGGAAGAAGTAGCGGTTGACTATCTGAACGAGCTTTTTAGTAGAAGTCTGATTCAAGTGGCGGAGAGAAATACAGATGGAAGAGCAAGAGCATTTCGTATCCATGATCTGCTAAGAGATTATATAATTTCAAAGTCGAGAGAACATAACATTGTGACTATATGCAATGTAAGGGAGACTCAATGGCCTGGTAGGATTCGGCGCTTTGCAATTCAGAAATCCTTCAGCTTCTCTCAAGAAACGTACAACTTTGAGTGTCTTCGTTCTTTAATATTGATGTGCTCTGAAAATATGGACCTTGGGATAATCGATGAGTTGGTGAGCAAATGTAGGCTTCTGAAGGTGTTGGACTTGAAAGGGGCTCGACTGGAAACGATCCCAGATGGAGTTTTCAAACTATATCATCTCAAGTATCTATGCTTGAGGAGTACGATGGTGACATTCATCCCAAAGTCCATTGGATCTCTTTGGAATTTAGAGACGCTAGATCTTAAGAATTGCAACGTGACCAAATTGCCTATGGAAATCCTAAAGCTAAAAAAACTTCGGCATCTGTTAGTGTACAAATACGTGCATAGGATGGGTGTCTCGTTTTACACTACACAAAGCTGTAAGACTCCATGCAACATTGGAAGTTGTTTGCCGTTTCTGGTAAAACTTTGTTGCATAGATGCAAACGAAAGTGATGGTGTTAAAATGGTGAGAGAGATAGGGAAGCTAACTCATCTTCGGAGATTAGTGATCATAAAGTTGAGAAGTGAAGATGGAAATGAGCTTTGCTCTTCCATTGCTAAGCTATCCGAGCTTCGTTCATTGAGAATTGATTCTGTCCAAGAAGGTGAAAAACTAGACGTAGACTATCCGGTCACATTGCCACTTTTAAGACGACTGGATCTGATGGGGTGGTTAGAGAGAGTTCCTCATTGGATACCCTTTTTGGAAGGCCTTACGACTCTGAATCTATATTGGAGCAGATTGAGGGAGGATCCACTTAACTCTCTTCAGAATTTGCCTAATCTGTCGTACCTCAGCATTCACGGTGCCTACATTGAGGGATTGAGTTTCAAAGCTCAAGGATTTCAGAAGCTCAAAGAATTGTGGTTAGGAGACTTGAAATTCATGAAATGGATGATAGTGGAGAAAGGTTGTATGCCGACACTTGAAGAGTTGAATGTGCGGGATTGCCCTATGCTGATGCAGCTTCCTCAAGGACTTGAGTATTTGATCAATCTTCGATATGTAGATTTTGGAAACATGAGGAATGAATTCGTGGAAAATGTTGTTGAAGCGCAACGAAACGAAGGGGCTAATTGGAGGCTTGCTTTTGCGAGGGTTCGTTTCTTTAACGTGATAGATGACGGTCAATGGACGTTTCTTTTCGCATTCTAGTTGAATAAATAGAAAGAGAGGCAGCAGCATATATGAAAATCTGGTTCATTATAATTGCAGCATTAGGAAAACTTTTCCAATTACTGATGGAGAAAGCATTGCTTGTTGCATGGAATTCACCACAATATATTGCAGTTTGTGCCCCTCTGTTTCCTTCTATTATTAATCTATAAATCTATTAGCATCTTCTTGCAGTTTTTTGACATAGGCATCAATGTAACTTTATTATCACAAGTTAGTTCTTGCACTTGTGTTTTTTCATCTTACACTTCAATATCACTGTTACTGCCATCTTTTTATTTTTATTTTTTAATGAACTAGAAAAAATCGCAGGTCTGAATAGGAGAATGCATTTTTGAAAGTGGACGTGTTTTTCAATCACAATGTGAATTATTTATTTATAGATACAAAAAGTATCCTATTTCAAGATTTCAATTGTTAAATTGGATTTGGTTGAAAATAATCAAATCCAAAAGTAATAGTTAAATTGTGTAATGTTAAACACACTTAAAAATTGGTGGGTATTCATTAAAACATTTGGAGTGTTATATTTGAAATTTTAATCAAATCTTGGATATTATTTGGGCAATATAATATATTTCGAATATATCTTAATCAAATATAAAAATAATATATTTTTTAAACATAAAAATCGGACAATTTATCAATTAAAATTAAAGTATCAATATACTTCATATAAATATGTTTTTGATAAAAATGAAATAATCTTGAACCAGTAAGCATAACTTTATCCGGATGCATAAAAATATTATTTATGAGACATTCAAAATCGAATATGATATTTAGATAGAATCTATATGAATTCGATCATCAGAAAATAATTCGATAAATCCAGCAAAATTTTATTTAAATATTTTATGTGGGAGCGTCTTATGAATTTTTATTGCATTGTGTTGTATGAGACGGGTCAACCAACGGCCCAATTACTTATAATCCGAGATCGAAATTTTCATCCAAATACTAGGGCATCAAAATGAACGAGCAGTTCTCTCCAAGGATAAAAATATCGGTATCGATGGAAATATTGATATCTCAATTTTACGGAAATATCGGGGAAATATAAGTAAATATCGAAAAAATATCGGTAAATATCGAAAAAATATACATACCGTTATTATATCAGTTACATGAAAAAAAGAAAATATCGGAAATATATCGGAGATATTTCCGGATATTTTCATCCTTGGTTCTCTCCTATATTTCAGTCGGTCGGATCTCATTAGATCTCACGGCCCGAGAAAAACGCTAACCCCCACATCTATATATATGCCATTCCCTCTCTCTCTATAAATTTAATCTATGGGATCAAGATTTTCAGTAATAAAAAAAACCATTTCTTCTCTACTTTCTGGGCAATTCTTATTGTGAATTTGAGGTAAGTAATACCGTTATAAAATGTTTATTTTACTCCACACCTGCGCACTCAGATTCTCCAACAAATTTTCCAATGTGGTTTATTTTGTACAACAAATTTTCCAATGTGGTTTATTTTGTACTAACTGAAGATTGTGTAGGAAAGTTGCTTTTTATTTTTATTTTTTTTAACACTTTTCTTTTAGAAATAATTTTACAGATCGATTTTGTTCAACAAAAAAAAAAAAAATCAAAACTTTGCTACTAAATGGATTTATTCTGGAATTATATTCTTTTATGAATAAGATTATGTTATACTAACATGTTTTTCTATCTTTTCTATCTTTTTGTTAAGCTTTTAAAATAATTGATTCTCACAGATCAGAACATTGATTCTCACAGATCAGAACAACATAATAGAATATATCTGATATTGTTCATTTATGTTAATTTCGTATGATTAATTATTGATATTGTTGTGCAGGTTCTTGTTATTGTGATGGAGTACTTGGGTTTGGATATGTGGATGGAAATCCTATCAAGACTTTGTGTGAAAGACCTGATACGATTAAAATCCGTTTCCAAAACCTTTCTTGACCTCATTTCCAGCCTCATTTCCAACGATGATTTCATTCGTCTCCATCTCAACAAGTCGAGATTCAGGGCCATCTGTTCCAACAGATATATCCACCTTTGTCTTAAGCAGCAGCATGGAGAAGAAGTCCAGTCGAGTTTGAGAATCATCCCTATGAAGAATCAGATTCGTACCTACTTTGATTATCGTAAGCAGTACGGAAGAGAAGTAGATGGGATGGGGACATTGTGTCATGCAGAGTTCTTAGGAAGCTGTAATGGTTTGGTATGTCTAAGCCCTCAATTCGAGAAGCACAAGTATAGAGATGGTGTTCTGCTATGGAATCCAGCTTTGCGTGAAACAGAATTTATACCTATAAAAAGACCCGAACAAACCATCTATGCCACTTGGTTTGGGTATGATAATGGTGAATACAAGCTCATTTTAGGGACTCGTTATCACATGCACCTCATCAGGTTATATATTGACACCGATACTTGGAAATCATCACACAACATCAACAGGAACTATGTACAGTGTGTTGATCTCAGGGGGACCCTTGCCCATCGTACCGTGCATTGGTCCGCTCAAGATAAGGATAAGGATTACAAGCCTTTCATTCTAACATATGATATAAGGAATGAGACGGTTGGAAGGATTGCGACACCTCATACTAGGTGTTGTCCATTCACACTGGGAGAAGTAGATGGATGTCTTTCGACAGTAATTCCTAAAAGAACCAACATGGAACTATGGGTAATGAAAGAACATGGTAATGAAGAATCATGGACAAAGTTGATGAATTTACCTTTAAACTGTTTTTATACTTATATCACCCGCCCAACACCGCATTATGTTGTTGAATTAGATGATCCTGCACAGCTCAGCCCTCCAATTTATGGTAAAAACTTTTATGTCGAGAGTTTGATTTCCCCAAGATCAATAAAAACCAAGATGTGTTGATTAGCGTTTTTTTTTCCTTGTGTAATTTTGAGATTAATTGTTTATCATATATCTTATTCTGTTTTCCTGAATTGAGATGAGAATTTGTGGCTTTACTAGTTGTTGTTTATCATGCTGTTGGTGTTGGTGGGGGGTTTTTTGGTTGTGTTCTCTATGATACTGTAATAAAGTCCACCCAAATTAATTGCAAAACAGCCCCCAGAAAAATAAAACTAAAACATAATGACTCTTCAATTAATAAATTGCACTGGTGTTGCTTTTATCAACTAAACTAACAGACGATCATATTTGCTGATAAAGAGCAATGCGGCTTCATCTCCACCGAATTGATTCTGTCCAAGAAGGTGAAAAACTAGACGTAGACTATCCGGTCACGTTGCCAGTTTTAAGACGACTAGATGTGATGGGGCGGTTAGAGAGAGTTCCTAGGTGGATACCGTCTTCGAAAGGCCTTACGACTCTAAATCTATATTGGAGCACATTGAAGGAGGATTCACTGAACTCTCTTCAAAATTTTCCTAATCTCTCGTACTTAAGCATCTATGGTGGCTACGTTGAGGGATTGAGTTTCAAAGCTCGAGGATTTCAGAAGCTCAAAGAATTGTGGTAAGGAGAGTTAAAATTCTTGGAGAAAGGTTGTATGTTGATTCTTGAAGAGTTGACTACATGAGATTGTCGAAAGCTGATACAGCTCCCTCAAGAACTCGAGCATTTGATCAATCTTCGATATGTAGATTTTGAAAATACGGGGAATGAATTTGTGGAAAATGTTGTTGAAGTGCGAGGATCTGAAGGGGCCGATTGGAAGCTTGCTTTTGCAAGGGTTTGTTGTCAGGGAATTTACCAAGTTCTTAAAGAAACCACAATAACGCTCAAGCAAGAACTTGAGCAAGATTGAACCAAACTTTCTAAAACAACTACAATGAAGAACACAATCGTTGTACGTGGTTCGGTAAAAAATGCCTATGTCCCCGGAAGAATGGGATGGGGGACATTTTATTCAACAAGCAAGAGAATTATAATACAAAAGTTTCTGCAAACACAACTCTCACGAGTGGCGCATCTTTTATTCAACAAGCAAGAGAAAGACAACTAACATTTAAATATATGATTTAAAAAAAATATAAACATCATATTCATTTGAGAAGGTTCGAGCACAATATATGTAATATATAAAAAAAAAAAACTTTTATAATTGTATCTTATTCATAAGATGTGATAATTCACAAATTCTTATAAACAGTCAATATTTCTAAATTTTATTTTTACCCAATACATTTTCATAACATACTTAAATTACTCTTGCAGCACTGAAAATGATCCTTCTAATTAAATGAAATATACAAAAAAAAATAAAAATAAAAATATAGCAATAGAGAACAATTATGGTCAAAACAATACTTAAAATCTTTCACAAAAATCAAAGAGGCAAAATAATATTATGCATTTACTTAAAATCTTTTACAAAAAATCACTAAATCAATCAATCAATCTGATACTCAGATAAAACTTGTAGAAACCAGTCCAAAAATTAGTACAAGAACATCATGTATTCAGCTGTCTGGAAGTCTCATTTCAACGATTTCAGAAGGTGGTCGTAAAGTACAAACCATCTCTTTCGTCTTCCCAAAATAGACCTGGAAATGATACATATTTCACTCGGTTTCTGATCATCATAAAAATAAACAAAAGAACATAACAAAGTGTGATGACAATACATACCTGATCCAATGAGTTTCTCAGCTTGCTCTCCATTTCTTCAATCATCTTTCCCATATTACATAAATGACCATCTGCAACTGGAAGCTCCATATTCATCTGCTCAGAAAAAGGAATAAAATAAGCTCAGTGAAGTGGGATACTAGCTCATCAGTAAATATATATTATCGAAGGTGAAATACCTGTCTTCTAATTGATCCTGACAAATTGAAGGTGCCTGAGGAGTCATCATTCGTGGTCAAAGAAAGCATCACAGAGCTAGTCAAACAGTAACGAGCATTTTCTTCCATGTCAGGTCCAACCTATAAGTACGAAAAGAAACGGTCATCACTATGGAGGATGGTAAGAGGAACTGTCCATTTGGCGAGTCGGATAGTGTACCTCGATAACATGTATCGCTTCCCAAGACCCTTCTTGTAGATAGCCTCTTTTACCATCTGCAGTCCTCGAGCCATCTTCAATGGGGAATACCACATCATGATTAAACAAAGAAAAACAATATTAACCATAAACTTGGGGAGAAGTTATCACCTTTCTTGATTAGGAAACAGCCTATAAATCCTTCATCTTCAGTCTCCCACATATAAACAGAGGAAATGCCACCTTCATAGTACCTACCAATTGATTGGTTAACTTAAGCTGGAAGAAGCTTTTAGGAAACAAGATAGAAGAAAATTATAAATGACCATACTAAATACCATGTATTGACATGCAGTAAATGAATTCACATTAGCAGAAAGCTCAAATATGGTTACAGAAAGTACGAGGTAAGTAAAGGACCTCACTGGTCACGATAGATAGCAAAGACATCGTTTGCTTCAATCTCAAGTTTCCTCAACTCCATAGATGGATAAAGTCCGTCATCCAATGGGGGATGGTATTTATTTGACCACGGAGACCTTTAGGTGGAAAACAAGAAACGGAGATCATCATTTATACCAATAAGGGAAAAAAAAAAAAAAAGAGGAAACTTTGATTTTTAAATGCTTGCAACAAAAGACCAAGTGCATAGATAAACCCTCCAAGGAATTTGATCAATGACAAACTCAGCATAACTTTGATGATATATTTATTTCAGTGGAAAGGGTCCATTCAGATCATAAATGGATTCCTTTGCATTCATGTTGTCCTTTGACCAGGATTTATAAAGATGAACAGTATAACACATACCTATAAGAATCTGCATCTCTGTTATACTCACATAATAAGAACTCCTTTCCACAATCAACATCACATAAAACCTGAGGAACGACATTATATTCAGCACAACCGAATTCATCAGCTAAAGATGGAAACAATAAGTGCCATGGGACAATGACAGTTAGAAATCATATGGTGAGGTCCCATCTTATGCGCATATTATAAAAACTGTAAGTTGACATAGATAGAGAAATCACACATTTTCCTTGTTAACTAAGCACCGACTCCCAAAGCTAAAGACTCGAAACATTGACATATTAAAACAAAAGGGAACAGGACATCACATAGTAAGTCAAGAAAGATCAAATATTGTGATCCCAAACGCCTACAGGAGCTACCAGTTAAGTATCTAGCTAGCATAAGCATTCCCTAGCCTACTTTCCAGCTCAGTGTGTTAGCATCCTTCTCAAACCAAACATCTAATAACCATCTCAACATTAGTTGTCAGCTAAATACCCCCACATTAAAATCTCGAATTCAAGCTATATATGACAGATACCAACACAAGAACAACAAATATCCTACAAGAAAAATGGAAAACAAATCACTAACATAGATAGAAAATCAAAACCCAGATCAGAACTTAAACATATCTAAGCCAAAACTCAAGTAATTAACAATTCAAAAGCCCTGAAGAATTGCAAATCCTCCCATATAACAGAACACTCATTTCTTCCAACACCATCATCATTTACATAAACATTTATGGCAAAAAAGTAAAATTAAATACTTTAACATCCAAAACCTAATCAAATCCCATTATAACTATTCCCAACATATACATACAAACATATCCACATAAGTGAATCAGAGAATAGGGCAATAATTTCACCTGAAGCGGCTGATCAACTTGAGAGAGAAGATCAGAGGAATGGTGCGGTAAAAGGCTTAAGAGTGCAGATAAAGCGGCTTCGGAATGCTTCGGTGGAATTCTTCGCATCAATCCCATTGCCGCATCCATTTTTTTGCCCGCGAGAATCTGAACCAAACGCAGCTTAATTTTTTGGTACAGTTAAGCAACCTCAATCAAAGATTTCAGAACCATTATGCCACTGAAAGAAGAACAAAAAAACAATGAATCATACCTTCTTCAATTCAGTTGGGGGATTTTTCCCCTAATTTTGTGTTTTAATTGGATGGAGCCAATGGGCTTTACAACTTTGGGCTAAGCCCATACTTAAAAAGTAAAAAGGGCCCATGAGATAAAAGCTCTGCTCCCAATCCCAAAGCCATCATTTGATATTACGGCCCAAGAAAAACTCACATCTATATATATTATATACAGTTCCTCTGGTTTTTTTTTTTCTTCTGTTTTTTGATTAATAATTTTTCTTTTTTATCTAAACTTTCAAGGGCCACATTACTCTATTGCGTCTCTGAATGCCATTTTCAAGTCAAAGTTATTTACATTGATATCAAAAATGCTACACTTCATAAAATACATCGATCTAATATACTAATTTATTAATATTCTTTTATATAAGTTTTTATATAATATTAACTATAATTATTCACGTGACATACACACCAATAAAATAAAAAACAATGTTGCCATAATCCAAACGTTCATGATTGAGCCAATAAATCACTTAAGTGAGCAAGCTTTGGTGGGAACACATACATAAATGCACCATCAATAAAGTTTTCTTATCATAAATATGGCATATCAATTTAGAGGTCTTAGGGTATGATATTATTGTTGTATAGTAAAATATTGACATTGCCTCACATAAAAAGGGCAATAATATTCTTTTTTAATTTTAATTTTAATTTTTTTTTCAACTTTAGCCCACCACTTACTTTACTAAGTAGCATATGTACACAATAGCAATCTTCTTATAACTTAATTAGCTAGAGAAAATTCAAGTTTTGACTTGAAATAATAAAAAAGTCAAATATATGGTATGAGTAGAACTTTTATCAAATCATCTCATTAATTTGATGCGAAAAAGAATTAAATCAGCATTCTATAATTCCATACAGATTTTTGTGTCTTAATGTTTGTATGATAAATATTATAAAATTTTTCATAGATTTCGAGAATGTCCCATATGTGGGATGCAAGATAAAAAGCCTGCCTCAACCAAGCAACCACGTTCTTATCTGCCAAACATGCACAATGTTTTTTAATGCAAATAAATACAACATTTCTTAAATCAGATGCCAAAGAGTCCAATATATTCGATTTTTTTGGGGTAATGCATTTTTTCTACACACTTAGGGAGATGTTGATGTTTGTTTTGGACTTCATCCAACTTGAATTTTAGATGATTTACCAAATATTATATTCTTATTTTTAATTTTTCTATAATTTCCTATAAATATTCTCTCCGCCTTATAAAAATAAATTTTTTATTATTTTTACATAAATTAAGAAAATATAGTTTATATAGTTAGAATAATGAAAGTTTCATTTAATTATATCTTTAAGTTTTAATTAATTAATTAAGGTACACATTGAATGAAACGTTTTTTCAAAGACTAATATAGGAAATTGAAGTGGGTACATATCAATGTACATTAAATAAGGATATATATGGAATTGAAAATCAAACTATCAATATAATAACAAGTCTACTTTGTGGGATGTTGGATAGACGAAAATTGTAATCTGATCAATTTTTTTTTCTTCTAAAATTTATAATGTAAAAATGACTCTGAACTATAATCATATATATCTTATAAAATCTTAAAACAAATATAAGATTTTTAAAGTTTAGGCTAACAAAATTCTCCTAATTAAATGCCAAATCTAAATTTATGAAATCCACCATTGAATTCAGAAAAAAAACATATCCTTAGTCTCATGAAATAGATGGTGGCAACTTTAGTCGAATAACTATAAAATTGTAAGATTTGCATATGTACTGGTTGGAAATCACAACTTTTTTCGGAATTACTTTTAAATTTGGGAATTTTCAACATGGAAGAACATTTGGGTATAAATTGATTTACTGATCAATTTTATTTGTTAATTAAACTTAATTAATTGGTGCATTTGGAAGAACTAGCTAGTCCTAAGTATAACATCGACCTTAATCTCTTACCCATTAGTTTATCTATTTATTATATAAACTGAATAAATGTTTCTCTTCAAATTATTATTCTTATTAAAAGATATACATATGTACAATTACATGACTACTTATTCTTGGTGTTTATGAAGATCCAATTCTTTGTCCTAAAGGAATTTGAAATGTAGAAATTAAATGACACCGAAAGGCCGTGAGCTACTGGTATTTTTTTTTTTTTTTTTTTCAAAACTCATAATTAGATAAAGAAAATACTGATCAAATCTATTAGAGAAAATGTTAGTATACATTTGAAACACAAATTAAAACTTATATAAAATCATCGAAAGAATATGATTTTATGAGACTTTTTCTAACCTAAATTTATTTTTACACTTTGATATCTATTTATGAGTTGATGATTCGTATATTAATCTAGCTACCACAATAAATTAAATCTGTAAAATGATGGTGTAAATTAAAATCCACTAATTGGGATGACAAAAGAATTTGGTGATCAAAATGTGGGATTCTACATTTGAGTGAGGAAGGACATAGTTAGTATAAAGAGATGATGGATTCCTACTTCAAGAAAAAAAGGAAATATTATAAAGTTATATATATATATATATATATATATATATATATATATATATATATATATATATATAACAAGGACGAAAATATCGGTGTTGGTGTAAATATCGGTACCCTAATTTTATGAAAATATCGATATTGGTTCCGATGGAAATATCGGACATTTTTTAAAAAGTATGAAAACTTTCTAAAAAAATTGATCACTTATATAAATTAGTTTATAAATATTATAACTGACATTAATATATATATTGAACTTATAATTGGAAAAATAAAATGATATATTTTCAATAAATATATAGATAAAATACTATATAAATGTTGTGTGCTATAATAACATGACAAATTTTGTACAAAGTTATTATATGGACTAGTAGTAACTTGAACTCTTATGAGGTTCAAATAAATAAGATGACATGTCATCTAGATTCATATAATATTGGTAAAAAATTACAAAAAAAAAATGACAATTCACATTTCCACCGACAAGTGATCGACAACGACATTTGGTCAATATATCGCCGATATTTCGGCGACACATTGCGATATTTGCCTATTTCACGCCGACAACGATAATTGCACGATATTTTCCGACATTTCCCCAAAAAAAAATTACATGCATATATTATATCGGAGTGCTCAAAATTCAGATATTTCGACGACTTTTTCAGAAATTTCGACCACTTTTTCGTCCCTATATATATATATATATATATATGGTCCTCATATGACTCATATCCCATACAAGTTTAGAAAGACAAAATCGTGGATACTTAATCCAATTTATTCCATCTTATTATTGAGTAAAATTTGATAAATCACATTTGGATATTCTTATAAAACTCGTTTCATGGATTTGTCACAAGAGAGATTCTAAAAAATTTTGGGGTCAAATGAAAAAATCAATTTGAAACATGATCAATTTTCAAATTGCAATTTTTTTTTTAAATATGATTGTAAATTTTAAGAGTTTATCAAATTGCAACCTAAAGTTTTTGCTCACAATTTTTCTCGCAAAATACACAAAATATGACTCACACGTGATTTCATAAATATATAATATTAAAAAAAATGATATTGTAAATTGAAAAAAAATCGTAGTATTTCAAGTTAGTTTTTAATTTTTTATTTTAATCCTCTAATGAAAGTCACGTGCAAGTCACATATTATATAGTTGCCGGAAAAATTATCTCATAGAAGAAAAATTTAGGTTGCATTTTGAATTTTTTTAATTACAATTAAATTTAACCCAATATTTGTATGTTTAACACATACCATTAATCCAATTTCAATTCCGTTCAACCCTAATGCTAGTGTTTCAAGTACTTAAATTCTCAAACGTGAAACCCAATTTTCAAATTGTCAAGAGATAGCGTCATTATCTTTCCATTCGTGATCATTCATCATATATAGTTTGAACCTGTCTCATTACCAATTTGACTGTACCATGGAGGTTGGAGTCGCAATTTTAATTTATTGTTACAATTAAATGTTGTTGTATATCCAATTTTAATGAGATTGTTTTCGTTATATCTTTTAATATAATGTATTGTATTTCATACTACATCAATGCATACTTTATATATATATATATATATATATATATATATATATATATATATATATATATATATATATATAAAAGTTAAATATCAAAATCAATATAAGGAATATGTGTTTTTCACTTTGCGATTTTTTGTTATTTAATTGTAAACTTGAAGTTCTAAAGTTTATCAAAATACAACTTAAATTATTTAAATTCAAATTATTTATTTAACCATTTTTTCCAGTATAAGATTTAATTTTTCCACTTTGCTATTTTTATTTATTTTTATTTTTAAATTGCAACCTTTGATTTATGATATATTTTGATAAATTTTTAGAATTTGAGTTTGCAATTGAAAAAAATACAAAGCTTATGTTGCAAAGTGAAAAACTAAATCATGTGCCAGTAGTCACTTGATCTCAACTTTAACAGAAAAATGAACGAAAAAATATTTTATGTTTGCTTTTTAATAAACTCGAAAATTTAAAGGTTGCAGGATAAAAAAATTTAGTTGCAAAATGTAAACATATTATTTAGGTTGATTATTGTGTTTAACCTTATATATATGACACTTTTTCATAATAAAAATCTGTAACTTACTAAATCTCGTGTTATTCCAACTAAGTATAATGAGATTCTTTTAAATAAAATAGAATATTATTTGAATATAGAAAGTTCATATACATATAATGCAGAGTCAAACATCGGTTGCAAAGTTTCAAATATTTCAGACAATTAACTTTAGGACAAAACCTCATATATAGTCTGCAGAATCACTGTACAAATATTCCCCAATTTCAGAGTTTATCTGTTGACCATACAAGAGTAGCACTCCTTGGTCCATTGAAAGAACAAGCCTTCACATGATATTTTATCTCAGATTTTTTAAAAATATTTTTCTACTTTATTAGACGTAATAAATTAAATAAGATATATATATATATATATTTTTAAATACCATCATTTCATAGCATAAAGTTTACCATCTTTTAAAACTATAAGACTATCAAAATTATCATTGGTTTTGATATAGATATGACCATGTTGTGCCTCTGTCCAAATACAGTGTTGTATTAGAAAAAAAAAAGTCCATTTTACAATGATTTGTAAGTATAAAAATAATGATACAATTTTGTATTATGATTAATTAAGTCATTATTGTCAATTAATGACGAAAGTATAATTACAGATTTATGTTCTTTCCCTATATTCAGTGCCACAAATATCAATTTCTCTTACAATCAAAACCTTCAATTCATAACTGCAATTACCGAATGAAATTTAACAAAAAAAAAAATTCATGTCACAACCGTTTATTATTATTATTATTATTATTTTTTTTTTTTTTGGTTTTGTTTTCACACCTAGGGTTTGTAATTGTAGTTACCAAGTACTTTTCATGAAATATACATTTAATAAAAAATATATATCTATATCTATATCTATATATAGATATTGTGTCGATTGGCCCCACATCGTTGTCCTCAACATGCAATAATATCCCACATCCACTTTGGAAGATCAGAAAAGGAGAAGAATTGCAGAAGCAAGAATATAATTTCTTCATATTCATCATCATCTTAAAAAAAATAAAAATATTAAAATATTAATTATGGTAGGTGAAAGAGGAGAGTTGCCACCCATTTACGATCATCTTCAAATCTCTTTTTTTGCTCCCCACAATGAAATGGGAGTTCTGCACTTCGACGATCATAACAACGTTTTTAGCTTCTTAGCCACCGCCCCGCCGCCGCCTGTCCAGTCCTCGTCACAGCCACTCGACGGCGGCGGCGCCACCGCCGTTACGCCAACCACCGTGGCTAATAATGGTTCCTTAGTGTTTAATCATAATGAACTTGTAAATAGACTCTCATGGAATAACAACCAGGTAGTTGAGTTTTTAATTATTATTTTCTTGAATTCTTCTTTAGCATTATGGATTTAATTGCTTCGTGTTTAAGATCTTTCTTTTAAGAATTTATTCATTTATTTATTATTGGGATTAATAAATGGAGAAATTATATGTGTATTCAGGTTACAGAGCCACTGGATCCGAAGAGTAGTGTTAATGGTGAAAATGGGAGTGGTAATAACGAGGGAGGCCATTCATGGTATGATACCATTCTTCTTCTTTTATTTTTATTTTTTGAATCTATTTATTAATTTTGCCTTTTAATTTGCTTTCTGAATCAAATATTTCCTACATTTTTGAACAAAATGATGACTCCTTATTAAACCCTAAAGATCTTTCTTCACTTTTCACTCGGAACACAAATGGGATCCCTTCATACACGGGGAAGATTTCCAAGGAAATGGGAATGCATTTTTTAATTAAACTTTTAATAAGTTTCTGAATTTGTTTAGATTTGTTATTGATTATTTAATCTCATATTTCATAGACACATGTACAGTAAATACACATTTCATGTTTTTAATCAAATAAATAAATATATATATATATATATATTAAATGTAAAAATGAGCCAAAAGTATTGATTATTTTCAGTATGCAATTTTTTTTTTTAATTCGATTGCAATGTTGATGTTTTGAAGTTTATAAAAATGCAACCTAAATCACTCTTCTTACCATTTTTTCAGTACATGATTTAATTTTTTCACTTTGCAATCTATTTAAATCCAATTGCAACCTTTGATTTTTGATATATTTTGATAAATTTCATAATTTGATATTGCAATTGGATAAAAACAAAATTTAGGTTGCAAAGTAAAAAAACAAATTACATGGGAGTCATGTGATCTCCACTTTACTGAAAAAATGATCGAAAAAGTGATAAGTTGCATTTATATAAACTCTAGAATTTCAGGATTGCAATTGAATAAAAAAATAATTTATATTGCAAAGTTAAAAAAAATCTATTATTAGGTTGATTTTTCAATTTAACTCTATATATATTCAATATTTTCGGAATATTTTCTTACATTGAAACAAAAGATTAAAAGAGCCAATATATGAAAATACTTTTTTACACCGCGAACATATAGTTTAATGTGCTCATTGGTGCAAAGCGAGTCAATTCTAGATGATTAATGGAAAACTGCACCTCATTTCACAACATTCGCAACATTAGCAATGAAGATATTATCATGTGTTTATATGTATTTATGCCTACATGAGATTTTAATTCTATCTCAATTTCATGTTTCACAGTCAAAATACATCAGGTAACTGTGGATGTAGTATGGATTGTTAAATTAGTGAAACACTGCTAGAAGATAGAAAATAGCTAATTCAATATATATATATTGTAAATGGAATAAAGAATTCAACAGAAAATGTTTAATGTTTCTTTTCTGTTGGTGCATGCCCATGCTTGCTAGTCTGAAGAGCTAGTGAATTCTGATAAGGGCTAGCTAGTGCTGTTTCCACTATATATTTATCTCTGCAACTAATTCCACTATATATATGTGTGCATACATTTTTGCATATACACTCTACTCATTATATATTTCACAAATTCTCCTGAACATCTGATGCATGAATCATGAATCTAAGATTCATGCAATTTGGGTCGACTCGACCTGGATTTGTGAATTTAATATTTTTTTTTATGATTTTATATTTTGACCTTTATATATAAATTTGGTAACTTTTATGTACAAATGTTGTGACCTTTATGATTGTGACTTAGAAAAAAAAAAAACTTTAACAAAATTTGTACATAGATACTTTTATGTGATATTCATGTGACCTATATATATATATATTCATGTGATCTTTATGCACAAATATCCATACCTTTATGTAATATATAAAGGTATATAAAAGTATGGATATTTTTTGTACATAAAGATCACATGAATATACATAAGGGTCATAATGTTGGCTGAAATTCCTCTTTTTTTTCTAAATTATTGAACATAAAGGTCATAGAATTTATACATAAATGTCACATAATTTGTACATAAAGGTCACTGAATTTGTATATAAAGGTTGGGCTTGAAGCAAAAAAAAAAAAAAAAAAAATACACTGATCTGGGTCGACCGGGTCGATCTGGATTACATGTGCAACTAGTGCACATTAGACCCACTCTATATATTTATATATAGAGTGTTAAATGAAAGAAAAAAAAACCTAAAAATAGTCCTTTTTGGCTTTAATTTGTAGCCTAATATTTTTTATTTTATTTTATCAAATTGCAACCTTAAAAATTGTGGAATTTTTAAAATGCAACCTATATCACTTTGTCAATCATTTTTTTGACAAAGTGGAGATAACACAAATTGTACATGATTTCGTTTTTTTCACTTTATAACCTAAACTTTATTTTATTTATCCAATTCCAACATCAAGTTTAAAATTGATCAAAATTTATTATAGAGGTTGTAATTGGATAATATAGGGAAAAGAAAAAAAAAAAACAAAGTTTTGGTTGCAAAATGAAAATGTTATAGAATCATGTGCCAAAAAAATAGTCAGAAAAGTGATTTAGGTTGTATATTTATAAACTACAGAACTTTAAAGATTGCAATCGGATGAAAAATATTAGGTTGCAAATCGAAGTAAATCAGATTGATTTTTGCATTTATAAACATTCAAATTTCAAACATGTTTTTCCATGGTCATCTGATTTTCTTAATTCTGATTATTGTTGGCAATAATTACACAAGAAATTAAATTAATCTTAATTATCTAATTAATGTTTGAAGGTGGAGGAATTCTTCATTGGATAAAAACAAGGTTAAGGCAAGGAGAAAGTTAAGAGAACCCAGATTTTGTTTTCAGACAAGGAGTGATGTTGATGTTCTTGATGATGGCTATAAATGGAGGAAATATGGACAGAAAGTAGTCAAGAATAGCCTTCATCCAAGGTACTCATATATCTAACCCCTTAATCAAATTCGGGTCTATCTGAATTCTTAACTTATTGTTTAAAATACGAGATGAACATAATCATCGATCATACCATGCATTACTTAGATTATATATATATATATATATATATATATATATATATATATATATACCAATGATATGAACTAGTACTAGATCTGTGTGCTAAAATTATGTGCTAATAAATATGACTAACCAATTCAACGATCTCTTATTTTAGTTTCGTGTAGCATTTTGTCTATTATTATAGGTTGATTTTTGCATTTATAAATACTTATTTCCCTATATATATATAAAGCTCATAGAAATAAGAGCATGAATAGTGGTCATTTTGGCTTATCACTGTGATTTCTGAACCTAACAGCTGGTTCGTGCATGTAAGTGTTTGTGTGTGTATATATATATATATATTGTGAAAATGAATTTTATTTTATTAATATTTAAACCAATATCAATATGTGGTCTGACTATTTGTACATGGTATGACTGCTTGAAATGATATGTGAAATTGAAACATTACTCAATAAAAATTAAAAAGAGTTGGTTTGAAAGATAACATATATACTTAAGTATATACTAAGATAAATTTTTTTTTTTACAAGTTTATTGTAGTAAATTAGATTCTGGGATTAGTTAAGGAGACATTTTGTTAATTAATAACCTTTTGATGCAATAACTATTTAATTCTTATCTAACTGTGTGATAATGCGCCAAATTACTATATGTTAGTCACTTGATAATTAATTTATTTTGTTTAAAACACTATTTATTTTTAGAGATCACTTTTTAAAAAAAATATTTTTATTTTTAGCTAATCAAGAATGATACATCTTAATATTTCTATCCAAGGAAGATTTCCACTTTTCACTCGTTTTTCGAGGAGATTAAGGTTATCCAAATAAACTGTAGTTTCATTGCGCTACTTTTGACTATTTTGTAAGAAATATTGAAGCAACTTTTACGAGTTTTATTAGACTTTAAACAAATGCAATAAACTTACAAGATTTTTTTGCTTTTTTATTAGGCTAAGTTTCTGCCTCTGTTGACTTTGTAGAAAATATCCATTTGATCCATTCGCAAACCATCTAATAATGTGTCTCTAAAACTAATACCAAAGTGATACAAAAACCTTATTCAAGTTAATCATATGATCAAATTTCATATTTTATTCTATCAATACATAGATACTTATGATATCTTGTGTATGTCATGCAAACTTCATTTTTCAAATAGATAATTTTGTAGTGATCAAGTATTCTCCACTTATTATTGTTGTTGAGATTATCATGCATACTATCCTCCACTATTTATGTGATGACGAGATTTTGGTCACGAATCCATATTATTCCAACACATTTATTACATTTACTAATGAATGTAAAACGATCTCATATAAATTTTCATTATTATTAAATTCGTGATAATTATTTGTTAGCAGAAGTTACTATAAATGTACCCAGAGCAATTGTAGGGTGAAAAAAAGGGTAGAGAGGCTGTCAGAAGATTGCAGGATGGTAATAACAACCTATGAAGGTAGACATAACCATTCTCCTAATTCAGATGATTCCAACTCATCCGAACAAGATTTTGCCTCGTTTTGAAACCTAGAATTTAATCTAGGTCTTGTACAACATATGTATATGTATATGCTAACGTATAATATATGTGATTGTTTATTTATGGTCAGAGATTTTTTCATCGTTAGACATCGTTTGTTTGCAGTCATGTATCGTGAATTCTAGTTATTCAGACATGGTGTTTGGGTCGAATGACAAAATTGTTCGATAACACGACTTGCTTACTCGTAGGAGTATGAGATATGATTTTAACTGGATTGTATTTCGATGAACGTATATGATGAAGATAAATTTAGAGTTTATATTAGTAAATTTATCAGATCGAGGGTATTTAAATTGATGTACTTAATTTGAGATCATACATCCTCATTTTGAATTTCTAACCTTTTTAATATCTAATGTAATAGTCGATAGGAAAAATGTTTTTGTTAAGTTTCAATATGAGAAGTCCTTTTGATTTTTAATGTATCACATACGAGATTTTATAAGCAATAATTGCATATACAAAACACTCACTCGATTTCTTCATATAAGGTGGAATATAATTTTTTTAATATATTAAAAAACGGAGGGTGGAGGAATAAATTAGAAAAAATATCCATAAAAAAAAAACCAAATAAACAATTGGACTCTTATAAGGAGAGGTTGTGGACCAAGCGATTATTGTTGAAATTGACCAACTTTAATGATAAGTTTGAATGTTATTTTAATTTGTATCCACCGTCAAAAGTGTTCCATATGTTTCTAACTTATGTAGTCAAAGAGGATTTCTAGTTATTTTGTAATATTTGATTAATTTTTATGTGGATCAACTAGTATAAATATGTTGTGTATTGTAGGTAAAAACACACCAAAAATAATTACAAAGTATGTAATTTTCTATTATCATTTTATTATTACAACATTACATTTCTCCCAATAATCATTAACACTAGCCACCGGATTGGCTATGTTGATGGATGATGGGATGCTCATGAATATTATTGTTTGTCGTTGACACAAAACAAATCGACACGTGTGATAATCAGATGTTACTATTAATGTAGTGGCGACATATCTGCAACTGGATGTTGTGTTGGCAGCCACGTGCACACCATGAGAAGCTGATGTGGCATCCACCGACTACGACCGATGTTGACGTGGCAGAAACTTGTTGGTGAGTGTAGTGTGTGTATATATGTGAGCAAGAAATGAAAGAAATGAAACAATGTTGGGTGTTGTTGAAACACAAATGAACTCCACCCACTAATGAAAGAGCATGTGTTGAATTAGAATACATGCATGTGAGAGATTTTGAAGATCTTGGCTAAAATGGCAAGTCTTGTCTTATTCTTGCATCTCCCAACATTTTCTTGTTGAGTGATTCCATGTATCTCATTGCTCGTTTGTAAATATCTATGATTGTATAATATGTATTAATCTAAAATAATTTAAAGGAAATTTGCAAATTAAATCCTGATTGTTCATTTTTTATATATCATTAATTTTATTTATTTTAATTTTAGTTAGATTTTATTTGAAATGTTAATATTTGACTATGTAGACTTTGAAATTTAAAAATCCATGTCTTCAATTCTAGCGTCCATATAAATAAATATGAAATTCAGAAAAAAATCAGATGAAAATCGAAAAAAAAAAAGAATAGTTGGATGATTAAAATTAGAATACATAATATTAGTGATAAAAAGATGAGCAAGACCTAAATTACAAAAACTATTCTTATAATTTAATAATTTAAACTATTCATTTTTTTTAATTGACACATATCATATAATGATCGATGCTATAAACAAATTCTCAATAATTTTACTAGACACAAAACATGTTAGGGCATGCAAATTAATAACTATTATTATTATTTTAAAAAAAGTGATGGGAAGGTGGTGTGACATGAGAAGAGGCTCACATGGACACCACATGAAATTGGAGTTGAGGAATGAATGCTTTAATATCAAAACTTGGTGAATTTTCCCCCTTTGCTTTTGGAGAGGTGTGTGGGCCCTATTGGGTTAAATAATGTTGGCAAGAACATGATATTTTAAATTTCATTAACTACTTCGTTTTACATTATCTATCTATAGATTTAGTGTAACAGTAGGTACATCACTCACCTTAAATAAGGTCTCAGTTCGAATATTCCACCCAAAATTATAACTAAAAAAAAAAGGAGTTTACATTATAATATATATATATATATATATATATATATATATATATATATAATATGATTGTATCAATATTACAGAAATAGGAAGATGTATACTCATTTATAATGAGGAATCCATGATTCATTAACTATTAAAATAAGATATGTAAGTTTACTAAAACTTAAAATGTTATGCTTCCTTTTAAATGATACTTCATTTACCATTCACTTGACTACGAATATATCATTGCCATTTTTTGGAATATTTTCCCCAACATGAAATATAAGTACTACTTAGTAGATATGCTTTGTTCTTGTTTCACTAGTCCAACCAAAACATGCTTTCACCCTCTTGTGTCTTGTCCCTCTCTCACATACAAGAACAATGAATAAGGCCAACAAATCTTGATAAAGAGATTTGAATATGGTTATGCTCACTACCAAGAGAACATGTATATGGAGATAAAGAGTTTCTTTTGAGTTTTCCACAAATGGGAAATATAAATAAATACTTATAATTATACATCCACATTGGATTATATGCATAGAATAATTGAAATTTACTTAATCAATTCTTTTATACTTCATTTGGATATACATATTTTAGGAGATATTTGAATCTGGTAGTAAATTCATTAAAGATATTTGGTAGGTATGATTTTAAAATCTATTAATATTACTTTTATTTGAACTATTTTTAAGCAATATTGGATTCTGAATCCACTTCAATTTGATAAAACTCAAAGTCCATTCATTTCAAGTCTCACCATTCAAATGAAATCAAAAAATGTATTCATCTCTTATTTGATATGTAAGAAGAATAAACTGTCTATATCAAAAGTTATGATTCTTATACCTTTTTATTTATACTTCCCCCATTAAAAGAGTCATAATCCAACAAAAAAAAGTAAAAGGTCCAAAAAAGTGTCTCAAAAGTCAGTTTTAAGTATAACTAATATGTGATTATACCTTGAAACAATTTTTAAATGATTTACTTAATGAATATTTGAATGGGTATAAATAAGATTTCATACCTTAAAAATGTTATACATTATTCAAAGTAAAAATTTATAATATTTCGATGAAATACATAACTCTTCTTTTAAAGGGAAGGAACATCAGTACTTTATATATTTTGGATCTCAAATTTTACCTATAATTTCCGATCACTAATTTTGTGATTTGAATATGGGAATTTGTGGGGACATAAATCTATTACAAGACATGTGATAATCAATTCTCGTAACTATTTTAATATTTTAATTTGGTAAAATTGTCATGTATGAATTTATAATCCATGTGTTGGATACAATTGAATCCAACTAGAACTTTTATTAAAAAAATTATAGAAAGAAAAAAGTAAAACTTTAATAAAATTGTCTTATAAATATACTTATGCAAAACAATAATTCAAAATTCATAAATGATCATAAAATAGATCTTGACATAAATGAATTTGAATTGTGAATAACTATATTTTATGAAATTATATTCGTGACAAATATATATATATATATATATATATATATATACTTGTGAAAAAAAATGAATGAAAAACAAAAGAAAAGATCATGGTACAAATCATACTCGCAATACTCATAGTGCCCACCTTTTGTATTAGCTGAAAAGGATACAATTAATGCAAAAAAAAAAAAAAAAGAGATAACGAATCTATAATACTAGAAATGATGATTAGTTCCACTAATTATTATGAATTAATTTTAAGTAGTACATAAGACATGCTGCTGCAAAACACACTGTGTTTTGCCAGCATGTTATTAGTCATAATTATAAAGTAATTTCATTTTTATTTTATTTTATAAATTCTTTAAGTAAATTGACGACTGCCTGCAAAGTCATTTTTTTATTTCTATTTTTGAACTACTGAATCCTGGTTGCATTTAATTACCATTATCACATTATGCCCCTTAAGAGCCTTAAATCGATAGTTATATTAATTGACTCAAATGAGTTTAAATAGAATTGGTAATAGGATGAGTATGATTGCAGTAATTTGAAATCTATTTTTATTATATTCATGTACTCAGATCTGACCTTGTACTTAATCCAAATCTAGCTGCTACATTTATTAGAACTATTTTCATAATTAATATAAAACAATTAAATTTTTTTAAGTAGTAATAAAGCTTAATTTCTATAAAATAGTAATTCTATGTTCAATTCGGCCTTTTGTTTGGACCGAGACTAGCCCTGTAACACCTAGGAATTTTTTTTTAAAATTATATGATATATATTATATAGTATTAATATAAATGATTCATAACCTAAGATTATATGATATATATTATGAAATTGTACTTAATTACACTAAGTAAATAATTAAGCTAAAGAATAGTCAATCCTTCTAAAAGATGCAATATGATTCAAATGGTGGAAAAGTGTAGGATAAGTTTCATTTTTTCTTGTTTCTCCTTCAACAAAAGCTCAAACCCTCTCATCTTCTCTCTCTCAATCAACCGCCGATCCTTGCTTCTCTACCGGCGGCCGACGACTTTCCGGCGAAGGTAAACGGGCCGGAATGTGTACCTAGTTGAGCTACAACATGGTTATGAAAATTTAAACAGAAATTGAATCTCAATCTTCCTCTCTCCCTCTCTTCCTCCCCTGTTACTGTTCTGAGATGCTGCTGCCGTGGGGTTGTCGTTGATCAGGAATAGCCGGCGCTGGTAGTCGCCAGCGAGTCGGGGTAGGGAGCCGCCGCTTGCAGCGGCGGCGAGTCCTCTGTTTCTTGTATGTGCGTGAGTATAGTTGGGCTGTGTTGGGTTTGTGGTTTGATGGTTGTGTCGGGTCTGTTGGTGGTCGGGTTGGCCGGCGCTGGGGTCGCGACGGTAGGGAGTCGGAGTCGGCCGCCGCCGTGAGCAGTGGCGCCGAGTGTAGATGTGCGTGCGTGTGTTGGTGTCGGTTGGTAGTTGGGTCGAGTTAGGTGCCGCCGGAAGCAGCGGCGCCGGTCGTGGTGGGTCGTGTGCGTGGCCCAGTCGCCGGCAAGGTGATGGCGGCGGCGGCGGCGGCGAACCCAGGGCAGCGGCAGGGAGGAGACGGGGATTGCTGGAAATTGGGGGGGAAAGGCTAGGATGGCATGTTAGTAAATTTAATGACTTCTAAGGGTATTTTGCAATGAGAAATATTGCTGGAAATTGAACAATTAAGTATTAAAATTTCTGGATTTTTGTAATCAAAATTTAGCTACTCAAAGCATGCCTTAAGACTTAAATTATGTATAATTATCAAGAAACATTGAAAATATTTAACTTACATAGTTTTATTTAAAGATTGATGATAATATGCATGTTTTGCCTAATAAATTATGGAATTATGATAATAACATGTTTGGGATTAGAATATATTAAATCTATGGATATTATCTTATAATTTATAATATATGATATATGAAAAGCGAGTTTTAATTAATCGATAAATATAATGTGAGTTAATTAAATTATGCTTTAAATATCATAACTAAATAGATAAACATCGAGCTTTGAATTTAATAAAATGATATAGATATTTACTTAGAATTTGAAGGTATTATAAATCTCTTATCATAATTATTGAATTCATGAAAATGACGTTTTAAATTTCGAATATATGAGAATTATAGATAATATTTATAGGTAAATAGAATTTAATAAATGGGGCAAGTTTTGATTAAATAACAAAGAAAGATCTTATAGATTAATGTATGTTAAATTGGATCTATTTATATAATTAATTAGGGAATAAAACCCTAAATTTTATCCAATTGATTAAGAAAATATAGATTAAGCTTGATTTTGGAATTAAGTATTAATACATTATTTAGTATAAAAGTATTTTTAACCAAAGATTTATTTGGTTTATAAATTAAACCGATGTTTCGCAAGATTGCTTTTGAGACTAAAATATCGATCTAAAAATATTATACTAATTAATTTATTTTAATTTACGTTTTAGTTATTAATTTTAAATCTAAGGTTTATTAACCTTAGATTCACATTTAATTAACCTCGAAATATTAAGTTCGATTTGGACTTCCTATTTTAAGAAATTAGGCATTATTCATTATGAAATCGGGTTATATTTTTAAGAAATTAGTTTCTAAATAAATGATAGTCCGATTAGCTTCTAAATCAGATCTTTATGATTATAGGCGATACGCAGCAGTTCGCTCCATAGATATCCCTGGGCTCTACAGTTTGTGATCGTCTACTTTAAGGTGGGGAAAAATTGCTAAGTCGGTAATTATATTTCTTTCAAAATATTTAAATTATGAATTTTATTATGCTATATGAAATGTGTTGGGTTTATGTGCTGAACGCATGCAATGTGATTATATGATGAAGATGAATCCCACTTTATGAGAAATGTGACATGTTTTATTATATATATGATGAATGCGTGCTGAAAGATGATGAATGACAACAATAAATGTTTGTGATGTTATAAGCATGAATATATGTGAAGTTACATGAATTATCTATGGTGGCTAAGAACCACATCTATGGTGGCTAAGAACCACATCTATGGCGGCTAAGAACCGTATCTATGGTGGCTAAGAACCATATCTATGTCGGCTGAGAACCGTATCTATGGTGGCTAAGAACCACATCTATGGCGGCTAAGAACCGTATCTATGGTGGCTAAGAACCACATCTATAGCGGCTAAGAACCGTAAATTTTTATCATGCAATTGATATGAATGGTTATGAAATGATATGTTTGCACTTGAAATGATATGTTTGAAATTAATTATTATTTGTGGATTATGATCTTATTTTTCCCCTATTGTACAACGTGATCCCACTGAGTATATTTTATACGCTCACCCCCTTTGCATGTTTTTCTATGTTTAGATCCGGATGAGGATGGGCGAAGCTGAAGAAAGAATGCTTTTAATTATTTTGCTGTATATGAATATGTTATGCTATGTTCATAAATGATTTGAAGATCTATTTATTTTGAAGAAATGTAAAGTTTAAGCCGGTGGCTTGTATATTAATATTTCGCTGCTGATTTCTGATAACTTGTAGTTTTATGTAAATTATTTTGGTGTATTTTAAAACCTTCGTGAATTTGGATTTTATGTTTTATTTAAATTGTTCGCTAGTTGTGTTTTTGCTGGACGCCCGATTTTAGAAAATTATATATATTATATTTATTTTTATTAAGAAAATTGGGGCGTGACAGTTTTGGTATCAGAGCCTGGCTCTATTTTATAGGGCTTTGCTCAATTTTAAAGATATGATATATGGATTAAATAAACATCTCTCTTCGCTTCCTCTCCAACAGGTATGAATGAGTTGATTATATGTATGTTTAATTTTATAAATATGGGTAAATGAGAATTGTTTTACAATGATTTATTGAATTATCATTGAGATGTGAATGTGTGTTTTGGGGTTTAATTACGGGGGTTGTTAGAAGGAATTTCTTAAGTGAAGCTTATATAGAATTATGTATACAGATGGCCCGAAAGAGGTATACCGCTAGGAAGTCGATACCCAGGGAGAGTCTTAGAGATGTCTTTTTTGATAGTCGAGTATATACAGATTTTTTGGTAGGAGAGCACATCGCTCGAATGCTGCATATCTGGAGACGGGCTGGTGGGGTAGGAGGTTTGATAAGAAATGTGGAGGGCTGTCGTCAGTTAATCCGGACCTTGCCTCCCGTGTGGGCAGCGCATGCCCACAGTATTTATCGTAGAGAGGTAGTATATTCAGGGGCAGAGCGCTTCCCTGTTATAGATTTTGGGAGGTTTGCAGGTCAGCTACTAGAGGCCTGGGGTAGGAACGAGTATCCATCCACCCTTGAGCCAGAGCCTTATGATTCCCCTAGTGATGACTCCGAGGAGGACCCGGAGGAAGATCCGGAGGAAGACCCGGAGGAGGATCCGGAAGAGGATCCTGATGATTACCTCGATGAGGGTGATCCAGGTGCTTCAACTTCCGGAGTAGTTAGACCCCCATCACCCCCAGCTGTTGTAGCCTAGAGGATAGTATTAGGAGTTTGATGTATTTTGGAAACATGATATTAGATAACACGTTATGTGTATATATGTTTTGGATAATGGTGTGGATAGTTAAGGTAAATAGTAGATATGATGCTTATGTTGCCAGATTTTGCTTGATATATATAAAATATGGCCTATAAAAATGTTATCTTAAAATTTTATGTTAGTATTTTCTGTTGAAGATGGTGATTTTCTCGTAGCTCATATTTCTTATTTTACGAATAATAACGTCGAAATATTTAATTATCGGATCTTTACGTGTATCGTAGCAGAATTATGCCTCCGAGAGGTAGACCCCGAAAGGAACCGACAACCACAGAAGGGCCATCCCAGCAACCATCTGAAGAAGGGCTGTTGGGAAATTTAATAACCGTATTACAAGGGTTGGCAGAACAATTTGATGCTAATCGAGTGGCACCAAATCAGGCCTCAAGAAGTGAATCGAATAATATCATCGAACAATTTCGACGCTTTAATCCACCTACGTTTAATGGGAAATGCGAACCTGTGGACGCTGAAGAATGGCTGAGAAATCTAAATCGACTCTTTGCTCATTTAACGTGTTCGGAAGAACAAAAGATCTCTTGTGCGGTATTTCAATTAGTGGAAGAAGCGAGCTTCTGGTGGGAATCCTATGAGAGAACGCTATCCACGGAGCTGAGAAAAACGATGACTTGGATGGACTTCAAAGAAGCAGTTATGCATAATTATCTACCTCAAAGCTATCGAGACAAGAAGGAGATGAAATTTTTACAATTAAAACAGGGATCGATGACAATCGGTGAATATGAGAGAAAATTCAACCAATTATGCCGATACGCAATACATCTAGTAAATACTGATATGAAGAAAGCTAGACGATACAGCAGGGGCTTATGTCAAGAAATCGGTACCATCTTGGCAGGACAATGAACAATGACCTATGCAGAAACGGTGGAAAGAGCTCAAGAGATTGCATCACGTATGGGTTTGGATAATATTCCACTTAGAAAACCTCCGGATGTGCTCGAAAAGAGGAAGTGGAATGACATGACTCCCAATCGGAACCAGACCTTCAACCGGACTCAACGTCCAGGAATGGGTAACAGACCAAATATCTCGACATCAAGGCAGAAGCCAGCCTGTGGTAACTGTGGAAAGGCTCATTTTGGGCAGTGCTTATGGAGAACTGGACGTTGTTTCAGATGTCAAGAATTGGGACATAGCTCGGATGTGTGTCCTAAAAATAAAGCGATTAGACCGGGATTCAGGCCCAGACCTGAAGCAGGAAAAGCTCGAGCTTTTGCTCTCACGAGGAACGAGGCTGCTGAAGAGCCTGAAACCATGGCAGGTATGCTATCAGTATGTGATATGCCTGCGCTTGTATTATTTGATACCGGGGCAACCCATTCGTTTATATCTGTTATATTTTACGAACTTTTGGGATATAAGAACGATAGCGTAGATGTTGAAATCCTAAAGGTTAGTATACCTTCTGGAAAAACGATAAAAACCCAAGATACGTGCCGAGATATGAAGATTTCTTTTGGAAAAGAAATCATTCCAGCTACTTTACATGTTTTGGACATGAAAGATTTTGACGTTATTTTGGGCATGGATTGGCTTAAGGCTAATCATGCGGTAATCCGATGTCGAGAGAAAGAGATTTTCATCCGATCTCCAGGAAAAGAGGAGTTCATATTTTTTGGAACTCGAGCCGGTATAAATCCACGTGTTATATCGGCTCTACAAGCGACCAAGATGATTTCCAAGGGAGATTGTGAGGCATTTTTGGTAAATATTGTGAATCCAGACAGAAGACAAATCCGATTGAAAAGGGGCCGATTGTAAATGAGTATGTGGACGTCTTTTCAGAAGAATTACCTGGTCTACCGCCCGATAGACAAGTCGAATTCAGCATCGACTTAATACCTGGATCAACACCAGTATCGAAGGCTCCTTATCGAATGACACCGAAAGAATTGGAAGAGCTAAAGGTGCAATTACAAGAATTTTTGGAAAAATGTTTCATACGTCCTAGTGTGTCACCCTGGGGAGCTCCAGTGCTTTTTGTGAAGAAAAATGATGGAACATTCCAGATGTGCATAGACTATCGAGAGCTCAATAAAAGAACAATCAAGAATAAGTATCCGTTACCTCGAATTGAGGATTTGTTCGATCAACTAAGAGGTGCGAGCGTATTTTCGAAGATTGATTTGCGATCCGAATACCATCAAGTGAAGATTAAGAAGGACGATGTATCTAAAACGGCTTTCAGGACAAGGTATGACCATTACAAATTTGTGGTAATGCTTTTTGGACTTAGTAATGCACCAGCCGTTTTTATGGATATGATGAATCGCATTTTCCATCCATACCTGGATCGTTTTGTGATAGTTTTTATCGACGATATTTTAATATATTCACATGATAAGATCCAGCATGAAGAACACCTGAGGATTTCTCTGGAAATTTTGAGAAAAGAAAAGTTGTATGCCAAGTTCAAAAAGTGTGAGTTCTGGTTAAATAAGATTTCTTTTCTTGGGCATATTGTATCTTCAAAAGGAATAGATGTGGATCCAGCTAAGGTGGAAGCGGTCAGTAATTGGAAGACACCGACCAATGTAAACGAAGTGCGAAGTTTCCTGGGTTTAGCTGGATATTACAGAAGATTTATCGAATGATTTTCAAAAATATCAATTCCTTTGACGCGTTTGACTCGTAAAGAGGTGAAGTTCCAGTGGACGAATCAATGCGAGGAAAGTTTTCAGGAGTTGAAGAGAAGATTGACTTCTGCACCCATTTTAATAGTCCCAGATAGAACAAAAGAATTTGTGGTTTATAGTGATGCATCCAAACAAGGTTTGGGATGTGTCCTAATGCAGCGAGGAAAGGTGGTAGCTTACGCTTCAAGGCAATTAAAGACGCATGAACAAAAATATCCAACTCATGATCTGGAATTAGCTGCTGTAGTGTACGCTCTCAAAATATGGCGGCACTACTTGTATGGAGGAAAGTGCGAAATCTACACTGATCATAAGAGTTTGAAGTACTTTTTCGAACAAAAAGAGCTCAACATGAAGCAAAGAGGTGGCTCGAGTTAGTGAAAGATTATGATTGCTCAATCTTATACCATCCTGGAAAGGCAAATGTGGTGGCGGATGCACTGAGTAGGAAGAATAAAGCTCAAGCGGCGTACATGATAACTGCTCAGAAGGAGCTGATTGAAGAATTTGGAAGACTGAGCATGAAATTGGTGATACCTCCAAGCAGCATAAGAGCAAGAATAAGTGCTTTGATAATCAAACCCACGCTTCATGATAGAATATTGCAGGCTCAACATGAAGATAGGTTCACTCAAATCATGAAAGAACAAGTGGAGAAGGGTTTAGCAAAGAATTTTGAAGTAAACAAGGATGGGGTACTTAAGTTCAAAAGTAGATTATGTGTGCCACATAAAGAAGATCTTCTGACGGAAATCATGGAAGAAGTACACGTTACTCCATATATAGCTCATCCAGCAAGTACCAAGATGTATCATGATTTAAAAAGGAGCTTCTGGTGGAGAAATATGAAGAACAACATTGGACTTTTTGTAAAAAGGTGCATGGTTTGCCAGCAAGTGAAGGCGGAACATCAAAGGCCGGCAGGAATGCTCACACTTTTGGAGATACCTGAATGGAAATGGGAACATATCACCATGGACTTTGTGGTGGGACTACCTCGAACCAATCATAGAAATCATGCAGTATGGGTCATAGTGGATAGGCTAACCAAGTCTGCCCACTTTTTGCCAATCAAAATGACGTTTAGTTTGGAAAAGCTAGCTCAAATCTATATAAAGGAAATCGTCAGACTACATGGTGTACCCATCTCGATTGTATCGGATAGAGATCCTCGTTTTACATCCAAATTCTGGCAGAGCTTACAAAAGGAGTTAGGTACCAAGCTAGCCTTAAGTACTGCGTTTCATCCTTAAACTGATGGACAATCAGAACGAACAATACAAATTCTAGAGGATATGCTGCGAGCAAATGCTTTGGATCTGCACGGGAGCTGGGAAGACCATCTATATTTGGTGGAGTTTGCCTACAATAACAGCTATCAAGTAACTATTGGGATGGCACCATACGAGGCGCTATATGGAAGAAAATGTCGTTCACCTCTTTATTGGGATGAAGTAGGTAAAAAACAACTTTTGGGACCCGAGCTGGTGGAGCAAGCAGTGGAAAAAATACGAAAAGTTCGAGAAAGGATCAAGACTGCTCAAGATAGACAGAAATCTTATGCTGATAAAAGGCGTCGAGAACTAAAATTTACAGTGGGAGACAAGGTCTTTCTCAAAGTATCGCCTACAAAAAGAGTCTATCGCTTTGGAAAACGAGGAAAATTGAAGCCCAGATATATAGGTCCGTTCGAGATCTTGGATCGAGTCGGGGAAGTAGCGTATCGATTAGCTTTACCGCCTGATTGTGCCGGCATACACAACGTTTTTCATGTTTCCATGCTAAGAAAATACGTTTTCGATCCAAGTCACATCATCAACCAACAACAAATAGGGCTGGAGAAGGACGTAACATACGAAGAAATTTCGGTGGCTATTTTGGATAGGAAAATTCATAAATTAAGAAATCGAGATGTCGTATTAGTCAAAGTTCAATGGAGTCATCATGCCATCAACGAAGCCACTTGGGAAGAAGAGGAGGAAATCTTAGCAAAATATCAGAATCTGCCGATTTTAGGTACGTGTCTAAATTTCGAGGACGAAATTATTTGACGGAGGGAAGGATGTAACACCTAGGAATTTTTTTTAAAAATTATATGATATATATTATATAGTATTAATATAAATGATTCATAACCTAGGATTATATGATATATATTATGAAATTGTACTTAATTATACTAAGTAAATAATTAAGCTAAAGAATAGTCAACCCTTCTAGAAGATGCAATATGATTCAAATGGTGGAAAAGTGTAGGATAAGTTTCATTTTTTCTTGTTTCTCCTTCAACAAAAGCTCAAACCCTCTCATCTCCTCTCTCTCAATCAACCGTCGATCCTTGCTTTTCTACCGGCGGCCGACGACTTTCCGGCGAAGGTAAACGGGCCGGAATGTGTACCTAGTTGAGCTACAACATGGTTATGAAAATTTAAAAAGAAATTGAATCTCAATCTTCCTCTCTCCCTCTCTTCCTCCCCTGTTACTGTTCTGAGATGCTGCTGCCGTGGGGTTGTCGTTGGTCGGGAATAGCCGGCGCTGGTAGTCACCGGCGAGTCGGGGTAGGGAGCCGCCGCTTGCAGCGGCGGCGAGTCCTCTGTTTCTTGTATGTGCGTGAGTATAGTTGGGCTGTGTTGGGTCTGTGGTTTGATGGTTGTGTCGGGTCTGTTGGTGGTCGGGTTGGCCGGCGCTGGGGTCGCGCCGGCAGGGAGTCGGAGTCGGGCGCCGCCGTGAGCAGCGGCGCCGAGTGTAGATGTGCGTGCGTGTGTTGGTGTCGGTTGGTAGTTGGGTCGAGTTAGGTGCCGCCGGAAGCAGCAGCGCCGGTCGTGGTGGGTCGTGTGCATGGCCGGCGACTTCCAGTCGCCGACAGGGTGGTGGCGGCGGCGGCGAACCCAGGGCAGCGGCAGAGAGGAGACGGGGATTGCTGGAAATTGGGGGGGAAAGGTTGGGATGGCATGTTAGTAAATTTAATGACTTCTAGGGGTATTTTGCAATGAGAAATATTGCTGGAAATTGAACAATTAAATATTAAAATTTCTGGATTTTTGTAATTAAAATTTAGCTAATCAAAGCATGCCTTAAGACTTAAATTATGTATAATTATCAAGAAACATTGAAAATATTTAACTTACATAGTTTTATTTAAAGATTGATGATAATATGCATGTTTTGCCTAATAAATTATGGAATTATGATAATAACATGTTTGAGATTAGAATATATTAAATCTATGGATATTATCTTATAATTTATAGTATATGATATATGAAAAGTGAGTTTTAATTAATCGATAAATATAATGTAAGTTAATTAAATTATGCTTTAAATATCATAACTAAATAGATAAACATCGGGCTTTGAATTTAATAAAATGATATAGATATTTACTTAGAATTTGAAGATATTATCAATCTCTTATCATAATTATTGAATTCATGAAAATGACGTTTTAAATTTCGAATATATGAGAATTATAGATAATATTTATAGGTAAATAGAATTTAATAAATGGGGCAAGTTTTGATTAAATAACAAAGAAAGATCTTATAGATTAATGTATGCTAAATTGGATCTATTTATATAATTAATTAGGGAATAAAACCCTAAATTTTATCCAATTGATTAAGAAAATATAGATTAAGCTCGATTTTTGAATTAAGTATTAATACATTATTTAGTATAAAAGTATTTTTAACCAAATATTTATTTGGGATTATAAATTAAACCGATGTTTCGCAAGATTGCTTTTGAAACTAAAATATCGATCTAAAAATATTATACTAATTAATTTATTTTAATTTATGTTTTAGTTATTAATTTTAAATCTAAGGTTTATTAACCTTAGATTCACATTTAATTAACCTCGAAATATTAAGTTCGATTTGGACTTCCTATTTTAAGAAATTAGGCATAATTCATTATGAAATTGAGTTATATTTTTAAGAAATTAGTTTCTAAATAAATGATAGTCCGATTAGCTTCTAAGTCAGATCTTTATGATTATAGGCGATACGGAGCAGTTCGCTCCATAAATATCCCTGGGCTCTATAGTTTGTGATCGTCTACTTTAAGGTGGGGAAAATTGCTAAGTCGGTAATTATATTTCTTTCAAAATATTTAAATTATGAATTTTATTATGCTATATGAAATGTGTTGGGTTTATGTGCTGAACGCATGCAATGTGATTATATGATGAAGATGAATCCCACTTTATGAGAAATGTGACATGTTTTATTATATATATGATGAATACGTGCTGAAAGATGATGAATGACAATAATAAATGTTTGTGATGTTATAAGCATGAATATATGTGAAATTACATGAATTATCTATGGTGGCTAAGAACCACATCTATGGCGGCTAAGAACCGTATCTATGGTGGCTAAGAACCACATCTATGGCGGCTGAGAACCGTATCTATGGTGGCTAAGAACCACATTTATGACGGCTAAGAACCGTAAATTTTTGAACATGCAATTGATATGAATGGTTATGAAATGATATGTTTGCACTTGAAATGATATGTTTGAAATTAATTATTATTTGTGGATTATGATCTTATTTTTCCCCTATTGTACAACGTGATCCCACTGAATGTATTTTATACGCTCACCCCCTTTGCATGTTTTTCTATGTTTAGATCCGGATGAGGATGGGCGAAGCTGAAGAAAGAATGCTTATAATTATTTTGCTGTATATGAATATGTTATGCTATGTTCATAAATGATTTGAAGATCTATTTATTTTGAAGAAATGTAAAGTTAAGCCGGTGGCTTGTATATTAATATTTCGCTGCTGATTTCTGATAACTTATAATTTTATGTAAATTATTTTGGTGTATTTTAAAACCTTCGTGAATTTGGATTTTATGTTTTATTTAAATTGTTTGATAGTTGTGTTTTTGCTGGACGCCCGATTTTAGAAAATTATATATATTATATTTATTTTTATTAAGAAAATTGGGCGTGACAAGCCCATTCGATTTTGGGATGAGTCAAGTCTTAATTCATATTTGTTATAAGATCTTAGAATCCTATTAATCTATCATACATTTCTATTTTATTTTTTTGCAATTCCCAACATTTACATTTTCTAGAATTCTCAATTTAATTGTGACATCTTAACTATATTTTACCATATAAAATCTCAAAATAAATATAAAATAATTAAAATCCACTTTCTTCAAAATCCACTTAAATTCTAAATTTAAACTCACCAAATTCATCTAAATCTCACCCGTAACTGTGGGAAGGAGAAATCTTGATTCCTTTAAGTGAAGATGAGACAAATATTCTATACATTTTCTATATTGAATTTAAACTCACCAAATTCATCTAAATCTCATTTCACACATGATTGTGGGAACGAGAAATCTTGATTCCTTTAAGTGAAGATGAGACAAATATTCTATACATTTTCCATATTGAATTTAAACTCACCAAATTCATTTAAATCTCATTCCACGCATGATTGTGGGAACAAGAAATTCTGATTCCTTTAAGTGAAGATGAGACAGATATTCTATACATTTTCCATTCAATCCTCGTCCGATTAAGCAAAATAGGGATTCCAAATCCCCAATTATTTATTTTTTATGTTTTTATTTTATAATAATATAATATATTTTCAAAACCTAAATATTTTAAAATTTATTCTTGCCTTACTATTATAATGATAAATTTATATTATTTAAACTTTATATTATTTTAGTACATTGTCAACACAATGTTTTATATTCCTTTTTTTAACGAGTTAGAAGGAATGATAGAGAGATAATAAAGAGTAAAAAAACATGAATGATTCAGCTACTCTAATCATAACAATTCACATCTTTATAAAGATGATGTACCACTTAAATTATAAAATTATGATATAGTTTGCTTTTTTAGTAGTTTGATGATGAATTTATGCTGCAACTTGAAAATATTATTTTGCCGTAGTTGTTACTATAATTCGTATACTCGTTATTATCTCGAAGTTTTGTTGCTTAATTATTTTTAGAGTTTATTAACTTTTTTGCCCCGTAACTTAGGGGGTCTGGCAGTTCCGGACCATAACTTTTCGGGCTGGCAATTTAGGACTATAAGTTTCCGGGCTTCGCGAATTTTGCCCAAATTGAGCCCGAATTGTTTAATTGGGCTCAAATCGCACGTGAAACGCACGTGTTGTCGCAAATACGGGCTATTTTGCTGATTTGGCAATTTTTTTCACCCGTGGCATTTCTTTTTATTATTTTGTTCGCTCCACCTGGCTGAATTAACACAAAATCCCCAAATCACACAAAAACAACATACCCGAATTCCTCTGCCCAAAATCAACAAATTACACCAATCAAACTCGAAGCCAAGAAATGAAAGGAATTAAACTGAACACTAATAAAGTTCTAACTCCTGCTAGATGCATATTAACAAAACAAAAAACTTTTGTCGGAAGAAGACGCATACCATGAAACCCTCTTCTGCTTCTTACAGTATTCCGGAGTGATAATGAATACATGTTTGGTTTTAATCCAACCAAGATTCAACGGAGGCAAAAGACAGTGGAGAAGGTCCTCTGCAACTGATTCATGCCGGAGCTGCAACTTTCTTATTGAATCGAATTTCTCGGTTTGTTTCCATTTTTGTTCCATTCTCAAATTGCAGTGGTTCTTCAATTGACGGAGGAGATGATTCGCAGAGGAGGAGGTGAGACTATGATGGTCACGGTAGGGTTACTAGGGTATGCTGAATAGGGACGATAGATGGGTGGTTTGGATGCTCGTGTTACCAGCGAATCGACGGTGAAGGTTATATGCATATTGATCAGAGGACAAAATTGGAAAAGAAAAGATACGGTGTACTTAAGATAAAACACCATGAAAAAGGTGGAAACCCCATTGGATGATGACAATGAATGGATTAACAAGATTTCTGAGGCGATTAAGAAGGACCCTCCACCTGTTGAAATCAGCAGCTCAACCTCGCATTTGTATGGCGGAAAATTGGGGGAAAATTAGGGTTCACAAATGGGAATTTGGGGATTTTGTGTTAATTCAGCCAGGTGGAGCGAACAAAATAATAAAATGAAATGCCACGGGTGAAAAAAATTGCCAAATCAGCAAAATAGCCCGTTTTCATGACAACACGTGCGTTTCACGTGCGATTTGAGCCCAATTAAGCAATTCGGGCTCAATTTGGGCAAAATTCGCGAAGCCCGGAAACTTATAGTCCTAAATTGCCAGCCCGAAAAGTTATGGTCCGGAACTGCCAGACCCCCTAAGTTACGGGGCAAAAAAGTTAATAATCTCTTATTTTTATTTTTTCCCACAAGAGTTAGGAAATTTGAGTTAAAAAAAAAAAAAAAACCCCTAAAGTGACCTCATCTGGAAAATTAAATGAGATCTATAGAGATGGTTTCATTCCCACCATTGCCATCCCTAAATTAAAATAAAGCCAAAATCAATGTCTACCATTTGGGATTAATTAATAATGATCAAGCAAAAGATCTCAATTCACTGATCCAAGAAACATCATTAATACACAAAATAATGAATATGAATTTATTATGGACAAGAAAAACAGCAAAAGGGTACATATGTATAATGTTGTGTTGGTGGAAAACAAATCTTAATTATAAAATGACAACAAACTAATTGTGTTTAGAATCATGACACATGAGAGAGGATTACTCAAATGAGATATTGGATCTACTACTCACATTCACTACTAATTCCAACATGCAATCACATGTTCATTAGTCACTAATTAGTGGTCATTAGCAATTAATCCGGCCTGTCTATTTTATAATTTTAAGTTGCAATCTCATATTTTATTTCATCAATATATATCATGTAAAATTAATACGATGCCATCATTATATATATATATATATATATATATATATATATAATTGTTGATAAAGATGAAACATACAATATTAAAATACCATAAAATAGGGAGAATTTTATGTAAATAATGAAATATGGGATGAAATTGAATAGATATATTTTTCAAAAAAATGCTAAAATGTCCATTGGAGGCAGTACAACAAGTACCGTCGCACAGGGCCCGTGGCTGAGACCCCCCATTTATATATATATTGTATATATTTATTATAATGTGTTCAATAAACAAATTTATCAAGTGTCCTAGTAATGGAGGTACTGTGTTCAATTCTTGCTTGTCACATGTAAAACTTTTTTTTTCTTTTTACTAAAATCACTAAATAATATATTTTTTTTTATTTTACTAAATTTTCCCTCACCCTAATTTGGTAGAGGCACAGAGCATAGGTGAATGTTGTTTTACTAAAATCAATAAATAATACTTTTTTTTTCTTTTTACTAGTTTATTTCACCCGGTCAATATAATATGATTCACATAATTAATTTGAATATTTTTTGAAAATAATTAGGACATGTCTACTGATGATGTATAATGATTTCATAATCTCATTATATAAAAAATAAAATAATAAATTTATTAAATTTTTAACCCATCAATCGATGAATACATATTAATGTATCCATAATTGATAGGGCAATAGAATTGTATATTCTTCTCATACTCAATTTTCTTAAGAAATAAGTAGTGTTTAGCTCATAATAGTCAACCTTTCCCTCGTACACAAATTAAATTTGAATTAAAGAATCCCCACGAAATAGTGGGCAAAACATTTGAGCCACTAAGTATGAAAAGGTATCATCAACATCAATAATTAAGAAGAGAGAGAGAGAGATTCCATCTGTGATTATAATTATGGATGATAATTGGTTGGTCTTGAGGCTGATTAATGTACCTAGACCCCAACTCTCACTATACATGGGACACACATTTGTTAGATCTATTCTAAAATATCATGCATTATTAAATTTTGAAATTGTTTCTCCATAACTTTTCAAATATAAAAAATAATATTACTATATTTTTAAACTTGTGGTACTTTAAGGACCTTTATCAATACTCTTAAAAACCCAAGAACTAAAGTATACAAAATAATTTCATGACAAAACATTACAATCAAAACCCAATTCTACATATCAAAAGTTATTTTACGAATTATAAATTATAAATTCACTCATTCTTACAACATTAAATTCATAAAACAATCCAACAATAATCCAACCCTAAATACAAAACCAAACATGATTTTCTATTCAATATTGATGTTTCATTTAATATTCCAAAGTAACTAACATACACCACCTGTAAAGATGACTTCAGTAATTTATACATATTGTACCAAATTCCAAAGGGCATATCAGTAAAATACTATAACATGCCAAACCAAAACCAGCCTACATAATCATTAGATTAGAATCACAAAGTGAATGGAGAGATCAAAACAGAGCACCCTTTATATACACACACAAACACACAATTCAACTGCAAAATACATAAAAAAACAGAGCAGAGAAAAAATGGCAGAAGATGAGAGCACAAACATGATGCCAAAGTTCATCAGCTTCCTTTCCTCACTCCTCCAACGGGTTGCGGAGACGAACGATCTTAGAGTCGGAATCGAAGCCCAGAAAATCTCAGTGTTCCATGGGCTAAGCAGGCCAACCATCTCAATTCAGACATATCTTGAAAGAATTTTCAAGTATGCAAATTGTAGCCAATCATGCTACATTGTTGCATATGTCTATCTTGATCGCTTCACTCAACAGCATCCATCTTTGCCAATCAATTCTTTCAACCTTCACAGGCTTCTCATCACTAGTGTCATGGTTTCTGCTAAATTCATGGATGACATGTGAGTTTTTTTCTTTTTCCTTCTTTTTGGGTGTCAAGAATCAATCATATTTGATTTTGTTATGAGTTGAATGTGTCTTGCATTGCTATTTTACTGAGTAGTATTGTGAGATTGTCTCGAGGATCTGATTTGCTAAAGTAAGTTGACTCGTAGTTCATAATCGAAAAGAAAAGATTATCTGTGAAAATGAGTCTGTATCGATTGAACACACAAATTCAACTTTTTTTTGAGTTGGTAGAATTTTATACGGAAATTCAAGATTCATGAAACATTCCCTTTATTTTTATTTTATTTTTTAGAGAAAATTTGGTACTAAACTTGAGTCTTGAGCTTTGGACTTAGGTTAATTGTCTTAGCCATGTTTTCTTGAATCTAGGTCTCAATGGTGATCTCATCTTATGTATTATTATTATTATTAGAGTAGAATTTTGTAAAACCGTTCTATGGATCTGATTTTACAAGACTAATCAACCAAAGGGTAGAGCCTCCCTTTTTTTGAAACAAATTGATTACTCATATATATTATATTGATTTTTTTATTTTATGATTTTAGTATTAAAATATTTTTTCGTAATTCAACCCTTCAAAGTCAATGAGCCCGTCAATATTAGTTGTCTATCTCGCCCATGGATCAAACCACAATTTATGTATGGGTTAGTGAAAATATATGAGTTTAGTTAGTAAATAATCGGACCCATCTTACAGAATTAGATCCGGGGATTGTCTCGTACAATTTTACATGATCATTTGTGCATCAACAAAGTAAGGTCCAGCTACAAATCCAGCTTTCCATAAACAAAAATTGTGTGGTTTTGATTAGGAGATACCCACTGTTATAGCCTGGAGAAAGCTGTACATTGAGTCTCAATCTGGCATTCATAATTGACAGCTACATTTCAACAAAACACTTACATTCACTTTATGCAAAATCAAGAAACCCTTAATTCCTAATTATTTTCAATTAAAAAAAAAAAACGATGTATATGCAGGTACTACAATAATGCATACTATGCTAAAGTGGGAGGAATCAGCACAAGAGAGATGAACTTTCTTGAAGTGGATTTTCTATTTGGATTGGGATTCCATTTGAATGTGACTCCATCAACTTTTCAGACATATTGTTCCTATCTTCAAAGAGAAATGATGATGCAACATTCTTACCTCAGCATTTCAGAAGAACCCTCTTTACATACTTCATCTAAACTTTATTTATATTTTAGTGAAGAAGAATCGACACAACAACAACAACAGCTTGTTGTTTAAGCCGGTGAAATTATATTTCACCGGCTTACTTAGAGTAGAGAGATTTTTTTTTTTTCTGTAATTTTAATTCACCAGTAATTTTATATGTTTGAATTTAGTTCATAGCATGTAAAGTTGATGGTTTGTGATATACAAATTGTGTGTAAAATTAAGTAATATTTTTGGGAGGTTGATGTGATTTTTTGACGTCCATTCACTTCAAAAAAAATTAGCGACGAAATTTATTTCGTCACTGAAATATCTACGTGATGAATTTCTTTAATGTTCACCACGATTATTATTATTATTTTTTATTTAATTTTTTTTTCTGAATTCTTGTAGTGATATAGGTATCTTAGTAATATTCTTTCACATGGTACTATGAGTGTTTAATTTATGTAAGAAAAGCAAGCTGTTTAAGTGCTTGATTTATAAGGAGAATCTATAAAAGTTCTGAGAGCAGGCCAAGTTGATAGTGATCCCCAATTTGGAAAGCAAACAATTTCCATTTCATATTATAATATAATATTTTATATCGTATTTATTTTATTATCCTACTTTTAGGGTTGTAATGATACAATGTGAAATATATAATATGTTTGAGTTTGTTTGATAATTAATCGATTTAAGATTGAATGAGCTTTAGTCTTGCTGAATATGAGTTTAGCTCGAATAGTTTGACATTTTAACATTTATTTTATTTGTTTATAGTAATTGAGCTCGAGTTCGAGCCGAACTTTAGATTTTATCAAATGTAAAAATATATTCAAACTTGTTTGATACATCTATTGAATCGATTTCAAACAAAACTTCTAACAAACAATCGTGAATCGAGTATTAAATAGTTTGTTTGATTTTCAACCCTACCCTTCATTGGTATCATTGTAATTGTACACAATTCTAATTTATACAACAACAATAAAGGATTAAAAGTGTTATTGTAAGAAGTGGTGTGGTTAATTTTTAAAAGGGAAGACAATTTATGCAGCTTGACAGTTGCATGTGATTCTAGGAAGGGAACATGGTACATGTGCAATCATGTACAAAACACACACACAAATATACTCAAATTATTATATAAATAAACAAACAAATAAATATATATATATATATACACATATAAATTGAGTGTATGTATTATATTCTTGTGCATGTGACAACTTTAAAGAGAGAAGAAAAGGGAGATTAAGACAAGAGGGAACAAAGTCTTCTCCCCTCTTGATGTAACATCTTTTTAGTAAGTAGTCTTATCTACTAAATACAGTGAGAGAGAGAAAATAAAGTGTTACCTAAAAATAAAAAGTTTCCAATTCAAAGAAAAGAATGAGTGTGAAGTTTCGTGTTTGTAAGATACTACACAAAAATCCATTAAAAAAAATTAAATATACACTGTTATTCTATCCATCTTAATTACATGTTAATGTGTCAATCACTAATATATTAAAAATCCAATATAATTATTAAATTCAAATCATAAAATCTTTATATTTCAGTGATGGATATTTTAGGACATACCCCTGAGAAGAGAAATAATATTTTATAATATTAATACTACTACACAAATTGTTTCACATATGGGATATTATGCATCTCCAACAATATTGTAAAAAAATTAGGATTTAATTTTTTTTTTTATCTAACAGTGTTATAAAAGTTGCGCCAACAATTCTTAATTGTCATATTTGCATCAAATTAACATAAACTTAAAACTTGCTATACTCGCCTTTTCTTTTCTTTTTCTCTTTTTAATAATAAGTAATAAAATAATTTTTTAGTACATAAAATATTACAGTTGATGATAAATTATAATATTATACGGTGTTGGAGATGTTCTGATAGTTTAAATAAAACCCAATGTCTGATTATTTTTATGAAGTCAAAAAAACACAAAATGATTGTTGTTGACAGTTGAATGATAGTCGGCAAACATTTTAAATATGTTCAATATTTTTATGGCATTTTTATTTTTTTGGGTTGATTTGGACATATATGTCGGTCATACATAATTATTTTCCTTTTGGAGGAATATTGGTACATTTTTAATGCAGTCTAAAAACAAAAAATGTTGCCTTTCCCGATCAAAAAATAAAAGAAATTAATAATTCACTTTTTAGGATATTATTGATAAAGAAAATGAAAATTTGCATTGGAAATCCTTTTTTCATTCCTACATTGTTTTTATTTCCAAATTCTTATACAAATGAAAAATAAAGGGATTGGAAATGATTTAAATCCGTACAAAAACTCACGAGTCTATCTCATTGATATAGATCAACGAGACGAAGTTTCATTACCTATAACTATAACTCTATTTTATGAATTACGAGTGAACCCATATAATATAATTAAAATTGTGAGATAATATTATAAAATATTAGTTTTTAAATTTAATAAATGAGACTAGTTGATATTTGTGGTTCTTATGAGAGGTGGGCTGTGCCAGCTATTTATTGAAAGTGAGATTTTGAAAAAGGCCCAATAATAGGCCCAAAACGGCAGAAAGAGAACTTGGGGCCCAGTTACACGTTGATAGCGAAAACTGTTAAATATCGATAGTTCATGGATCAAAAATATTTCAATACTCCATGTTTGAAGAACAATATTAAATCATCAATATCCAAATCACACTCGTAAATTAAATAAAATACTACACAAAATAATTTTCATTTTTATAGATTTATTTAAACCTTAATAATTCCTTGTGTAGAGTGACAACATACAAATTATTTGTGTGATTAATTAAATCCGAGTGTGTTCTAAAATCTAACAAACATTGTTGAATCAAGACCTATAGCAACAAATAGTAGACCTAAATCCAAACTTGAATTATAAAAAAAAAAAAAAAAATTCAAACAAACTCTTTAATAAAATTAAGAATGGCAGTGGCCCTTCTGTGATCAATGAGATCAATGTTATGAAATCCGATGTCGTCGAAGCGCGCCTCCACCTGCACACCTCTCTCCACCAGCATCTTCACTAACTCCTGCTGCCGGTCCACCAGCGGGTCGCCGCCGAACCCGATCACCAAGCATTTCCCTAAATTCCTAACTTTCTCCTTCAGAGCCGGGTCCAACAGCGGGTTGCAGAACCGGTGGTCCCGGTCCGTTCCGACCGGCAGTGCCAGCTCCCACAGCAGATCGTGAACCGGCAGCGGAAAGTACGGATCCGTCGCCAGCTTCAGCTCGCTCTTCGTCCGCTTCTTCCCGCCGAAGAACGGCTGGTTGAGTATCGTTCCGGCGATCTTCAGCGGCTGCGGCTTCATCTCCGGCAGCTTCAACGCCGTGTTGTAGATAATGTTCGCTCCGCAGCTAACGCCGTAGAGATAGCACCTGTTCAAAATATGACGTCGTTTCAGTGCACAATTAGGGATTTGATTTGATTTAATCGTTAATTGAAAATTGAAATCACCTGTTGAGATCGCCGTAGTCTCGGATCCATTGATCGCCGTTGCGATTTAGGGCTTGGTTCTGGACCCAGGCGACGGCGTCCATGGCGTCGTCGTACTGGGCGGGGAGGCGGTGCTCGGGGGCGAGGCGGAACTCGACGGCGACGAGTATGGAGGGGACGTCGGAGGAGATGCGGTTGTTTTGCTCATGGAGGATGGTTTCGGCGATGCTCATCTGAATCCATCCGCCGGGGTGGAAGTAGAGGATGACGGGGAGGCGGGTGGCGGAGGGGACCCTGGAGGGGCGGTAGATTCGCATCCATGTCTTCTTGTCGGCGTTGAGAGTGACGTCTTTGCTGAGAACGGCCTGGCCGGAGTCGCTGGGGTTGGCGGCGGATGTCGGAAGCTTCATGTACCGGGTCAGTGACCCGTTTTCATTCAGAGACACGTTCAGATGATCGTACGGATCGAATTTTGACATTCTTTTTATTTTTTTATTCTTTTTGTATTATTTTTCTACTAAATTAAATTTTCAGTGGCATTCTAGTTTAAATCATTTGGAAGGATTTGTTTAAAAGGATGATAATTTTCACCTCAAAAATAGGATTTAAAAAAAAGGGTTCTCCTTAAATTTCGTTATTGAAAACTAAGATGAAACACTCAAATGATGATTAAATGGAGTTTTTTAATCACATTTTCTTTTGTTTAGTGATCATGTCTCATACCATTTAAAGGTAGTGAAATTTTATCCGTTAAAATCCAAAACAACCAAAAGTGGTGAATGAAAAAGATTTTTTTCTTTTTCACGGATAGTAAAGTTTTTGAGTTTTTTTTGAGAGAAATGACAAACTCATATGTCAATCTAATGTTATAAAATTTAAAGATTATAGAAATTGAATTAAAAAAGTGGATAACAAAGTACTAAAAGTCTAGAAAAACAAATTTAGTAGACGAAAAAATCATTTTCTCCTCAAATTTCTACATTTGACTTCATAGATTAACAAACATGCTACCATCATCTTCCTTCATAATTTCTTAAACATTTTCAATTAATAGATAATACAAATTATATTTTGATCCATAGTTGTCACGACACGACATGAGTAGTTGGTCTTGAAAGAACAAAAATGTGACAGCCTTATGTATTTAAACTAGCTACTCTCAACATCAAATAAAGTAATTAATGTTCAAAGTTTGAACAAGAATTGGTTGATTTAATGATACCCACTACTGTATAGTATAACTAATATGTGTTTAGCTGGAAACTCCTATTGCAGTCAACGTCTACGAGAAAAGTAATTGTTTTATTGTCTTTTTAATTATTTTCAACGATATTGGTAAATAATCCCATTTTATTAAATTGGATAATACGATGACTATTTCCCGTCCAAATTCTCTGTTGTCTTTCTAATGTAATAGACCACGGTTATATAAAACACCGTTGTTAAACAGCATATATTCATATAATACTAAAAATTCCCTCAACATCTTCACACATTCTATTCTACATCATGTGTACAATAAAAAATATAAAATATACATCTTCATAACAAATTTCATCGAAATTTCTTTTTAAAATCTCTAACCAGCCAGGTTAATACAGGCATAACTAAGGGCATCACACTGGACAAAACTATAAACAACACAGATATTACTCCATTAGGTGAAATTGCTATCATGCATGTATCATAAGTTGATATGAGTGCAAAAAGTGCTACTCTCAGCTCAAACTGCATAGGAAGTCCAGTTGTAATAAAATTCATCATGTGTAGAGACATGAAGAAGCCAATGGAGTTGAATAGCAAGAATAGACCATACGACACCTTATTGTGAGTCTGCATCACTGATTGTCCGGCTGTGTGGGGCGGTGGCTGTTTGTCTGAAGAACTGTTTTTAGCAGAGTCGGGCCAAAAGTCGTCCTGCCATACTCCGCCAGGTGGGCTGAGCACCGCCTGGTATGTGGCGGTGGCAATAAGTACTGCTATCACGAGTAATGTGTTTCTTGCTTGGCTTGGAGACTCTTTGACTTTGTCGTACTTGAAATAGTCCTGCAATTTTCGGGAGGCGGATTTGGGACGAGCCCTTGTTCGTTCTTGATGTTGTTCGTTATTTGGTTGATCTTCTGTGACGATAAACATGTTTTGTGATGCTCTTGTAGCTCCATATAGAGTTAAAATTTCCTCTATTTCAGAGTCACCACCTTCTGATATTAACACATCTAGTGGAGTTTGGCCTTTTTGGTTCAATGAATTCAACTCCAATTTGTCCTTGTAATCAAAGCTCTTGTTCAGCAACAAATCAACAACCTGATGATGAATTGATGATCATTAGTTCTTCTAAACATTTCATTTAAAAGCAAATAAGAAGATCAAATCATTAGTATATTTAATACTCACTTCATACTGCTTTGTGAAAGATGCAAGGTGCAAAATGGAGTTTCCTTGTTGGTCCATCTTCTTCAAAACATCCCATTTCCGAAACGAAATAACATGCTCTAAGAGGATCTTGAAGGACTCAAATTGGTGATTTTTCACAGCTAAATGAAAGAAAGATTCTCCTCTAGCAGTTACTTGTGTCATTGAATCTTCACAAACTTGAAGCAATTCTTTTATAACTTCAATTCTCCCTTTAACAACAGCATAGTGAAGAGCGATTCTCTCTTCTTTTCCTTTGACCAAGCAAACATGGCTTCCCACTTTCAATATCTCTTTCACAATCTCTATATTCCCTCTGCCTGAAGCAATGTGCAATGGACTTAAACCATCTTCATTCAATTCTTCAACAAATTCTGGTTTTAGATTCAACACTTCTTTCACGAAGCGAACATGGCCTCCCATGCAAGCCATATGCAACGGATTCTGACCGTTGGATAGAGCCATGAATGATAACAACAAAGGATCATCCTTGATCAGATTATGCAGTTCATCAACGTCTCCTTTTCTAGCAGCCTCAATCACCTTTCTGTGCATGTTTACTGAGATTATTTTGAGTCTTTGATCGAGTGAACGATCAAGTTTTATTTTGTGTGTAAATCATACAGTTTTTTAGAGGGCAAAGTGATTAAAATGTGCTATTTATAAGTTGCTGGTTACAAGTTATTTCCTTCAAAGTCAAGCAAACTAAGGATATATATTATGGGTTGAACTAAAGGCACCCCATGATATTCTAAGAGCACCCCATTTTAATGTAAATTTTTTAAAATATTTACACTAAAATGGGGTGCCCTTAAAATATTATGGGGTGCCTTTAGACCCACCCTATATTATTTATTATTGTTCTAGTAGTCTTGTGTTAGTCTGTCAACATATGATATGAGCAAAAAGGTTGAAAACAATTTTTTTATGCATATCACATCTCACCAGATACTCATTCTTTAGGTCAACCATAATGTTTTAAAACTGGTTGTTCAAACTTCTATTTAAGATAATACTCCTCTGAGCTATAATATAACCTTCAGCAGTTGAATATTAATATATAGGTTGCTTATACAGATCAGACAACTTAAAAGAAAAAAGAATTATCATAAAAATCTACTTGAATTATCATTTTAACCAAACTTTTAATTATTGGTCACAATAACATAACCATAAGCTATGAATTATTTTTTTCTTTTGCTAACACATCCATTTACATCAAATACCATATCCATGTTAAAAAACATACTGCATATATAAATTTATGTTATTTTGATCAATAATAAAAAAATTTGGTTAAAATGACAATTTGAATAAATGTTGTTATTTTACCGACAATTAACCCTAAGAAAAAATATGTTATTATTTGTACCTTAGACGAACACAACTAAGAAAAATGGGAAAAAACCTTGCAACTTCTAATTACACATTTTTAAGATTATGATTAACAATTGCTGCATTTAATTGAAAGGGTAGCTCATAGAACATAGTTAATGTAAGAAATGAAAAAAAAAAGTGCTAGATTGGGACCCAAGCTGTTTCGATTTATTAATGCTTAGCTTCTCCATCCAGATTCAAAGAGTTCGTCTCTAAAGGATGGATGAGTTATTCAGTGGAGGTAGAAACGTAAGATGTTGAAAGACATATTTGAAAACTTGAAATAGAGGTCTTTGGGTCAATTGATATTTTCTAAATGATAATTTTATTATTTTTATCAAAATGATTATTTTGTCAATTTCTTAAAAATACGGTACAAAAGTAACAAAATAATATTTTTTTAGAGTAAACTACTTTTTTTACTCCATAAAGTAGGTGCTCTGGCAATTTTGGACTTTTTTTTTTTCGGGTTGGCTGATTTGGATGATAATTTACAAAAATGTGTAATTTATGCCAAATTTCAGCTCGAATTGCTTAATTGGACTAAAATTGCACGTGCCATGCACGCATGGACATAATTTTGAGCTGATCAGGCCTAAATTGGACACGCTGATAATTTTTAATTACGTGGCAATAAAAAAAATAATTAGTTGTAAAAAAATGTTAAAATAGAAGATTCATTTTGAAATGATTTCGTTAATTAGTCTCTCCTCTCTACTGTTGTTGCTCGTCGTCGCCGCTCCCTTGGGTTGTTGTGAAGCCAACGCAAGGTTCACGCAGACGAATCGATCGTGGGTGGGTGTCGGCGCTTGGTTGCGCCGGCGTGTCAAGTTGTGAGCCGTCGCGGTAAGCGGCGACGTGTGTATATATATATGTCTGCGTGTATGTATATGTATGTGTGTGTTCTGCTGCGGTGTGATGGGAGGAACCGAGACCAAAGTCCTCGAGTGTATTGGTGGTCGGCGCCGTAGTTGCGTCGGTAGGGTGGGTTGGGCGCCGTCGTGAGCTGCGGCGCCGATCGTGTACGTGTCGATGTGTGTTTGGATATGTGTGTTTTGGTCGTCGGATGGTCGATGACGATTTGGAGTCACCAACAATGGTGAAACGACGGTAGGGGAGAAGACGGCGGCGGCTAGGTTAGGGTTTAGGATGAGGGGCTTATTCTGAAAATTTGAGTTCAAGAACCAAATTGCAGACCCTAATGGCATGATTGGTATGATGGAATGAGTTGGGAATGGAATCATCATTCGTACCTTCATTCTCATTCCTTTAGGAATTATCATTACCATGGATGAGGGAATGGTCATTCCTTCCTACCCCCATGATATTATGTATTCCCCACCTACAAATGAATGAATTATATTTATTAATTTGATTATTTATTATTATTTAATTTAATTTTTTACAAATTGACTTTCCAAAATTAATTTATTATATAAAATTGTATAATAATATAAAATTATTTATAAAAAAATATAATATATAAATTTAATAAAAAATAAAAAAAATGAAAATATCAAATAAATAATAAAATTAAGTAGATAAATAGAATAAAAATAAAAAATGAATATAAATTTTTAAAAAATATAGAGATAATATGAATATAATATTAGTACAAATAAGTGTAGTCTAGTTTATATAAAAATATATAAATAAATTATAACTAACTAAAATATTTTTAAATAATATAAAGTATTATTTTAATAGCACAAAATCATATAAAATAATTAATAAAATTATCATAAAATATGATATAATTAACTACTATAAGAATATATAAATAATAAAAAATTAATATATTAATAATAAAATAAAAAATAAAAAATCTAAATATAATATACCTTAATATTAGTGATAAAGGTGAACACGGTTCAAAACAAGTTGATGATAAGATAATCTCTCGAATTGCTTCAAAGTTCAGAAATTTTTGGAAAATTGCAAAAAATATCTCCAAACTTGCTTCGTCACATCGGTTCGGTTCCTTCAGAGATTCAGGTATTACGGATCGGATCAATTCAAATTTTTGTTCAAACAAGTCATAAACTAATAAAATAAATTGGATAATTTAAAAAGTAGTCGTATTTTTTCAAAAATAATAAATTACATTCAATTTTTTTTCAAATTTTATTTTTCAAAAACTTTTTAATCTACATCTCATAAATGGTCATTAGAAATTATTCAATTTAAAAGCGAAATAAATATACGTTTTATAGTAAAATTTATAATAAAATTTAAAAGTAGATATAACCTATAATTAGTGCAATGATTAATTTTTTATAATTTTTTAATTAATTAAATATATCATATTATTTAAATTAAATGGAATAAGAATATTAAAATAAAATTATAGTGAATGATAATTTGATCAAATAAAAATTAATTTAATGTTTTATCTGTAGTTATCAATTATGAAATATAATTATAATGATTATTTTATTCATTTCCTATTCCTCTGCGATACCAATCATATGAATAAACATTTTAATACCATTCCATTCCTATCACCATTACATTCTTAAATTCATTCCATTCATACCTTATTCCATTCCACCATACCAATCATGCCATAATAAATTCTTGCTGAATTTGAAGTTTGACCCCTAACATTATGGATATTGCATATCACACCCCTGACTTTATGGAATATGCTTAAAGACCCTTGAAACTTTGGATAATGACAATTGAACCCTAAAACTTGTTAAATTTTAATTGCTACGTAATTAAAAATTATCAGCGTGTCCGATTGAGGTCCGGTCAGCCCGAACTTACATCCACACGTGTCTGACACATGCAATTTCAACCCAATTAAGCAATCCGGGCTGAAATTGGGCATAAATTGCACATTTTTGTAAATTACTGTCCAAATCGACCAGCCTGAAAAAAAAAAGTCCCAAATTGCCAGGACACCTACTTTATGGGGTAAAAAAATAGTTTACTCTTTTTTTTACTATTTGGTTTTATGGTAGATGAGATTATTTCTCCTTGATACAAATGATTGTTTTCTGTCCGATCCTCTCTCGCCTTTTTTCAGTAATTGTAATACCCATTTATTTGCTAAGATCAATTTAATAACCTAGTTGCTTGATTTTGTTAGGATAAGAATTGTTGACTTATTTTCCTCCTTCACACCACCAAATTTTTGACACCTAATCTAGGCTATAGTTTTATCTTAGGTAATTGTTAAATAAGGGTCTTTGGTTGATGGGAATTAGTGGATATCAAAGCAATTAAAATTTCTTCACCCTTTCCATTTATTTTCTTCTTTCTCCAAATTAGCACCATCTTCCTCTTCTTTCTTACCCATCACTGCCGCCATCTCTCTCACCGCCGGCGAAGTCTTTTCCGGCAAGTTCTTCCGGTTAAGGTATAATTTTGGACGAGCCCATCATGAATCCGGGCCCGGAACTTCAATCGATCTTGTTTTTCTCTTTCATTTTTTTCTCTGTTTCTCGCTCTCTCGGTCTCGCTCGCTCTCTTCGTCCGCTGCTGGGTGTTGCCGCTGTGTTTGTGTCGGCACTCGGTCGCACCGGCGAGGGGTATGTTCGGTGGTGGCCGGCGTTTGTAGTGCCGGCGAGGATGGATTAAAGGCCGCCGCAGCTAGCGGCTGCTGTGCTGGTATATATAGATATATATGTATGTTATATATGTGCGTGTGTGTGTTGGTTTGGTGTGGGTGGTGTTGGGGCCGGAGTTTGGGAAGAAGCCTGCGTCGGTGGGGCGTCGACGTAGCTGAGGAAGAAGAGTCGCCGCTGGAAGCGGCGGCAGTGGCTTATATATATATGTATGTATTCGGATGTTTATATATATATGTTTTGGGTTGGGTGTTGTCTTAGGTGGAAGTGGATGGAGGTTGATGAGGTGGCGGCGGCGCCGGGCTTGCGCCGGCGAGGGTGAAGGGGAGCCGCCGCAGCAGCGACGGCGAAGCTGGATGGTATATACGTATATATATATATGTATGGAGTTGTGTATATATATGTGTGTTGAGTGTGGTAGGCTTGGGAGTGGTGTGTGATGTCCTCGGCGACATGGGTTGCCGGCAGTGGAGGTGGCGCGGTGGCGGAGGGCAGGCGGAGCAGCGGGCGGGGGGGGGAGAGCGTAGGGGGTGATTTTTGGGGGTTGGGGTAAAATTGGAAATTAGGATAGTCCGGGGACCTAATTGCAAACCCTAAAATTTAGGGTAAATAACAAGCTAGTCCTTGAATTTATGCTATTTACGGATTTGACCCCAGAACTCTATAAAATAGCATTTTAACCCCCAAAACTTGCTGAGATTACAGAATAGTCCCTAGAATTCCTAGAAATTACAACATGAACCCTAATCTCTATAGAAATTACCGAATCACCCCTAGACTTTGATAAAATGACAAAAGCGACCCCTAGAACTTGTAGAAATTATATTTTGACCCTAGAATTGGATAATTTTGTATTTTATGTCCTACGATATTATAAAATGATAGTTCGACCTCAAAATGATATAGGACATGACAAAACGAACCCTTTAAGCAAGTAAATTCTAAGATAATTCTTAATAAACCCTAAATTTGGAAACCCTAGCTATCGATTTTTTCTCGAGAGTTTATTTATTTACAGATTTTATAGATTTTAAGATATTTAAGTCAGAAAATAAGTCATATTTTCATACTCTGTAGGAAGTTCACGTGGGGGACTGAAATAAACCTACTACCGAAAGCTTTTGCAGGACTTTGTGAGAAATCCAAGGTGGGGGGTAAAATCCTTTTAGGTTTTAAAAATCGTACAGTTTTATGAAAAAATAATGTGACTACGTGATTTAAATTCCATCATTATGTGATGTTGTCTTCAATTGAACTGCTAGCATTACATGAATATAATTCGAGTAAATTATATGATTTTTGAAAATTAGTGATTTCAAGTAACACCAATGCAAATGGTTTAAATGATGATAAGTCGGGATAATACCCGCTAAAAAGGATTTTTTTTTGTACATTTGTGTTATGTGAATTATGTGACCAATTTGAACGTGGCCAATGTGCATTTATGTGCTATGTGAGAACTATTATGTGAAAATTTAACTGCGCATGCGCTTTCACGCAAAGTAGGGTATTTTTCTTGTTGGAAACCCATAAAAAGGTGATATTCTTTGGAATTCCCAACACAAACGGGTGTAACAGCCCAAATCGGGTCGGCTTGGGGCCATGATAGGTATTCTTCGGAAACCTATCCACTGTTGCCATTGGAACTCTTCGGGAGTCTACAACGTGTGTTATATGTATAGTATGCAAGCAATATTATGTGTATATATATTTATATATACAGTCCCCCCCCCTCACTAAGTGTTCTTTTGACACTTATCCCTTCTATGCTTTTATTTTACAGAAAACACTGAGTGCAAGGAAGGGTGAACCGAAATATCTGTTATTTTGTATGTAAATATTAATGTATATGGATGTTTGGTGTTTCTGAAACCCTGGTTATGTACGAAACAAGGTTTATGTGTTTTGATCTAAACAAGAACGTTTTACGCTGAACTAAGAAAAATTCATGTATTTTCTATAGTTATCTTTTAAATTTCGATTGCTTTAAAGTCTTAACAGTTTGGTATTTTTGCTGAACGCTCTATAACAAGGCTGCGTTTATATTCAGGTTTAAAAAAAAATCATATTATTATTATTCGCGTTTTAAACTCTTTAATGAAAAAAAAATCATATTATTATTATTCGCGTTTTAAACTCTTTAATGAAAATGGGGCTTGACAGTAATAGACAATGATTATGTTAAAAATCGTTGTTAAAAAATATATATTTATTATCTGTATAAAAATGTGGATATTTTTTTACAAAATATAAATTTTTCTTACAAAATGAAACAAGAAAAAATGATTTTATTATCTCTTCTGATGTTAATAGTTCTTGTAAAATAATTAATGGCAAGATAAAGCTATCATCTATCACTTTCATTCAGAAACAACTTCTCCAAAGAAAAAGTGTTTTGAGTAACTTCAGTGTTCACACATCTATTGACTAATCAACAACAGGAAAATATGCTATCCTCTTAGAGCATGTTGTCTTGTTTGGGAAATGGGATGTTTAGAAGAAGATGGACCAACAAGGAAACTCCATTTTGCAGCTTTGCATCCTTTACAAAGCAATATGAGGTGAGTGTACATATATTTATGAACTAGTATTAATTAGGGGTGGTTTCATTTATAAATTATAACCAATCATATAAAATAAAAAGTTCGTTTTTAGTCCCAACTTACAATATTTCTTTTCTTAGTCGAATTGACATATTGATCGTTTTGGCCGTATCACATGCACTAGTCCGTACCATCAAAATTTAGCTTGTAGCAACCTAACTTGTATTAATAGAATTAAGTCATTATATTTACATCGGCCCATATCATCTAAAACAACACGAATCATAACAGCTCATTCCGTATCAATAAAATTAGGTTATTCCATCATTTAGTTTGTATTATCCAAACGTTGATTTGGTTGTACCATTCTATTTGTATTAAAGATATAATTGACCAAATGACTAAAAAAAACTAAAGTAAAGAAGGTAAGTTGGTAGTTATCATATCTTATACCATTTAAAGGAAGTGAAATTTTATTGGTTAAAATCATAAACAACCAAAAGGGGTAAATGAAAAAGAATTTTTTTTTTTTTTATCACGGATGATAAAGTTTCTGAGTTTTTTTTGAGAGAAATGAGAAACTCGTATGTCAATCTAATGTTTTATTTCATTAATGTTATAAAATTTAAAGATTATAGAAATTGAATTAAAAAAATGGATAACAAATTACTACAAGTCTAAGAAAACAAATTTAGTAGACAAAAAAACATTTTCTCCTCAAATTTCTACTTTTACGATGTGAACAAACATGCTACAATCATCTTCCTTCATAACTTCTTACACATTTTCAATTAATAGATAATACAAATTATATTTTGATCCATAGTTGTCACGACACGACATGAGTACTTGGTCTTGTAAGAACAAAAATGTGACAGCCTTATCACTTGATTATGTATTTAAGCTAGCTACTCTCAACATCAAATAAATTAATTAGTGTTCAAAGTGAGAACAAGAATTGGTTGATTTAATTATATACCCACTTCTGTATAACTCATGTATGTTTAGCTGGAAACTCCTATTGCAGCCAACATGTACGAGAAAAGTTATTTTTTTATTGTCTTTTTAATTTTTTATATTTTCAATGATATTGGTTAATTATCCCATTTTATTAAATTAGATAATACGATCACTACAAAAAAAACGCACAACGACAACGGTTATTAACCGTTGTGGAAGATGGCGTTGTCGTAGACCCCATCTTCCACAACGGTTATTAACCGTTGTCGTTGTACGACAACGGTTAATAACCGTTGTAAAAGATCAAATTTACCGTTGTTGAAGATGCTGTTGTCGAAGAGTTTATTTTCCACAACGGTTATTAACCGTTGTCGTAGACATCTACGACAACGGTTGGCACAACAGTTGAGGAAGTGCTGTCTTCAAGCCATCTGCCACGTCACCTCCACGGCCACAGGTCAACGCCACGTCACCGGTCAACGCCACATCACTTCCCACGTCAGCACGGGTCAACGCCATGTCACCTCCACATCATCGGGTCAAAAAGCCACATCACCTGCCATGTCATCGGTCATCGCCAATCATGTGCCACATCAGCACGAATAAATTTGCGTCGCTTGAGGTTTGAACTCGCGACCCCTTACTTGAGCTGAAACCACTTGACCACTAACATTTATGTGCTAAAATTCTACATGCATTACTTTTATTAACTTCTTTCAAAAATTCTCATTTTTTACAACGGTTTTTTACAACGGTTATTAACCGTTGTTGTAGATGTCTACAACAACGGTTTTTTTTGTACCGTTGTCGTTGTGCGAAAAAATTCACACAACGACAACGGTTTTTGACAACGGTTATAAATAACAGTTGTAAAAAACCGTTGTCGTTGTGCGAATTTTTTCGCACAACGACAACGGTATAAAAAAAACCATTATCCCAACCGTTGTCGTAGACATCTACGACAACGGTACAAAAAAACCGTTGTCGTTGTGCATTTTTTTCGCACAACGACAACGGTTTTTCGAAAAACCGTTGTAAAAGATGTCTATGACAACGGTTTTTCGAAAAACCGTTGTAAAATTGGTGTTGTTGTTTAGCATTTTTCTTGTAGTGGATGACTATTTCCCGTCCAGAACCTCGGATGTCTTTCTATTATAATAGACCACGGTTATGTAAAATACCGTTGTTAAAAAGCACATATTCATATAATACTAAAAATTCCCTCAACACCTTCACACATTTTATTCTACATCATGTGTACAATACAAAATATAAAATATACATCCTCATAACAAATTTCATCGACATTCCTTTTTAAAATCTCTAACCAGCCAGGTTAATACAGGCATAACTATGGGCATCACAATGGACACCACAATAAACAACACAGATATTACTCCATTAGGTGAAATTGCTATCATGCATGTATCATAAGTTGTTACGAGTGCAAAAAGTGCTACTCTCAGCTCAAACTGCAGAGGAAGTCCAGTTGTAAGAAAATTCATCATGTGTAGAGACATGAAGAAGCCAATGGAGTTGAATAGCAAGAATAGACCATACGACACCTTACTGTGAGTCTGCATCACTGATTGTCCGGCTGTGTGGCCCGGTGGCTGTTTGTCTGAAGAATTGGTTTTAGCAGAGTCGGGCCAAAAGTCGTCCTGCCATACTCCGCCAGGTGGGCTGAGCACCGCCTGGTATGTGGCGGTGGCAATAAGTACTGCTATCACGAGTAATGTGTTTCTTGCTTGGCTTGGAGACTCTTTGACTTTGTCGTACTTGAAATAGTCCTGCAATTTTCGGGAGGCGGATTTGGGACGAGCCCTTATTCGTTCTTGCTCTTGTTCGTTATTTGGTTGATCTTCTGTGACGATAAACATGTTTTGTGATGCTCTTGTAGCTCCACAGAGAGTTAAAATTTCCTCTATTTCAGAGTCACCACCTGCTGATATTAACACATCTAGTGGAGTTTGGCCTTTTTGGTTCAATGAATTCAACTCCAAGTTGTCCTTGTAATCAAAGCTCTTGTTCAGCAACAAATCAACAACCTGATGATGAATTGATGATCATTAGTTCTTCTAAACATTTCATTTAAAAGCAAATAAGAAGATCAAATCATAAGTATATTGAACACTCACTTCATATTGCTTTGTGAAAGATGCAAGGTGCAAAAGGGAGTTTCCCTGTTGGTCCATCTTCTTCAAAACATCCCATTTCCGAAACGAAATAACATGCTCTAAGAGGATCTTAAAGGACTCAAATTGGTGATTTTTCACAGCTAAATGAAAGAAAGATTCTCCTCTAGCAGTTACTTGTGTGATTGAATCTTCACAAACTTGAAGCAATTCTTTTATAACTTCAATTCTCCCTTTAACAACTGCATAGTGAAGAGCGATTCTCTCTTCTTTTCCTTTGACCAAGCAAACATGGCTTCCCACTTTCAATATCTCTTTCACAATCTCTATATTCCCTCTGCCTGAAGCAATGTGCAATGGACTTAAACCATCTTCATTCAATTCTTCAACAAATTCTGGGCTTAGATTCAACACTTCTTTCACGAAACGAACATGGCCTCCCATGCAAGCCATATGCAACGGATTCTGACCGTTGGATAATGCCATGAATGATAACAAGAAAGGATCATCCTTGATCAGATTATGCAGTTCATCAACATCTCCTTTTCTAGCAGCCTCAATCACCTTTCTGTGCATGTTTACTGAGATTATTTTGAGTCTTTGATCGAGTGAACGATCAAGTTTTATTTTTTGTGTAAATCATACAGTTCTTTAGAGGGCAAAGTGAGAAAAATGTGCTGTTTATAAGTTGCTGGTTACAAGTTATTTCCTTCAAAGTCAAGCAAATTAAGGATTTTATTTATTATTGTTCTAGTAGTCTTGTGTTAGTCTGTCATATGATATGAGCAAAAAGGTTGAAAACAATTTTTTTCTGCGTATCACATCTCACCAGAGACTCATTCTGAGGTCAACCATAATGTTTTAAAACTGGTTGTTCAAACTTCTTTTTAAGATAATACTCCTCTGAACTATAATATAAGCTTCAGCAGTTGAATAATAATATATAGGGTGCCTATACAGATCAGATAACTTATAAGAAAAATGATCAAACTTTTAACTTTGGGTCGCAATAACATAACCTTAAGCTTTGAATTTTTTTTTTCCCTTAACACGCCCATCCACCCGAACACATCAGCTACCACATTCATATTAAAAAATATACTGTATATATAAAGTTATGTTATTTTGATTAATAATAAAAAATTTGATTAAAATGATAATTTGAGTAAATGCTATGATTTTTTTCCTACAATTAACTCTAAAAAAATATTCTCTTGAAATAATTTAGTTTAAAAAGTACAAAATAAAAAAAGAAAAAAATTTTGAACGAGGGTTTCCATATATACAAGACGGTATATATTTTGATCAAAAGAGTTTTCCAATACGGATAGAAGGCTAATAGAGGCTGCCAACACAGGAGATGTTGAGAAACTGCAGAAAGAAATTCCTCTCCTATTGAGAACTGAGAGTGGTTATAGGCTGTGTTTAACTCAGGAATTATGTGATAGGTGCAGAATCGGGCTCAAAGCATTAAGAACCGATCAATTTCTGGCAGAACCGGGTGTGTGAAGATTAACTCGAGCTGTGGCAGTTAGGCACTAACTGATCTGGGCTGGGGAGGTTAATCTGCGCAGGTTCAATTGATTAAAACGGGAAATTCGAAGCCGTTGTGCACTGTTATCAGAAATTGTTTTGGGGGTTTTGTATTGTATATAAATATGCATAGGGAGTTAGCATTTCCCCTCTGATTAATCATTGTATTCGCTCAATTAGAAGATTAGGGGTCACAGTGTGCGCATAAACCCTAATCTGCGCCACTTTGCAATTTGATATAATTCTTCCTTTGATTCTGCAAATTAGTAAAGGGTTTTGATTCGGCAGTGGACGTAGACTATTTTCATAGTCGAACCACTTACATCCTTGTGTCAATTTTCGATTTTCTTGTTCATTGTTCTCAAGTCTTGAATTAGGGTTCATCATTTTATGTGATTTCTTTTACATTCTTGATTTCTGGGTTAATTCCACTTCAATTGGCGCCGTCTGTGGGAACAGTAACCAGACAAGATGGGATCCTTGAAGCTAGACGTTGAGAAATTCACTGGAAGTGGTGACTTTACACTTTGGAGGGCTAAGATGGAAGCCATACTCATTCAGCAGGGTTGGGAGTCAGTTATAACTACTGATGGAGGAGGCTCTGAAGTATCCAATGAAGATAAACCTAAGATAGATTAAAAAGCAAGGAGTTCGATAATTTTGTGTCTTGCTGATAAAGCCTTGAGGGAAGTTTACCAAGAGAAGACTGCCCTTGATGTATGGAACAAGCTTGAAGCTGTGTATCAGACCAAATCCCTAGCCAATAAACTGTTCTTGAAGCAGAAACTTATTGCTTTCAAGATTTTGGAAGAGAAGAAAATCCTTGAAAAGTTGGATGACTTCAACCGGTTGGTGGATGATCTAGCTAACATAGGTGAGCAGCAAAAAGATGAAGATCTTGCACTCTTATTACTTCAAGCACTCCCTAAATCTTATCAGTCTTTTAAGGATACATTGATATATGGAAGAACAACTGCAATGTCACTCGAATCCGTTCAGATTGCCATTCGTTCCAGGGCCCTTTCAGGAGAATCAGATTTAAAGGCTCCTAGCATAGGAGAAGGACTGAATATGAGGTACAAGGCTCACCCTAAAAGTAATCAGAATCAGTTCAGAAATAAGAATAACCCTCAACCTACCTCTGGGAATCAAGAAAAGGTGGAAACAAGAAAGTGTTTTGGATGCCACAAGCCGGGTCATCTCAAAAGAAACTGCCCTGAGAAGAAGAAGAAACAAATTCAACCTAACCTACAAGCAGCAGTAGCCCAAGAACAAAAGAATTTTGAAGCTGCAGACATGCTGTGTGTTGTAGAGAATCAGGTACAAGAGGAATGGGTTTTGGACTCCGGGTGTTCGTTTCATATGTGCCCGGTGAGATCTTGGTTTGTAAACCTGAAATTGGAAGATGGTGGCTCATTTCTTCTTGGGAATGATTATTCATGTAAGGTAAAGGGAATTGGCATGGTTCGACTGAAACTGCATGATGGATCGATCAAGGTGCTGGATGAAGTGAGATTTATTCCAAAACTGAAGAGGAACTTGATATCTCTAGGGTTACTGAATGAAAGAGGTTATGAGTTTCACACCAAGAGTGAGCAGATCTTGATAACCAAATGAGGCAAAATTATTCTAAAAGGAAGAAAGTCCAATAACTTGTATCTTCTGTGTGGACAGATTGCTGTAGGTGGAACTACAATTGCTACAAAGTCTAATCGTGATAATATGCTATGGCATAAGCGCATGGGCCACATAGGAACAAGAGGACTGCACGAGCTATCAAAGCAGCAACTTCTGGGATCAGAGCTGATAACCCAAGTTCCAGACTATGAACACTGCATCTTTGGCAAGTCTACAAGGATTCCATTCCCTAAAGGTAAACACATTACTTCTGATATATTTGAGTATGTTCATTCCGATATTTGGGGTCCTTCAAGGACTAAAACTATGGGAGGAGGAAGGTACTATATATCTTTCATAAATGATTACTCTAGGAAAGTATGGGTATACATCCTCAAGCACAAGAGTGAGGCAGCTAAGAAATTTAAAGAATGGCTGGTCTTGCAAGAAAATCAGACAGGTAAGAGATTGAAGTTCTTGAGAACTGATAATGGCTTGGAATATCTATCTGAGGAGTTTCAGGAAATGTGCAGAAATAGGGGAATCACTAGGCATAAGACCACGGTTTACACTCCACAATAAAACGGGATTGCCGAACGGATGAATCGAACCTTATTGGAGAGAGTAAGGTGTATGCTCTCAGATGCAAAGCTACCAAAATGGTTTTGGGGTGAGACACTTAATACGGCAGCTTATCTTGTGAATCAAAGTCCCTCATCAAGTGTTGAATACAAATCACCAAATGAAGTCTGGTATAAGGTCAAGCCTAGTTATAGTCACTTAAGGGTGTTTGGGTGTTTGGCTTATGCTCATATCAAAGGAGATAAGCTAGAACCTAGAGCAATTAAATGTGTTTTCTTAGGCTATCCATTAGGCATCAAAAGCTACAGACTATGGAGCATTGAACCAAGGACACCTAGATGTTTTGTGAGTAGAGATGTTACTTTCAAGGAAGGTGTAATGAGATATGGTTATTCTGGAACTGAAGAACTTGAATTACAAGAGGAGACTAATTCTGAAGCCAGCACTCACAAGGATGATTCTGAATCACCTGATCATATGAGGACTGAACCAAGACAGGGAAAAGAAAATGAAAATGAAGGTCAGATGGAAGATAATCAGTCTGAGGGAGATCATGAATCTGATCAGGATCAGGAAAAAGATTTAACAGATTATCAACTCACAAGAGACAGGTTGAGAAGGAAAATTAAGACACCAATAAGATATGGTGAAGCTGATAAAGCTCAATATGCATTTAATGTTGCTTTGGAGTTAGAGCAGGAAGAGCCAAGGTCCTACAAAGAGACAATAAACTCAGTGAAAAGGGAGAAGTGGCTGCAAGCTATGCATGAGGAACTGTTATCTCTAAACAAGAACCAAACCTGGGAATTGGTGGAGAGACCTAAGGACAGAAAAATAATAGGTTGCAAGTGGATTTTTAAAAAAAAAGTTGAGGTTACTGGAAATGAGCGTGTGAGATATAAAGCTAGACTAGTAGCAAAGAGCTACACACAAAGAGAAGGCTTGGACTATAATGAGATATTCTCACCTGTTGTGAAACATGTGTCAATCAGAATTTTGCTTGCACTTGTGGCTCAAGAAGACTTAGAATTACACCAGCTCGATGTGAAAACGGTTTTCTTACATGGAGACCTGGAAGAGATACTTTATATACAGCAACCGGAGGGGTTTGTACTTCCTGAAAATTCTAAACAAGTATGTCTACTCAAAAGGTCTTTGTATGGTTTAAAACAAAGTCCCCGGCAGTGGTATAGAAAGTTTGATAACATTGAACTTGAAAGGTGCAGCTTCGACAGTTGTGTGTATATGGAAAAGCAAGGAAGACAGATACTCACCTATCTTCTACTGTATGTGGATGATATGTTACTGGCAGGTAAAAGTCTGCTGCGGATCAATGCTTTGAAGGACAAGCTAGCTTCTAAATTTGAAATGAAAAATCTGGAAGAAGCTAGAAGAATCCTTAGTATGGACATAAAGAGAGATAGGGAGAAAGGGTTTGTGTTTCTTCATCAGTCTGAGTACATGGAGAAAGTGCTGTGCAAATTTCAGATGCAAGACTCTAAGGCTGTAATTACACCGCTTGGAGCACACTTTAGGATGACAGTAGATCAGCAGCCCACTACTGAATATGAGGCTAAAGAAATGTCAAGCACACTATATGCTAATGCAGTTGGGAGTATCATGTATGGGATGGTAAGTAGCAGACCTGATTTAGCATTTGCTATGAGCAAAGTGAGCAAATTCATGGCTAATCCAGGAAAGCAGCATTGGGAAGGTGTGAAATGGATGCTAAGATACTTGAGAGGAACAGCTGATGTGGGATTATTGTTTAAGAAGTTGGTCCAAGTAACTCTCTTCAAGGGTTTGTTGACTCGGATTTCGCTGGTAATCCTGATACTCGGAAATCTACCACAGGATATATTTTTACATTGTTTGGAACAGCAATAAGCTGGAGAGCAATGCAACAATCCATAGTTGCATTGTCCACAACCGAAGCTGAATTCGTTGCTATGTGTGAAGTTGTAAAAGAAGCAGTTTGGTTAAGGGGGATTCTCAGAGAGCTAGGGGTTAAGCAAAGAAGAGTGGAAGTGTTCTGTGATAATCAAAGTGCACTGCATTTAAGTAAGCATCAGATGTTTCACAGTAAATGCAAGCATGTGGATGTCAAGCTTCACTTTGTAAGAGATCTTATAGAGAAGGGAGAGGTTGAAGCAAAAAAAATTGGTACAGCTGACAACCCGTCTGATATGCAAACTAAAGTCCTACCATGTGCCAAATTCGAGTACTGCAAGAGATTAGTGAGTTTGGTCAGCTGGGAAGTAGTGGTGACTTAACAAGAGTTAAATAAGCTGAATCAAGGTCTGATGCTAATAATTCAGAGTTAAGAGGGGGATTTGAGAGTGGTTATAGGCTGTGTTTAACTCAGGAATTATGTGATAGGTGCAGAACCGGGCTCAAAGCATTAAAAACCGATCGATTTCTGGCAGAACCGGGTGTGTGAAGATTAACTCGAGCTGTGGCAGTTAGACACTAACTGATCTGGGCCGGGGAGGTTAATCTGCGCAGGTTCAATTGATTAAAACGGGAAATTCGAAGCCGTTGTGCACTGTTATCAGAAATTGTTTTGGGGGGTTTTGTATTGTATATAAATATGCATAGGGAGTTAGCATTTCCCCTCTGATTAATCATTGTATTCGCTCAATTAGAAGATTAGGGGTCACAATGTGCGCATAAACCCTAATCTGCGCCACTTTGCAATTCGATGTAATTCTTCCTTTGATTCTGCAAATTAGTAAAGGGTTTTGATTCGGCAGTGGACGTAGACTATTTTCATAGTCGAACCACTTACATCCTTGTGTCAATTTTCGATTTTCTTGTTCATTGTTCTCAAGTCTTGAATTAGGGTTCATCATTTTATGTGATTTCTTTTACATTCTTGATTTCTGGGTTAATTTCACTTCAAGAACTGTGAACTTAGCCATTAATGGAGATAATCCATTACTAGAAGGGGGTGATGGTGAGATCAATCTCAGATCATTGCCATTCTTGTAAACAAAAAAGTGCTAGATTCAAAGAGTTCGTCTCTAAAGCATGGATGAGTTATTCAATGGAGGTTTGGGATGAGTATGTCCTCAAAGAGAAACTTAAGATGTTGAAGACATATTTGAAAACTTGAAATAGAGATGTCTTTGGGTTAATTGATATTTTTCTATTATAAATAATAATTTTGTTATTTTTATTTGAATGATAGTTTTGTGAATTCTTCTCAATTCCAGTATAAAAGTAACAAAATAAATCATTTGTGATAAAAAAAAATATTATTTTTGCTATTTGATTTTTTGGTAGATGAGAGTATTTCTCTTTGGTACAAATGACTGTTTTCTGTCCGAATCCTCTCTAACCTTTTTTTTTTTTTTTGTAATAGACAATGATTATGTTAAAAACCATTGTTAAAAATATATACTTATTATCGGTATAAAAACGTGGATATTTCTGTCTTGCTTCATTTTCAAGACGAAAATAAAATATCAAAATTTTCATCTTGGGCATCCAACAACACATAATAAACTCAATTTTTTTAACGAATCGAACGACATTTATAATATAATTTCATCACAAATAACCAAAATGCATAAAACGCTTAGCATTATCAAAAACAGTGGAAAATAACTTCAATATATGACTCTACGGACTTTAGTTTTACAATCTCAAAATTTAAGTTTCAAAAACTTTGAATCAACATGTTATTTACAATCAAAAGATAGAGTATCTCCCTTCAGTATATAAAAGAGTGAGTGCACGAATGACACTCAGTGGAAGCAACTTCACATATAAGAGCACGGTAAATAAAAAAAATAAAACATGAACCACAACATTCAATCATTTGGCATGCTTGCCTCCCATGAGTGTGGGTTTAACGGATTTGGATCCTCTGCTGGGTGAAGAAAACCAGCACCCTGGGCCAAATACGTCATCGTTTACTATTATTTTTTAATCTCTCTCCTATTTTCCATTTCATTTATATTATTTATTTATATTATTGATATGTTATATTAAAATATACTTTTGGATTATTCTAACTTTTTTAGAATTTGTCGATATTAACTATATCAATTATATCAATATTTAACTTTTTTTAGAACTTGTCGATATTAACGACCCAATATTTAGCTTTTTTATAACTTGTCGATATTAACGACATAAATCATATATATATTATTGAAATATCTAAATATTAATATTTAACTTTTTTTAGAACTTGTCGATATTAACAAAATCGATCTATATATTAATATTTAACTTACTTATCATTAACGAAATCAATCTATATATTAATATTTAACTTTTTTTAGAATTTGTCGATATTTTCATTTCACCATATATTTCTTTTTTAAAAACTTATTTTTATATTTATATTTAATATTTCTATTCAATTTGATTTTTTTACCTTATAAATAAACTGTTCATTTCAACTATATTAACCCACTTTTTTACCTTATAATTATTAAAAGAGAAATGACAAAATACTTGTTGGCTCAAAAAGAATAAAAATAAAGATAATGAAAAATTAAAAAAAGAAAAAAAAAGCCGAAAGAATCAGTGAAGTGAAAAAAACTTATTAATAAAAGAAAAAAAAAAGAAAATCTTACAAGAGAATAATAAAAAAATAATAAATAATATAAATGAAATGGGAAACGTTAGAAAGATTAAGAAATAGATTGATGAGAGATATTAATAAAATAATAATAAATAAATAATATAAATGAAATGAAAAATATGAGAGAGATTAAGAAATAGTATTAAAACGGTGGCGTATTTGACCAAGCATATAGTGCTGGTTTTCTTTACCCAGTAGAGGATCCAAATCCGGGTTTAACCCAACTTATCATTCATCTCGGGGTTCAAACCCGATCTGTCTTGGGACTCAAACCCAATCAGTCTCATGAGTATGAGATTTAACCCGACTTATCATTTATCTTAGGACTTAAACCCGATCTGTCTCATCAATCACAATGACCTTAATCAAACAGTCCAATAAAGAAACAATGATAAATTATCATGTGACTTAAATCATTTAATAATACAAGCACCCAACATTTTGTCAATCACAAAGAATCTCAATTAAACAACTCAATCAATAAACAATCACAAACCATCACGTAGCTTAAATCATTCAATAATGCAACCAGTCATTTCAATCTATCATCAATCACATTTACGTTTAATAGTAATCATAAATGATTGCTTATATTAAAAATATAAATTTTATAAAAATGTAATTTTAAAAAATTACCTCCACCTTTTGAGAATGGTGTTTATAAGACTTCTACTTTTTATACGAGTTTAATTCTTTCCTCCTTTCATGTTTTTTTATCGGTAGAATCCGTGGTGGTGAGAAAAAATAAAAAGAGAGAGGAGTTTCTTCCCCTTTTTCTTTATATTCTTATCCAAAACTTTCCTACCTTACCTCTAGCAAAAGGGAACATAAGCACATGAGGGAAAATGAGATGTCACTCTCATGTGCAAACAAAATAAAAAATAAAAAATAAAAATCTTGGGGTATTACAATTTCTTACGAAACGAGACAAGAAAAACAGAGTTTTCATACTTCTTAAGATACTTCTTTAATTGCATGAAATTTGAAAAACAGATATATCATCAAATAAATTAATCTTTTTTTTAATAAAAAACCACCTCAATCAGTGACTGAGGTAGGTGGGGCCAAGGGGCAATCGGAATTTTAAATAAATATATATAATATTTGATAATTTTAAAATTATTTTTTGAAAAATATATATAGAAAAAAATTAAAAGTAATTGTCATTTACTTTTAATGTTAACGTATAATTGAGCTACTATTTGTTACATAAAATTTTATTTTTTCTTCAATCAATGTATATTTTTTACTTAATTATGTATCTTGAGTCATATATCTTTATAGTTTACAATAAATTGATATTCAACATTTATTTATTTTAATCACTTTAAATATCAGATTCAAAATATATAATGTCTGTATAAGTTTTCTTGATATTTGTAAATTATATTTGTGGTCACAAATCTTTGAACTTTTTTTTCTAATAAATTAGTATTCAACATTTGAGTTTTATCATTTTTGTCATCAAATTTTTTATACAAATTTACTAAAGATACATAAGTAGATTATCACAAACATAGTTTACTTACTTCAAAACCTAAAAAAAAAAAATAACAATGATATATATTCCAAAATTTGTGAAAGAAAGATGAATATCAAAAGTTTAACAAATGTTCATTATAAAATGAAAATATATTTTATACACATTATCTAATTTTTAAATTATTGTTAGTTACACCCTCAACAAAGTTTTTGACTTCATTACTGACCTCAAAGATGGGGATTAGGTAGATTCTCAACCTATATATAACTCACATCCACAGAAAAAATACAAAACAAGCATTCAAAAGATCCCCATCTATTACAAATAAATTAATATTACTATATTGATATTAATAGTTTTTTTTTTTGTTTTAGAAAACAGGATTTTATTATTTCTTCTGATGTAAATAGTTCTTGTAAAATAATTACTAGCAAGATAAAGCTATCATCTATCACTTACATTCGGAAACATCTTCTCCAAAAATCAAAGAAAACGTGTTTTGAGTAACTTCGGTGTTCGCACATCTATTGACTAATCAACAACAAGAAGAAATGCTATATCCTTCTTATAACTTCTAACACGTTTTGAATCAATCAAACAGGAATACAAACACAACTGCAGAAGAAACTCGTGCTTCTAATTTTCTTTCATCAACTATATATAAATAATATATATTTTATAAATATTTGGGTTGATTATCTGAAAAATCAAGAAATTTATTAATTTATAATTTTAATCAATTTTTTGAATATCATTAAATATAACATGAACTTTTATATTTTTGTAATTTTAACCAACAAGTAGATTTCGGAAATATTTATTTTGAAAATAACTCTCACAATTTTAAAAAGGGTTAATACCCTAAAAATACCCATTTAATTATAACAACTTTCAAAAATACCCATTGATATAACAAATAACCCAAAATGCCCAATTTTGGGAAAAAGACCTAAATACCCTTTGACATCCAAAAAGAAATGATTATTTTAATTTTGAGAATTGCTATGTTAACTCCTAATTTATTATTGCCAAACCATATTGCTAAAGAATATTTTGAAAACCGGATATAATTGTTTTGGTATATCGGTTGGAAACCTTTCTCGTGCCCCAAAAAACACTCATATTTATACTTGTGATATGGTCTGAAAAGTATAACAATACCACGTACTGGATAATTTCATCTGAATAAAAGAATTTATTTGAGTTTTTCCACGATTTATATTTATTGAGATCCGATACAAGAATTGGTATCAGAGCCAGGTTTTATTGAAGAAATAAATTAAATTATGTTGAACAATATTATTTTCTTGTGCCTAACAGAGGAGAAAATCAAGAAAATGTATCCGAAAATCTTTCGAGATAACACAGGTGCAGGATATCAGTAATGACATCCAGCTCAGATTGGAACACAATTGTTCCAGACACATCTAAGGTCACGCAAGACCTTAGGGAGATCCAGAAGACCATCATTTATTATGGTGGACAGATGGAAAAGATAGTCCGATCTCTATCCGAGATCCAAAAAGAAGTTTCAGATCTGAAACAAGAAATTGTAGATCTGAAGAGAAGACCATCCAAAGGAACTGGAAGATCAATGAACGAACGTATGAAAAATTCGTTCGGAGATATTCCAATTATTTCCAAAGGAAAGACTACGGAAGTTTCGAAGCCTAAAAGCAACGACGAACTCCTACTTGATCTCATAAGACAAGTCGGATGGAAGTCTCAAGAGTAGACCTTGCAAAATTAACTGAATCCCTTTCCAATCTCGGAATAGTGGATCTGGTAAATCTTAGGATGAACGAGCCGATTCCGCCGATTCCGAAGAAGGAAGAGGAAAGCACAAGTACACCAGTACCTGAAGCACCAGTACCTGAAGCACCGGTTCCTCCCAAACCCAGGTGGTGGCAGGACGGGGTTGAGTATGAAGAATACATAGCTCGATAAGCCAGAAGTAGACAGGGAAGGTTTAAAGGAGTATCCAAAAGCCCTTGGGCAAAAACGATGCTTGAACCAACCCATCCGTTTGGAGTGATGCTCACAACAGACATCATCGATTTCAGAAATATGGAAGTTTTGATCGATGAGTGGATGTCATCCATGAAAGTTGCTTCATCAACACTGGATGTTGATAACGATCATTTTTGCCAGATACTGGTAAATAGTTTGCAAGGTTCAGCCAAGAAGGCATGGGAGATGACCGAAGCCTCTCTCAAAAAAGAGATCTTATCCAACGAGAATGTTATAACAATTGTCGAAAGGATGGGTCATCTACTCAAAATATGTTTCCTTGGGGACGGATATTTTGAGGAAAGAAAAGACGAGAAGAAAAGAGAGTATACACAAGCTCTGTTTGCTCTCGAATTGAGAAATATATGTTATGCGGATGAATATATATATTGGTTCCGCAAATATTATTTCCAAGCAGATGTACCGTGGAATGTGGCAACAGATTTATTCTTTGCAAAAATCTGCAGTCCATGGAGGGAAATGCTTATGCAAACCTACAAGGTACCTACAGGCCGAGTCGATTCAGTGGCCAAAAGGATGTCCTTTTTCAAAGACAGTATACGAGAATGGTGTCAACAAGCGACACTACAAAGGAACAAGAAGAAACTAAGAGGAATGGTGAAAAAGACCCCTCTTTGTTGCGACAACAATGATTTTCCGAGTATTATCGGAGAACCACAACGCGAAAGACACGGAAAGAGAAAGAAACACTTCAAGGGAAGGTTTCAATCTAAGTCCGGAGGATCATACAGGAGACCTTCCAAACAGGGAAGATCATGGTGGTCCAAATCAAAGGCTAGATCTTACAAATCTGGTCAAAAGTCTGGTCCTTCCAGGTTTTCTTCACAGGGATCTAGATCCACAGGGAAGCCAGCAGGAGGAACAACCCGGAAAAGAACTTTCAAACGAGCTCACACTCGTACAAATGAAAGTTTCAAGGATTGCAACTGTTGGACGTGCGGCGCGAGAGGCCATATTTCGCCCGATTGCCCACAAAAGCAAAAAGATGTGTGCCAATTCGAGTACACAGACGACATCCGAGATGCTGTCTTCTATGGTGATTTGGTGCCAGTTTACAAGTTCGAGGAAATCTCTTCAGATGAAAGCATCTATGAAGAAGAATTGGAATCTGTTTCAGAAGGATCCGATGGATCATCTACAGAATCAGACGAGTAGCTCCGACGAACCAGAAGATAGACTCCAGACGACGGATAGTCTATCAGGATTCTTCTCAAAAATGATCATCTCTAAAAAGACGATGGAAAAAATCATGAGACAGGATTCAATATTAGGTCCATATGATGGATTTAAGAAAGGAAGTCTTAATCGATTTTGTGACAAGATCGGGTTGAGACAGCGCAAGCACCATATCATTTACCGGGTGAACTCAGGTGAGTTTTCTCTTCCAATAGATCTAACCGGTAATAAAGTCGAGATGCAACTTATTCCAAAAGAAGAAATTCTTGAGGAATTGAGTCATCTTAAAGAAGAAGTAGCGGTCACGATGAAATGGATCCATATTGGAACCATTGAAGTAGTGATTAAAGCTACCTTCAAAGAAGGAATTGATTCTGAATTACATTTATCTGTAATGGATAAAAGAATCAATGACTTAAAAGAAAGTTGTCTTGGTACAATGGTAGGTAATTTGTATGCTGGCAAACTTATGTTTGACATTCATCCTAGGATTGCATACAACCTAGCTGACCAAGATTTTAGTAGAGTCTTAACCCTTCATCAGGATTTTAAACGACCTGATCTTATGAAAGAAGGGAATAGTCCATATTCTATCACGTATAGAATTGCATATGCGCTTTCCAACACACATCATTCAGATATGTTTCTTAGGAAAGAGTATATAGAAATTCCTATAATTTTTAAGGAATTTGTAAAGGTTAGAACACCAGACCCAATCCAGATACCAAAGTTAGGGGGTGTTAATTTGCTAATTAAGGATCAATCTATCTTACACAATAGATCATTAAGGTTTGATTCAGAAATTGGTAACAGGCTGTCCTTTTTCGAAGGTAGGATTCTAAGCCTAAAAGGAAAAGAACCATGTGAGGATTTATATCCACAAAAAATTAGGGTAAGAAATGTAAAAATCAAATGCCCTAATAATGAATGGAAAGAAATCCATATTGTTTTTGATATATCTAAAACTGATAATATGTTTCCTTGTGAGGAGATATATCATTTATAACAACCAAGTATTAATAGATATGAAGGCATGTTAGAAATAGCAGGCTATCATGTATCTGTTACAGGAAGTGCAGGCATAACTAAAGGAGTTATGACCCTAGGGTTAAGTTTCCTTGAGGAACATAAGCCCTGGAGAAGAGATGAAAAATGGATGGAGTTCAACCTTGATGGACATACAATCAGGGTAGAATAAAACCATTATGCCAGGAATCAAGCTTGACCAAGAGATCGTTAATCTCACGATACAAAGAGACCAGGAGATAACTTTGTTAAGATCTTTGCGAGAGCAAAATCTACCAGAACAAAGAAGTATCCAGGAAGTTATAAGGATACAAGAGGCTGCGTTAAGAATTAGTCAAATAAACGCACGAATAGACATGCTAGAACGCTGGAGGAGAAGGATTTATCCAAACAATCCAGACAGGTTCTAAATTATGCCAGGAAGGTGTATTGATGAAGAGATCCAAGATCTCAGAAAAGAGAAAGATGAGTTGACGGAACGCATTAGAGAAATGCGGGATAATGGACAGACTCATCAAGTAAGGTTTCAAGAGTTGATCCGTGAGCATAATGTTAGAAGCTCAAGGATAAACTTGTTAGAATCTTGGAAAAGAGGAATCTATCCAAACGATTCTGAATGACAAGTATTTTCTCTATATATATATCTGTAGGGATATTATATGAACAATATAAGACGGAATATTTTGCAGCTTATATTGACTCAGGTTCAGGCATTTGCACAGCAAAGCCAGGAGTTTTTCCCAGCGAAGCAGTGGAAAAATTACCTCTTATTGCAGGAAGAGACTTCTCACAGAAGATCCTTATACTCAATAAAGGTATTCGAGAAACACGAATAATGATCGGAGGCGCATTCGATACCCCTTGGTATAAAGTAAGAATGCCACCAATCTATATTCATGATACAGGTGCTGATATTTTGCTTGGTAACAATTTTATCCAAACTTTTGCAAAATATGAGCAGGATAATCACAAGAACCTGTTAACCTTTACTACTAACTGTGGTAGTATGATACAGGTTTTGCGGCGAGAAAAGGCTTTTAATAGGATCATGCCTATTAATTTTCGCAGCAAACGTGGTGATAATGAAGCCAAGTTAACTCATCCAAAAATGCAGGATAAGAGGAAATTTGGTGAAGCTCTTTTGTCATACAGACAAGAGGGAATGGAGGAGGCACATGAAGAAGCTATTCAGTTTCTGAAGAATGCCTTACAAGAAGGACCACCCCAGATTGACATTGATGAGGAAAGTTTACTTTCTCTCGAAAATGTTAAAAGGCTAATTCAGAGGAACTACAATGAAAATCCTTTAGCCTGGTGGGACAAAAACCAGATCGAAGCAACATTGAAGGTAAAAGAACAACACAGATACGAGTTGGTTCGATACAAGCCGATACAGATGAATCTTGAAGATCGAAAGGATATGCAAAAGATTATCAAAGAGCATATCGATCTCAAGTTGATCGAAACAGGTATTTCTCCCTATAGTAGCCCAGGGTTTTTGGTAAGAAACCATGGCGAAATAAAGAGAGGAAAAGCAAGGTTAGTAATTAACTATCAAGGTATTAATAAGATTACCGAATTTGATGGTTATTACATACCAAGTAGAGAACACTTAATTGATTGTATTAAAGGATCAAAAGTGTTTTCAAAATTCGATTGCAAGTCTGGTTTCTACCAGATTAAGTTAGAAAATGAGTCTAAGAAATTAACTGCTTTTTCTACACCACAGGGTCAGTATATCTGGAACGTAATGCCTATGGGACTTGCGAATGCACCTCAGATATACCAACGAAAGATGGATAATCTTTTTAAAGATTATTTTGAGTTTATGTTTGTATACATAGACGATATTCTAATTGCATCTAAAAATATGAAAGATCATCTAAAGCATCTTGAAATATTTTCAGAAGCATGTCATAAAGAAGGATTAGTGCTTTCTAAAAAGAAGGTAATAATTGCGGTTAATAGAATCGAGTTTCTTGGTGTTATTATTGACCATGCAGGAATGGAACTACAGGAACATATTGTGGAGAAAATCTGCAATTTTCCAGATGTTCTTAGAGATAAGAAGCACCTACAAAGCTTCCTTGGAGTGATTAATTTTGCAGGTTCATTTATTAAAGACTTGGCAAAATATCGCAAGGATTTCCGTCCTTTATTACAAAAGGATGAAAAGACCAAATGGAAATGGGAGGATATTCATTCCCAAAGAGTTCGTGAGTTAAAACAGGTTTGTAGTAACTTACCAAAGCTCGCGATTCCTCAAGATGAGGATCAGTTAGTCGTCTACACAGATGCTAATGATTTCAGATGGGCAGCAGTGCTCATGCGAAAGACATCTACGGGTGAAGAACCATGTAGATACCCTGGAGGGTTGTTTACAGAACAACAGGCCAGAATTTGGCATATTAACGAGAAATAATTCTTTGCTGTTTGGAAGGCCTTTAAAAAATGGCCTTTATTTTTATTAGCTAAAGAATTATATTAAAAGTTGATAATACTAACGTTAAAGCTTTTTTGAAAAACAAACTTGAATCCAAGATCGAAAAAGCACGTATTATCAGGTGGCAAGCAGAATGCCAATATTATCTTTTTGATATTGTCATTGTGAAATCTAATGAGAATGTTCTTGCAGATTTCTTAACAAGAGATGGATATCCTTGAAGCAGATTCCATCACAATACGAGCAAGGCACCTTAGGGAAAACCTTGAGATGCATTACAAGGCCTTTGAGGAACTAAGGGTAAGAGCCGAAGCGGCATCTTATGTCCAGAAAGCTGATTTGGACAAAGTCCAAATGACTCTACGCGCAGCCATAACTTCCAATAATGATTTGTGGAATGCATTAGTAGATCCTGTAAACAAGGCCTGTTCACCATCGGTGATGCAGAAAGAAATATACGAGAGAAGTTCATCATCGATGAACAAACAGGGTACTTTTATACCCGAAGCAGGACATCCTGCTGATAAAAGTTTTTTATCGGATATCGGTGAAAAGGCTGATAAGGCCGAACCAAGTGTTTTATCGGATTCCGATAAAATTATTAATTCGGAAGGTCAGGAAGCAATTCCAGACAACCCGAGTCAACCTAGCACCTCTGGGGTAAAAGAGGGAGAGGTTAACCTAAGGCCCCAGACTGGCCCTAAACAGGTTAACACTAATCAAGCTATTTCTCCTCTTCAGGTCTACCAAAAAACATGAGAGAAATTGGTGACAAGAAATGGGATCAAGCTATTTCTCCTCTGCTGATTGGTCTGGCAAGTATCCAAGACTTTGGATGCTCCCAGGGGTGAACCCTCATGATGTGCGGGAATGGTTCGATTTTGGAGCAATTGCTTCAGTGTTCACTACCGCACCCAGCTTTCCGGAGATTTCCAAATTACCGGATTGGATATCCACTGATGTGCATGATTCATGGCAGAACAACCCATACTTGGGTCGAGGAGATATACTGGAGCTGAAAATTATCTCTGCTGCTCCAGAAATCACAGGAAAAGGGTCTCATCCAATTTTTCAATTCATAAAACTACAGAGACCTGAGATGGGGGCGATAAACCGAGCCAAAACACCCCCAGAAAACAGTCCCTTAGTAGTCGCCCTGACTGAAAATGATATATCAATGAGGCGAGCATGGGGTCTTTGGGTCTGTCTCACCGAGATGGACAAAATGAAGTATCCATTCAAAATATTTCATAACTCTGTGAATGGATCATTCCTGTTAAATTCTATGACAGGAACAACTACCGGATTTGCTGAAAACCTCTTTGAAAATAAGAGAAAATTAATCTGGGAAAACAAGGTTCCAGCCACGGAACAGACAAGGAAGAAGATATGTAATATGATACATATCGGGAGATGGGGAGAGCGGATATGCTCTTACTGTCAAACACAAGAGAAACCGCTGTTTGGACAGGGTTTCAAAATAAAAAAGGACAAACCCGACTACCCAAAGAAAAAGGGAAAAGGGAAGGGTTTTTAGAAAATAAAAACAAAAAATGTAATAAGAGGAAACGGGTCTAATTAGACTCGATTGTAAACAAGTTGTAATGTATTCCAAACAATTGTAATAGGATAGGAATACAGTTGTATCAAGATTTGGATGCTAATTCAGACAGAGAATAGTGGCAGGACCCGCCATCTTTGAAGAATCCGCATCTAGACAAAAGTGGAGGACCCCTCTACTCATAAAGAGATTCGTTGCCGACGCAAGAAGACAACGAAGGAGGTAGATGCACTTACCAAACGGTAGGTGGAAATTAAAGAAGGTTGGCTCATTCCCACTAACCAAGTGGAGAGCAAGCTGGCAAGGCAATAATGGACTCTTACAGGAGGAGATTGATGCCTATAAAAGGAGGCCTTCAGCCTCAGAAGAAGATCATCGAAAATACACAACACTTCTCTCTTCATAAGCTTTTCGAAATCTTCTCTCTAGTCTTATAATAGTTTAGCTTTCAAGCTTTCCTGTTTATGGGGGTTTCCCCTTCTCGAGTATTAGCCATGATTGGCTAATTCAAGTTTCTCTTCCAATGGTGGAGAATAGTAATATTGTAAAATAGTTTAGTTTATTTTCTTCAATAAACAAGGCTTTTGCTTTCCGACATTCTGTCCAAAAATTTTATAATTCTGAGTGAAAATTCATCCGGCAGTGAGTCTCCCCGTAAGCTCCTTATAGGCAGGTTGCCGTTGAGAAGGATTGCGATCTGGGTTCCCAAGAAAATCGGTTTCAGAACCATAGACTGCGGGCGAGTGGTTGGATCTTTGATCCGTAAAACCTGAACCGAGGTCCAAGGGAATTTAAGAGACAAAGGCAAGGTATGATTTAAACTCAGTTTTATTTTATTTACGGAAGCATGTTGGGCCTGATATTGATCAGAGGACTAATCCGGATCTGATAAATATAAGTGTGGAAGAATGAAAAAAGGGCTAATGGCAATCATGGGTTTTTGGTAAATAAGGAAAGTCAACAAGGTTAGGATAGTAATTTTCCAAGAAAAATGGGTAGAAAGGGATGTTTTGTTATATTTATGGGTATAATGGGTTGATTATTATATTAATGGGTATAAAAGAAAGATGTTATAGGAAAGTGGGTAGTATGAGTTGGTATCCCATTTTAAAAATAAAACAATGACTTAACATGCAAAATGATAATATGGTAGAAGTTATTTTCAAAATAAATATACCAGAAATCTTTCTGAAATATATTTATTGATCAAAATTATAAAAAATATAAAAGTTGATGTTATATTTGGTGAGATTCAAAAAAATTAGTTAAAATTGTAAATTAAGTAAATTTCATGATCATTCCGACAATTAACCTTAAGTATTAACAGGCAATCGATGGTTTCTTGTTGCCCTTCTTTTGACAAAATTCCAAGCACCTTTCACCGGGAGACATCTCATGAAGGATACCAAGAAGGGGGTAATGAAGAGAAGAGCATATGCCAAAAGCTTCACATTTTTTTGCACATTTGGGTCTCTAAGGAGAACAACGAATGAAGCACCATAAGTCCAACTCATCGAGAACAAGGATGCATAGAGTTCCCTGTATAATGGAAACCCCATAGTAAGATAGTATATTATGAGGATCGCTGCACTGAATCCTACAGTGTTGAAAGTCAAGAACATGAAATCATTGTTGAAGGCAGAGATCCTTAGTGGTTGACTTGTGGAGTTGACTCCGATTGACGATTCATTGAAGAGGCCAGATGGAGGGCTCAGAGCAGCTTGGAAGGTGATTGCAACAATCAGTGCAGCTACTACTAACATCGCATTACGTGTGTCGCTTGGTGAATCTCTGCTCATCTTGAATCTGAAGTATTCAAAATAGTCTCTTGATTCTGATCCATCAACCTCATTATTAGTGTCTTCAATCTGGGTTTGTTGTTGGGATATCGTCTGATCAGTTGAACGTGTCGCACCGACGTCTTGCAATGCTTGTCTTATCTTGCCATCGTAACAATCTTGAATGACAATGTCCGAAACATCAAGTGCTGTCAGGCCCTTGTTGTTTCGGACATTAACTTCTATTCCTCTCTCTAGAAGTAGGTGTAGGCACTGCAAAATTTGAACAAGTTAGAATTTTAAATCTTAAAGGAGCAAGATTACAAAAACATCTTGAAACCCTTTCCTCAACACATCTTGTAAATGCACAAATATAATCAAAACGAAGCTATTATGCAATAGTTTCAAAATATGAAAAATAGAGTATAAATGATGTAATACTATTTAAATTATTCATTTTTTTGCTAATATATTGCCGTTGTCAAATTATATTGTTACTAATTTATGATATTCTTTTTAAAATCCTTGTGAATCATTTACTTTATTAATTGAACCCCTCAAAAATATTTTGGGTCCGTCACTATTTCAACACATCCTTTTATTAGGATGTCTAACCCTAGCTAATTCAGATAGATTGCGGGTATTTAACTCAAATTATAACCTCAAGTGACATATATTAACACTCTGGAAAAACTAGATACCGTATATTGTTTTGTAGAAACCGCAAGATGCAAGACAGTGTTTCCATCTCCATCCTGAACATTGAAGATTGATTCCATCTTCTCCAATCTCTCCACCCATTTCACCAACTCAGTAAAAGCATCCAATTGGTAATTCTTGACAGCAAGATGAAGAGCTGTCTCTCCATGAACACTCACATCTTCAATGCCATCTGGACATTGAGACATTAATTCCTCAATTATCTCAACTCTCCCCTTTACAGCAGCGTAATGAAGACAACTTCTGTTGTCTCTGCCTTTTAGTCGGCCCAAATCACGATCAAAGCTTAACATGGTCTTCACAATCGCCACCTTTCCCATGATCACAGCTATGTCTAAAGGCCGAAACCCATCTTTGTTGAGCTCACGAGCCATGTCCGGATCCATTTTCATGAGCTCGTGCACGAAACTCAGCTGCCCCGACTTGGTTGCAACGTGCAGAATCGATTCAGAAAGGGATATTAGTTTGATATCAGCAAGAATTGATGGGTTTTCTTGGAAAGCCCTAGAAAGGACCTCCAGGTTTCCCTCACGAGCAGCTTCGATCATCATATTGTTATCCATTAACTATTATGTTTAGGCAGAAAATCAGTTGAAGAATGATTGGTGGTATTCAGAAGTGAAAAGGTTTGTTAATTATTTGGTGAAAGAATTGATTCCAAAGTCAAGAGATATATAGAGTGTAAATAGTACTACTTGTTTGAGTTTACTTCAACTTGTTTATTTAATGATATTCATGTAGATTTCATTTTTTTTAAAAACAAAAATATTTTTTGCATGATTTTGTTTATCCATTCCAGGAAGTTACTGTGATGGAATATTTCTTCACACGCAACATCTTCTATTTCAATGTACATATACCTATCGTTATATATAAACAGACATCAAATATTACACCAAGTATAACCTCTACAATACATCATCACTGTTAATTACAAAAGTCAACAACATTAGAAAAACCTCTTTATTGAAAAAGAAAAACAAAACACACATCATATAGAGAAACACATATGCACCTCAAATATTATAACTGTATGATTTATTCGTAAATATTAATTTTTTAAGATATATGAATTTTATTAATTAAAATAATTCCTTTAAAGTTCAGTCAAAAATTAATTAAAAATTATTAAAAAGTATTTAACTACTCATGTTCTAGTTTTAGACAATTTAAAGCCTAACAAAATAATATGTTTATAACAAAAATACATACTATATTTCTTTCTCTAAAAATAACTATTTAAAATTTGTACTCTTACCAAAAAAAAAAAAACATATGTGCATTGCATGTATAAAATGTTAACTCGATAAATAAGTTTATGTATGTAAATGTATGATCAATTTGAGTATGAACATTACATTATTTTATGCATAAATATTATCATAAAATTAAGAAAAATGATTACGTTTTGTTTATTAAGTTATTAATCATTATTTACAGTTTAAAAATCCTCTTCAAATTCATGAATTGATTTTTGGGTAAAATGAATCAAACTTCCTTATGATTTAATTTTTTTATTGTGTGATTTAATAATGTTGAACGTTCGATCCCTAAACTGTTAAAGTTAACAGTTATGTTTTGCAGCAAACATTGAATTTTTTTTTATCTTTTACCACTATTATTAATGTTTTTAATTACATTTTTCCTCTTTTCCACCTTTTCATATTATTTTAGTTTTGTTAGTTTATTTTATTTATTTTTTGAATATTTTGCATCCTTAATTTAAATATATTTTTCCTTTTGATTTATTTTTTCTTTTAAACTATATATATATATATATATATATTATCTATTTCTCCATAAATTTCAAAAAATAATAAAATAAATATTGAATACTATAACATGAAAATTGAGAATTTGAATTATTTGAAAAATTAAAATTCAAAGATTGTTCAAAACTTCAAAAAAATTCAAGTAATTCGGTCTAACAAATTTAAAATATCAAATGACAAAAATTCATTTGTTTATTGAAAGTCATTTGAGGGGTGATTATAAATACACATGATATTGAAAATCCTGTTTAATTTAATAATAGTCAAAAGTTGAGTTAAAATCAATGTTTTCATAACCAAATCGGTTGACAGTTCAACCGGTCGAATTGGTTGAACCGGTGGTTTAACCGATAAAATGATCATTGTCTATTTTTTTCAATATTATTTATGTTACATTAAAAAAAGTTATGCACTTATATGATTCATATTAAAATAAGTACAATAAAGTCATAAAATGTCAAACTATATACCCCATAATCCATAATGAAGTCTCAAACTAAAAATTAAAATATTAAATACTAAAATTTAAGATAGATAAAATGACATAGTAAAATATTTTGAATCTTGATTATAATATTACAAAGGATCGTCGTTTTCTTTACTTCTTTTAATTTCTTTTTTAACTTTTGAAGTCCAATTTGGAAGCCCAAAGATGAAAGATCATTATTTCGTAGCCCAAAACTAGAAGTGAATGTAATTAAAAAAAAACTGATTTTCCGATTTTTCGGTTCCTGGTTATAACCAGTTCAACCGGTTTTTGACCGGTTCTTTTCGGTTTAACCAAAAAAATGGTTAATTGGGTGTATTTGGACCGATTTTTGTGCCGGTTCCCAGTTGAATCGGCCGGTCCGGTCCGGTTATGAAAACACTGGTTATAATTGTAATTTTGAAACAATTCATGATTTTTTCAATAATAACCCAAATTTGCATTATTAACACTTAATAGTATTTTCTCCCGTGCGTTGTACGGATTATAATATTTATAGTTGGTTTTTAAAATCATGATATTAATGGATTCAAAATTTAATATTCACTAAGTTAGAAAAAAAAACCAACATAATATAAAACAAATAATGTCTACAATAAAAATTAAAATATAATAATTACAAAACTCACAAAATTTCTTTATATACAACATTAATTGATACATAAATAAAGTTATGAATATAATTAATATTAATACATAAATATAAAACTAAGAAACAACAATAATAAATAATTGGATCATAATTTTTTAATTTCATTATGTCCCAAGGATTTGTATTTTTGTAAATTTAACTTTTAGGTCATGGCTTATTATTTAAATTCTACAACTTTAATTATTGTAAGATTTTTTAAATAAATTTTAACTTTAAAAATAATATTTAAAATTTTAAAATAATTATCAGATTTTGAAAATAGATTTCAAATTTCTCAAGAAAATTGTGGATTAGTTATATCTTTATTATAATTTCAATTAATTTTCTTAAAATTTCCAAATAATTTTGAAATTTTTAATATTTTATTTTTAAAATCAAGCACTTTTAAATTTATTATTATTAATTTTATTGTAAAACTTTTTTAAGATTTCACTTGATTATGTGTAGATATTTAAAATAACTTTTCTGATTATTTATTATGAAAATTTTAATGTCATTATTTTAATTCTTTTATAATTTTGATATTTAAACCTTACAATTTAATTATATGAAATGATTATATTTAAAAAGAGTTATTCAAATTATTATGGTATTTTTCACTAAAATTATGTTTAATTAAGAGGATATGATTTTATCAATTACTATAAAAGCTCAATTATTCAATGCAAGCTCAATTAGCTCTTTTATTAAATATATACATAAATAAGTCCAATTATTCAAGACAAACCCAATTTTCATGAATACATAATATATAATTTTTTAATATTTTATTATGATAATGACATTTTTAGAAAGAAAAATGGTATTCTTGTAATATCTTCCAACTGTCTTACTTTTATATAAGTATAGATTTGATGGAAAGAGGGAGTGTGCAATATTTATTAAATCTTACGTGTAAACGATATCATTCTATTAATAAAGGGCAAGGTAATGTTGAATTTCCAAAAGGTAACATTATTTCTACTATCACTTGGTTTCTACTTCTTCAGTTGTCTTATAGTGTGGAGTTGGAATGTGGTCATTCACTGCAAATGTCCACGTCATTATTATTTAAATAAATTTGTATTTATTAATACATTTATTTGGTAATTTTATAATTACTTGAATAATTTTTGTATTCTAAATTGTTATTTTGTTTTATTGAAATTATTATAATATTTTAATTATAATTTTCAAAATGACCAAAAGTACTTTAATATTTTAATATTTATATATTGAGATATAATTTACTAATATTCTTGTTTTATCAATTATTTTTAAACCAGTCAATATTTAGATTGATAAAAATAATTATATTACAAGAAATTGAAAATAATCCGATTTTATTAGATTTTATTATTTACAAATAATATTTTTATACATTTTTCCGAAAAAAATTATGTTATATATTTTTTTTCATTTTAATTCGTAAGACGGTGTTGGTTGGATAAGTCAACATAGGATGATATAATATTTTTTTTTGTATCAGATACTACTTTTATGTGTATATTATACTTATAAGAAATTATAATTTTAATAAATAATATTATGTGGTATATATACATATACAAAACAGTATTGGATATACAAAAATATATTATCTAATATAAAAAAATAGTACATATTTTCTATTTTGAATCGTTGTGTTTTCTAATAACATAACCCCCTCAAGAATGAGATATGTGAGATGTCCCTTTTTTAGTAGTAGTAATAGATATAATTTGAAATGGTAGGGAGAAACGTTTGCATGACCAAAGGTTGAAGATTTCAAACCCTTTAAAGAAAATTAATTACTATGAAGTCTTTGCATAATAAAAGGTTGAACATTTAAAAAAAAAAAAAAATATATATATATATATATATATATATAATATTTCAGTTTTAGTCAACACTTATAATTGCATTATATTGGCGATTGAGTCAACACTTATTATTTTAATTTAATTCAATTAATTTTTATGCTTATGGTACTTTTTTGATTAATAATCATACATTTGCCACTTTAACAAGGTGAGTATTGACTTTTGTCCAATTGTTTCGTAAATTTAATTTTGTGATTTACAATCCACAAATTAATTATTAACTTGTGAAGATGAATTTGAGTTGTGAATTGTATGGAGCTTCATCTCACGAAATTATAATAGCCATACAAATACACATAAGTTTTTGTAAATTAAAATAAAAAGGTATATAGTTTTTGTTAGACGATCTAGAGGTACATCTTCTTATGTGGGATAATTGAATTATCCTTCTATATTTTAAACATTCACATTCTCATTTCAAGGGATTATTTTTAATGATTAATTTCTCACTAACCAGTGATTTTGAGCAATTCAACATGTCTCGATTATCTACTACAATCGTAAATTAATCTTTTAACATACAATTCTGAAAAAAATAACTTTTAACTACTTAACTATTAGTCAAAGTGGTACCCACCTATAGCATCCCATATTTTAATAATAATAACAATAATAATAATAATAATAATAATAATAATAATAATAATATTTTGAGTATTTAAAATTTAATTAATCAAATTTAATGAAATTAATGGATAGCATAACACATCTTGCTAAAATTGTATACATTTGGCAGCTTTTTAAAACTAAGTGGTGAGATTTAATTAAGAGAATAAATTGAAAAGGAAATAAGTCAAAAAGAAAAGAAAAGAAACTCTCTCTCTCTCTGCTCTAAACATCCGCCGCCATCACCATCTTCACTGTTTCTTCTTCTCGCGGTCGGCCAGTTTTCCGGCAAGTTTTATTTAATTTCTTGCACTTAATTCGTAGTACTCGTTGAGGTGTTTACGGTTTTGGGCTCGAATTAAAAATCGATGGTGGATTTCTTCTTTTCCCCTTCCTTTTTCCCCTGCTCTGCCGCCGCGTTGTTGCTGTTCTAGCCGGCGCTCGGTCGCGCCGGCGATGGGTGTGAGAGGCATGGTGGCCGGCGCTTGCAGCGCCGGCGAAGATGAGTAAAGGCCGCCGCAGCTAGCGGCGGTGACGCTGGAGTATATATATATGTATGTGATACTGTGTATAGATATATGTGTGTTTTTGCTTGCTGTTGTGGGTGGAGGATGGTGATGGGAAGGAGCCGGCGCTGGTTGCGCCGGCGTGGCCGATGGAGGAGGCCGCCGCAGCTAGCGGCGGCAGTGGTGGAGGTATAGATATATATATATATATATATATATATATATATATATATATATATATATATATATATATATATGTATGTATGTATTAGAGTATAGATATATATGTATGTTGGTGTTGGGGGTTGGCTTGGGATGGAGGTGGAGGAAGTTGCGTGAGGGGCGGCGGCGCCGGGCTGGCGCCGGCGAAGGTGGGAGAACAGGCAGGCGGTGGTGACGGGCTGCAGTGGCTGGGAAAAGGGGGAAAATTTTGGGAATGGCATGTCTAGTAAATTGACTGAATCCTAGGGGTATTTTGCAACATAAAGGTTGCTGGAAATTTTGAAAATTAAGTATAGTAATTTCTGAAACTTTATAATTAAGATTTAGATAATCAAAGCATGCTTAAGACCTAATTTATGTATAATTATCAAGAAACATTGAAAATATTTAACTTACATAGTTTGATTTAATAATTAGCGATAAAATGCATGTTTCGCCTAATAAATCATGAAATTATAGCGATAAAATGCATGTTTCGCCTAATAAATCATGGAATTATGATAATATGTTTGAGATTTAGAATATATTAAGCCTATGGATATTATCTTATAAATTATAGTTTGTGATATATGAAAATCGATATTTAATTAATTGATAAAGATAAGTTATAACTTTAATTTTTATAAATTATGTCTTAGGTATCATAACTAAAAAGATAAATATTGGACTTTGAATTCATGAAAATAACGTTTTGAACTTTCGAATATATATATTGGAATTATAAATGTTATCATATAATTACTAGAATTTAATATATGGAAACCGGACTTTGATTAAATAATAAAGATAAATTATTTTAATTAGTTATATTATTTTAGATTCCTTATATCACCGATTAGGGTATAAAATCCTAGATTTTCTTATCGAAATAATTAAGAAAAACCTAGTTTTAGAACGGACTTTGGACTTGAGTATTATTACATTAATTATTATAATTTAACTAAAGAGTTAATTGGAATTTTAAGTTAGACCCTATATTTAGTAAGATTGCTTTTGAGACTAAAAATATAGACCTAAACATAATTATAGACATTATGTATGATCTTCATAATTTAATAAATAAACCAAATGCCTAATTGTAAATATCAATTTAAATCCTCTTAAATAATAATTAACTAAATATGTTATGCAATTAAATAAATATATTTCCTAATTTAACTTATAATTTCAATTAATTGAATTCAGGTTTATAATTTAAATTATATAGTTAAAGAAAATACGTCATAATCATAAATTTATAATTAATTTTCATGAATCTAAAACAATTCTTCTAAGATCGAATTAAAGTCTAATTAAGTTTTATAATATTTTAATAAACACATTTTCATTATAATTTCATTAAAATCATGTTAGATGGTATGTTAACAGAAAAATGCCTAGATTAAGAATATATTTTAATTAATAATAGTTCGATTAGATTCTAAATCGAGCACTATTACTTTGTAGGAAATTACGAAGGGGGGAAAGAATTAAGCTCGGATAAAAGTAGATGTTTTGCAAGCATCTTCCGTAAAAGGTGGGGGTAAAACTTTATTTATGGTTTTAAATCGTACAGTTTTAAGGAAAATTATGTGACTAAGTGATTTAAATTCCGTCATTATGTGTTGTTGGTTTCAATGGAAATATTTTTATTACATGAACAGTTTTTCAAGTAAATTACATGAATTTGAGAGCTATGGATTTTCAAGTTACGCAAATGCAAAGGGTTTCAAATGAGGATAAGTCGGGATAATACCCGCTAAGAAGGGGTTTCTTTAGAAACCAACACATGTCAAAGGTTTTTCTGTACTTATGTGTTATGTGAGTTATGTGGCCAACGTGAACGTGCTCAATGTGTATTATGTGTTTATGTGGAACCATTATGTGAAACTTAACTGCGCATGCGCCTGCACGACAAGTAGGGTATTCATTTTTGGAAACCCAACAATGGGGAATTCTAAGGAATCCCAACAGGAAGAGGTTTAAAAACCCAAATGGGGTCGGCTTGGGGCCCTGATAGGTATTCTTCGGAAACCTATCCACAGTTGCATTGGGGCTCTTCGGGAGTCTACAACGTGTACTATATGTATAATATGCAAGTAATAATATGTGTATATTACTATTATATTCCCCTACCCCACTAAGTGTCCTTTTGGCACTTACCCCTTTTATGTAAATGTTTTCAGTATAAAGAATTTAGGGCGTGATGCTGGAGCGATGGATGCTGGTAGCCAATGATTAAAAGTTGAAGAAAATTTTAATTCAAAAATGTATGATTTATAATAATTGTTCTGGAATTTATTTATCTTTAATTTTTTTTTAAATGAGTGAATTTTATTTGTAAGTAATGCCTCGGTCCAGGTTTATCTTTAAAAAGGAAATGGGGCGTTACACCACCTTTTATATCAAACTAATTAGAGCAATAATCATATTCTTGCAGAATGAAGAATGAAGATTTGAAGTGGGATAAGAATCGGGAATGAGAAATGAAACCAAGTAGGGGTAATATCATTTTACTACCTGAATTATTGCATTTTTTTCAGTAGGTGTCTAAATTGTAAGAGTTTCTGATCATTAGTCATTCTTTTTGAAATTTCACGATTGTTACCCGAAACTCAAATCTTGACATATTTTTCGGTTAAATTCGCTTAAAAACTCTAAAATACAATTTACTTCCAAATATCAGTAAAAGATGCATGAGTCATATGCCAAATAACCCTTATTTGAAGTTAAATTATAATTTCAAGTAGATTTCATGATTCTCATTCGATTCGATAATGAAACGAATAAAAAATATTATAGGATTTTGAACGATTTTTGTTGAATTCAAGTTTAAATTGAACAAGAATCATTAAATTGACTTAGGATTATAATTTGGTTTTGAAAGACAGTCTTTTCGGTATATGACTCATGCATTTTGATTGATGTATGAAGGTAGATTGAAGAAAATTTCATTTTTGATCCTACCCTAGAGACATTGTCTGATTTTAGTCTTTTTAATTTCAAATCATCAATTTCAATCCTGCAATTGAATAAATCTATTCAATTTAAGACCTTTTATCATCGAAATCTCAAATTTTCAATCAATTTCTGACGCTTGAGCCACACTCATTTCCAATTCATTGTTTTCAACACCTTACACATACGTGGCTGGTTTCTCTTGTGTGGGATTTTTTTTTAACTGTCTAAAATTGCCAAAGAATTGCCAATTTAATTGTACTAAAAAAATTATACAGAAATAAAAAAAATTGAACAAATAATTAAAAAAAGGGTGGGACTATCCGCACCCCACCCTTTTCTAAGCACACCCCGATTTCTAACAACACCCCATGTAATGAAATTTAATTTTGATAAATCACTAAATACACCCCACCTAATTCCAAAATTACCTTTTGCCTTAAAATACATCACACACCCCTCTCTAACTCACACCCCATTACACACACTCCCCACTTTTAACAAATTTTCCAAGCACACCCCAACACCCCAACATTTCCCCCACACCCAACCGACTACCAAGGAGAAGGAGAAAATGAGTCATCCCTACATCTTCGGCCACGAGAATCGAACACTTAGTGCAAGCTTCATACGCCCTAATCGAACAAGCTCCATGGACTCTCTAGGTTAATGTTGTTGTAGTTAATAAAAATCTACCCCACTTGTTTGCTTAGATTTGACATTACTTGCAAATTTTTTGTGCAAAATGGGGTGTTATGTTCATTTGTGTATGTGTGTATGTATGTGCTATGTCGTAAGTGCGAAAAATTGAGGATAGAATCGAATTATGTGGACTGAATTTCGAGCTTTCCGACCGAGCCCGTTCGACACTAGTTGTGCGCGATTTGTGTAGTCCGTTCAGCCACTAGGGTCGAACAGAATGAGGCGTGGTCGGCTAGTATGTGTCGAACAATGCAAGTAGTGTTCGGCTAATGCGCGTCGAACAGCCCGAGTCATGTTCGGCTAATTCACGTCGAATGTCCCATGTATTGTTCGACTATTCGGGTTGAATGGAGTTGAGATTATTCGGCTCTTCGGGTTGAACGGAGGTGAGATTGTTTGCACTCCTCGGGTCGAACGGATGTAGTTTTACGGCTGTAGTTTTGCTTGAGTTTTAGGGTAGAACATAGTAGGATTCGTTCGAGCGTATTGGTTGAACGATGGTTGTTTTGAGTCGATTTCGTGAGTCAATTTGTGCAACTCCATGGGTTGAAGTGTTTATATTCTAAGCATGCATAATAGTATTTTTCATAGTTTATTCATTTGATGTATTTTTTTCGTTTCTATACAGGTAAGATATACAAGAGGCGACCAACGACCTCAGAAAGAAAGCGACGGGCTGAAGAAGGACAATCTTCCAAGATGCCACAAAATCCTTGGATTGCACAGGCCTCGGAACCGCTGCAAGAGCAACAATTTGAGGCAAGTATGGAAGAGGCACTAAGCCATCAATTGGACATTGTTGAGTTGCCTGTTGTTGATGAACCAGTCGGCCCTAATGTGATGGAAGGGGAGGTAGATGAGGAGGTAGCAGAGGAGTGTGTGGAGCCAGAAGAGGAGGAGATTTTGACGGGACCATTTCCTGGGGGGTCCGTTAACCCAATCTTGATCCCGAGTTTCAAATGCCATGTGGCTTCCAAAATTTGGTTTAATGAAGAACACGACGTTTTAAAGTTTTGGTGCCACACTACAAAGCTGGAGTCGTGGAAGTTGGAAGTTGAGCCGGATGATTGGTTGAGATGGATGAATCGCTCGAAGATCTATGATTTGCGGTTCATATCGTACAAGAACCCCAATAAGAACCTGCTATGTGCCTTTATGGAGCGTTGGCATCCAAAGACCAACAGTTTTCACATGCCGTTCGGGGAGATGACCATCACCCTAGATGACGTTTCCCAGATAACGGGTCTTTCGGTGACAGGGCATCCTGTTGTCTTGCCTGATGAGCCACCAGTTCCCACCCCAGTGTTGATATCCACCTTCCTTAGTATAGATGTAGGAGACGCTGAGAGGGCTTTGGATGGTTCAAGAGGTTCTTCAGTCAGGCTTGAGTGGCTCCGATCACGGTTCAGTGGAGATGTCACTTCAGATGACGAGACGACCAGAAGATGCGCAACAAGAGCATATTTGTGGTATGTGCTTGGTTGTACTGTCTTCTCTGATAAGAGCGGCTCCAGAGTCTCTACGAATATTTTGAGATTGTTGGGAAATGTGCGTCGAGTGCACACTTATGCTTGGGATGCCGCTGCACTTGCGTATCTATATCGGCAGTTGGGCCTGGCTTCGCGTTACGGTGTGAGACAGATGGCTGGGTACTTGACATTGTTGAAGGTATATTTGAAACACATTTTGCCCTTTAAACGTTTGTTAGTTGTTCATTCGTTTTGACAATTGTTTTTTCTTATGCAGGCATGGATATACGAGTACTTCCCGGTGACGAGGCTAACTCACAATGTCGCTTTTGGTACAGGAATGTGTTTGGCCAGCAGATGGGCCTAACAAACCTCACCGGGGCCATCCATCGACCGTATAATCGCTTGGAGGGAGATATTGGATGATTATTCGGCAAGTAATGTAAGTTTTTTCATAATTGTATTTCAAATTTAAGTGACTCTACTTGATACCGTTCAACATTGCGATTATGTCGACATCTTGCAGGTCGTATGGACTTTTTATGCTGGAATACGAGATGATTACCCCCGAGAAGATGTCGCGTTCTACGTCGGTTGCATTCATGCTTTCGACGTAGTCGAGCTTTACCATCCCGACCGGGTCTTGCGGCAGTTTGGGTTTGTGCAGACTATTCCTGAAAACCCTCTCATCCTAAGCAGAGTGAGGAGAGGTAGTACGGGCGCGTAATACAGACTCGCGTTTCACTTATTGGGGAACTACTTCCGACAGTGGTCTAGTCATTTGTTGTCTGCTGAGCATCTCGGTGAAAATGCTCATCCTGCCTGGGAGTGCTCACACGACTACATGGACTGATTTACCACTCACTCACATCCGAGGGTTCAGAACCCAACTTTTGCTTCTCGAGGATGTGCCCATGCCTCCAGCGCAACCCAATGTGCTCAATCTTGGGAGATGATTCATATGGCACGCGCTCATATCAACCCATTGATCGAAATGTGGAGGGTTCAAGACCCCCAGCTGTCCTTGGAGTAGGCGATGTCATTGGTCCTGCAAACATATGAAGTCGTGACACTGAACGAGCAGGCCGAGCCAGAACCATCCGGACGAGCACGAGTTAGGCGTCACAGAGACCGTAGAGCGTAGTTGATTGAGTTTATTGTACTTACTACCTGTTTTGAAAACAATTATGTATCTTGATTATGATGTCTTCTTCATGCACATTCGTTCAGACGATTTCGTAGTTTATTTTTCTTTCAAACTATTCTTGTGTGGGCTAGTTGAAAACATTTTTCTTGGATTTCGTAATTCCATCAAGTGGAATTATCTTGAGTTGTGAATGTGTTTACGTTTGTCTTTTCATTCGATTTATGTCGTACTGCTATGTCGATAGGATATTTTTGGATTGGGGTTACCCCGTTTCTTCGGTTTGACACTGTTCGAACCTCAAGGCCGAATACACTGATGCCTGTTCGAACAGTTGGGTCGAACACCATGCGAAATGTTCGACATTGAGGGCTGCAGTAGTGATTGCGCGTTCGACCTCAAGGGTCGAACACATGATGTGCTTCTTGACCCTCATTTTCTAACAAAGTATGACCCGTTCGACTGGATGGGTCGAACACTTGCTATGTCGTTCGGCTATCATGGTTGAACGGGACTTGAATTGCGCGACCAACCTGTTTGAACAGTGGCGATTGCCATAAACGACAATTTGTAATCTCATCATTTTGCATAAGAAAAATGTACCAAACACTAATATGAACTTTCGTATCAACTAATCAATATGACATTACATTTCAAAGTAAAGGTACATGTAGTAGCACCGAAAATAAAATACAAAATTTAAGCTCAATGTCCATTTTGCAACCACACAAACAGTAGAGGCTCCTCGAGTCAAGCATCGTCAAGTTTAATGCTTGCGACCCGGGCATTTGTAGAGTCATGTGCTGTCAGATTATGGTAGGTTGCTAGTTGTTGTTGATGAAGAACCGTCCAACCCTCAGCACAAGAGTAGTAGTAACCATACCATGTTGTGCTTATAGGTGGTAGTGGAGCACCATCTACCAACTTCACCTGCATCCATGAATACAACAGATGTTAAACCGTAATCAGTATAAGGGATAGATGTAAACACGCGTTTGGAGTTAATTACCCTAATGAAGTGATTATTTCTTACAAGAGCCATGCACACGATCTGAGGATTCATCGCGACGGCTGTCCTTAGCGGAAGAAAGGTGAGGCACTATTGCGGCGAGATATGCACGAAGGTCATATTGTACACTGATGCCGCTAAATTGTACGTCTCGGGATAGACAAACCAATATTTGCAGTCGTACACCTCATCTTTAAAACATCTCAACATCACCAACATCTGCTCAACTCTTGATTGGTCGAGCCAAACACTAGCATACAAAGATGAGAATTCTTCCAACTCTCGAATCAGGTCATTACGCACCTTCGGCCACGAATATTCACCCAACCCAAGTGCATCGGCGACACACCGAAACCCGCAATGACCGTCGCCTTTCACATTTGCTGTGCCAATGATGTAAGGTCTCCAGAAGGTGGGGATGAGTTCAATCAAGGGCGTGTCGGAGGCTGAACGGGCTGATCATCGTTGTACCGGCTGCTTTTGTCGTTTCGACTTCGTAGAAGAAGGCCCAACCGATGGTGGACCAGAAACTTCAGTGCTTTGATCAACCGGCGAACAACTGTCGATGATCGACTCAACATACTCAAATGCACTCTTGTCACGCTTCGTTGATTGGCATGAATTTTTGCCTTGCTGTGCCTGCCCCGAACACGCGTCTTCACCTCGGGTTCCAGTAACGAGGAAGTGGATGACAAAGAGATCTCTCGGAGTCGTTTCAGTAAAAGTAAGCGTTGGGATTCTGTCGAGGACTCGAACATGTCGTTAATGCAGCCTACTGTCTCTTGCCACCGACTACCAAGCTCTTCACCAATATTGACATCACGCTTCGAGGGCTCACAGTCAAGCTTTCTCCAAAAGTTGTAAACTATGTCCAGCGTGATGGGTGCCCCGATTCGAGTCAATTCTGCCAGCTCATGTGCACATGGCAACCCACAGGTTCTTCTCATAACACACCCACACAACAGGGAATCCACGCCGCATGTGTTAACTCTTTCAAGCTCCTCGAAAATCTTGTGCAACGCAGCATGTGACACAAATCCTCGGATTATCTTGAAGAGGGGGGACTTGTATCGATGATGGGTAATAGTCAAACTCTTCTCGAATGATGCTTTGATTGTGTTGTGAGGCACAATCAAAAGTCCATGAATCCTCTCCCAGGATATTTCGAAATTTGATTGACTGGTTCCCAGTTGCTTCTTCAATTTCGAATGAGCACTTTCCGCCCTACCAAACAACGACAGAGAAATTTTGGATAAGTTAATTTCACCATAGAAATGACATAAACAAAATGTAATGACAATTTAATACAATTATGCACGTACCGACTACTTGTAGTGTTATCGAAATGCATAATGTTGTTGGTCCAGCATGAAACAAACTTTTCCTTATAAGGTGTAATCCAATTATCAACAACGTAATTGACGGCCTCTGGATAGTCGGCATAATCATCCCTCAACCTCCGTAACAACTCGTTGAATTTCGGCAAATCCTCAGCAACCATCAATGAGTGGAATGAGTTGTTAAATGAATCTCACTTCTCTTTCTTCGGGCCCAACATTGGTCACACTTCGCCAGAACATTCTTGCTGATATGCCACCGGCACAACAAATGCGTGGCATTGGGAAATGTTACTTCAATGGCATTCATCAGTGCGATCTCCCGATCAGTGACAATCACACTCGGTAGTGTTGATTGATCCATTAAACCCTTCAGAATTGTGAGCGCCCAAATATAGTGCTCTTGTTGTTCGGACTCCAAATATACACAAGCAATCGAGAAGGTGATATCGATGGATGTGATACCAACAATCTCCAAAAGAGGCATCTTATATCGATTGGTCTTATACGTGCAGTCCATCAAGATAACGTTTGGAAATGCACGCAACAACTCAACACTAGTAGGGTGAGCATAAAACAAATTTTGAACCCGATCAGTTTGCTCGCATCGTTTGTCGAGATAATAGTACTTATGATGGCTCAATTTCTCTAACAGATATTGCATCTACGAACGACCTCCATGCTCAACTACACGGTGCTTGTGACGGACATTGTATATGGTCTTCAGCGTCGACTCATTATCAATAAATGTTTCTTTCAAACTGCTCAAGATATCCTTCGGCTTCGTGTTATTTTTCGTCAGGTCGTACACATAACGATCTTCCAAATCTGTCAATCGACCGGCATATGAGTGTCTCACCAAATACGCCCCCATCGGGTGATTATAAGATCCACATACAACGGTTAGACACCATTCACCAACATCATTCATTTGGATGTCCTTCAACAAAAAAGGACAATCACATTTCTTCGTACCAGTAACTCTCCCTCTAGAGCTCTTTATAGGCACGCCCTCACATTCGGCACCCAAATTTGATCTTTTTGTCTTTGGCTTAGTTGGGCGATACGTCCCACTCCTTTCACAACATAGATAAACTCTAGGCCGCCTATCACTAGCCACCCCGTCAGATCACTTCACCAACACCACCATATTAAGTCTGTGTCCGACTCCTTTTACCCAATCTACCATAGCCGTTCGATCTTCAAAAACTAAATCAGTCGTAAACTTCTCTGTATAATCAACTTGTTCATATAGTGGATCCATCACATTCACGTCATGAACGTATTCCTCTCCGACATTTACTACACTCAATTCCGTAGATTTTGAACCATTTTCCTATTAATCAATGAACAAGTAAAATATCAAATGTTAAATTATACATGACATTTACTCTGAACAGATCACATTGAGTTCGACCAAAATGGCTATGCAAAGCATGACCCGTTCGACCAAAACGAAAGAAATATGTAGGGCTTGTTTGACCATTTCATTCGAACACTTTAGGATTCGTTTTACCGACATGGTTGAACATTTAGTGCTGTGTTCAACCGACATGGTCGAACACAAAGTGCTGCGTTCAACTGAATCGGTCGAACACTAGGTATTGCGTTCAACCAAATCAGTCGAACGGTACATGTAGTGTTCGAATAAAAGAGTCGAACGGATAATGGTATGTTCGGCCGCTTCAGGTCGAACACTCTTTATTTTGTTCGATCCGAATCGGTCGAACGCGACTTCCAGCGGGAATTTTCAACCTAATCTCTAAAGTTCGTTTTCTAAAAAAACACTAAAAACTGTAACAAATGAACTTATCAACTTACATTGCTCATTTCGCAAGTGTCTTCACGTGTCATTGACATTATCTATGGCAAAATCTTCTTGCTCCACCAAATTTTTTTCTTTCAAGCTTTGCAAATGGAAGGGAAATTGAAGATGAGAGTTGAGTTGGGGTGAGATATGCAAATGGGGTGTGTTTAGAAAGTACGGGGTGTGCTTAGAGATATGTATCTTAATATTAGTACACAAGAGCTTTTTAGACATTTTATAAATAATTACTTTTCATTTAATTAATTGCGGGGTGTGCTTAGAAAATGGTGGGGTGCGGATAGTCCCACCCTTAAAAAAATCGAAAGGGATTGAAACACAAAATTCTGCAAATTCTCCGAGAACCGAAATTCCTAATTCATACATTAAAAAAAGAAAATTAACATCAACACTCATCACATATATTATCCCATAGCCAATCATAATCAATATTCTTATCCCTCTCTTCTTCCATCTAAAATCCCAAAGCCTATCATTCAAATCGCCTCCATAAATTCATAGAAGCAGTAATGGCTAGGGTTTTAGTCGTCCCCATGCAGAAACTCCATTTCTTGTCGACATCACTTACCTTCTTAATAGTCTTTGCCGTCGTTTTGTCTGTGTTTACGGTGGTGGACTTTTTTATGCAGGTCTCATGATAGAGAGAAGAAGAAGAAGAAGACAATGAAATTGGGGGTAAAAAGTAAATCGGCGGTGAAGAAATTGCAGAGCAGGTTGAGCAGTAAGACGGTTTGGGTCGGAAAGATGATATTGTGGAGGAGGTGGTGGTTGAAGATGATAGCCCAAGCTTATTGGGTTGAGTGGGTTGATGGGAATTTGGGGAATTTTTTTATTTCAATCTCTATTGATTCTTTGTCCTGATTTTTTTTTATTTTTTCATATAATTTTTATTTTAATACAATTACATGATATGGCAATTTCAGGTATTAAAATAATACAAAAAAAAATATTCGCATGGAAAAAAATCAGCCAAGTATGCATAGGGTCACTGAAAACAATGAATGGGGGATGAGTAACACTCATTTGTCGGAAATTGGCCGAAATATGTATATTTGGGAAAAAAAAATTGAAATTGAACAAATTTTTTAAATGCAGGATTAAAATTGATGATCGAAAATTAATAAAATTAAAATTGAATAATGTCTTTCGAGCATGACTAAAAATGAATTTTTCTGAGGTAAATTGTGTTATCTAATTTCCAATGGCTGTTTTTGGTCAGAGAATATGCTAAAATTTGAATTTAGGTAGGAATTAAATTTTTTTAAAGAAAATGATTACTAATTTAAACTCCCACAAGCAGCAAAAAAAAAAAAAAAAAAAATATATATATATATATATATATATATATATATATATATGGTAATTCTACTATACATCAATAGTATTAATACACCACCTTTTTTTACTGTGGTAAATAAAATTAAGGTAACTTTTAACACACCACCTCTTTTTACTGTGGTAAATAAAGTTAAGGTAACTTTTAACTTTTTGGTTGGGTTGTTAATTATAGTCTTGTAGGTTGTATTTAGCCTCTTTACTAGACCCAAATGCACATAGACTCAAATGTATATATGTCATTTCTTACTATATATATTTGATTTTGCTTAAATTACATGACACCAAAAATTGTAAGTATTTAATTAAACCACACAATTCATTTTATATTTGTATTAATTAAATATTTTTAAATTATTATTTAATTTAAATCAATAGTTTCATCAAGGTAATTAATAATTGTAATTTAGTACTTAATTAATTAATCAATATGATTAATTTTAATACCAATATTAAATATGAAATTAAATTAATACTTGTAATTTAGTATTTAATTAATCAAAAATTCTCTTGTGCACTTGGTGCACAGATCTAAGATCCGTGCAATCCGGGTCGATCCGATCCGGATCCAGCGAATTTTTTTATTTTTTTTTTATAAATTTTATACTTTGACCTTTATGTACAAATTTGGTGACCTTTATGTACAAATGTTGTGACCTTTATGTATAAATGTTGTGACCTTTAAGCATTGTAACTTAGAAAAAAAAAGGAAGAATTTCAGCAAAATTTGTACATAGATACCTTTATGTAATATTCATGTGACCTTTTATATATATTCATATGACCTTTATATACAAATATTCATACATTTATGTAATATATAAAGGTATATAAAGGTATTAATATTTATACATAAAGGTCACATAAACATACATAAGGGTCATATGAATATAATATAAATGTATCTATGTACAAATTTTGCTGAAATTCTTCATTTTTTTCTAAGTTATTTAACATAAAGGTCACATAATTTATACATAAAGGTCACAGAATTTGTATATAAAGTCCACCAATTTTGTACATAAAGGTTTTGCCCTGAAATAAAATAAAATAAAATAAAAGCAAAAGTGCGCGTATCCGGGTCAACCCGGATTGTATGTACACTAAGTGTACAACAGTCATACTCTTAATTAATTAATCACTCTCCTTTTAATTTAAATAGTAATATTAAATGTGAAATTAAATTACAACGTAAAAAATTATTTCAATATTTAATATTAATATTTAAATGGAAGCGTATTTTTGTTAATATTAATAATGTATTAAGACATTACATCAAATTCAAAAATTGCTTAACATACGAAAATCCATCTAAATCGAAATAATTTATTCATATCAAAATCCATCCAAATCGACTTATATAAATGATGAGATACGTGAAATCGATCAAAATTAATCCAACATGCCTACCACACTAAATCTTATACAATGGAATGGATAAAGATATATTCAAATCGTAATTTTATAATAAAAAAATTGTGATATTACTCAGATATTTATACAATGGATGAAGATATATTCAAATCGTAATCTTTATAATTAAAAGATTGTGATATTACTAATTAATCATATACAATTTGGATGCAACAGATATTCAATTACATAGCATGCAACCAATCAAAAATTAATATTTGTATTATAGTATTTAATTAAATTAATATTTGTAATGTAGTATTTAATTAAATTAAGCAATACGATTAATTTAAAACTAATATTAAATATAAAATTAAATTAAACTGAAATGTTAAAATTTATTTTAATATTTAATGTTAGTATTTAAATCGAAATGTATATATTTTCTTAATGTTAATTTATATTAAGACATCACATCAAATCAAAAAATGACTTCACATACGAAATTTCATCTAAATTATACAATGATGCTATAAATTAAATATTTTGTAATTTAGTATTTACTTTAAACTAGTGATGTGATCAAGATAATTAATACTCCCTCCGTCTCTTAACACTTTGCACACTTTCCTTTTTAGTTTGTCCCCAAACACTTTGCACACCCAAAAATGGCAAATTTTAACATAATCAACACCCTCACAATACACATTTATTTACAAAGAATGCCATTACTTTTTCTCACACAATACCATTTAATATTCAAACTTTTTCTTAAAAGTTGTGCCTAATTTGACCACTATACCCTCAACCAAAAAGCAAATATCTACTTTTTCTTAAAAAGTGTGCCCAATTTAGTGTGCAAAGTGATCCGGGACGGAGTGAGTATTTGTTTCCACTAAAATTAATATTTTGTAATATAATATTTAATTAAATTAAGCAACACGATTAATTTAAATACTAATACTAAATATGAAATTAAATTAAATAAACATGTTATAATTTATTTTAATATTTAATATTAGTGTTTAAATCGAAATATTTTTTTTTTTTAAAGTTAATTATGTATATAAAAATCATGGTGACAATGAGCTTATGTGTTATGTTCATGACAATTTTGCTAATAAGAGAATTACATCTACACAAAATAAAACATATCGAATATGGGTCTCAAATGATTCGTTATCACATGCCCCATAATACAAGAAGATTTAATTGTACTTTTATGGTAGCTATTGGCGGATAAATACAATTATTGAAGAAGGTAAGTATAGACTATATTGCTTTATGAAACTAGACTATTTGGGGAAATTTTTATAATTTACTGCAGTAACTTTTGAATTAAAGTAAAAAGAATAAATTCAAAATGAAGGGTCATGATGCAATGATGGAAGATCTAATAGTTAAAATCAATGATATATCAATATCAGTACTGCAGCATGACCCATATATATATATATATATATATATATATATATATATATATATATATATATATAATTCAAATAGCAAATTAATATTATTAACCCTCAATTATACTGTGCTTTCTAAAGCACTATATAACTCTCTGAAAACAGTAAAGGGCATCATACATATATTCAAACACCGACAGTTGTAGATGCCAAGCGTGTTGCTTTCCTAAAACGTCTAGCCACAATGGTTGCAACCGGTATTGTCATTGGTATGAATGTCAATACCAGCACCAACATAAACAGTATGCCAGATGGTGTAATTGCTAACAAACAAGCTGTATATGCTGCACCTAATGCATACACTGCTATCCTAAGCTCAAACCCCAGAGGAAGTCCAAGCCTGCTGAGAAGAAGCATCATTTGCAGAGATATAAAGAGACCAATCGAGTTGAATAACAAGAACACACAATAATAAACCGGAGAGTGAGTTGCCATCATTGCCTTTCCAGCCGTGTGGATAATCCAAATTCTAGGATCGTTCCAAGCTCTAGGATTGGGCCTCGTGTCGTCCTGCCATAGACCACCCGGTGGGCTAAGCACTGCTGAATATGTCACAGTTGCAATCAACACGGCCATCACTAGCAACGTGCTACGAGCCTCACTCGGGCATTCTGTGATTCGATCGTACTTGAATAAGTCCTGCAATTTTTGAATGGTGGATTTGGGACGGCCTCGCTCAGGTTCTTGTAATTGTGTTTGGTTATGTGATGAAGGCACTGGTACAGGTGTAGCCCCAGCTAGAGTGAGCATTTCTTCTATCTCACAATCACCTCCTTCTAGTAACAATACATCAAGTGGGGTGAGGCCCTTTTTGTTCGCAACATTCACCTCTAATACCCCCTTGTAACCAACATTTTTGTTCAGTAAAAAATCAACAACCTGAGCACAAGATTTTACATCCAAACATGTTAGTATTAATTGTTAAATAAGGTCACTTATAAGTTATAATATTGTCTTTAATTTAGAGCTATAATGTCACCCAAAACAGATGCTCATTATACACAACAGAAAATGAAAAACACCTACTTAGTAAAAACACATGGTTTCTACCCAAATTTGATATGAAATTACATAACTATCCTTAAACTTAAATTAGTCTTTTTGTTTATACCCAGACACAGATCACAATGGATAGATCACTGAACTCAAACAAATCATGATAGTTAGACCACGAAGGTAAAGTAGACAACCTAAGTTAGATCACGAAGGTGAAATAGATAATTTAGGTCTAATCACCAAGATAAATATAGATCACGGAGCTAAAAGGGTATTTATGATATTTGAAAAAGATTTGGGTAAAAACACTTCCAAGAGAAGATCAAACAACCTCATATTGTTTCTTTGAAGCTGCAAGGTGCAAAATGGTGTTCCCTTGTACATCCTGGTTCTTTAAAACATCCTCTTTCTTAAACCTAACAGCATGCTTACACAAAACCTTAAAAGCTTTAAACTGGTTGTGTTTGAGAGCCAGATGAAAGCAAGTTTCTCCTCTAGCACTCACTTTTGTGATGGATTCTAGACAGGCTGAAAGTAATTCTGCAATGGCATCTATTCTACCTTTAGCAACTGCATAATGAAGTGGGACCCTCTTCTCTCTCCCCTTCACCAAGCAAAGATGGCTGCCTACTTTCAGTAGCTCTTGCACAATCTCTGCATCTCCATTTGCTGAAGCGATGTGTAGAGGGCTCAAACCATCTCCATTCAGCCCGTTGGCGAATTCGGGCCGTATATTCAACACCTCTTTTACAATATTAATGTGGCCTCCAATGCAAGCAACATGTAATGGATTGTCTCCTTCAATGGCTAAGTTCATAGTCTTCAATAGGAGAGGATTTTCTTTGATCAAATTCTGCAGTTTTTCACCATCACCTGTGTTGGCAGCCTCTATTAGCCTTCTATCCATATTAGAAAACTCTTTTGATCAAAATATATATTGTTTTGTATATGTATGGAGACACTTGTTCTTAGCTTATAACCCACATAAGAGAAGATCTCTTACTGTTGTTGTTGTCTTTTCTATACTGAATTATTTCAAGACCTGACTTGGTTGTGCAAGACTTTATGAAGTCAACCCTTCAAAGACTTAAAAGCGCGTAAGAAATTGCGAGGCTTTTTCCTATTTTGCTGGGCTGTGATCGTCTACGGCAGGGCAGATACAGAAATTATAAATAGGTTGTGTGTAATTATATAAAATATCGAACAAAAATTATGCAATTAAAAATGAAAATCAAATTTAAAAAAAAAAAATTAAAAGTCTAGCATAAACAAAATGTAGACATTCTACAATTTGAGAACATATAATAGTAGTGTTGATGGTGGGGTTTTCACCTTTTCAAACTCTTTATTTAGAGTTTATTATTTAAATTTTCAAGTAAATTAGACGGTTTAGTAATTGTAATTTAAGTTTTTGGACCATCAATTTAGAATTTTAATTTTTCAAACTTCACAAATTTTGTCTAATTTTAATTCGAATTATTTAATTGGGCCGAATTCGCACGTGAATCACACATGAGACCTGAAATTTAGATTTTTCAAATCAAATTTGCAGATATGTCTTTTACTTATTTATTAAAATCAAACTTTAATTTTTTTTAAAATAAATACTAGAATAATATAAAGAAATTGGACCCAATTAAATTAAACAAAAATCTCAAATTCAGAAGCCCTTTATTGATGTGATGTGATGTATAAATTGTGATCTGGGTTTCAGCAATCTCCATAGCTGACGAAGCACAACACTACTAATTACAGGGATTTGCTGAGAGAGAGACAGATGGAAGGAGGATGCAGAGAAATCAGAAGCTGCAGCAAAAGAGTAAAAAATATTCCTTCTCGTGCCAATGGATATTCCCGAAATATTTTGCTGGCGGTGATATTTAGTGTTCGTCCGGTACAATTTGCAAAGGTTAGCGGTTGTACGGTGAAACTTCAAAATTTGGTTATCTTAGTGCAAAAGTGATCATAGTTTGGCTTGATTTTTATAATATATTCTTATACAAACAAACATAAATATTAGCGTTAATTTCAATTTTGGTCATATATGTTTTAATTTTTTTCAATTTCAGTTCAATTTTGATCGGTATTCCCAAAATTGTCTATGTCATGTGAGATTTTCAAGTGGCTATTAGACCAAAATTGGATTGAAATTTGAAAAAATTAAAACATATATAATCAAGTTTGGAAAACTTGACTGAATTGAAAACAATCGAAACATATAAGACCGAAATTTGAATAAATTTAACATATATGATCAAAATTAAAAAACATATACTCGGTTGTTCAAAATGGAAAGAGTCTTACATACAGGACCGACCAAAATTGGATTGAAATTTAAAAAATTTGAAACTTATAGGACCAAAATTGAAAAACTTGACTAAAATTAAAAATAATTAAAACATATAAAAATAAAATTGAAATAAATTGAAATATATAAAACCAAAATTAAACACATATCATAAAAAAAACATATATTTAATTTGATTGAAGATAAATTAATAAATAGTTTTGGTGGGAAAGAGGTAGTAGTATACAACATGTTCCTATTATCTTTTAGAGAAAATTAAACAATCTTGTACTTAATGTCGTTTTAGTAAAATATTATATAATGTCCTTATAATTATATTAAGAAATTATTTAGAATGATTGATAAATGCATGCATGACAATATGATCCGGAAGAAAAAAAAAGTGCGTGGGTACATATATGAATATAGATAATTATCAGATTATAAATGGTTCAAAATTGATCAAAATTTTAAAATTATATATATGGTAAATGAACATGACCCCCCCCCCCCCCCCCTTTTTTTTCCTTTTTTCTTATAATTTCCTAATTAACAAGACTTTTTCAAACTTTGCAGGTCCAAAATGTCTCTACTTGGCGACTGCCTCTCTATCTTTAATTATATGTTTAATTAGTTGACTCGTGTAGTTGAGATAGGGTTGACTTTGAATATTTTGCTTCATTTTTTCTTCGTGCATGAAATTGGAAAATTTTGAAGTTAAACTCGATCTTGGTGATCAGATTCACATTAAGGAACACAACCTTATCACTAAATATGTATTTTTCCTATTATACTCATACTTAAATATTTAAATAAAAGGAATAATTCAATTTAATTCGAGTATATTAATTAAATCCTTTCGAAAAAAAAAATATTAATTATGTTTCTTAATCTGATTGAAGATTAATTAATAAATAGCTTTGGTGGGAAAGAGGAAATAGTATACAACATGTTCCTATTATCTTTTAGAGAAAATTAATCCATGTTGTACTTAATGTGGTTTTAGTAAAATAGACAATATCATCTTCACCAATTTTCAATAATGCTAGCTAGATTGATGATATAATGTGCTATACACATTACATGTAAGTATTTCTAATACATATATAGTGTACAAATAAAGAATGTTTATGTGTTTTCGATAAATATAGTCTAATGGTTTCAAATATTGTTTGGAAGTGCTGATTAAAAAAACCAAATAGTAACGAAAATATTATTCTAATTATAAGAAGTCAATTTAAATCATCAAACACAAAGTCTCATTAAAAAAAAAAATCGATTATATATTGTATTATAAAAAAGAGAAACAAATAAAGAGAAACCAAAATTACGAGAACCTACAGATCATGAAGATTTTGTAAGACAAAACGTAAACTAGATCTCGTGATTCTTTTCTAAAGATTTTTATAAAAGGTTGCTCAATCTTTTTTATCTTTGGAAAATGTATAAAAAATCATTATGTGGTTTAAGAATAAATCAATTTAAAGTAAGTGTTTTGTTTTCAGATTTAAAAAAATAATAATAATAAAAGGGTACATATGTCTTCATTTCTCAACAAAATTAATTTTTTTGACCTAATACCGTTAAAGTTATCGAACATGATAAATGACATGTACATTTTTGGTCTGGTTCACATGCAATGAAAGACCCATATTAATTACAGAAAAAATAAAAAAAATCTACAATTAATAACATCAGATTTCTAAACAACGAGTTCTTAACTGTGGTTGACCGGCTTTATATTTTTTTGGCAGAAAGGAGTTGGTGTGTGATGTTAATTGATATGAAATCAATTAATATTAGAATTTATAATTTTGTTTGTTTTTTGACATCATATTAGAATTTATAATTTTGTTTGTTTTTTGACATCACCAAACATATGATTCATTAATCATTATTTCATTTTCTTCTGATGTTCTGCCAAAAATCAAAGAAAAAGTCTTCCTATTATCTTCAGTAGTGTTCACACATCCATTGATTTATCAATAAAACAACCAGAAATGCTTTAGTAATAGTAACTAACACGCTTTAAAGCAATCAAACACTCCAAAAATGAACAGAAAACTGGTGGAGGCTGCTAAGAAAGGAGACATTGATGAACTGCGTAATCTGATCAACAATGATCCTTTCGTGTTATCATCCGCGGCTCTATCCAACGGTCAGAATCCGTTGCATATGGCTTGCATGGGAGGCCATGTTCGTTTCGTGAAGGAAGTGTTGAATCTAAGCCCGGAATATATTGTAGAACTTAATGAAGATGGTTTGAGCCCATTGCACATTGCTTCAGGCAGAGGGGACATAGAGATTGTGAGAGAGATAGTGAAAGTGGGAAGCCATGTTTGCTTGGTTAAAGGAAAAGAAGAGAGAATTGCTCTTCACTATGCAGTTGTTAAAGGGAGAATTGAAGTTATAAAAGAATTGCTTCAAGTTTGTGAAGATTCAATCACACAAGTAACTGCTAGAGGAGAATCTTTCTTTCATTTAGCTGTGAAAAATCACCAATTTGAGTCCTTCAAGATCCTCTTAGAGCATGTTATTTCGTTTCGGAAATGGGATGTTTTGAATAAGATGGACCAACAAGAAAACTCCATTTTTCACCTTGCATCTTTCACAAAGCAATATGAGGTGAGTGTACTTATATTTATGAACTAGTATTAATTAGGGGTGGTTTCATTTATAAACTATAACCAATCATGTAGAACAGAAAGTTCATTTTTAGTCCCAACTTACAGTACTTCTTTTCTTAGTCGAATTGACATTTTGATCCCTCTAGCCGTATCACATGCACTAGTCCGTACCATCAAAAACTCATGTCGTGCTATGAAAAAAGGGTCATAACACCTCATTTCGTACTAATAAAATTAGGTCATTCCATTTAGTTTGTATTATCCAAATTTTGGTTGTACCATTCTATCTTGTATTAAAGATATAATTGATCAAAATGACTAAAAGTAAGTATAAGAAGGTAAGTTGGTACTTAATTAATGGTTTGATGTTCTTATTTACTTGTGATGGAAGTGTAGAAAACTTTTGATCTTCATCAGGTTGTTGATTTGTTGCTGAACAAGAGCTCTGATTACAAGGACAAACTGGAGTTAAATTCCTTGAACAAAAAAGGCCAAACTCCACTAGATGTCTTGATATCAGAAGGCGGTGATTCTGAAATAGAAGAAATTTTCACTTTATCCGGAGCTACAAGAGAATCACAAACCATGTCAATCATCACACAAGATCCACCAAACAACGAACACAAACAAGAACGAACAAGGGCTCGTCCCAAATCCGCCTCCCAGAAATTGCAGGACTATTTCAAGTACGACAAACTCAAAGAGTCTCCAAGCAAAGCAAGAAACACATTACTCGTGATAGCCATACTCATCGCCACTGCCACGTACCAGGCGGTGCTCAGCCCACCTGGCGGAGTATGGCAGGACGACTACTGGCCCGACTCTGCTAAAAACAGCTCCTCAGAGAAACAGCCACTGCGCCACACAGCCGGAAAATCAGTGATGCAGACACACAATATGGTGTCGTATAGCTGTTGGGTGCGGAAGCTATAATGGACTCGAAAGAACTTTTATATTGCTAAGATTTAGGAGTAGCTACAGCTCACTCTCTTTTACAAGTAGATATTACTCACTTCACTCTTTTTTTTTTTTATGCTTGGATTACAAATGACATCACTATATATAGTGTTTAAGTGAAGGCTCTAGAAAGGTAGAATACAAAGAATCTAATTAATAACTTGACTCTTTGACTCGATAACTTTCAATCTTCTCCATTCATGAATCTTCAAGATAAGATTACAAATTAATTACTTTCAACACCCCTCCTTAATTTGTAATCTTGAGTTGTTTCTTGAATCTCTCAAACTTTTCGTTTGTAACCGCCTTTGTCAAAAAATCAGCTGGTTGATCATTGGTGTTGAGGAACTCCAAAAATATTTCTCCTTGATTCACCAACTCTCGGATGAAATGATGACGGAGCTCAATGTGTTTAGTCCTTGCATGAAAAACTGGATTCTTAGTCATTGCAATTGTGGACATATTATCACAGTATATCGTGGTTGGCTCCTTTTGCTCAAACTTCAAATCTTTCAAAATTCTTTTCAACCAAACTGCTTCGCATGCTGCGTCTGTGGCTGCTATGTATTCAGCTTCTGCAGAAGATAATGCAACTGTTTTTGCTTTCTTGAACTCCATGAAATTATATTTGTCCCAAGACAAAAGATGTACCCGGAAGTGCTCTTTCGATCATCTTGAGATCCAGCCCAATCGCTATCAGTGTAGCCAACAAGCTTGCAATTATTTTCCTTCTTAAACTCAATGCCTTGATTCTTTGTTCCTTTCAAGTATCTCAAAATTCTTTTTGCTGCGGAAAGATGAATTTTACTTGGTTCACTCATGAACCTAGACAGGAAGCTAACATAGTGAGTTATGTCCGGCCTTGTATTGAGGTAGAGTAATGAACCAATCAGCTTCCTATACAGAGTTTCATCAGCTTTTTCAGCATTATCATGGACTTGCAATTTCTCATTCAAAGCCATAGGTGAAGAGATTGGCTTACATTGGCTCATGTTGAATTTCTTAAGAAGATCATCAATGTACTTCTCTTGGTGTAAGAAAATTCTTCCCGAACTTTGTTTTACTTGAATTCCCAAGAAATATCGCATGAGTCCTAAGTCCGTCATCTCGAATTTCTCCATCATTTTCTTCTTGAAGTCTTCCACCATGGTTGCATTCGTCCCAAAATAGATAAGATCATCCACATACAAGCATACAACAAGAAAATTATTATCAACATTTTTTACATAGAGAGATGACTCACTTAAGCTACGATCGAAACCATTTTCTTGAAAATAGCTGCTAATTTTGCTATTCCAAGCTCTGAGGAGCTTGTTTCAAGCCGTATAGTGCTTTCTTTAATCGACAAACTTTGTCTTCTTTGCCTTTCACTTCGAATTCTTCTGGCTGGTCAAGATAGATTTCATCCTTAATTTCTCCATTGAGAAATGCCGATTTTACATCGAGTTGATAAACACTCAATTCTAAGTGAGCCGCCAAGGCAAGAGCCGTTCGGATGGTCTCGATTCTAGCAACCGGAGCAAATGTCTCTGTGAAGTCAATTCCAGGTTGCTGAGAATACCCTTTTGCAACAAGTCGGGCTTTGTATTTTTGAATTTTCCCTTCATCATCGAACTTGATCTTGTAGACCCACTTCACCCCGATGGTTTTCTTTCCTCTTGGCAAGTCAACGAGCTCCCAAGTTTTGTTCTTCTCAATATTAGACATTTCTTCATTCATCGCTTTCGTCCATTGCTCGTCCTTTGATGCCTCTTCAAAGGTTTGAGGTTCAACAGAGAATAAGCCAAATTCACAAGACTCGTAGATTTCAGTTAGCAGACGAGTTTTTCTTGGAGGACTTTCTTCATCTACTTCTTCTTCACTTCTTTGACCTTCACAAATTTGGGCTTGAGAAGGACTAGCTTGAGACTCCAATGGATCATGCTAATTTACGGATTCCATAACTTGCTTTCCTTTCCAATCCCATGCTGCAGCTTCATCAAAAATCACGTCTCGTGCAACAATTACTTTATTAGATAGAGGGTCAAGAAGACGATACCCTTTCGACTCATCGCTATAGCCAAAGAAAATGAGTTTTTGGCCTTTCTCATCAAATTTTTCGCGACCTTGAGATGGAATGAGAGCATAAGCAATGCTGCCAAAAATTTTGAAGTGATCAACAACAGGTTTCTTCTTGTGCCAAGCTTCAAATGGAGTTTTGTTTCTGACCGCCTTTGTTGGAGATCGATTTAGAATGTACACGGTGGTGTGTACAGCTTCTGCCCAATATAAGTTTGGGATTCCTTTGCCTTTTAGCATACTCCTTGCCATCTCCACAATAGTGTGATTCTTCCTTTCGGCTACACCGTTCTGCTGCGGTGTTTTGCTTACAGTCAACTGCCTCTTGATTCCATTATTTTTGCAATATTCCATGAAGGGGTTGGAGAGGAATTCACCTCTACGATCAGTCCTCAAGGATTTAATATGAAAACCACTTTCTTTTTCCACAAGAGATTTAAATTGCAAGAAGGTGGAAAATGCCTCGGACTTTTGGTTGAGAAAGTAAATCCACATCATCCATGTATAGTCATCAACAAAAAGAATAAAATATCTCTTGTTGCCCGGAGTAGGAGATTGCATTGGCCCATAAATGTCTGAATGGATTAGCTCCAATGGTGTTTTTGCCCTCCAAGATGTTTTTGGAAAAGGTAGTTTGTGCATTTTCCCATAAATGCAGCCTTCACAAACTTCAATCGATTTATGGATAGCAGGTAGCCCACTTACCATATTCTTCTTTTTGAGCAAAAGAAGTCCCTTATAATTAAGATGTCCATATCGCAGATGCCAAATATGAGATAAATCCATATTGTCGACTTTGAGAGCACGGTTATTAGAGAGTGGCATATTGAGAGGAAAAATTTTGTTCTTCATCTCAATATTTGCAATAACAACATTCAACTTTTTATCAAGAATTTTGCATTGTCCATCATTGAAATGGACAGAAAAATCTTTTTGAATAAGTTGACCGACACTAAGGAGATTATGTGATAAATTTGGCACATAAAGAACATCAATGATAAGTTTTTTGTTACCTTCCTTAGTAATAGGGAATATATGCCCAACCAAAACAAATAAAGATATGGCCAGATTTAAACAAATCTAATTCATATATTGGTAATGGTAGCGTCATTGTTGGTAATGGTGATGCTCTTTCAATTTCTCACTTGGGTTCTCGTATTGTCAATAATAAACTTTCATTATTAGATGTTTTAGTTGTTCCGCATATTACTAAAAATCTTTTATCAATTAGCAAACTCACCACTGATCTACCTGTTGATGTTATATTTTTTAATCACTCTTTTTTGATTCAGACTCGAATGACAAATGAAATACTGGCAAAGGGCAGGTGTAAAGATGGCCTTTACATTTTGGATCAAGGAACTTCCGCTTTAATTGCAGCTTTAAAATCTAAAGTCTTTAAGTCCTCTTTTGAGTTGTGGCACTCCCGTTTGGGACATGCACCATTTTCTACCATTCATATGTTAAATAAATTAGGTTGTTTGGAAGTCACTTCGCTTTTACCTAAACCATCTCTCTGTTCATCCTGTCAAATGGCAAAGAGCAAGAAATTGTCTTTTTCCTTAAATGAAAAACGTGCTTCATGTGTTTTGGATTTAGTACATTGTGATCTATGGGGTCCTTCTCCTGTTGTTTCTGTTGATGGTTTTCGGTACTATGCTATATTTGTGGATGATTTTTCGCGTTTCACTTGGTTCTATCCTATGCATGCTAAATCTGAGTTTTTTGATGTGCTTAAACGCTTTACAACATTGGTATGCAATCAATTTAACTCTAAAATCAAAAAAAATTCAAAGTGATGGAGGAACTGAGTTCACTAATAACCGTGTGCGTGAATTTTTTGAATTCTGTGGTGTCTTGCATCGATTCTCTTGTCCATATACACCTCAGCAAAATGGACGAGCAGAACGTAAGCATCGACATATAATCGAAACTGGACTTTCTCTACTTTTTCATTCACATGCCCCCATTCCCTATTGGACTGATGCTTTTTCTACTGCCGTTTACACTATAAACCGACTGCCAACTCCTGTTTTGGACAACAAGTCTCCCTTTGAGTTATTATTCAATTATTTACCTAACTATGGAAACTTTAAGGTTTTTGGTTGTCGTGTTTTTCCTTATTTACGTGATTATGCTTCACATAAATTGGCACCTCGTAGCCAACCTTGCATTTTCCTGGGTTATAGTAGTCTTCATAAGGGTTTTCGATGCTACGATCCTATCGCTTCCCGTACATACATCACTCGTCATGCTCAATTTGATGAGTCTTCTTTTCCATTCTCTAACACTGATGCAAATACTCCCCGTACTGACTTGGACTTTTCTCAATATATTGACTTTCAGGAACAAATTCACAAGTCTACTTCACAACATGACCCTATCCCAACGGTTCCATTGTCACATGTATGCACTCAACAACCAACATTACACTCACACAAAAGCTTATGCCCCCTTTGTTCTTCAACACCCTCGGTTTCATCCGACGTAAATGTGCATGGTGTCCAACCACCGGATAATGTGTATGGTCCTATCGTTGAGCCTGATCCGGTAGTGGTCAATATCAATCAACCCGTGCCTAATGTCGACCTTGATCAGCCACCATCTCCTCCGGCCCAGCCAGTTGTACCCACTCATTCCATGCAAACCCGTTCTAAGTCTGGTATTTTTAAACCAAGATATCCTGTTGATCTTGCATCTACTGTGTTACTTTCTTCTTTATTTTTGTCTACAGAACCAAAGGGCTTCAAATCTGCTCTCAAAATTCCTCATTGGCTCACTGCTATGCGTGAGGAAATGGACGCTCTACATTCAAACAACACTTGGGATCTTGTTCCACGTCCACCTAATGCGAACATCGTTGGTTCAAAGTGGGTATTCCGGACCAAGTATAAGTCTGACGGCTCAATCGAGCGCTATAAAGCTCGATTAGTTGCTCAAGGTTTTACTCAAGTACCGGGTTTTAATTTCTCCCATACATTCAGCCCAGTCGTTCGGGCTGCCACAGTTCGTGTGATCATAGCTCTTGCTGTACAGCGATGCTGGCCGTTACATCAACTTGATGTTAAAAATGCCTTCTTACATGGCATTCTTGAAAAACCAGTTTTTATGTCACAGCCTCCAGGTTTTACTGACCCACGTTTTCCAGATCATGTCTGCAAACTAAATAAGTCATTTTACGGTCTTCGTCAGGCGCCCCGTGCCTGGTTTGATCGCTTTAATAATTTTCTCACTTCTTTGGGCTTTAATCGTAGTAGATCTGATACATCTCTTTTTTATCTCCATCATCCAGATTTTACTATATACTTACTCCTCTATGTTGATGACATAATTGTTACAGGGAGTAATTCTTTTTTCCTACAGAGGTTCATTGATCGTATCAACAAGGAATTTGCTGTCAAAGATTTGGGTAAACTAAATTATTTTCTTGGTCTCGAGATTACTCACACCGATTCTGGTCTGTTCTTGGGACAGGCTAAATACGCTACTGATATTCTCACTAGAGCTGAATTGCTCGATTCAAAACCTGTTTCAACTCCATTAGTTGCAGGTGATTGTTTAGTTAAATCTGGCGACCCATTCAAGGATCCTACACTTTACAGGTCACTTGTGGGTGCTCTTCAGTACCTTACTATTACTCGCCCTGACCTATCCTATGCTGTGAATCATGTCAGCCAATTCCTGCAGAATCCAACACATGATCATTTCTTGGCTGTTAAGAGGATCCTTCGATATGTGAAGGGAACTATTCAATTTGGCTTAACCTTCACACCCACTTCGGACTACAACATTCTTGGTTACTCTGATGCTGACTGGGCCCGTTGTGCTGACACTTGGCGCTCCACATACGGCTATGCTATATTTTTGGGCGGTAACTTAGTTTCATGGAGTGCAAAGAAACAACCAACCGTTGCTCGTTCCAGTTGTGAGTCCGAATACCGTGCACTTGCAAATACAGCTCAGGAAATGGTTTGGTTAACACATTTACTAAATGAGCTGTGTGCACTACCCTCTTCTCGCCCGCTACTACTCTGTGACAACAAGAGTGCCCTATTTCTGAGTCAAAATCCAATTGCTCACAAACATGCCAAGCACATCGACATAGATTGTCACTTTGTACGAGAACTTGTTGCAAACAAGTATTTGGAGACACGATTTGTCCCTTCCAATCTCCAAATAGCGGATATTTTCACGAAGAGCTTACCTCGTCCACTTTTTGAGTTTCTACGGTCCAAGCTCCGTGTTGATCAAAATCCCACACTTCGCTTGAGGGGGGGGTAATAGGGAATATATGCCCAACCAAAGCAAATAAAGATATGGCCAGATTTAAACAAATCAAATTCATATATTGTACATCCTGTTGTAGTTTTTGTAGCTATCTTTTCCATGTAAATAGGTTTGTTTCTTGTACAGCAAGTTGTAATTCTCCTATTTATAATGAGCATATCAATCACCACTTTCTCACGGTGATAAAATTATTTGTTTCACACTTAGTGTGGACAGCAATGGTTCCTTTTCCCTTTGCACTACTTTGCGAGCCATCGCCAAGAACGATTTGTGAAGTTACGTTCGGATCAAGATCCACAAAGAAATCTCGATTACCAGTCATGTGGTTACTGCATCCATTATCCAAGTACCACACATTTTCAAACTCATGCTGATTGCTGGAGTAAAACAGAATTTCATGGTTTGATGTGTTTAGAAAGTTTGCATCTTCCCTTTCTTTGTTCTTCTCCTTATTTTGGAACCAACAATCCCTTTGAGAATGATTAGGGATCCTGCATCTTTTGCACTTGAAGAAGCAATCCTTGGATTCATGATTTGTTTTTTTGCAAATGACACAAGAAGAATCATTATTGGAGCTTTGTGGCTGCATCGATCTCCAATTGCTCTTTTTTCCATTTTGTCGCCAATTTCCAGATGTTCCTTTCTTGTGAAATGAACTTCCTTGGCTGCTTGAATTAGATTTTGAAATCTGCTTAGACTGGAAGGCTTGATCGGTTGATTGATTGATTGAGCGATTAATTCTTTGCTCATGTGCAAGAAGTGATCCCGTCAACTCGTACATCGTCAATTTCGACAAGTCCTTTGATTCTTCAATAGCAGCAGCAGCATGATCAAACTTAGGAGGAAGGCACCGTAACACTTTCTCTACTATTCGTTTGTCGGAAATTGTATCTCCACAACTTTTGATTTGATTAAGGATCTCTATGACTCGTGATGAGAAATCACGAACCGACTCTCGATCTTCCATTTTGAGATTATCAAAATCTCTCCATAAGGATTGTAGCTTCAAAGTAATTGTTTTCTCCGTACCTTGAAATTCCAATTTCAAAATTTCCCAAGCCTCTTTGGCCTTCATTACACCAAAGATTCGAGGAAAAATAGATTTGCCAACGCCTTGTTGAATATACCGAAGTGCCATAGCATCTTTTTTCTTTAACTCTTTTTGTGCTTTTACAGAACCTTCTTGCTCCATGTTTGGTTCTTCATCGTCGATCACATCCCAAAGATCCAAAGAGATGAAAAAGGTTTGCATTTGACTATTCCAATAGTCATAGTGTTCTCCTTCAAATATAGGCACTCCACTTGGAGAATATGAGAAAAGAGATGAAGCCATGAGAAAAATGGCTCTGATGCCAAATTTGTTGGGTGCGGAAGCTATAATGGACTCGAAAGAACTTTTATATTGCTAAGATTTAGGAGTAGCTACAGCTCACTCTCTTTTACAAGTAGATATTACTCACTTCACTCTATTTTTTTTATGCTTGGATTACAAATGACATCACTATATATAGTGTTTAAGTGAAGGCTTTAGAAAGGTAGAATACAAAGAATCTAATTAATAACTTGACTCTTTGACTCGATAACTTTCAATCTTCTCCATTCATGAATCTTCAAGATAAGATTACAAATTAATTACTTTCAACAATAGCATGTTCTTGATATTCAACTCCATTGGCTTCTTCATGTCTCTGCACATGATGAATTTTCTGACAGTTGGACTTCCTCTGCAGTTTGAGCTGAGAGTGGCACTTTTAGCACTCGTGGCAACTTACGATACATGCATGGTGGCGATTTCACCAACTGGATCCATGTACATCTTGTTCGTCGCTTCCTCCATTGTCATGCCAATCCTGATACCTGTCTTAACCAGGCTGCTTAGAGATTGTAATAAGGGACGTGGATAGAATTTGCTTAATCGTTTTTTGTGTTTGAGAAATGATAGAGCATTGCATTTAAAAGTAGTTGTTTGATTGTAATTCATATCAGTAATGATAAAATCAAGAATTATCATCAATCTGTGTAAGTATCCTCTAATCCATTTTATGCTTCAATCTCATACTTTTTTAGGATACTTCCTAATTGTATGAAATTTAAAAAAAGCCCACGTTATCACTAATTTAAATTTGTGGGGGAAAACCCACCATTCTGTCCAAATCAGATATTTCTTACCCAATATTTATATACCAGACATGTATCAGTATCACATTTTAAAACACGATATATTAATATAGAAAACTAAAAAATTATGTACTTTTAATACAATAAATAACTGAAACAAAGATTTTGATATGGATGATTTGAATTGCTATTTTGTAGGACGGGACACATGGTCATAAATATCCAGAGCAACTCGACCCACCAGGCCATGAGCTAGACAGTTTGACCAAACTTCCTACATGTATTAATAAAATTTGATAAATTGTAACAAAAATATGCCTTCAACTTGCATTGAATTATTGCTAGATTGAATATGTATTTTTTAATTCCATAGCTATTGACTTGCGGAGAAAAGAGAGGGAGTATTAAAAAAAAAAAAAAACAGATTAGGAATTAAAATTACAAAATCTTAAAATGTTGCGAGACGTAAGTACAAAAATATTGGGTAATATAAAATTAAAATTACCAAAATCCATTAGTATGGGACTATTTCGTAATTTTCTTGAAAATGAATTAAACAAGGCATCGTCAATTTTACGTTTAAGAGTAAAAACCAAGAGAGAGAGAAGAGAGAGAAAGAGCCCACGCGGCGACGCCTGCGCACGTTAACGTCCGCCCATCTCCAGCCCACCCCCAGTGCACGTTAGCCTCCCCTTCCTAAGCGGTGGCCTCTCATCTTTCTAGATCCTCCAACTCAGCCCGCCTGCCGCCCCTTTAACAACCCTACCCCACCGCTTCTCCTCTCTCTTTCATTATGCCACAACCACCCTCCACCACCCCCGCTCCTCCTCTATCCACCAACACATCTCTTATCCTGCGCACCCCCACTCTCCTCCGCCATGTCCACGATCCTATCCCCTTCGTCCCCTTCCGCTCACGACGACGACCCCATCCCCACCGCCACACTCGCCCTCCCCTCCGCCGCCTCCGCCTCCCGCCGCCTTCCGCCGCCGTGCTGGTCCCCTGAGGAGACTGTCGCCCTAATCGAGGCCTACAAGAGCAAGTGGTACTCTCTCCGCCGCGGCAATCTCCGAGCGAACCACTGGCAGGAGGTCGCCGACGACGTCGCCGCGCGATGCCCCGCCAGCCCCCCCAAGACCGCCGTTCAGTGCCGCCACAAGATGGAAAAGCTCCGGAAGAGGTATCGCGCCGAGATCCAGCGCGCCTCCGCGCACGGTGGCGTCCGCCGATTCACCTCGTCGTGGGTCCACTTCCAGAACATGCACTCCATGGAGAAGGGGCCCAATCTTTCGCCGCCCTCCTCCGATGACGATGATGACGACGGTGATTACAAGAATGGCGTCAGGCGAGTCAACGATTTGTATAATTATAATCAGAAGGGTATTTACAGCGGCGGTCAATTGCCTGAGAGTAATGGGATCCGGATCAAGATCCCGGGTCGGGCGCCTGCAGGGCCTCCCATGGCGAAGGTTTATTCGAAAATTGATGAAATTGGTGGTCCGATCCCAAATAACCCTAACCCTAGATTCGCAAATTATGCTGCAGGTTTTAATGGCGCTGCTTCTAATAAGGTTTTGAGAGAGGGGTTTCTGGGAAGGGGGGAATTGAGAAAGAGAGAGAGTGAAATGCCTAAGAAAAACAAGAGGGATGATGGTTTGAGTGAATTGGTTGCAGCAATTCATGCATTGGGAGAAGGGTTTATGAGAATGGAGAAGGTGAAGATGGATATGGTCCAGCAAGTTGAGGAGATGAGAATGGAGATGGAGTTGAAGAGAACTGAGATGATACTCGAGTCCGAACAGAGGATCGTTGATGCATTTGCTCAGGCAATATCTGAGAGAAGTGTTAAAAGGACTAAACGAAATTCAACTACGCCTAATTAAGAGTTGAAGTTGGGATGTAGAATTAAGCGTATAGCCTCGTGTATGTTATTCGGAACTGGGAAATCGTATTTGTTTTGTTTCTCAAGTTGGGTTCTTTTGGCATGATCTGCTTCTTAACTTTAGCTTTTAGGGCATTTGAGGTTGGTTAGTTGTAGCTTGATCTTTGCATTTCGATCAAATTGTTTTGAAAAGCTATGATCTATTGGAATGTGTAAATCAGAGGCTTCCTCATTGTTTAATTTACAAAATCTTACTTGCACTTCCTGTTTTCTGATGTTTATTTCTTGTGCATTGATGATACAGCATTCTGTCATTAGTGTCCAGTTTTAATCTTGATATCATTCGTATCGTTGTTGAAAGTTGCAGGTCTAGAGATTCATGGGAACATATATCCACATATGAAGGTCAGTAAGAATTGGATCTTAAACCAGGTTTAATGTTCTTGGAGGAGTAGCTATGGTATTATGTAAGTTATTTGTGATCTGTGGTGCACTTTATTCCTTCTTTCAAATTGTTGAAATTATTCGAAGTTGGAGGATCCACACTACGTTCTTGAGCGATGAATGGTTATAGTTCTTTGATCTACTTATCTGTTATGGTTCTTTTGATCTACTTATTAGCTATCACCTTTTGTTATTAGTTTCTTGGCTTGAAGGGTCATATTTTGACATGATGACATGTAGTGTGTTTTGGATAAAATGATTAACAGACAACAAATCAAAAATGGTACAGATTGAGTTGTTTCAAGGCACAGTGCAGGAGCCATTTTTTGAATCCTCATTGTTTAAATGATGTACATTTAGCTTTCAGAAGCTGGTAACTTGTCATGCTAATTTAAAACTTAAATAGATAAATCTTACCTGAAAATAGTGAAGAGATGTTTGAATTACTCAAATTCTTGATTTATGTTTCATTTGCATTAACATGTACATTTACTTCTATATTTTCTTCTATGCAAAGGGATGTATGCTACATCTTGTAGTATTTATGATATATATATTTTGAACATAGTCTCAACCCGAATCTAAGAACTTGTCTTTAATTGTATAATTCATTTCATGTGAATTGTGATGGAATGTTTTGAAAACAATTTTTTTTTAATTATATTTCAAATTATTCGTTAAAACTATGAAACTGTCTCACATTGCCTTAAACGGCCTCGTTGGTTTTACTTAATAAATTATGGGTTGAATTTGATCCATCTCAATATTGACCTAACCTTGAAGAGCCTCCCCCCACAAACAAGGAGGATAGGTTTGAATAAACATGAACTATAGTGCAATAATATAACGATGGTTAATAATTGTCTGTTGCAAAACAAAATTGGATTTGCTTACAATAAATGTTCATGGGCTCTATAATGGGATTTACCCATTGCTTATTTCAAAGCCCATTAAAGTGAATTTTGGGATTTCGCTTCGGGTCCAACAATAATATTTCTCAATTAAAATATATCATTATATTATTGCACTGTAGGTATGTCTGTTGGGATAGATGATCCTGAAACTCGACTTGTTGAGATGGAGACGAATGAAATCATCGTAGAAAAACTTCGACCCGAACTTGATTCGACCGGACTCCTAACCAATCAAGGAGGCTGATTAGAAATGATCAAATCGATTATAAATGAATTTTTCGATAACCAATCTAGAATTCGGCATACTAAATATGATCCAACCTATCAAAGATTCATTGGCCTATCTCATTTTAGGAGAATTCAACTACTATAGAATGGTTTAGCGACCAAAGACATAAGAATTTAGAAGAGTTGTGAATACTTATCCGATTAGAGAATCGACTATCCACACAAACCATAAGGAAAAGCTAGGATCGTGAGCTTACTAGAAACTCATTAATCTTTCATATCATCCAAGATAGATCTAAATTACTAAAAATGAGAAGATAACTAGAGATTAGTTAGATCATCATCCTAGAAGAACTCAAAAGACTTGGAATTGTTAGAGAAGATCTTCAAAGAATGAAACAAATCAAGATCAAATCATATACGACTTAAAGAGGATTAAATCTATAATTTCTTTATCTATACCCTAAAATCAAAAATCAAGGGATTTAGTTCTTAATTCCCAAGTAATGTATGTTAGGTCTAGTTTATATATAGGGCCTCATTATCATTCAAATAAACTGTGATTTGGTTCGAAATTCATTGTATTCAAGTAATAGAGAGCTTTTTACTCTCAAAATATATTAAAAACGTTCTAGTCGGTCAAAACTAACCGATCAAAATAAGCCTAGCAAGTTTGCCTTAATAAGCACCGACACTGTTGTGCTCTACAAATTTTGACGTCAATAAATATCTCTAGATTTTTTTGGATAATCATTTATATCAATATTATAACTCATTGAAATTCAAAATATTATATTTAAAAAAAAATCAAAATTCAATATCATGAATTTCCTGTAACGCATCTAATAAAGAAATCTTATCAATATATTTTGCTTTAAAAGATGGATTCTTTATTAAAAAAAATTGTGAGTAGCTGCAAGAATTATAATATCCATCTAAGATTAGATATTGATAAGATGGAAAATTATTGACAAGTTCAACAATATCAGCTGCAAAAATATTCATAAAATGCTCTAAATATAATCATCTAAGATCTGCTTTATAAGATGCATTTATAAAAATAAAAAAAAGCAAAAAAGAAAATGGGTGTGAATCTTTGAAAAAAAGCAACCAAAAAAAAAAATGCAACTTCAGGCACATGCGCGTGAAACTGAAATTGGTTTCTTTATCCATCCAACCAAATTGGAAAATCCAATTAGTAATTAGGGCAAAGTTTTGGGTGAGATTGTTTCATGGATCTCATATTGTGAGATGAAATGAGTCGGGTCGAATATAAAAAATTATGTAATATTTATGTGTATATTATGTAATACTTTTCTATATATTACGTAATACTTTGTATTATAAGATATATTTTGAGTTGAATTGGACCATATGAAAAATATGTAATATTTTTATATGTATTAGGTAATACTTTTATATATATCAGCTAATACTTCTATTTTGAATTGAGTCAGATTATAAGAAAATATGTAATACTTTTATGTGTATCGGCTCATACTTTTATGTGTATCAGATAATACTTTTATATTATACGATATATGACCTGAATTGGATCTGGTCGAGTCTTAAAAAACAAGCGGATCCTAGGGCTTCTAGGTGCTCTCTTCTTCTCGTGCAACATGTAATACTTGCGTGTATATTATGTAATACTTTTCTATATATTATGTAATACTTTTGTATTTTGCATATATACTAAATAATATAATACAAAGTATTATCTGAAATATAAAAAAGTATTACCTAATACACACAAAAATATTATTTAATTATTATGTTCGACCCGATCCGACCTGTCTCACGGAATAGAATCCGTGAGACGGTCTTACACAAGACCTACTCAGTAATTAATACTTTAATAATGTAGGATCCAAAAAAAAAAATATTACTTTCCAAATATACCCAGGTGTATTGATATCCCTCGGTATTGAAAAAAAGCAGAAAAATAACACTAGAAAAAAAAAGTTATTTCAAACACAACTTTTGGAAGTAAATGAATCAAATCGTTCATAAACTCTTCGGAATTCAGTTCGATAAGAATTTGTTCGAATCACACAAACTCAAATTTAACATATGAAACATATATTATATATGTTTTTAATACAACATATTTTCAATAATTAAATAATATATTAATTAAAATATATTCTATTTAATTGTTAAATTAGATGGCAGAAAATAATAAACTATAAATTTACTTATTCTCATATAAATAATATTTTGAGTTTTTTTTTTAATTTCATTAAGTTCATTTAATTTATAACTAATTTTAAAACCTGGATATTATTGGAACCGAATTGATATTATTGCTTTTATCACTTTTTATATATAATTGATTTCGTGTTTTCTTTTTTAACTTGTAACAAACCCTACCATTATATTATTATTGTATATATCATATGGCAAACCTACAAAATATATATATATATATATATATATGAAAATATTAAAATGTTCATTATAGGCTAACTTTTAATAGGTTCATTAACGACGTATAATGATCTCATCTCCTCATTATATGAAAAATAAATTTAGGAGGAGATGATGTCTCTGCTTGACCATCCTTTGCTGATCAATTTTGAGTTTTTATTATTCTGTTCAGGGAGAGAAACAATTTTTGAATTTGAGTTTTATTTGTGTTTGATTGTTTGGATATTATCAAATCTTTTGAAATTTAGTATATATTTTGTGATTAATGATTTGATGATGTTTGTTGTCTACATTTGATTTGCTTTGATTGCAGATTTGAGGGGAAGATATTTGATTTAATGTTTTGAACAGAAAAAGCAAAAAATGGGGAGATTGTTAGTGTTGAGATTTCAACACGTATAATTTTTCCTTATTCTTAAACACTAAATCAATTTGATTGATATTTTCTTATTAGAGATATTCTAGGGATTTAGTTAACATAAGATATTATCTTGTGTTTCTCTCTCTTTCCCACGTGTTTTGCAGATTGACGTGGAGAAGATTGTGGTCAAATAGACATTCCTCTTTTATAGGAATGTTTGTTACAAGTTGCACTCTTAGTGGACAAGGGAAGTTGAGGATCATTGAGGAGATCATGTAGCACTCTTGAAGTGGTGAACGTGGATTGGTCATGATGCTGAAGAGATCTTTAAAAACGGCACAACACCTTCAAGATTAGTGCGTCGAATTAGAGAGAAGTAGAGCAAGAGCATACATAAGGCTTATCAGTTTTACTGTGTTGCTCTTGATGTTAACCACATTCGTTGTAACATTTCTAATGAGTTAGACTAGCCGAATGGTTAAGTTGATTTTTATGAGAGTTTCAAAGAGAGTCTTTTCATAAGATCTCTTTGTGTTTTCTTTTGTACTTCAAATATTCATCTAATAAGATCTTTTGCCCTGCTGACGTCCCACAAGTATTTTATATACTTGTGGATATTTCTTTGTGTCTTATTCAAATCATTTCCGCTGTGTTGTTGTCTGTGTTGCCAACATTGAAGACAACATTGAGACTGTTCGTTTTATTTTAGCATTCTGTTCGTTTTATTTTAGCATAAGAGCATCCGGACACTTTCAATCATAGAAATGTTTGGGGTGTAATTTTGTCCATTTTATTGCCAAACTTTCATCGTCAACATAGCTGCTAAATTTTAAATTTTGTTGCAAATGTCGATGCACAACCACAACTTAGCGACAATTTTGGTTAATTTCGTGGCAAATTACATCTTAGCTTCATGGCCAATTACATCTTAGCGATGACTTATGTAGTTTCATTGCAAAATAATATGTAGTTTCGTTAGCGATGACTTATGTAGTTTCGTTGCAAAATAAGATGACTTATGTAGTTTCGTTGCAAAATAAAAGGCACACATCTGTGAAATCAAAACGTTAGCCACGAATTTGAAAATTTTCTTCGCAAATTTAGTGACAAATTGCTTGGTTTCGTCACAAAATTACAGCTTTGCAATAAATTCTTGAAATTTCATGGCAAACTTAGAAGCATGTTTGCCTTCTGATATTAATCACACTTAATGACAAATTTGTGCAATTTGGTTGCAAAATTAGTAGCAAGCTGATTTGTTTTGTTACTAAAGGGAAAATTTCATTTTTGACCCTGTAGAAATGGGCTCGGGCCGATTTTGATCCTGAGGTATGAAAGTGGCCCAAATTTTATCAAAGTTAGCCCTGTCCGTTAGTTCAGTTGACGGAAACCGTCAGACTTCATTTTTAGCGCGAAAACCAGTTTGATATCAATTTTTCCTTTTTTTTTTTTGAATCAACGGCTATTTTACAGCCTTTAAAACAATTATTTTCCCTGTTTCCTATCACTCTAAAAACTGAAGATTTAATACAAGAATGAGCTTATTACAATCAAAATCATCATTAATTAGCTTCAAACATGACTAGTGCATCAGTGATGCACACTAGATCCATAATATACACTCTACAACAATGTGATTTGAATCGAAGCAAGATACACTTACTCGTACGAGCATTTCTTATTACCAAATCTGACACACATACTACCTCGCAATTGCCAGCTCCCCAATCTCATCATCTTCAGAAACCATGTCTGAGCTCTCTCTCACCGATGCATTTGGCCTTAATTTAGACACTACCACCACCAAGAACCATGGCCTGTACATTAGGCCTATGACTATCACCTAATCGAAGAATCTCTAATCTTAAACTAGACACCCTTTTTGCTGATTCCATCTTTGTTTCCAAACCATCATTAGCTTCACAATCCGAGTTGCCCATTAACTCCATCAAATTACACCGAACCCCCAAATCCGAGTACAATCGTCCCGTTTTTTCTCTATGCTCTCCCAACTTTAGCATCACCATCATCAAGGCTCCTAGTTTCACCAGCTTTAGCCATTGATTGAACAGGTCTACCCACATTCTCCACCATCAAACAAGGATTAGCTAAGCCATTCCAAGAATGAAGAGGAACCAGTTTACTCAACTCACTCAAACACTCGACCACCTCCTTCATAGATGGTCTTCTCTCCCTACAATTCCTCACGCATTTCGCCGCCACCACCACCATCTTCCTCACCATTGCATCCTTAGGAGGTGCAACTCTTGGATCATAAACAGCCAACAGTTTCCCTCTCCTTATCAAGGGAATAGCCCAATCAACAATCGAAGGTGGCGAATTCCCTAATCACAAAGAACAAGAAAAAACTCAATCCCAAATGCAAAAAAATTGAATTGCTAACTAACCATTCATATTTGTCCAACCATCGATTTCCATAGGGGAGCATTCACTTGCGATTTCCGCCTCACCATAGCTCTTCTCAGTGATTTCAGCTTGGGAATTAGGCTTGGAGATTTGGGGAAAATTTGGAGGATGATTTGGGGAAGATTTGGGGGATGATTTGGGGATTAGGTTGGCAATTAGACTAATTTGGAAATTAGGGTTAAGTACAATGAGAAGAAGACATTGTCTGTTCCGTGACAAATTCAAAGAACCGTGACAAATTCAAAGAACTAATTATCTCTGTTAAATTTTGGACGGAAATTTGTAGAGGGTCAAAAAAAAGTGAATTTGAACCAAAATCGGCCCGAACCCATTCCTACAGGGCCAAAAATGAAATTTTCCCTGTTACTAAATTACACCTTAGCCACCAATTTTTTAAATTTTCATTACAAAAGCGGCAAACTGATTTGCTTTGTCGCTAAATTACAATTTAACCACGAAATCGAATAATTTCATTGCAAAATTAGCGGCAAAAAACTTATTGATTGTGTAACTAAATTACTACTTAAAACAAAATAATTTTCCCCATAATTTAAAAAAAAAAAAATTCTTATACCTAAAACTTTCACAAAACAAGATTTGAAATCTCCGTTCAAAAGTTATTGGTAGTGGTGCAGAATTAGAAAACAAACTAATGTCAAAATAACAGGAAACCAAAAAAAAAATCATCACATCTTGATTTTTATTGATCTTGGAGAAATCAAACTCTCAACATAAAAATCTTTACCATAAATTGGAGAGGTGAGTTGTGCAGGATCATCTAATTGAACAGCATAAGGCTCTCCTCTGAAGATGTGACAAGAGTTTAAAGGTAAAATCATGAACTTTGTCCAGGATTCTTGAACACCATATTCTTTCATCACCCATAGTTCCACCTGGAAAAGTAAGAAATTTTTACCAAGCATTGCAGAAAGACATCCATCTACTTGTCCTAGTACGAATTGATAAGTCTTAGTGACTCCATCAGGTGCCGCAATCCTTCCAACCGTTTCATTACTTAAATCATATGATATAATCGAATGTTTATTATCCTCCCTATAATATGCAGGCCAATGCACAACACGATGGACAAGGGTCCCTGTGGTTTCACGATGCTTATAGTTTGTGTGAATCTTGAGTGATGATTTCCAAGAATCGGTGTCAATGTATAACCTGATGAGGTGGATGTGAGACGCAGTACCTAAAATGAGCTTATACTCATCATTATCATACCCAAACCAACAGTTATAGATCATCTCTTGTGGTCTTTTTATAGGTACACATGCTGCTTCACGCAAAGCTGGATTCCATAACAAAACACCACCTGCATACTTGTTGTGATTAGTCAATAGACATACCAAACCATTACAGCTTCCATAGGATACTGCCAAGATCTTGTCTTCTCCAACATTCTGCTTAACACAATCGCAGCAGATATAACCGTTGATATGGATAGCCCTCAAACTCGACTCTGCTTCTCCATGCTGCTTAAGACGAAGGTAGATATGTCTGTCGTGATGGATGGCCCTCAATCTTGACTTGCTCAGATGGAGACGAATGAAATCATGGTTGGAAAGGAGGCTGGAAATGAGGTCGAGAAAGGTTTTGGAAACAGATTTTAATCGTATCAGGTCTGTCACGCCAAGTCCTGATAGGATTTGCATCCAGATATCCAAACACAAGAACTCCATCACAATAAGAAGAAGCTGCACAACAATATCAATAATCACACTAATTCAACATAAATATATTAATAACATTTAAATCTATCTAATCTTCATCAAGTATATCTAATTTCAATCAGGTTTAGAGATTCTGTTAAAGGATATTTTCAGATATATTATATTATCCTACTCAATGATTTGTCAGTATTTTGTTAGTTTTTAAAATTTATCACCGTAAAATTATTTTAAAAGGTTAATAAAATGCCCAACTTAATTTAAAATTCCACAAATCTTATTCAAAGAATATAATTCCAGAATAAATTCATTTAGTAGCAAAAATTTGATAAAATCTCGCACGCATTAACAAGTAACTATGCAAAACAGATTTATTTATTTATTTTCTTTAGTTCAACAAATCGATCAACAGAGTTATTTCTAAAAGAAAAGCCTCGTGAGAAAAGTGTTAAAAAGAATTACTAAACCACAGTATTCAATTTTCAGTTAGTTCATAATATTGTATGAATAAAAAAAAATCCATCACATTCACATGAATATCATTACATAAAGCGATATTAAAAGAAATTAATTAGCAGTAAGTATAGTAAAATAAATAAATTTAACTATACTAATACTCATCTCAAATTCACAATAAATTTACCCAGAAAGTAGAAGTGGCCAACGAAGATCTCCCACTTGTAAAGAAAGAAAAAAAAAAAGGTTCTTAACAAGTTAATTATCTGTTAATGGAAAAGAAAGGGATTTTGTTTTATAGCATATTTTCACTCTTCTTAAGCATGGGCTTGGCCCAAGCCCAATCTCCACCAACTAATTATATTCTATCTCCTCCATAAATTTCTCCATTTTTCAGTTATTAATTCCAATAAATTTATATAACTTCTCTTCAAGATTCAGAAATATATCAGATTTACAGCTGCAAGTCTTTCCACTCACCTTCCTTTCCGCGATAATTTCCACGACAATCTCTCTCTTAACCACAATTTTACGGATAAATAAGTCTTAATATCATCATTCTTAATTTGTATGAAAACACCTCAAACAACATTTATTTGAAAAAACCATCAACAGATCTAAAATTATTATTATTATCACATATTGCAGCTTGATATTGAATCTAAAATTACTTGTCTTAATGGATAAGTTATTTCTATAACTAACTAGTAACTTTATAATTTTTTTTTTTTGTTTGTTTGTAACATCTCTTTTTTTTCAGTATAATTTTTTTGTTTCTAACGTCTCTTCTTTTCAGGGTTAGATAAGGCGATAGGAGCAAAATATAATTCCAGAATAAATTCATATAGTAGCAAAAATTTGATGAAATCCAGCACGCATTAACAAGTGACTACGCAGAACAGATTTTTTTATCTGTTTATAGAGAAGAAAGGGTTTTTATCCAAATCCTCATTTTTCACTATTTATTTTTGTTTTATTATATATAAAAAATTTGATATTAAAGATACAAAATATCAACTCCAAATTCGTAAAACTACAAGTCTTGTAGCTCAAGTGGTATCCTACATTTATAAGGTGCAGATTCTGGTAAATAAAACTACGAGTGATATCTCATAAAAATGCAGATTCTGATAAAATTTTATAATTCTTATTGTTCACTAAGTCTATTTCATTAAAATAATAATAATAATAATAATAATAATAATAATAATAATAATAATAATAATAATAATAATAATAATAATAATAAAATCGCATCGCCTGCAGTTAAGGCAATTTGATTAGTTACATGTGTATATATAATTAGTATCCCGTAAAATTAGGATTGCAATTTATTATTTTCTTTATCTTTAAATTTATGATTCGTTGTTTTTTTTTTCTTTTTCATTTTTTTAATTATATTTTACCAACAACTCGTGCCTCACCCAAATATTTCTTTGAAGGTTTTTTTAGTTTGAAACACCCATGATATTCTCAATTTTTTTTTTAAATTTTATATGATGACAGAATATGAAGAAAAACATCAAAACGTATAACACTTTATAAGATTGTAAAAGGAAATGATTCCATAACGTATTACAATATTCAATATCTTATAATCACTTAAATAAATATTTAAGATTGTAAAAGGAAATGATTCCATAATTCATATGATTTTATGTAACCAATTTTGTTAACTTTTAAAATATCTTTTTATATATTTCCTGATTACAAGTTGATTACGTAACGAATTTTCCTAAAAAATCTGTCCATCTGTTTTCCAAAATGGATGTGGCTTATTATCTTAAGATCATTGGAAACCATTTATTTCAAAATTTGAGAAATATGTTTCAACAAACTATGTTAAAATCATATGGCGTGTAACACCTAGGAATTTTTTTTTTAAAATTATATGATATATATTATATAGTATTAATATAAATGATTCATAATCTAGAATTATATGATATATTATATAATTGTACTTAATTAAGCTAAGTAAATAATTAATCAAAGAGAAATCAAATGCTTGTGGCTTATTATCTTAAGATCATTGGAAACCATTTATTTCAAAATTTGAGAAATATGTTTCAACAAACTATGTTAAAATCATATGGCGTGTAACACCTAGGAATTTTTTTTTTAAATTATATGATATATATTATATAGTATTAATATAAATGATTCATAATCTAGAATTATATGATATATTATATAATTGTACTTAATTAAGCTAAGTAAATAATTAATCAAAGAGAAATCAAATGCTTCTAGAAGATGTCTCATTTTTCAAAAGGTGGAAGTGGTGTAGGATAAGATTTATTTTCTCTTCTTCATCAAACCCTCAAAAACTCTCTCTCTCTCTTCTCAAAATCGCACAATCACTGATTTCCAGCTTTTAACCGGCGGTCGACGATCTATTTCCAGCGAAGGTAATCGGACTAAGGGTGCAACTAGTTAAGCTCATTTTAGGAGTGGTTTGGAGGATTAAAAAGATGAATTCCACTTTCCTCTCTCCCTCTCGCCTCTGAGACTGCCCTGCTGCAGCTTGATCCGCCGTCCTGTTTGCCGTCGTCTGGTCGTGGCCGGCGCTGGAAGGCGCCGGCGAGTCGTGGTCGGGAGCCGCCGCTTGCAGCAGCGGCGAGTCCTCTGTTTTGCAGGAGCTTGGGTATGGTTTTGGTTGTTGTTTGGTCTGTTGGTTTGATGTGGTGTCGAGTCAGTCGATTTGAGTGTCGGCCGGCGCCGGGGTCGCACCGGCAGGAAGTGGGAGGCGCCGCCGTGAGCAGCGGCGCCGATGTCAGTGGTCGTGGCTTGTTGTTGTGGTCCGAGTGTGTCTGTCGAGTCGGTTGTGTGTCAGTCCGGGGGGATTGTGGCTTGTCGGGGGTCGGTCATGCGTGTGTGGCCGGCGACTGTCGCCGGCAAGGTCAGGACGACGGCGGCGAGCTCCGACAGTAGCAGAGGAGGGGTCGGTGGAAGGAGAAATTGGGGAAAATGGGCAATGGCATAATATGTAAATTTGATGACTTTTAGGGGTGTTTTTGCACTAATAATGTTGCTGAATTTTTGAACATTTAAGCTTTAGAAATTGCTGAAATTTTGTAATAAGAAAATTAGATAATCAAAGCATGATTTAAGACTTAATTTATGTCTAATTATCAATGAATCTTGAGATTATGTAAATTACATAGTTTTATTTAAAAATTGATGATAATATGCATGATTTGCTTAATAGATTATGGAATTATGATAATAACATATTGGGATTTTAGAATATATTAGGATTATGGATATTATCTTAAAGTTATAGCATAGGATATATATATATATATATATATATAAAGCAAGTTTCAATTCATCGATAAGTATAATATAAGCTAATTAAATTATGCTTTAAATATCATAACTAAGTAAATAAATATCGGACTTTGAATTCATGAAAATGACGTTTTAAATTTCGGATATATGAGAATTCTAGATAATATTTATAAGTAAATAGAGTGTAATAAATGGGACAAGTTTTAATTAAATAACAAAGAAGGGTTATATGAATTAATGCATGTTAAATTAAATCTATTTATAAAATTGCTTAGGAAATAAAGCCCTAAATTTTACCTAATTAAATAAGAATGAATAGTTTAAAGCTCAATTTTGTGGATTAAGGGTTATTGCATTATTTATTATAAATTATTTTTAAACAAAGATTTATTTGGAACTATAAGTTAAAATTCATGTTTCACAAAATTGCTTTTGAGACTAAAATATCGATCTAAAATATTATACTAATTAATTTATTTTAAATTTTACGTTTTAGTTATTAATTCTAAATCTAAGGTTTATTAACCTTAGATTCACATCTAATTAAAACCGAAATAGTAAGTTCGTTTGGACTTTCTATTTTAAGAAACTAGGCATAATTCACTATAAAATAGAGTTATATTTTTAAGAAATTAGTTTCTAAATAAATGATAGTTCGATTAGTTTCTAAATCAAATCTTTATGATTTTAGGCGATACGCAGGAGTTCGTTCCGTAGATATCCTTGGCTGTACAGATTTTGATCGTCTGCTTTAAGGTGGGGAAAAATTGCTAAATCGGTATTTATAATTCTTTCGAAATATTTAAATTACGAATTTTATTATGTTATATGAAATGTGTTGGGTTTATGTGCTGAACGCATGCAATGTGATTATATGATGAAGAAGAATATTATTTTATGGAAAATGTGACATGTTTTATTATATACATGATAAATGCGTGCTGAAAGATGATGAATGGCAAAATAAATGTTTACGTGATGTTATGAGCATGAATATATGTGAATTACTTGAATTATCTATGGTGGTTAAGAACCACATCTATGGTGGCTAAAAACCACATCTATGGCGGCTAAGAACCGTATCTATGGTGGCTAAGAACCACATCTATGGTGGGTAAGAACCACATCTATGGCGGCTAATAACCGTATCTATGGTGGCTAAGAACCACATCTATGGCGGCTAAGAACCGTATCTATGGTGGCTAAAAACCACATCTATGGCGGCTAAGAACCGTAAATTTTTTAACATGCTATTGTTATGAATGATTATGAAATTTATATGTTTGCATATGAAATAATTGAATATTGATTATCTTATGTGATTTATGAGTTGATTTCCCCTATTTTACAACGTGATCCCACTGAGTGTATTTATACGCTCACCCCCTTTTGCATGTTTTTCTATGTTTAGATTCGGATGAGGATGGGCGAAGCTGAAGAAAGAATGCTTATAATTATTTTGCTATATATGAATATGTTATGCTACGTTCATAAAGGGGTTTGAAGATCTTTTTATTTTTGAAGAAATGTAAAGTTTAAGCCGGTGGCTTGTATATATATATTTCGCTGCTGATTTCTGATAACTTATAGTTTTATGTAAATTAATTTGGTGTATTTTAAAACCTTAGTGAATTTGGATTTTATGTTTTATCTAAAGTGTTCGCTTGTTGTGTTTTTGCTGGACGCCCGATTTTAGAAAATTGTATATTTTATATTTATTTATTTAGAAAAATTGGGGCGTGACATGGCGGGCATCTCCAACAGTTGTACGAAAAAATACTACAATTTTTGTATTATTTTTATATATAAAGACCGACACTCGTCTCCAAATGCTAATTATTCACACTAAAAAGGAATATTTCATAATATTCTATAAAAACAATAGGAAAAAGATTTTAATGCAAGATTTAACTTTTAAAACACTGTTTGTTACGATTCAAGCTCCAGAAACGCTCTTCAACATCCAAAGATCAATCAAGAACACTATGATTTCATGCAGATAAGAAAATGAAAAATTGAAATCAGAAATGAAACAATCGACTCAGAGATTTAAGTGGTTCGGCTTTAGATCGAAGCCTACGTCCACTGGGAAGAAGAATCACAAGATTTCATTGAGAATCGAATGAGAAATCAAGCTCAAATGCAAACTACGCAGATTAGGGTTTCACTATCTTGTTAGCCCACTAACCCTCATGTATTTCTTGCTCTCTTGACTAATCGAATGAATTGATTGCAACTATACACTCTTTACAATATATATAGCAATAGCCCTCAAGTAATTTCAAGAAACGATTTCAGGAAACGCGTGAATTTCGGCTTGAAAACTTCCTCCTGCGCGTGTGCCCTAATTTCCCAGGATATGAGCATAACAAACATAACTGTCTTGGGCCGGTTTCATAGAGAAGTTGCAACGCCCGATTCACTTACTTCCAGACCGGTTCTCAGCTATCCAAATCCGGTTCCTTGATCTGCAGGCTATGCATTATATATCAGGGTGTTTCCAAGTTAATCCACCAACAATCTCCACCTCAACTTTGAAAAACTCTGATTCCAGCTTCCCCAACACTTTCAGTGTACTTAGCATGACTTTTCCCAGCTCTGCAGGTTGATTAGTATCCTGCAATAGCTGAACTTAGGTCCTGGGAGTACTTTAGTCATCATATCTGCCGGGTTATCCTCTGTGCTGACTTTCTTTACCTTTACTTCCCCTATGTCAATCATGTCTCTAACAAAATGCAATTTTATATCTATGTGCTTGCATCTTTCATGAAAGGTTTGGTGCTTGGACATGTATAATGCACTCTGGTTATCACAATGTATGGTCACTCTGCCTTGGTTCAGACCTAATTCTCTCAGAATTCCTCTTAACCAAACTGATTCTTTCACAGCCTCTGCCATTGCAATAAATTCTCCTTCTGTGGTGGACAAAGCAACAACAGATTGTTGTGTAGCTTTCCAGCTTATAGCAGTCCCATTCAGCTTGTAGATGTAGCCTGTGATTGACTTCCTTGTGTCAAGATTACCTGCAAAATCTGCATCCACATAACCTTGAAGAGAGTTAGAAGTGTTAGTTTGTTTCTGAAATAATAATCCAAATTTAGATGTACCACTTAGATATCTAAGTAACCACTTAACAGCTTCCCAATGTTGCTTGCCCGGTTCAGACATGAACCTACTCACCATACTCACGGCATAGGCAATGTCTGGCCTACTGCAAACCATAGCATACATCATGCTACCAATGGCACTTGCATAAGGAACAACTAACATATACTTCTTCTTTTCTTCTGACTTTGGCTTCTGGTCTGAAGTCAGCTTGAATTGAGCTCCTATGGGAGTGGTAACTGACTTTGCAGTGTGCATATTGAACCTCTTTAGAACTCTTAGGACATAATCAGTTTGATGCAAGACTAACATGTTCTTATCTCTTTCTCTCCTAATGTCCATGCCTAAGATTCTCCTAGCTTCCCCCAACTCCTTCATTTCAAACTGAGTCTTTAACTTCTCTTTCAGCCTTTGTATCCTTGTAACACTTTTGCTTGCTATGAGCATGTCATCCACATATAGAAGTAATAGAGTGTGGATTTCTTTCCCTTCTTGCTCCAGGTACAAACAACTGTCATGATAACTTCTGGAAAACCCAATGCTTAGCATGAACCCATCGAACCTCCTATACCACTGCCTAGAGCTTTGCTTCAACCCGTAGAGTGACCTTTTGAGTAAGCATACTTTGCCTTCATTTCCAGGCTGAACAAATCCTTCAGGTTGCTGCATATAGAGAGTCTCATCTAAGTTCCCATGCAAAAAAACTGTTTTTACATCAAGCTGTTCCAGTTCCATATTTTCTTGTACCACAATGGCAAGTAAAATCATTATAGTGACATGTTTTACAACCGGGGAAAAGATCTAATTGTAATCTATACCTTCTCTTTGAGTAAAACCCTTTGCAGCAAGTCTTGTCTTAAACCTAATCTTCTCAGTTTCTACAACTTCAATTTTCCTTTTGAATATCCACTTACTACCTATTATTTTATGTTGTCTTGGTCTATCCACTAATATCCAAGTGTTGTTCTTTTCTAAAGATGCTTACTCTTCTTTCATTGCTTTCATCCATTTGTCTTTATCAGCTGAAAGAAGTGCAGCCTTTAAGTTCTTTGGCTCCTGATATTCTATATCTTCAGCCACACTTAGTGCATAATAAGCTATATCAGCTTGGGCATATCTTCTAGGAGGTTGAATGGTCCTCCTTTCTTATCCCTTGCAAGATTATAGTTCCTCAAATCTGGTAATGTTGCACTGATCTCATCGTCTACCTGTTCCTCTTCACTGATACTTGATGAGTGTTCAATCTCAGCCTCAGACTCCTCCACCTGAATCTGAGAGTCACCTGGTAAGTCTGATTCTGCCTGAGATGGTTCAGCTATATCAGGAGTGTATTGTGAGTTATGCTCAGTCTTGTATACCATAGTGGATTCCTTGAAAACCACGTCCCTACTTACAAAGCATCTTTAAACCCCAGGTTCCAAGCTCCACATTTTATAACCCTTTACTCCATTGGGATATCCAATAAAAATACATTTGAGAGCCCTAGATTCCAATTTATCCTATCTAACATGTGCAAATGTCAAACATCCAAAAACTTTTAAGTAGGAGTAGTTAGGAGGCTTACCATACCAGACCTCATTAGTGGACTTGAAGTTAACTGTTGATGATGGACTTCCATTGATCAAGAATGCTGCAGTGGCTGCTGCTTCTCCCCAAAAGGACTTTGGTAATCCAGCATCAAGTAATAAGCATCTCACTTTCTCAAGGACAGTTCTATTCATGCGCTCAGCTAAGCCATTTTGCTGAGGTGTTGAACGAACGGTCCTATGCCTTGTAATGCCTTTAAGCCTGCAAAAATCTTGAAATTCCTTAGACAAGTACTCAAGTCCATTGTCAGTTCTCAAGTGTTTTAACCTTTTTCCAGTTTGATTTCCTTAGACAAGTACTCAAGCCATTCTTTAAATTTTTCAAAAGCATCACTTTTATGTTTTAGAATATACAGCCATATTTTTCTTGAATAATCATCAATAAAGGTGATGTAATATTTACCTCCACCATGTGTTTCAGTTCTGGAAGGCCCCCATATATCCGAGTGCACTTACTCAAGGGTGCCTTTTGTTGTGTGTGAACCTGTTGGAAAAGAAGTTCTTGTAGCTTTGCCTAATATACAATGCTCACATCTGTCCAGCTTGGCAATATGGTCCATTCCAATCAGTTTCTGCTTTGATAACTCCTTAAGGCCTTTTTCACCTATGTGTCCTAACCTCTTGTGCCATAAATTAGTGTCTTCCTTGCTCATTACAGCAGCAACATCTCCAGTCACTGTGGAACCAATGAGAGTGTAGAGACCATTTGATTTCTTGTCTTTTAGAATCACTTGATCACCTTTGGTAACTAGGATTTCTTCATTTGCAGTCTTGAATTCATAACCTGCAGCATTAAGAAGACCAAGTGATATTAAATTTCTTTTGAGTTTTGGAATGTACCTCACTTTGGTTAGTGTTTTGATTTTGCCATCATGCAGCCTTAGAGTGATGTTCTCAGTTCCCATTATTTTGCAAGAATGATTATCACCCAGTAACACTAAACCTCCTTCTTCCAACTTTAGATCCTTGAACCATGGTTTGATAGGACACATATGAAAGGAGCAGCTCGAGTCCAATACCCATTCCTCCTTGATTTCTGAGTTGCTGATACAAAGCATATCAACACTGACATATTTTTCTTGAGCCAGTGAAGCTTGATGATTTCCTTCGGTCTTTTTCTTCTTTTCCGGACAATTCTTCTTGAGGTGGCCTGGTTTATGACATGAGAAGCATTTCCTGGTTTCCACTCCATCAGGATTGCTTTTGTTACCAGCATTGTCTGATCTTTGGTTACCTTGTTTGTGGTTGTAACCTTGCTTCTTGTTATTCCTGAATTTAATGTTCAGACCTTCTCCAAGACTTGGAGTTCTTGATTCAGGTACTACTGATAGTGCCCTTGTTCTAATTGAGATTTGAACTTCTTCAAGAGTTAAGGGGGTGACTCTTCCATATACCAAAGCATCTTTAAAAGACTGTTACGATTTTGGAAGAGCATTCAATAACAGCAAAGCATTGTCTTCATCCTTTTGTTTCTCATCAATATTTTCCAGGTCATCTACTATCTTGTTGAATTCATCCATCTTTTCCAGAATTTTCTTATCATCAAGTATCTTGAAGCTAATCAGTTTCTACTTCAAGAAAAGCCTGTTTGCGAGTGTCTTAGTCATGTAGAATGAGTTGAGTTTCTTCCAAACTTCACTTGTTGTAGCCTCCTTGCAAACTTCCCTCAGTGCTTTCCCATTTAAGCACAATAGAATCGCACTTCTAGCCTTATTGTCCATCTCCTTTCTTTTCTCAACATTATCAGATGAAGTGCTTGGAAAATCTTCCCTCAATGCATCCTCCAATCCATGTTGTATCAGGAGTGCTTCCATGTGCACCCTCCACAGATTATACTCTTCTATGCCTGAGAATTTCTACACGTCCAACCTCATAGCGCTCATCTTGATGGTGTCCCATTCCCACAGACGGTGTCACTTGTTACGATTCAAGCTCCAGAAACGCTCTTCAACACCCAAAGATCAATCAAGAATACTATGATTTCATGCAGACAAGAAAATGAAAAATTGAAATCAGAAATGAAACAATCGACTCAGAGATTTAAGTGGTTCGGCTTCAGATCGAAGCCTACGTCCATTGGGAAGAAGAATCACAAGATTTTATTGAGAACCGAATGAGAAATCAAGCTACAAATGCAAACTACGCAGATTAGGGTTTCACTATCTTGTTAGCCCACTAATCCTCACGTATTTCTTGCTCTCTTGACTAATCGAATGAATTGATTGCAACTACACACTCTTTATAATATATATAGCAATAGCCCTCAAGTAATTTCAAGAAACGGTTTCAGGAAACGCGTGAATTTTGGCTTGAAAACTTCCTCCTGCGCGTGTGCCCTAATTTCCCAAGATATGAGCATAACAGACATAATTGTCTTGGGCCAGTTTCACAGAGAAGTTGCAACGCCCGATTCACTTACTTCCAGACCGGTTCTCAGCTATCCAAATCCGATTCCTTGATCTGCAGGCTCTGCATTATATATCAGGATGTTTCCAAGTTGATCCACCAATACTGTTAAAGTGAAAAATCTTAAAATCTTAAGAATCCAGCGAACTGTTGGAGATGCACTAATGTATCCACCGATATACCGCATTTCCAACACAATAATTAAATGTATTTCTAATCACAATTATTTAAACATATTTGTTGCAAATATTTAAATTTTCATTGCAAAACCAACTTAGCGTTGAACGCTAACATCGTAGTTATATGAATGTGACAAACCCATTTTGTGGCAATTTTTTGTACAACGTTGCAAAATTAAGGAAAAAAAATTTCGTCGAACAATAAAAATATTGTCTCGAATTTTCAATGTGCAATTTAACATATGAAACATATATTATATATGTTTTTAATACAACATATTTTCAATAATTAAATAATATATTAATTAAAATATATTCTATTTAATTGTTAAATTAGATGGTAGAACATAATAAGCTATAAATTTTACTTATTCTCATATAAATAATATTTTGAGTTTTTTTTTTCATTAAGTTCATTTAATTTATAACTAATTTTAAAACCGGAATATTATTGGAACCGAATTGATATTTTTATTTTTATCACTTTTTATATATAATTGATTTCGTGTTTTCTTTTTTAACTTGTAACAAACCCTATCATTATATTATTATTGTATATATAAAACTATGACCTGTATCATATGGCAAACCTACAAAATATATATATATATATATAATATATATATACATATATATATATGAAAATGTTCACCATAAGCCAACTTTTAATAGGTTCATCGATTACGTATAATGATGTCATCCTCTTATTATATAAAAATGAAATTAATAGACATTCTAGATTTTTGACATATAGCCGTTGACATATTTTAATGTGTCCACGGTGGATAGAGTATATATATATTACAAATATATCTATAATAAATACAATTTTAAAGCTAATTAATAAGACTAATCAATAATATATCAAATTTAATATTGATAATAAATATTACTAAATAATATATGAATTTTAGTTAGATTTGTAAAAATAACATATTCTAAACTTTAAATATATAAATCATTAATGTATTTGAAATTTTTTGATTTCAGAATTTATTGAAAAATATAACTAAATAAAAGAAGGAAAAAACTAAATTAAAGGTGAGATAGTTAAGGAATATTCAAACGTTTGAAGCGTATTAATTAATGAAAATTGAATACTTTTTGCAATATGTATAAGATATTTGAGAAATTTTCATTTTTTATTATTTAATTAAAAAGAAAATTTGAGGATTATTTATTGTTAACAATAAAATCAAAGTTACAAAATGGTGGGGGTTAAATAAGTATAATAGGCATGACAATATATAAATAATAAATTAAAAATTATTTTATGTTCATTTATAAATGCAACACATGTTTCAACATTAAATAATATATTAATCAAATAATGTTGGATTTAATGCTAATTTGACGATGTAGCATATATATATATATATATATATATTTTTTTTTTTTTTTTTTTTTTTTCCCTTATATGAGACCTTTTATTACACCCATCCTTCCTTGTTATATCTAAATGACGTGTGAGATATACTAAATGTTATGAAAATGTAACATTAGATACAAAAGGCATTGTTAAATGTCATGGATTTGTAATATTTAGTGTAACAGAAGATCTATAATACTAAATGTAGGGAAGATCCATCCAAAAATAAATAAAAAATCAATCGTCTATCCTATGAATGTAACAGAACATTCAATCACTAATGACCTCTCATGTAAATGTAATAAAAGATTCAATCATTATTTGACACGTAGCATGTAGAAGTTCCGATCACTAATTTACACATAGCATGTAGAAGATTCGATCATTAATTGACATATATTGTGTAGATCACATATAGCATGTAGAAGAGCTAGATTCAAAACAAGTCCAAATAAAAGATCTGAACTCAAAACAAACCCGATCAATAATTGACATGTAACATGTGAAAGATTTGGACTTAAAAGAACCCGTGACAGCTTTCTTAAACATGATTCTCTTGGTACATGTCAAGTGTCAAGAGAGGACAAAAACTTAAACACAAACGAAAACTTTTATGAGAGAAAACACTTCTTCCATCACTCAGATAAAAAAATCCAGCAACAATTCTCCTCAGCAGCATGCAAAACAAGATATTTTCTGGAACACATCTAGTAAAGCTATAAATTCTCATCCCAATTAAGGAAAAAAAAAAAAAAAAAAAACACTAATCAGCACATCTGGGTTTGATTGATCTAGGAGAAATCAAACTCTCAACATAAAAGTCTTCACTATAAATTGGATAGTTGAGCTGAACAAGATCATCAAATTCAGCATGACAAGGGTTTGTTGGCAACATCTTAAGAGGTATAATCATCAACTTAGTCCAGGATTCTTCAACTCCATATTCTTTCATTACCCATTGTTCCATATGGAATTCTTTTTGAAACGTTGTAGAAAGACATCCATCTACTTGTTCCACCACGAATGGATAAGACTTTATCATTCCATCAGGTGTCGAAATCCTTCCAAATCTCTCATTCCTTAAATCATATGATATAATTGTGTGCTTACAATCCTCCCTATGATATGCAGGCCAATGCACAGAACCATGAACAAGGCTCCCCATCACTTCACAATGCTCATAGTTTCTGTCGATTTCGACTGATGATTTCCAAGAATCGGTGTCGATGAATAACCGGATGATGTGGATGTGAGAAGCAGTCCCTATAATGAGCTTATACACATCATCATCATACCCAAACCAACATAGCCAGCGGCTATAGGAGCTCATTTCGGGTATTTTTATAGGTACATATACTGCTTCATGCAAAGCTGGATTCCACAACAAAACACCACCTCCATACTTGCTGTTTTTTTGTTTAGGCATTAGGCATACCAAACCATTACAACTTCCATAGGATATTGTCTTGATCATGTCTGTTTCCTCTTTTGCTCCAACATAGAGGGAGATACGTCTGCTGGGATGGATGACCCTCGAACTCGACTTGTTGAGATGGAGACGAATGAAATCATCGCTGGAAATGAGGTCGAGAAAGGTTTTGGAAACGGATTTCAATCGTATCAGGTCTTTCACACCAAGTCTTGATAGGATTTCCCTCAAGATATCCAAACCCAAGTAATTCATCACAATAACAAGAAGCTGCACAACAATATCAATAATCACACTAAATCAACATAAACATATTGACAACATTTAAACCTATCTAATTTCCATCAGGTTTTGAGATTATGTTAAAGGATTTTTCAGATATAGTCTATTATGTTATTCACTGATTTATGAATATTATGTTTGTTTGTACATTTTATGACCATAAAATTATTTAACAAAATGTTTATCTTTAAAATTCCAAAAATCTTATTCATATAATTCCAGAATAAATTCATTTAGTAGCAATTTTTTGATAAAATCTAGCGCGCATTAACAAGTAACTATTTTTTTTTTTTTTTTTTAACAAATCGATCTATAGAGTGATTTCTAAAAGAAAAGCCTCGTCAGAAAAAGTGCTGAAAAAAAATTAGCAAACCACATAAAGTTAGTACATATATTGTATGAAAAAACTCCAACATCACATGAATATCATCACATAAAGCAATATTAAAAAAAATTAATCAAGTGGCTTTCTAATTTGTTGGAGTATCTGAGTTTGCAGATTTGTAGTAAAATAATCAAATTTGACTACGTACAATAATACTTACCTCAAATCCCCGACTTGTAATTTGTAAAGGAAAAAAAAAAAGATTCTTGATTATGGAGAAGAAAGGGATTTTTCCATTTTTGTCACTGATAAGAATTATTTTATAGCAAGCCCAATTTCCACCAAGTAATTATATAATTATATATAAAGAGTCAAATTCAGTTTTGATTGCAGCGATCTCTCTCCCATAAATTTCTCTAATCTTCAGTTATCAATTCCAACTACATAATTATATATAAAGACAGTCAAATTCAGATTTACAGTTGCGAGTCTCTCTCAGTCACCTTCATTTCTGCGATAATTTCGACGAAAATCTCTCTCGATCATACTGATTCCTTTTTTTTTTCTTTCTCCATATTCTTTTTTTTGTTGGGAAGTGATTGTGGGTGAATGAGTGATTGAATTGATAAATTGATGAATATGAGAAAATATCAATGGTTTTTACATGCATATATGAACATTTCAACGTTAATTTGCGCATATTGTTTGACTTCCAATTGAAAATCTTTCTCTTCATTATTGTTTGTGTTAAGAGGGAAGAGCCAATTCCAACACAACCAGCGATTTGTTTCTGTTTTTTTTTTTCCTTTATTTTACAAGGTTTATGCATGAATCTATTAATGGTTGATGTAAAAAAGAGAGAAAATAAATCCCTGTTAATGTCAGGCAGTATAATTTTTTTCCTAAATGATTGGTTGGGTTGACTAATTTATACTCTCTCCGTCCCTTAACACTTTGCACACTTTTCTTTTTAGTTTGTCCCCAAACACTTTGCACACCCAAAAATGGCAAATTTTAACATAATTAAAACCCTCACAATACAAATTTATTTACAAAGAATGCCATTACTTTTTCTCACACAATACCATTTAATATTCAAATTTTTTCTTAAAAATTGTGCCCAATTTGACCATTATACCCTCAATCAAAAAGCAAATATTCACTTTTTCTTAAAAATTGTGCCCAATTTGATGTGCAAAATAATCCGGGACGGAGGGAGTATAAAATACAAATTTTACGAATAAATGCCAAAAATAATATTAATTTAATTTACCAAAATATTATAGAAAAAATATTATGTACATATATGTGTGTGGGGAAACAAACTTCATGAGATCTATTGAACATTCATGTTATATCTAATCCCCAGTGACATATATTGATGTCATTAAAAAAGGGCATTTCCAGCCATGCAAAAAAATATTATAATTTTTACATTATTTTCATATAAAAATTGATACTTCATGAAAAAAAAAACATCTCCAACAGTACACAAAAAAATAATGTAACTTTTTTCATATCAAAATTGATACTTATCTCCAGTAGTGTCGTGAAATGCATTGGAGGCAATTGAGATAATTTAGCATGAGCTTTTAAAGCATTGGAGATATTAACACCAAATGTAGTAGAAAATTAATCAATAACACCCAACAATAAAAATTGAAAATAGCAACGAAAATTAGTGAAGAACATGTAATTTGTCGCTAATATAAACTTTAGTGACGAAATTTTACGATTTGTTGCTAACATTAATGGTGAACAAAATAGAGTCGTCACTAAACTTTGATTAATACTATAAATCATATATTTTAAAATTTTAGCAACGAATATTTGACATTTCGCTACTAACAACATACTTATTGAAAGCAATTGAATCATTGATGAATCCTAACTTATTCTTTGCAAGAAGAGCGATTTGAACACTACGACTCACAGCGATTTGAACACTACGCGGCGCCATACAAATGATGAACAAAACACAGCGAAAATCGCTCGATAATGCCAGAAAATTGGCAATAAAATCAGCAAATTGATAGACGATTCACTGATACCATATTGAAAGATAGATCTAATAGAGCTAAGAAACGTATTGAGCTAAGAAGAACAGAAAATCACTCTTTTATTAATCTGAAAAACTTGAATTAAAACTTTCAGAATTAAAAGATACAAACTAGTGCAGTATTTATAAGCTACTCTGTGCATAACTGGCTATCAAGCTATCCAATCATTTTAGATCCGTAGTATTTTAAATATAGTTTGATATTTTAATATAAAAACCTATCAGTAGTGTCTAATGAATCTAAATTTATGGATTTAATCGGTTTAATCCATTGATTTAGATCCCTTTATATCCATCTAGTAGAGAAATCTTTTAAATCTTTGTTTGGTTTGAGAAGGATCGATGTTAACACACTGAGCTGGAAAGTAGGCTAGGGAATGCTTATGCTAACTAGACACTTAACTGGTAGCTCCTGTAGGCGTTTGGGATCACAATATTTGATCTTTCTTGACTTACTATGTGATGTCCTGTTCTCTTTTGTTTTAATATGTCAATGTTTCGAGTCCTTAGCTTAGTTAACGAGGAAAGTGTGTGAATTCTGTATTTATGTCAACTTACAGTTTCAATAATATCCGCATAACATGGGACCTCACCATATGATTTCTGACTGTCATTGTCCCATGGCACTTATTGTTTCCATCTTTAGCTGATGAATTCGGTTGTGCTGAATATAATGTCGTTCCTCAGGTTTTATGTGATGTTGATTGTGGAAAGGAGTTCTTATTATGTGAGTATAACAGAGATGCAGATTCTTATAGGTATGTGTTATAATTTTCTTCTATCTTGTTTCCTGAAAGCTTCTTCCAGCTTAAGTTAACCATTCAATTGGTAGGTACTATGAAGGTGTCATTTCCTCTGTTTATATGTGGGAGACTGAAGATGAAGGATTTATAGGTTGTTTCCTAATCAAGAAAGGTGATAACTTCTCCCCAAGTTTATGGTTAATATTGTTTTTCTTTGTTTAATCGTGCTGTGGTATTCTCCATTGAAGATGGCTCGAGGACTGCAGATGGTAAAAGAGGCTATCTACAAAAAAGGGTCCTGGGAAGCGATACATGTTATCCAGGTACATTATCCGACTCGCCAAATGGACGTTTCCTCTTACCATCCTCCATAGTGATGACCTTTTCTTTTCGTACTTATAGGTTGAACCTGACATGGAAGAAAATGCCCGTTACTGTTTGACTAGCTCTGTGATGCTTTCTTTGACCACGAATGATGAGTCCTCAGGCACCTTCAATTTGTCAGGATCAATTAGAAGACAGGTATTTCACCTTCGATAATATATATTTACTGATGAGCTAGTATCCCACTTCACTGAGCTTATTTTATTCCTTTTTTTTTTAGCAGATGAATATGGAGCTTCCAGTTGCAGATGGTCATTTATGTAATATGGGAAAGATGATTGAAGAAATGGAGAGCAAGCTGAGCTGAGAAACTCATTGGATCAGGTATTTATTGTCATCACACTTTGTTATGTCCTTTTGTTTATTTTTATGACGATCAGAAACCGAGTGAAATATGTATCATTTCCAGGTCTATTTTGGGAAGACGAAAGAGATGGTTTGTACGTTACGACCACCTTCTGAAATCGTTGAAATGAGACTTCCAGACAACTGAATACATGATGTTCTTGTACTAATTTTTGGACTGGTTTCTATAAGTTTTATCTGAGTATCAGATTGATTGATTGATTTAGTTATTTTTTGTAATAGATTTTAAGTAAATGCATAATATTATTTTGCCTCTTTGATTTTTGTGAAAGATTTTAAGTATTGTTTGACCATAATTGTTCTCTATTGCTATATGTTTTTTTTTTTTTTTTTTGTATATTTCATTTAATTAGAAGGATCATTGTCAGTGCTGCAAGAGTAATTTAAGTATGTTATGAAAATGTATTGGGTAAAAATAAAATTTAGAAATATTGACTGTTTATAAGAATTTGTGAATTATCACATCTTATGAATAAGATACAATTATAAAAAAAAAATTTATTTTAATATACATTACATATATTGTGCTCGAACCTTCTCAAATGAATATGATGTTTATATTTTTTTAAAAATCATATATTTAAATGTTAGTTTTCTTTCTCTTGCTTGTTGAATAAAAGATCCCCCACTCGTGAGAGTTCTGTTTGGAGAAACTTTTGTATTATAATTCTCTTGATTGTTGAATAAAAGGTTCCCCACCACATTCTTCCGTGCACTTAGGCATTTTTTGTCGAACCACGATTGTGTTTTTCGTTCTAGTTGTTTTAGTTTTGTGTTCGAAATTTGGTTCAATCTTGCTCAAGTTCTTGCTTGAGTGGTTTCTTGAAGAACTTGGTGAATTCCCTGACAACAAACCCTTGCAAAAGCAAGCCTCCAATCAGCCCCTTCAGATCCTCGCGCTTCAACAATATTTTCCATAAATTCATTCCCCATATTTCCAAAATCTACATATCGAAAATTTATCAAATGCTCGAGTCCTTGAGGAAGCTATATCAGCATTGGGCAATCCCATGTAGTCAACTCTTCAAGAATCGGCATACAACCTTTCTCCAAGAATTTCAACTCTCCTTACCACAATTCTTTGAGCTTCTGAAATCCTCGAGCTTTGAAACTCAATCCATCAATGTAAGCACCATGGATGCTTAACTATTAGGCAAATTCTGGAGTTCAGTGAATCCTTCCTCAATCTGCTCCAATATAGATTTAAAGTCGTATGGCCTTCCAAAGACGGTATCCACCGAGGAACTCTCTCTAACCATCGCATCACATCTAGTCGTCTTAAAACTGGCAACGTGACCGGATAGTCTACGTCTAGTTTTTCACCTTCTTGGACAGAATCAATTCGGTGGAGATGAAGCCGCATTGCTCTTTATCAGCAAATATGATCATCTGTTGGTTTGGTTGATAAAACCAACACCAGTGCAATTTATTAATTGAAGAGTCATTATGTTTTAGTTTTATTTTTCTGGGGGCTGTTTTGCAATTAATTTGGGTGGACTTTATTACAGTATAATAGAGAACACAACCAAAAAACCCCCCACCAACACCAACAGCATGATAAACAACAACTAGTAAAGCCACAAATTTTCATCTCAATTCAGGAAAACAGAATAAGATATATGATAAAACAATTAATGTCAAAATTACACAAGGAAAAAAAAACGCTAATCAACACATCTTGTTTTTTATTGATCTTGGGGAAATTAGACTCTCAACATAAAAGTTTTTACCATAAATTGGAGAGCTGAGCTGTGCAGGATCATCTAATTCAACAACATTATTCGGTGTGCAGGTGAAATAAGTACTAAAACGAGGTAAATTCATCAACTTTGTCCATGATTCTTCATTACCATGTTCTTTCATTACCCATAGTTCGTTGGGTCTTCCATGAATTAATGCCGAAAGACATCCATCTACTACTCCCAGCATGAATGGACCACACTGAGGTGGAGGTGTCGCAATCCTTCCAACCGTCTCATTCCTTATATCATATGTTATAATAAAAGTGCGCCCATAAGCCCCATCCTTATCATATGCGGGCCAATGCACGGTACGATGGGCAAGGGTTCCCCTGAGATCAAATTGTCCATAGTTCTTGTTGATGTTGTGTGATGATTTCCAAGTATCGGTGTCAATATATAACCTGATGAGGTGCATGTGATAACGAGTCCCTAAAATGAGCTTGTATTCACCATTATCATACCCAAACCAAGTGGTAAAAATGGTTTGTTCGGGTCTTTTTATAGGTATAAATTCTGTTTCACGCAAAGCTGGATTCCATAGCAGAACACCATCTGTATACTTGTGCTTCTCGAATTGAGGACATAGACATACCAAACCATTACAGCTTCCTAAGGAAGCTACATAACACAATGTCCCCATCCCATCTACTTCTCTTCCGTACTGCTTACGATAATCTACGTAGGTATGTTTGTTCATAGGGATGATCGTCAAACTCAACTGGGCTTCTTCTCCATGCTGCTGCTTAAGACAGGTGTGGATATATCTTTTGAAACAGATGGCCCTGAAACTCGACTTGTTGAGATGGAGACGAATGAAATCATCGTTGGAAATGAGGTCAAGAAAGGTTTTGGAAACGGATTTTAATCGTATCAGGTCTTTCACACAAAGTCTTGATAGGATTTGCATCCACATATCCAAACCCAAGTACTCCATCACATATCAGGTCTTTCACACAAAGTCTTGATAGGATTTGCATCCACATATCCAAACCCAAGTACTCCATCACAATAACAACAACCTGTACAACAATATCAATAATTAATCATACGAAATTAACATAAATCAATAATATCAAATATATTTTATTATGTTGTTCACTGTTTTGTGAGTGATCTGTGAGAATCAATTATTTTAAAAGCTTAACAAAATGTCATCTTTAAAATAAGAAAACATGTGGATGTGTACCTATTCTAATTATTTGTAGAAAAGATAGAAAAACATGTTAGTATACATAATCTTATTCATAAAAGAATATAATTCCAGAATAAATTCATTTAGTAGCAAAAATTTGATAAAATCTCGCACGCATTAACAGGTAACTCTGCAAAATCGATCTGTAAAATTATTTCTAAAAGAAAAGTGTTAAAAAAATAAAAATAAAAAGCAACAACAAATTATCAATCAACACACAAAACAAATCCACAATAACATTAACCAAAGCAATAGTGAAATAGATTATGATAAACATAAATCAACACACAAAACAAATCCACAATAACATTAACCAAAGCAATAGTGAAATAGATTAAGATAAACATAAAGATCCAAACAGAAACGCCACCTTGAGAAGATTAGTGATCCGATAGATTAAATTTATAGGGAGAGAGAGGGGGAACGGCATATATATAGATGTGGGGTTAGCGTTTTTCTTGGGCCGTAAGATCTAATGATATCCGATGAACTGAAATATAGGAGAGAACTACTCATTCATTTTGATGCCCTAGTATTTGGATTAATCCATGCAATCCATGATTCATATGGGTTTCTGAAAATTAAATTAATTGGTGGGTAATAAGATTATTTTGTAAAAGGCCCAAATCAAAAATACAGCCCACAAAGTGCTTCAAAACAAAAACAAAATTAAACTAAATCGAAGGCCTAAAAGCACAAGAAGAAGTCTTCTTCTTCACGACGCCTTCTCATCAACTCTTCTAATTGGCTACTACTTTTTTGTACACTAGTCTTGTCCATCTAAAGCTTCATATTTGAATATGAGGAGATATTCGAACATCCAATTATGATAAAGAGAGTATGATTTTGTTTCCATATATGCAGCCGTCAATTGAATATGTTTATGTAAACAATATAGCTATTATTAAATTTCACATTGATGTTAAGATAAAATAAAACTTCAATCTTATTTAAAAGGAACAAAATGTATGTTTTATATATAAATATATACATATAAAAATATTTCAGACATAAATTATATACGACACCAAAAATTATGTGTGGATATGTTTTTTATAAGAAATTCATGTTCGGATATTTATGGGCATTGAATATTAAACATACTATAAAAAGTTGCAAAACACATCAGACCACCTTATAATTTGAAAATGTTGTGTTGATTTCCCTTTCTTTAAAAGAATAACAACATTTACACTGTGATATGAATAAGTCAGTGCGAAATCCCATATTTCACTCAAGAGTGCAATGTGCGTGCAATTGATAACTGAGATCCGACCTGACCCTTCAGAAAAAGACAAATATATATATATATATATATATATATATATATATATATATATATATATATATATATATATATATATATTGTGAGTCTGTTGTGCAATTAGTGCACATGCAATCCAGTCGACCTAGGTTGACCCGGATTTATGTGTTTTCATTTTTTTTTTGCTTCAGATGAAAACATTTATGTTATATTGATGTGACATTTATGTTGTAATAGTGTGACATTTATGTAAAAATGTCGTTACCTTTATGTACTGTAACTTAGAAAAATAATTCAATAAATTTTGTACATAGATATCTTTATGTGATATTCATATACAAATATTCATACCATTAAATTATGGATAAATGTATGAATATTTGTACATAAATGTTACATGGATATTACATAAAAGTCTATAAGTATAAAATTTTATAAAATTTTGCTGAAATTCTTCATTTTTTTCTAAGTTATAGTTTATATAGGTAACAATAACATTTGTACATAAAAGTCACAACAATACAATATAAAGGTCATACATTTATAACATAAAAGTCTACACATTAAAAAAAAAAAAAAATTCACGGATCCAGATCGGGTTGACCCTGATTGTATGGATCTTAAATTCATAGTCTACACATTAAAAAAAAAACTTCGCGAATCCGAATTGGGTTGACTCTGATTGCATGGATCTTAAATTCATGCACCTAGTGTACAGGAGAATTTGAGATCTTAATATATATATATATATATATATATATATATATATATATAGAGTAATGATAAGGAACCCATCGTTGGTTCCTTATGGAGCCAATCTGATTGATGTGGCAACACGTATATCTTAAGTTTGTTTCTTTATTTTTTTACTTGTGTGATATTCTCTTCTTTTTTTTTCTTATGAGATTTAATTTACAGTCAATAATATTTTTTTATTTTATTCCATTTTTAAACAAATTTTTTTTCCTTACTCATTTGATTTTCTTTCTTATTTTATCTCATTTTCATTTTTTTTCTTATTAATCTCAATTCTTTTCTTATAACATATCATTCTTTCTTATTTTATCTCATTTTTAAATAATAATTTTTTTATTCGTATCAATTTTTTTACGTTTTTTTTTTCTACAATTTTTTAAATAGTGAAAAATTTTAAAAAAAATTAGATAAGTTTTAATGGAGATATAGAAGATAAGAAGTCGACAATTTAATAGAGATAGAATGAGATGAATTTGAAAAATATTTTTTCAAATTACTAATGGCAACTAAGAGAGAAAAAAAGCTGACAATTTACTTAAAAAAGGAAACAGAGAAAGAAAAAAAATTCACCATTTTAAACAATGGAAAATTTAAAAAAAATGTAGATAAGTTTTTAATTTTTTTTTTTAAATAGATGGTTGAGATTACTCCATAAAAATCTACAAGTATATAAAATTGAAAATTTTAAACAATTTCTACACTTATGTACAATTAAAGAAAAATATGTTTTAGCAAATATTTTTGGAGTTCTATTGATATTAATGGCAATAAGAGAAGAAAATAAATTGATAATTTACTGAAAATGGGAGATTGGGAAGTTAAGAATTAACAATTTACTAAAAAAAATGGAGATAAGAATGAGATGAGTTTGAAAATTATTTTTCCAACTACTAGTGATATTATATTAATGGCAACTAAGAGACAAAGAAAAGAATTGATTGAAATTGAAATTACCACTATAATTTAAAATGAGATAGAGAGAGATAGTTATTAATATATTTGAGTTTTACTGAGAGAGGTAGAGAGAGAAAAATATTTGAGTTTGATGAAATAAAATGAATATTAATATATGTGATTTTAATATAAAGACGGAATTCAGAGAGAGATAGAGAGAAAGATATTTGAGTTTTACTAGTAAATAACCGTGCGTTGCACAAGATTGATTTAAGATTTATATATATTTTTTAAATTTTATTAATTAAATTGAGTCTTAAATTTATGTTTTAGTGATGTAAATTCCTTTTTGTTGACCATGGAACAATTGTATGATTTGATACGAATTTATTCCATATATTGATATTGCTATTAAAATAATTTCGTCATTGATATTTAATTTTGAACCAACAACATCACATGAGAATCCTGTTATACCTATATAATATATAATCTTCAATCAAAAAATTAAAAATGGTTCCCAGCTAAATGCAACCAAACGATCATGTAATAAACAACAACATCCATTACAACATTTAAAAACAAAACTAAGAATGAGATTAATCTACTTATAAAGATTGAAAAGGGGAGCAAACATTGTTTTAGCAAGATCATTGGAAATGCCAAGAACTATAGGAAGACACCCAATTTCTGACAAAGTGTAACAAAGACTCAATATTGAAAAATGATCTCTATTCATATTGTCATTCACCAGACAACCATTAATATCTACCAATTCGCAACAACTAAATTAATGGTTTATAAAACATATAAATATTAGAAGAATTAAATCATCACAATAAATAATCACTCGCAAATAAAGCTAATTAATTCACAAACTTATAAATTATTTAATTTATTGACGCAATACATCCAAATTACATGAATTATAGCATTTAAATAAAAATACCTAAAAAGATAGAAAAAAAATATCTTGATTAACCAACCCTGATATAAGCAGTTTACCAAACTAAAACAACATTAATTTTTCAAAAAATCTAACTGCAATTTGAAAGCAACAATTAGCTAGGTGTCAAATTGGGCATAAATTGCCATTTTTTTAAGTTAGATATGAGGTAAGAATTAATACGTAGTCATCTCCGAGCTACCCTTCTTTTTTTGAATATGGAATTGGGGCTGATCTTTGGCAGAATACTGGAAATCAAAAGATAATATTATAATAGCTAGCAAGTTATTGAGAGCGTACCATGTGGGCAGGCTTGTTGACAACAATATCAACATTAAAATATAACAAAACAATAGAGATATTGATGAAAAGTTCTGTCTGTGTAAAGATTTATCCAGTATATGCATTTTGTTTGTTGATCTCAAATAACTAAAAGAAATAATTAGTCTTTTATTCACTGAGATGTAAAGGAAAAAGTTGGAGAACTTATATTATTAGATAGATGGCTTAAACACCTGTGCTATCTTCTGATAGCTAATCATATTAGTTTGTGACAACCAACATTTAGACCACAAGAAACAAACTACACGATTGAGATTAGCCAGCAAGACGTTTAAGGGGGGCCCGATATATTTAGAAGTTCTTGTAATGCCACGCCTTTTGATCACCACTGGCTGAAAATCGACAGCATTCTTATTAGTAGGAGCAATGTTGTCGAGGCATGAAATCGTACGTCCATTCTTTACACTAGGTGAACCTTTAGTAATTTTTGCAAAATTCTTTTTTTCTGGAACAGCAGTAACCTTCTTTCTGTCCATCTTAAGCTTCAGAGTGCAGAAATTAGCTTGAATGAGTTCGGATCCTTCATTTGAGAATATTTATAGTGGTGGATTGTGCTTTTCATTCAATGCTGCCTTTATTGAGTGTAAACTGAAAGGCCATCCATGCATGAATCAAGATGTGAAGCATCTTCGGATCAGTTTTGGTAGAGTATATGTGGGTGAGTTCACTTAAAATATAAGACTATATTTAAAGTTATAGCGTCACCCAATTCTGTATATTAGTATAGACTTCGCTTTGTGATTAGATAAATGAGAGAAAACAAAGTCTATTCATATTCATACTGTGAGTATATGACTTGAACAAATATGAATCCGGATGCATGGAGGTCTGCAAGATCAGGAACCGGGATCAATTTTACAAGAACCGCTCAAATTTCAGCTCAATTGGATGAATTTTCTATTCTAGGGCTGAAAATGGATTTGGGGGTGAAATTAGGGTTCCTGGGGCAATTTCGTTAAATTGATGGCCAATTCGAATCCGATTAGGATTCGAACCCTGGGGCTTTTGTTCCTGATGATTAGACGAATCCAAATTGATAAGATTTGTTAGATTTGGATAAGTATTGCTTCGGATTGCGTTTTCTAGGGATATATAAGCCCTAATTCTCCAATTTTTGGGGATATTCCGATTTCTTGTAATCTTGGCATAATTAGTGGATGCTTTTCTCTCTCCCGTGGATGTAGATCAAGGTTTCTTGATCGAACCACGTAAATTGCTGTGTTCTCTATTTTTTCTTGAATTCCTCTTGATTTCCTTGATTCTTAAATTAGGGTTAGGGTTCTTCACAAGGCTAACCTAATTTTTGCAAGTGTGAATCTGGAGAATTGATCTGATTTGATTGATAATTCTAACAAGTGGCGCCGTTTGCGGGAACGGGACTTGCAAGATGATGGGATCGATGAAGATGGATGTGAAGAAGTTCAATGGAACCAATGATTATAACCTATGGAAGGTTAAGATCACTGCACTACTGACACAACATGGACTGGAAGGTGTTCTTGATGAAGCTGATGTAGGGACTTCATCGGATGCAGCCAAGAAGCACAAATAGATGGATAACAAGGCTAGAACAGCAATAATTCTATGCCTTGGGGACAAGGTGTTGAGAGAAGTATGCAAGGAGACATCAACTAAGGCCTTAATTGATAAGTAGGATTCCTTATACTTAACCAAAACCTTGGCGAATCGTTTGTTCTTGAAGCATAAACTCTATGCATTCAAGATGATGGAAGAGAAAAAGATTTCAGAGAAGGTGGATGAATTTATCAAGATTCTTGATGATCTTGATAATATTGGAGTGAAGATCGATGATGAAGATAAGGCGTTTATGCTGTTCCATGCACTTCCCAAGTCTCTTAAAAATTTTAAAGACTCTCTTGTATATGGAAGAATGGATAAAACTCTTTCTCTGGATGATGTGTTAATCGCTCTGAAAACGAAGATATTGCAGATGCCTACTGGTTCCAGATCTGATAATGGTCCGGAGTGCTTGAGTGTTAAGTTCAAGGGCCAGAAGAAAGGGCAAGGGAACTTCAAGAAGACTCAAAAGGCTGATAATTCTGGTGCAAGCCAACCTGGAGAAGAGAGGAAAGAAACGAGGAGGTGTTATCACTGTCAAAGAGTAGGACACCTTCAGAAAAATTGCTTGGACAAGAAGGCTGGAAAACTTTCTAAGCCACCGCAAACAGCAGTAGCAGAGGAACAATATGAGGATGGTGAGATGTTGTGCGTGTCAGATACTCAGAATCTGGAGGAGTGGGTATTAGACTCAGGCTGCTCGTTCCATATGTGTCCAATCGAGGCTGCCTTCATTGAACTTAAGAAGAAAGATGGAGGTGTAGTGCTGCTGGGAAATAATCAGAGCTGTAGAGTGCAAGGAATAGGGATAATTAGGCTGAAACTTCATGATGGAAAGGTGAAGAAGCTCCCTAATGTAAGATTCATTCCTACTCTGAAAAGGAACCTCATCTCTTTAGGTTCTCTATACAACTCAGGTTACAATTTCAATACATGTGATAAAGGGTTCCTGAACATTACAAAAGAAGGAAGAGTGGTCATGAAAGGTGAAAGAAGTAATGGCCTATTCACCCTAATTGGAACTACAGTGTTAGGAGAGAATTACTTGACACTGAGCTTAGCTAAAACCAATACATGGCATAAGAGACTCGGGCACCCAAGTGAGAAGGGGTTGTTGGAACTAGCCAAGAACAAAGCTTTTGGAGATGTTAACTTATCAAAGCTGGAGTTCTGTGATTGGTGTGCCATGGGGAAGGCTAAGAAGCTCAAGTTTCCTACTGGAATTCACTGCACAAAAGAATTAATGGAGTATGCTCATTCGGACGTGTTGGGACCTACCATGATGTAGATATATATCATGTGATACTTTTTCAAAATATTAAATGATGTACATAAAAGTATTATATGGTGATACTTTTAAAAAATATTACATTTTGCTTTATTTCCATAATGTAATATTTTTATATGCACCATATAATACTTTGATGTGTATCACTTAATATACATAAAAATATTATATGGTACATAATAAAGTATTAAATATCATGTGATACTTTCAAAAAATATCACATGATATATATAAAAATATTACATAGTGATATTTTCAAAAAGTATTACATGATATATATAAAAGTATTACACTTTATTTTATTCTCATAATGTAATATTTTCATATGTACCATGTAATACTTGTATGTATATTATCACATGATACATATAAAAGTACATGATACACATAAAAATATTAGATTATGAAAATAAAACACCATGTAATACTTTTATATGAAAATAAAACACCATATAATACTTTTATACGTATCATGTGGCATTTTTAAAAAGTATTATCTAATATATATAAAAGTATTACATTTGACTTTTATTGACCGAATGTTGACTTTGATTTTGATCTTTTTACTTTGACTCGTCAACTGTGACCTGAACCCGTTAACCGTTGATCGGATCATTAATCGGATCAAATCGAACCCATCTCACAAAATGGGATACGTGAGACCATCTTACGCAATATTTTACCTTAATTATAATTTTAGTATGACAAATTCTCCTGTGCACCTGGTGCACGGATCTAAGATCCGTCCAATCCGGGTCGACCTGACCCGGATCCAGCGAATTTTTTTTTATTATAAATTTTATTCTTTGACATTTATGTACAAATTTGGTGACTTTTATGTACAAATGTTATGACCTTTATATTTCAACAAAATTTGTATATAGATACCTTTATATTATATACATATGACTCTTACGTATGTTTATGTGACATTTATGTATAAATATTCATACTTTTATATACCTTATATACATTTATATATTACATAAATGTATGAATATTTATACATAAAAGTCATATGAATATATATAAGGGTCACATGAATAGTACATAAAGGTATCTATATACAAATTTTGTTGAAATTTTTCATTTTTTTTGTAGCACCCCAACCCATCTTTGTAGGATTGAGACACCACTAAGACTTTAATTGCTTAAAATATTCATAAAGTAAATAAAAGTTTTTCATTTTAAATAATTTTCGTAAATAATCTCAGCGGAAGACTTCACTAAACACGAGTATTTTTTTTTCTTTCTATTGTAAAACGAAAAGCTTAGCATGCAGGAACTTAACTCGTGTTCTACCCACATATGTAAATCAAAACCTTGATATATATTTTTTTAAAACGTTTTAAAAATTACTTAAACTAGCATCGTAAGTTCAAAAGAGGCATTAAGCATATTAACTTCATGCATATTAACATATATTAAAAACATATAATAAATAGGCTTCTAGAGAGGGGTCCGTACAGCTGGCTACCCATCCGCTTCGTTGTAAGGGGGTCCTGAAAATATTTAAAACATAGCAACTTAAGATTTGAGAAATCTTAGTGGATAACGTTTATAAACGATTACGTTAAAGAGATTAACCAAATACGGAAACATCATCTTCCAAGGTCCGAAAACCTGGCATAAACATCCAAGGTCCGAAGACCTGGCATCCAAGGTTCGTCAACCTGGTACTTCACCCGAAGGTGTCATTTCATTTCATCATACTCAACATAGGAGTTATTCTAATCAATGTAAATGTAAATAAATGTTACCCACTTTTGACGTTGATTCAAAAGCTGGGATAGCTCCTGAAGAATCCGGTCGCTCGTACTGCACTCGGCACGTTCATAATTTCTTAGTCTTTAAGTTACATTTTAATTGTATCATACTTAACTAACCTAACAAGCTTATTGTATATATAACATATGTATATCACAATGATTTTTCATAATTTAATCGATCATCCAAAATTCATGAAAATAAGCACACATTTACATAACAACCCTTAGTTATTCATGCTAAAATATTAGGAATAAATTCGAATCACAAAAGTTTTAATAAATCATTAACTATAATCAAAATTTTGTTCGAAAATGCTCTATAACTAGTCTGTATTATAAAATTCACCGTAAATTGTATATTTACTGAAACCTTTTGAAATTAATAATTTAAGCTTCTAACATCATGTACTTAAACATAGTAAAACAGTTTTGAAAAATCATAATGGACCGATTTTATATAATTAATTTTCTAAGGTCCAAAACTGCAGAATCTCAAATTCGAAACTGGACTTATTTTGAAATATCATTATAATTCATAAACTACTCCAAATATTACCAAATTTTAATCATAAACTCAAGACTTCATGTAGTATAACATACTAAAATATTTTTGAAAAATTATAATTGAATAAATTTATAAAATTATATTTCTGAGGTCTGAAACTGGATAATTTCAACTTGAACTAGATTATCTTTGAAAAATTATAATAATTCATAAACTACTCCCAATATTACCAAATTTTAACCATAGACTAAACACATCATGTAGTATAACATAATAAAACAGTTTTGAAAAATTGTAGTCGGCTGAATTTATAAAATTATTTTTCTAGGATCCGAAACTGGATAATTTCAACTTGGACTGGTCTATCTTTGAAAAATCATAATAAATCGTAAACTACTCCACATATTACCAAAATTTAACCATAGACTCAAAATTTCATGTAGTAACACATGCTAAAACAGTTTTGAAAAACTCCAAGTATATATTTTTATAAAAATCGACAAAGTGGACTGACATTTTTTAAAATTTTCACAACTTGATTAACCAACCTATTTTCATAATTAAAAATGAATGTTTAGCTTTTATAACTCTATCAACATCAAATAAACCATCTTGACTCAATTTATCACACATACAATGAGTTTAGATAAGATAATCAAATATGCAAGTACTAAATCAACATGCAATTGTGCAATCAACACCCAAACATAACATATTCTAAAGATCAACCATATAAAACAAGACTTTCAACAAATGTCTTCACATTAGAAGAATATCACTCTTAGATCATACATGCAATGTGTTTGGGTAGAGAAATCAAACCTGCAATGACTAAATCAACATGCATTTGCTCAATCAACACCAAAATGTAACATATTTTAAGGATCAACCATATAAAATCAAGACTTTGAACAAATATCTTCACATTAGTAAAAAATCTCTCTTAGATCATACATGCAATGTGTTTTGGTAAAGAAATCAAACATGCAGTGACTAAATCAACATGCATTTGCTCAATCAACACCAAAATGTAACATATTTTAAGGATTAACCATATAAAATCAAGACTTTGAACAAATATCTTCACATTAGTAGAATTCACTCTTAGATCATACATGCAATGTGTTTGGGGTAAAGAAATCAAACATGCAATGACTAAATCAACATGCAACGACTAAATCAACATGCAACTCAAAATTAGGTTCTAATCATGTTCCTAAGGAAGAAGATGGGTGAAGAAAAGGCAAAATACCTTTGGAGTTGCACATCAAAGAGCCCTTGAACTCTACCTAGCTCCTTATCTTGAGGGATTCCTTATCCTTTCTTCACTCTTGAATTTCCAGCTTTGATGAAGATAGATATGAGGGCTTTTAGGTGGGGAGGATTGTAGAGAGAAGATGGAGAGGCTAGAGAGAGAGAGAGAGCTTCCAAATGAAGAGGAAGAGGAAGGAGAAAAGTATATATACTATGACATTTGCAAAGTGAGGAGCAACTTATATGATATATTACACTACTAATTATATGTATATATATTTGTATAATTCTAATATGATACATAACATGTATATAGATCACAATATAATACACATTGATACATGTAATTAAATCATAATTGGTAGTGCTTAGCAACTTGATATGTAATGATTAGCAACATTGAGATTTGTGGTGGATTTGATGCAGGCATGGGGATTGAGTGTAGTCCTATCTAAAGTAGCATGCACAAGAGACTTTTAATCATGACAATTTTGCATGAAAATGTGATTAAATTAACACATCACTTAAGTCACATAAATGTTTGAAAAAAATATATTTAATCTAACATATCATAATGGTTACATACCTTATTGCACATAAACTATATAATAAAAATCTACCTAATTATAATTAAACACATAAGTCATATTAATTATTAAAATTATTTTATGTATAACTTATCTCCCCTTTTTTTTTCGATTGTTCCATTACTCGTGCATCTTGAGTGCATTACGATCGAACTCAATCTTTTCGGAGAGCTATCCTGCAAGACTTTTAAACTTGAAGAAACATTAGATCATACATTCTTGATAAATAATAAAATTCTTCTTAACTTGAAAATATCATACATTATAAATTATTTTATGAAAAAAGTAAATTTTTATATAAAACTATATGTTATGCAAGTTTTATGAAAATGGGGTGTTACATTTTTTCTAAGTTATTTAACATAAAGGTCACCGAATTTATATATAAAGGTCACCAACTTTGTATATAAAGGTTTTGGCCTGGAACAAAAAAATCAAAAAAAAAATTAAAAAACTCGCGGATTCGGGTCGATCCGGGTCGACCCGAATTGCATGTACACTTGGTGTACATGAGACACAATCTTCTATCAACAAACTAAAATGGAATTTTATGTGGATGTATAATGTAACGATTTTTCCTAAAAAAATCTGTTTAGCCGTATAATTCGAAAACAATTTTTTCCAAAATTTGAGGAAATTGTTTCAACAAATTATGGATCACATAGAAATTGCAAATCGGTAGATTTAAAAACTATTTTGATGTTTTTAGAGCATTTTCTAGTCATAATTCAAAATTTTAACTAAATCTCCTCAATAATTGCTCATAATTCCTCGATGGGATATGGCCAACCATCTTTTGATAATTTTAATAGGGTTAATAACATTTTCTTATTCGAATTATACGTGATTTTACATTTTTTGGTATAAATTTTTAAATGTTGCACTTTGTCATATAAATTTTAAATTTATTATATTTTACGGTATTGAGCAAATCATAATCGTACACGTATTCTAAATCAACGGTTATGATTTGTTCAATAGTGTAAAATGCAACAAATTTAAAATTTATATGATAAAGTGCAACATTTAAAAGTTTATACCAAAAAATGTAAAATCACGTATAGTTTGGATAAGCAAATGTTTTTAACTCATTTTAATATTATATTGACATGTAACACGTTTGTTATAATAGAACATCAAGTACACTTTATTCAAATAGGTTTAATATAATCTATGGTTTAATATAATCTTTAGGAATCAGGATTATTTCATAAAGAATATCCTATCATTTAAATGTAAAAAATCTTTTGTGTGTTTAAAAATAGTAGTTTGTTTCCCTGTTTTTTATATTGATCCAGATTTACATGTTTGACTTTATCAATAATTTCTCATAATCTCATTATCAAACCACAAAATATATTTTACATTTCACGTATACGATGGTATTTCATCAAAACTTATAATGTTTTATATATATAAATCGAAATGAAATTATCAATCATGAATATAATCAATGGTATTTGATCAAAGCTTATAATATTTTATATATAGAAATCAAAATGAAATCATCAATCATGAATGTAATTTTAAGGATAAGAGATTTTTTTTTTTTAATGATTCATCTTATATAGGATTTATAATTAAGAAGATTATACATATGCAAAACTGAGAGATATCATTAATTTCTTATATTCGACCCTATCCGATTCGTTTACAACATGAGATTCATGCGATGGTCTCAGCTCAAGACTTTGTCATTAAAATTCTGTTTTTGGATAATTCATACTCACTTTGTTCTATTATAAAAACCAGAATCTTCTTCACTCTATTATAAAATCCAGAATCGTAAATTTTATTTTTGGATAATTCATACTCACTTTGTTCTATTATAAAAACCAGAATCGTCTTCACTCTATTATAAAAATCAGAATCGTCTTCACATAGATATCTTCGCACACTCATTATACCCATTTATTGCAAATTAATTATATTTTATTTAATATGATAATATAAACTGTTATAACTTTTAGGACTGACATCGACATTTTGAAAAGATAAAAAATTTGTTAAAAATTAAAAGCTCGAGTGTGAGTATGTGTGAGGGGTTCAAGTTATTTTTAATTTGAATTTCTATATATAATTCTCTTGTAACAATAACAAAATTATGAATGATTATAATTATTTTCGAATGATGAATATGAAAATGGATAGCATATATATTTTTCGAATGATTACAAAAGGTTATATTTTCATTTAGCTGATGAAAAATTAATAATATGTTGAAACATGACTTTGTTTTGTTTTTTTTGGAGTATTATACTAAACAGGTTTAAGGTCTTGGAGTTGTGGCTTTAAGAATACTTTAAACTATTTAAAAAAAAAAAAAACCAATAAAAATATATTTAAATATTCAGATTCCAAAGTTAAATATTTTACCTCAATAGATGTAGTTTAAAAAACCTTTTTAGGAAAAACGTAATTTAACTATATATTGAATTGAGAGCAAAGTAAAACTCACAAAGCATACATATTAACAAAAAAAAAGGGGGATAGGATTTAAAGGTTAATTAAATTAGTCAAAAAGAGATAAATTTTTAAATAAACCAAATAAATATTCAAAATAATCACAGAGGGGTGGGTGTACGATGGGCATTTGAAAGGTGGTATAGAACGCACATGAACATGAAAAGAATTTACAATACAAAATTTCCACTTCACCCACATAAAAGCAAATCGTCTATCATCTAAGTCCTCTTTATTACCATCTCAGAAAGGAGAATTGTTTGTGTTATTATTGGGATGGAGCCACCGAAGTTATGAGATCACATACTGGAAAAGGGCAGCTCAAAATGTGCAAAAATGGCAGAACAAACCAAACATTATGCGAATAGGCAAATACGTGACGTTCCCATTCTTTAACAAAGTCGCCGCATTATGCTTCGTTGCCTCGATTTTCCTCAGCTCGATCAGCCCTGGCCCTGCAACAGAAGTAGCATCAGAAATCAGCTTTGCAGATTCACTCTCACCCTCAGCCTTAATGATAGCCGCCCTGCATTCCTGCTCGGCTTTTGCCACCACGAATTTAGACAGCTCCGTCTCCTGCTGGGCAACCTGCTTCTCCTCCACAGCCTTTGAGAACTCTGCACCATATGACAAATCAGTTATGGCAACATCATCCACCTCTATGTTGAAATCCTTTGTTCTATGGATCAAACTTGTGCGCACGAGCTTAGAGACTTCGCCCAAACTTGAAAAAGTAAATCAGCTGTTAATTACAACTAATTCAATTTCGATTTGATGACAAAACCTAGAAAGTATTGTTGGCGGCAAACCTGAAACAGAGGAGATGGTGTGTTGGCGCGTGCGAATGTCGAAGAGGAGATGGCGTGTTGGCGGGTGCGAATGTCGAAAAAGGACGGTTTCTGAATGAACGGAACCAGGAAATGAGTACCTTCGCCGATGGTCTCATCGAGTACACCACGGAAACGGTCGAGAACAAACACACCTACCTTTGTCTTAAGCAACATGGAGAAGCAGAGTCGAGTTTCAGAAGTATCCATATCAACAATTATAAGCGGAGGCATCCATATCAACAATTATAAGCGGAAGAGAGATGTAGATGAGATCGAGTAAACAACAACTAGTAAAGCCACAAATTCTCATCTCAATTCAGGAAAACAGAATAAGATATATGATAAACAATTAATGTCAAAATTACACAACAAAAAAAACGCTAATCAACACATCTTGATTTTTATTGATCTTGGGGAAATCAAACTCTCGACATAAAAGTTTTTACCATAAATTGGAGAGCTGAGCTATGCAGGATCATCTAATTCAACAACATAATTTGGTATTGTGCAGGTGAAATAAGTACGAAAACCGCAAGGTAAATTCATCAACTTTGTCCATGATTCTTCATTACCATGTTCTTTCATTACCCATAGTTCAAAGTTGGGTCTGCGAATTAATGCCGAAAGACATCCATCTACTACTCCCAGCATGAATGGACCACACTTTGGTTGAGGTGTCGCAATCCTTCCCACCGTCTCATTCCTTCTATCATATGTTACAATTAAAGTGTGCTCACAAGCCTTATCCATGATGGGCCAATGCACGGTACGATGGGCAAGGGTCCCCCTGAAATCACAATGTATATAGTTCTTGTTGATGTTGTGTGATGATTTCCAAGTATCGGTGTCAATATATAACCTGATGAGGTGCATGTGATAATAAGTCCCTAAAATGAGCTTGTATTCACCATTATCATACCCAAACCAAGTGGTAAAGATGGTTTGTTCGGGTCTTTTTATAGGTATAAATTCTGTTTCACGCAAAGCTGGATTCCATAGCAGAACACCATCTGTATACTTGTGCTTCTCGAATTGAGGACATAGACATACCAAACCATTACAGCTTCCTAAGGACTCTACATAACACAATGTCCCCATCCCATCTACTTCTCTTCCGTACTGCTTATAATAATCTACGTAGGTATGTTTGTTCATAGGGATGATTCTCAAACTCGACTGGACTTCTTCTCCATGTTGCTGCTTAAGACAGGTGTGGATATATCTTTTGAAACAGATGGCCCTGAAACTCGACTTGTTGAGATGGAGACGAATGAAATCATCGTTGGAAATGAGGCTGGAAATGAAGACGAAAAAGGTTTTGGAAACGGATTTTAATCGTATCAGGTCTTTCACACAAAGTCTTGATAGGATTTCCATCCACATATCCAAACTCAAGTACTCCATCACAATAAGTACTCCATCACAATAACAACAACCTGCACAACAATATCAATAATCACACTAATTCAACAGGTTTAGAGATTCTGTTAAAGGATCTTTCCAGATATATTATATTATCCTACTCAATGATTTGTCAGTATTATGTTAACTTTTTAAAATTTATCACCATAAAATTATTTTAAAAGGTTCATAAAATGCCCATCTTAATTTCAAATTTCACAAATCTTATTCAAAGAATATAATTCCAGAAAAAATTCATTTAGTAGCAAAAAATTTGATAAAATCTCACACGCATTAACAAGTAACTATGCAAAACAGATTTATTTATTTATTTTCTTTAGTTCAACAAATCGATCAACAGAGTTATTTCTAAAAGAAAAGTCTCGTGAGAAAAGTGTTAAAAAGAATTACGAAACCACAATATTCAATTTTCAGTTAGTTCATAATATTGTATGAATAAAAGAAACTCCATCACATTCACATGTATATCATTACATAAAGCGATATTAAAAGAAATTAATTAGCAGTAAGTGTAGTAAAATAAACAAATTTAACTATACTAATACTCATCCCAAATTCACAATAAATTTACCCAGAAAGTAGAAGTGGCCAACGAAGATCTCCCACTTGTAAAGAAAGAAAAAAAAAAAAGGGTTCTTAACTAGTTAATTATCTGTTAGTGGAGAAGAAAGGGTTTTGTTTTATAGCATATTTTCACTCTTCTTAAGCATGGGCTTGGCCCAAGCCCAATCTCCACAAACTAATTATACTAGATTGAGGTGAACTCTATTTTCTATTCAAGATTTTCCCAGGATATGCCTTCCTTATGAAGGGAATTGGTATGGATTTTTCTTTCTTATCATAGGAGATTCGTCCTAGTTATATTCTATCTCCCCCATAAATTTCTCCAATTTTGCAGTTATTAATTCCAACTCTAAAAATTTATGTAACTTCTCTTCAAGATTCAGAAATATATCAGATTTACAGCTGCAAGTCTCTCCACTCACCTTCCTTTCCACGACAATCTCTCCCTCTCAACCACAATTATTCTTTTTTTTCTCCATTTTTTTTTTTTTTGGCATATTAAGTTGTCTTTAAAAAAAAAAGGATTGTTATGAGGGAGTTAAAAAAAATTCAATAATAACTATACTAAATTAGGGGGTAAATGAGTGTTAATACCATCATTCTTAATCTATGTGAAAACATCTCTAACATTATTTATTTTGAAAAACACCATCAACATTTTGGATCTAAAACACTTTCTTCATCAGTAGTTTCCTCTCCTTGAATGCCACAAAAGTTTCGACTCAGTCTCGTATCAAACATGTGTAGAAGCACCCAATTTCCCGATGTTTTTCAGATATAAGTATGACTGATCAAGCTAGATTGCTACATTGATCCCCTAGTTTTTATACAAGCAAAAAAATTATACAGAATCCAACATATTATAATCTAAAATAAGGGAATAAATGTAAATTGCCACCTTAATTCTTTAAATCCAGAAAATAGATTAGGAGGGGCAAAAACTTATTTGGTCAATGAAAATCAGACCAAGAACAACCTAAGTTTATCTTCCATTCTACAAGCATCCACTTCTACTTCAGCTCAATTAAAACTAAGAATTTATTGCGCTTCCCATTTGCTCCTGTTTCTAAGATACTTTGAAATATGTGGTATCGCAAAGGACATAAATTTATGTGCGTTGAAATCTCAAGAATTTAAGATTTCTTCAACTTTTTAAAAAAAAATTAATTGTTATTATATTTCACAATTAATCTATTAAATATTAGTATTTAAGGTACTATAATTATAGAGAAAACGGCCCAATCTAGCCCATTTCTCTATATTTGAGGCCAAAATACCCCTGAATATAATTTTTTTTCCTATATACCCTATTCACTATATTAATATACCCATCTGCCCTTTTTTTTTTAAAAAAATCGACATGTGGCACCGATGTCTGATTGTCTCTGATTGTGTCAGTTGCTTTGTTTATTTTGTGTATTTAATTCGTATTTTAGGTTATATTTAATTATTTAATTATTAGTTTATATATAATTATTTAAAATTGCCGTGTAGATTTATTTTTTAATTTAGTTATTTTGATAATTACCTGATTTAAAATTGTGTACACTTATATAATATAATACATTATATTGAAATCAAAATTCATAATAAGACATAAAATATTGTCACTAATATATATTGACCCTAAACGGCAATTTTTGAACATATTTAAGGGGTGCACGGCAATTTTGAAAATAATTGCCGTGCCCCCCTATATTTTTTCAAAAAAATTTGTAAAATTTTCTTAAGTGTTATAATTTGTGAAAAAATTATGAAAAAGCTAATTTTGAAATTTGCATTCATAATTTCAAATGATTAGTTTTAATTTCCCAATTATTTCAAAATTGCTGTTCCCCCCTATATTTAAATTTTTTTTTACAAATTAAATAATTATTGCAATAATTATTTATTTCTTGTTATATTAGATTATATTACATTTTTTATGCAAATTGTTATCTTATTTAATTATATTATATTATATATTATAATGTAATTACCATTATTATTTTTTACTTATTTTGCTAATTACATATTATATTATTTAACATATTATATTCAAATCAAAAATAATAATAAACTTATAAAATAGTGTCAATAACATGTATATGCAAGGAACGGCAATTTTCTTTTTTTTTTAGGGGGTGCAAGGCAATTTTGAAAATAATTGCCGTGCCCCCCTATATTTTTTCAAAAAAATTTGTAAAATTTTCTTAAGTGTATTATATTTGTGAAAAAATTATGAAAAAGCTAATTTTGAAATTTGCATTGTAATTATTCATAATTTCAAATGATTAGTTTTAATTTTCCAATTTTTTCAAAATTGCCGTTCCCCCTATATTTATATATTTTTTTTACAAATTAAATAATTATTGCAATAATTATTTATTTCTTGTTATATTAGATTATATTTCATTTTGGAACAGCAATTTGTTATCTTATTTAATTATATTATATTATATATTATAATGTAATTACCATTATTATTTTTAACTTATTTTGGTAATTACATATTATATTATTTAACACATTATATTCAAATCAAAAATAATAATAACTTATAAAATAGTGTCAATAACATGTATATGCAAGGAACGGCAATTTTCTTTTTTTTTTTAGGGGGTGCACGGCAATTTTGAAAATAATTGTCGTGCTCCCCTATATTTTTTCGAAAAAATTTCTAAAATTTTCTTAAGTGTTATAATTTGTGAAAAATTTATGAAAAAGCTAATTTTGATATTTGCATTGTAATTATTCATAATTTTAAATGATTAGTTTTAATTTCCCAATTTTTGCAAAATTGTCGTTCCCCCCTATATTTATATTTTTTTTTTTACAAATTAAATAATTATTGCAATAATTATTTATTTCTTGTTATATTAGATTATATTTCATTTTGGAACGGCAATTTGTTATCTTATTTAATTATATTATATTATATATTATAATGTAATTACTATTATTATTTTTTACTTATTTTGCTAATTACATATTATATTATTTAACACATTATATTCAAATCAAAAATAATAATAAACTTATAAAATAGTGTCAATAACATGTATGTAGCTTGAACGGCAATTTTCTTTTTTTTTTAGGGGGTGCACGGCAATTTTGAAAATAATTGCCGTGCCCCCCTATATTTTTCCAAAACAATTTGTAAAATTTTCTTAAGTGTTATAATTTGTTAAAAAATTATGAAAAAGCTAATTTTGAAATTTGCATTGTAATTATTAAGATTTTTAAAGGATTAGATTTAATTTCCCAATTTTTGCACAATTGCCGTTCCCCCTATATTTATATATATTTTATACAAATTAAATAATTATTTAAATAATTATTTATTTCTTGTCATATTACATTATATTACATTTTGGAACGGAAATTGTTATCTTATTTAATTATATTATATTATAATTACCGCGTAAATAATAATAAAACTTATAAAATATTGGCAATAATATATATTTAGTGGGAACGACAATTTTTTTTAATATTTAGGGAATGCATGGCAATTTTTTTAATAATTGCCGTGTCCCCTTTAAAATTATATTAAAGGGCACGGCAATTATATTATTATTGTTAAAAGGGCACGGCAATTATATTAAAGGGCACTATAATTATATTATTATTTTTAAAAGGGCACGACAATTATATTAAAGGGCACTATAATTATATTGTTATTGTTAAAAGGGCACGGCAATTATATTAAAGGGCATGGCAATTACATAAATTAATATAATATTAGTACATGATTTCATAAATGGCAATTACATAAATTAATATAATATTAGTACATAAATTGCCGTGTATGTGTCACAAATAATATTTTATTAATATTATTAATATTAGTGGCACAAATAATATTTTATTAATATATAAGATAACAACTAATAATTGTCGTGTATGTGGCACAATAATATGATTTCATATATTATAATATTAATATAACACATTATGTGTCACAATACATTAATTGTCGTTTATATGATTTCATATAATTGCCGTTTACATTAATTGCCCTTTATATGATTTCATATATTATAATATTAATATAATACATTATGTGGCACAATACATTATGATTTCATATATTAGAAATTTTTTTGAAAAAATATAGGGGGGCACGGCAATTATTTTCAAAATTGCCGTGCACCCCCTAAAAAAAAAATTGCCGTTCCTTGCATATACATGTTATTGACACTATTTTATAAGTTATTATTATTTTTGATTTGAATATAATGTGTTAAATAATATAATATGTAATTACCAAAATAAGTTAAAAATAATAATGGTAATTACATTATAATATATAATATAATATAATTAAATAAGATAACAAATTGTCGTTCCAAAATGAAATATAATCTAATATAACAAGAAATAAATAATTATTGCAATAATTATTTAATTTGAAAAAAATATATATAAATATAGGGGGGAACGGCAATTTTACAAAAATTGGGAAATTAAAACTAATCATTTAAAATTATGAATAATTACAATGCAAATATCAAAATTAGCTTTTTCATAATTTTTTCACAAATGATAACACTTAAGAAAATTTTAGAAATTTTTTTGAAAAAATATAGGGGGGCACGGCAATTATTTTCAAAATTGCCGTGCACCCCCTAAAAAAAAAAAATTGCCGTTCCTTGCATATACATGTTATTGACACTATTTTATAAGTTATTATTATTTTTGATTTGAATATAATGTGTTAAATAATATAATATGTAATTACCAAAATAAGTTAAAAATAATAATGGTAATTACATTATAATATATAATATAATATAATTAAATAAGATAACAAATTGCTGTTCCAAAATGAAATATAATCTAATATAACAAGAAATAAATAATTATTGCAATAATTATTTAATTTGTAAAAAAAATATATAAATATAGGGGGAACGGCAATTTTGAAAAAATTGGAAAATTAAAACAAATCATTTGAAATTATGAATAATTACAATGCAAATTTCAAAATTAGTTTTTTCATAATTTTTTCACAAATATAATACACTTAAGAAAATTTTACAAATTTTTTTGAAAAAATATAGGGGGGCACGGCAATTATTTTCAAAATTGCCGTGCACCCCCTAAAAAAAAAGAAAATTGTCGTTCCTTGCATATACATGTTATTGACACTATTTTATAAGTTTATTATTATTTTTGATTTGAATATAATATGTTAAATAATATAATATGTAATTAGCAAAATAAGTAAAAAATAATAATGGTAATTACATTATAATATATAATATAATATAATTAAATAAGATAACAATTTGCATAAAAATGTAATATAATCTAATATAACAAGAAATAAATAATTATTGCAATAATTATTTAATTTGTAAAAAAAAATATAAATATAGGGGGAACGGCAATTTTGAAATAATTGGGAAATTAAAACTAATCATTTGAAATTATGAATGCAAATTTCAAAATTAGCTTTTTCATAATTTTTTCACAAATTATAACACTTAAGAAAATTTTACAAATTTTTTTGAAAAAATATAGGGGGGCACGGCAATTATTTTTAAAATTGCCGTGCACCCCTTAAATATGTTCAAAAATTGCCGTTTAGGGTCAATATATATTAGTGACAATATTTTATGTCTTATTATGAATTTTGATTTCAATATAATGTATTATATTATATAAGTGTACACAATTTTAAATCAGGTAATTATCAAAATAACTAAATTAAAAAATAAATCTACACGGCAATTTTAAATAATTATATATAAGCTAATAATTAAATAATTAAATATAACCTAAAATACGAACTAAATACACAAAATAAACAAAGCAACTGACACAATCAGACATCGGTGCCACATGTCGATTTTTTCAAAAAAAAAGGGGCAGATGGGTATATTAATATAGTGAATAGGATATATAGGAAAAAAAATTATATTCAGGGGTATTTTGGCCTCAAATATAGAGAAATGGGCTAGATTGGGCCGTTTTCTCTATAATTATATACAATTAAAATGTTAATTAATATCATATTTTATTTGAATAATAAATAATAAGTATGATTAACTACACAATTGATACATATTATTAAAATGACATGTAATAATTAAAATTTGATATATGTTTTTACTATGATAAAATAAACCTAAACCTATAATAGTAAACTGAATGACCATGAAATAAAATTATTGATAAAATTAAATTTAAAAAAATGTTCATAAAGTAAAAGGAAATATACAATATTTTTCTTATTGATAAAATAAAAGTTAAATTTATTAATAAAACTAAAGCAAAATTTTAAAAAAAAATTGTGACTGTGAATTTTGAGGAATGACATAGGTGATCTATTTATAGAAAATATAAAGTAATTATCAACAATGATATTGACATATTGATATAACAAATAATATATTAATCGATATTGATATCGATAATTTATATATTATTTTATGTGTTACTATATGATCTATGTCGATACATTAAATATTGATATATAAATTTTGCAACTAATATGATTGATATCGACAAATTCTATATAGATTTTATACATATCGTAACTGTTGATATATGTTCAATATCGACATAAAAATATGTCAATTGTTTCACTTATATCAATATTATGTATTTAAGAAAAAATTGATTTATTAATACATTTTAAGAATAATAGTAAATATATGATAAATAAGAAATCAAAATAATATTAATAATAAGAAATGTAATGTTTAGTTAATAGTGCAAATTGTTGGAGAAGAGTCATGGTTATTGTATTAAAATAATGCAAAACTTGCAATATATTTTTGTGCACAGTTTTGCGTATATTTTTGTTGCTTAGAGATGTTCCAACACGTAAGTTGGTATAGTTTTGTTCCTCAAGATGTTCTACTTTGCATATATTTTTGTTCCTTAGAGATGTTCCAAAACGCAAGTTGGTATATTTTTGTTCCTCACGATGTTTCACATGGAAAACTTGCGGTATTTTTGTTCCTCACGATGTTTCACATGGAAAACTTGCGGTATATTTATATGTACAGTTGGAGATGTCCTTAAAGATATTCAAACATCTTCATAATATTCTCAAATTTTTTTTTTATATGATGACAGAATATGAAGAAAAAAATCAAAACGTATAACACTTTATAAAATTGTAAAAGGAAATGATTCCATAACGTATTACAATATCCCATATCTTATAATCACTCAAATATATATTTAAGATTATAAAAGGAAATGATTCCAAAATTCATATGATTTTATGTAACTAATTTTATTAACTTTTAAAATATCTTTTCAAATATTTCCTAATTACAAGTTGATTACGTAACGAATTTTCCTAAAAATCTGTCCATCTTTTTTTCCAAAACGGATGTCACTTATTATCTTAAGATGAAAATTCTGTCCACCTTTTTTTCCAAAACGGATGTGGCTTATTATCTTAAGATCATTGGAAACCATTTATTTCAAAATTTGAGAAATATGTTTCAACAAACTATGTTAAAATCATATGTCACATATTAATAGCATCTCCAACAGTTACACAAAAAAATACTGTAATTTTTGTATTATTTTTATATATAAAGTTACACAAAAAAATACTATAATTTATGTATTATTTTTATATATAAAGACCGACACTCGTCTCCAGATGCTAATTCTTCACACTAAAAAGGAATATTCCATAAAAACAATTGAAAACAGATTTTAACGCACGATTTAACTTTTAAAACACGGTTGAAGTGAAAAGATGTACTAATGTATCCACCAATATGCCGCAATTCCAACACAATTATTAAATATATTTCTAATCACAATCATTTAAATATATTTGTCGCAAATATTTAAATTTTCATTGCAAAATCAAGATGTACTAATGTATCCACCAATATGCCGCAATTCCAACACAATTATTAAATATATTTCTAATCACAATCATTTAAATATATTTGTCGCAAATATTTAAATTTTCATTGCAAAATCAAAACATTTGTCGCTAACATCGTAGTTATGAATGTGAGGCAATTTTTTGTACAACATTGCAAAATTAACGATAAAATATTTTTCGTCGAACAATAAAAAAATAGTCTTGAATTTTCAATATGCGATTTTTCAAAATAATTGTCATAAATAATTTAGGGGCAAGCTGATTTGTTTTGTTGCTAAATTACACCTTAGCCACGAATTTTTAAAATTTTCATTACAAAAACGGCAAACTGATTTGCTTTGTCTCTAAATTACAATTTAACCACGAAATCGAATAATTTCATTGCAAAATTAGAGGCAAACTTATTGATTGTGTAACTAAATTACTACTTACAACAAAATCATTTTCCACATAATTTTTTTTTAAAAATATTCTTATACCTAAAACTTTCACAAAACAAGCTGCAAAACAATATTTGAAATCTCCATTCAAAAGTTATTGGCAGTGGTGCAGAATTAGAAAACAAACTAATGTCAAAATAACAGGAAAAAAAAAAAAGACTAATCGGTTTTTATTGATCCTGGAGAAATCAAACTCTCAACATAAAAATCTTTACCATAAATTGGAGAGGTGAGTTGTGCAGGATCATGTAATTGAACAACATAAGGCCCTCCTCTGAAGATGTGATAAGAGTTTAAAGGTAAAACCATGAACTTTGTCCAGGATTCTTGAGCACCATATTCTTTCATCACCTTGCAATATATGTCATTATAACCAAACATTGCGGAAAGACATCCATCTACTTGTCCCAGTACGAATGGATACGTCATAGTCACTCCATCAGGTGCCGCAATCGTTCCAACCGTTTCATTACTTAAATCATATGATATAATTGTATGTTTATTATCCTCCCTATAATATGCAGGCCAATACACAACACGATGAACAAGGGTCCCTGTGGTTTCACGATATTTATAGTTTGTGTGAATCTTGAGTGATGATTTCCAAGAATCGGTGTCAATGTATAACCTGATGAGGTGGATGTGAGATGCAGTCCCTAAAATGAGCTTATACTCATCATTATCATACCCAAACCAACAGTTATAGATCATCTCTTGTGGTCTTTTTATAGGTACACATGCTGCTTCACGCAAAGCTGGATTCCACAACCAAACACCACCTGCATACTTGTTGTGACTAGTCAATAGACATACCAAACCATTACAGCTTCCATAGGATACTGCCGCGATCTCGTCTTCTTGAACAATCTGCTTAACAAAATCGCAGTAGGTATAACCGTTGATATGGATAGCCCTCAAACTCGACTCTGCTTCTCCATGCTGCTTAAGACGAAGGTAGATATGCCTTTCGTGATGGATGGCCCTCAAACTTGACTTGCTGAGATGGAGACGAATGAAAGCATAGTTGGAAAGGAGGCTGGAAATGAGGTCGAGAAAGGTTTTGGAAACAAATTTTAATCGTATCAGGTCTGTCACGCCATATCCAAACACAAGAACTCCATCACAAAATCACACTAATTCAACATAAAAATATTAATAACATTTAAACCTATCTAATCGTCATCAAGTATATCTAATTTCAATCAGGTTTATAGATTCTGTTAAAGGATCTTTTCAGATATATTATATTATCCTACTCAATGATTTGTCAGTATTATGTTAGTTTTTAAAATTTATCACCGTAAAATTATTTTAAAAGGTTAATAAAATGCCCATCTTAATTTAAAATTCCACAAATCTTATTCAAAGAATATAATTCCAGAATAAATTCATTTAGTAGCAAAAAATTGATAAAATCTCGCACGCATTAACAAGTAACTATGCAAAACAGATTTATTTATTTATTTTCTTTAGTTCAACAAATCGATCAACAGAGTTATTTCTAAAAGAAAAGCCTCGTGAGAAAAGTGTTAAAAAGAATTACTAAACCACAATATTCAATTTTCAGTTTGTTCATTTTATTGTATGAATTAAAAAAACTCCATCACATTTCACATGAATATCATTACATAAAGCGATATTAAAAGAAATTAATTAGCAGTAAGTGTAGTAAAATAAACAAATTTAACTATACTAATACTCATCTCAAATTCACAATAAATTTACCCAGAAAGTAGAAGTGGCCAACGAAGATCTCCGACTTGTAAAGAAAGAAAGAAAAAAAAAAGGTTTCTTAACTAGTTAATTATCTGTTAATGGAGAAGAAAGGGATTTTGTTTTATAGCATATTTTCACTCTTCTTAAGCATGGGCTTGGCCCAAGCCCAATCTCCACAAACTAATTATATTAGATTGAGGTGAACTCTATTTTCTATTCAAGATTTTCCCAGGATATGCCCTCCTTATGAAGGGAATTGGTATGGATTTTTCTTTCTTATCATACGAGATTCGTCCTAATTATATTCCATCTCGCCCATAAATTTCTCCAATTTTCAGTTATTAATTCCAACTCTAAAAATTTATATAACTTCTCTTCAAGATTCAGAAATATATCAGATTTACAGCTGCAAGTCTCTCCACTCACCTTCCTTTCCGCGATAATTTCCACGACAATCTCTCTCTTAACCACAATTATACGGATAAATAAGTCTTAATTATCATCATTCTTAATCTGTATGAAACACCTCAAACAACATTTATTTGAAAAAACCATCAACAGATCTAAAATTATTATTATTATCACATATTGCAGCTTGATATTGAATCTAAAATTACTTGTCTTAATGGATAAGTTATTTCAATAACTAACTAGTAACTTTATAATTTTTTTTTTTTGTTTGTAACATCTCTTCTTTTCAGTATAATTTTTTTTTTTTTTTTTTGTTTCTAACATCTCTTCTTTTCACTATAGTAGCAAAAATTTGATGAAATCCAGCACGCGTTAACAAGTGACTACGCAGAACAGATTTTTTTTATCTGTTTATAGAGAAGAAAGGGTTTTTATCCAAAACCTCATTTTTCACTATTTATTTTTGTTTTATTATATAAAAAATTTGATATTAAAGATACAAAATATCCAAATTCGTAAAACCACGAACCTTGTAACTCAAGTGGTATCCCACATTTATAAAGTGCAGATTCTGGTAAATAAAATTATGAGTCTTATCGTTCAAGTGATATCCCATAAAAATACAAATTCTGATAAAGTTTTCTAATTTTTATTGTTCACTATGTCTATTTCATTAAAAAAAAAAAAAATCGCATCCCCTACAATTAAGGCAATTTGATTAGCTACATATGTATATATAATTAGTATCCCGTAATATTAGGATTGCAATTTATTATTTTCTTTTTCTTTAAATTTATGATTCGTTGTTTTTTTTTTCTTTTTCATTTTTTTAATTATATTTTACCAACAACTCGTGCCTCACCCAAATATTTCTTTGAACGTTTTTTTAGTTTGAAACACCCATGATATTCTCAATTTTTTTTTTATATGATGACAGAATATGAAGAAAAAAATCAAAACGTATGACACTTTATAAGATTGTAAAAGGAAATGATTCCATAACGTATTACAATATCCAATATCTTATAATCACTTAAATATAAATTTAAGATTGCAAAAGGAAATTATTCCATAATTCATATGATTTTATGTAACAAATTTTGTTAACTTTTAAAATATCTTTTTATATATTTCCTAATTACAAGTTGATTACGTAACGAATTTTCCTAAAAAATCTGTCCATCTTGTTTTCCAAAATGAATGTGGCTTATTTTCTTAAGATCATTGGAAACCATTTATTTCGAAATTTGAGAAATATGTTTCAACAAACTATGTTAAAATCATATGGCACATATTAAGAGCATCTCCAACAATTGCACAAAAAAATACTACAATTTTTGTATTATTTTTATATATAAAGACCGACATTCGTCTTCAGATGCTAATTTTTTACATTAAAAATGAATATTACATAATATTCCATAAAAACAATAGGAAAAAGATTTTAATGCAAGATTTAACTTTTAAAGCAATATTGAAGTGAAAAATCTTAAAATCTTAAGAATTCAGCGAACTGTTGGAAATGCACTAATGTATCCACCAATATGTCGCAATTCCAACACAATAATTAAATATATTTCTAATCACAATCATTTAAATATATTTGTTGCAAATATTTAAATTTTCATTGCAAAACCAACTTAGCGTTGAAAAATGTTTGTCGCTAACATCGTAGTTATATGAATGTGACAAACCCATTTTGCGGCATTTTTTTGTACAATGTTGCAAAATTAACAAAAAAATATTTTTCGTCTGAAAATAAAAAAATTGTCTCGAATTTTCAATATGCGATTCTTCTAAACAATTGTCATAAAAATGTTTGCGGTGTAATTTTGTCCATTTTGTTGCCAAATTAGCCACACAAGCGTAAACTTTCATCGTCAATACAGCCGCTAAATTTTAAATTTTGTTGCAAATGTCGATGCACAACCACAACTTAGTGACAATTTTGGTTAATTTCGTGGCAAATTACATCTTAGCGTCATGGCCAATTACATCTTAGCACAACCACAACTTTGTGACTATTTTGGTTAATTTCGTGGCAAATTACATCTTAGCGTCATGGCCAATTACATCTTAGCGATGACTTATGTAGTTTCGTTGCAAAATAAAAGGCACACATATGTGAAATCAAAACGTTAGCCACGAATTTGAAAATTTTCTACGCAAATTTAGTGACAAATTGCTTGGTTTCGTCACAAAATTACAGCTTTGCAACAAATTCTTGAAATTTCATGGCAAACTTAGAAGCATGTTTGCCTTCTGATATTAATCACACTTAATGACAAATTTGTGCACTTTGGTTGCAAAATTAGTGGCAAGCTGATTTGTTTTGCTAAATTACACCTTAGCCACCAATTTTTAAAATTTTCATTACAAAAGCGGCAAACTGATTTGCTTTGTCGCTAAATTACAATTTAACCAAGAGTTCGAATTATTTCATTGCAAAATTAGCGGCAAACTTATTGATTGTGTAACTAAATTACTACTTACAACAAAATCATTTTCCCCATAATTTTTTTTTAAAAAATAATCTTATACCTAAAACTTTCACAAAACAAGATTTGAAATCTCCATTCAAAAGTTATTGGCAGTGGTGCAGAATCAGAAAACAAAGTAATGTCAAAATTACAGGAAACGAAAAAAACACTAACCATCACATCTTGGTTTTTATTGATCTTGGAGAAATCAAACTCTCAACATAAAAATCTTTACCATAAATTGGAGAGCTGAGCTGTGCAGGATCATCTAATTTAACAGCATAAGGCTTTCTTCCCCAGTTGCGATAATTACACCACATGTTAAATGGTATATTCATCAACTTAGTCCAGGATTCTTCAACACCATATTCTTTCATTACCCATAGTTCGACGTGCTCAGGCTTCGTAAACATTGTAGAAAGACATCCATCTACTTGTCCGAGTACAAATGCACGAAACTCAGTCATTTCATCAGGTGTCCCAATCCTTCCAACTGCCTCATTCCTTATATCATATGATATGATTGTAGGCTTACCATCCTCATTATATGCAGGCCAATACACAGTACGATGGACAAGGGTCCCCATGAGTTCACAATAGGCATAGTATTTGTTGATCTCGAGTGATGATTTCCAAGAATCGGTGTCAATGTATAACCTGATGAGGTGGATGTGAGAATCAGTCCCTAAAATGAGGTTATACTCATCATTATCATACCCAAACCAATATAACAAATCATATCTATAGAAGGTAATAGAGGGTCTTTTAATAGGTACAAATTCTGCTTCGTGCAAAGCAGGATTCCACAACAGAACACCACCTGCATACTTGTTCCTCCTGTGTCTAGGCAATAGACATACCAAACCATTACAGCTTCCAAAGGATATGGTCTCGATCTCGTCTACTTCTTCTCCTCCATGCTGCCTAAGACAATCGAGGTAGGTACGCCTGTTGATATGGATGGCCATCAAACTCGAATACTCTCCATGCTGCTTAAGACAAAGGTAGGTATGTTTGTTGAGATGAATGGCCCTGAAACTCGACTTGTTGAAATGGAGACGAATGAAATCATCGTTGGAAAGGAGGCTGGAAATGAGGTCAAGAAAAGTTTTGGAAACAGATTTTAATCGTATCAAGTCTTTCACATCAAGTCTTGATAGGATTTCGAACCGGATATCCAAACACAAGTACTCCATCACAATAACAAGAAGCTGCACAACAATATCAATAATCACACTGAATCAACGTAAATATAGTAACAGCATTTGAACCGATCCAATCTTCATCGCACACATCCAATTATGCTATTCACTGATTTTATGGTAGTTTTTTAATTTTATCACCATAAAATTATTTTAACAAAATTTCTATCTTTGAAATTCCGAATTCTAATTCATATAAGAATACAATTCTAGAATAAATTCATTCAGTAGCAAAAATTTTATAAAATCCAGCACCCATTAACAAGTAACTACGCAAACCAGATTTTTTTTTTTTTTTTTGAACAAATCGATCAATAGAGTTAGCTATATCTAAAAGAAGCGTCTAGTGAGAAAAGTGTTAAAAAAAGGGTTAATTTAAATTGTTATCTAAACGGTTGCACTTTTTTTCAATAGATGTCTAAACTCAAAAAAAAAAAAAAAAATCTCTATCTCTTCAAAAAAAATTCTAATTGATATCCAAAACACATATTTTCAACCCAAAATTCGCTTGAAAACTTGAAAATGTAAATGCACTATTGAAAATGCAAATGCACAATTCATACATCAAAATGACCATTCATACACCAAAATTGACCAGCCAAATTATAACGCCATATCATGATTCTCATTTGATCCGATCACGAACTGAACAAAAATCATTCTAGAGTTTTGAACATATTTTATTCGATTCAAGTTTAAATCAAACAAGAATCATTAATGACTTAAGGTTATAATTTAATTTCTTGAAAGATGATTATTTTAGCATATGAATCATGAATTTTTGAGTTTTTAGGTGAATTCTGGTTGAAAATATGTATTTGAGTTAGCAACCAGAAAATTTTGAAGAAATTGACTAATGATTCGATTTTTTTTTTTTTTAAGTTTGTACACCTATTTAAAAAAGCAATTGTTCAGGTAGTAAATTGAAATTAATCTTTAAATTTTTTTTCCAAACCACATAAAATTTACAGTCTCCATGACATGAATATGATTACAGAAATTAAGATTAATAATATGTTATGAAGTGGCTTTCAAATTTGTTGAAGAAACTGAGATAGCAGATGAGTAGTAAAATAAACAAATTTGAGTATAATAATACTTACCTCAAATTCAACGAAGATCTCCGACTTGTAAAGAAATAATAAAAAAAATAAAATAAAATAAGGTTCTTAATTATCTGTTTATGGAGAAGAAAGGGATTTTTCTTTTATAAATCCCTTCAGAGGGATTTTTCGCAAAATTGAACGGATCTCGCTTCCATAAATTTCTCTAACTTCTCTTCAAAATTCAGAATTATCATATTTTGACTATAATTTTGACGACAATCTCTCTGTCGATCACACTGATTCTTTTATTTATTTTCTCCATTTTCTTTTTATTGTTGGGAGTGATTGTGGGTGAATTGAGTGATTGCATTGATAAATTCATGAATATAAGAAACATATCAATGGTTTTTATATATATGAGTGAAAAGCCAACTTTGTTTCTGTTGTTTTTTTTTTTTTACTATTATTATTATTCTTAATTTAAACATGAATCTATGAGATAGTAGATGTGAAAAAAAGAGAAACAAACTCTTTAATATTTGGCAATACAATTTTTTTCCGATGGGTTGGGATAATTAATGATGAAAAAATCACGATATTCCAATAATATATCATCAAAATATCGCTTAAATCATGAATCCGAAATAATAACGTGATGCAGTTTTTTTCATAAAAAATCGATAAAATATTGTTTTCGATGAAAATCCCTCATTTCGCGGGATTTCGCCAATATATGGGCGAAATATAGTTTTCGATGAAAATATCCTCATTTTCACAGGATTTTGCTAATATATGGGCGAAATATGGTAATACATCGGTTTCATAAATGTCGGTACAATTTTATTTTTTTTATTTTTTTTTGGCCTATTTTTTTTATTATAAGTGTAGTCTCTCTCTATTAATAATTCTTTCATTATTATCCCTTATCACAAAATCCACAATATTAGATTCATGGAATTGATATAGAATTGTAGTTGGAAGAGATACAAGCACATATGAATTGTATCTTGGTGATTACACTCAAAATTGGTTTAATATAATAAGTTGGTATCGATATTGTGTGAATCAAGATGACATATCATCTTATTCTTTTAAACCTTATAGAAGTTCAAGTTATTATTAATTCATGTATTAATTTTATACAAAATTTGTCATGTTATCATAGCAGATAACGTTTATATAATAATTTATCTCTATATTTATTGTAAATATATCATTTTAATTAAATTTTAAGTTCAATATATATGTTAATGTTAGTACTAATAAATAATAAATGTAAACTAATTTTAATAATCTGTAAACTACTAGATAATAATAATAAATATATTATTAGTGTGAATAATAATTTATATAAATATTGATATGAGTCATTCAAAGGAATAGAAAAAATTAGTGAAAGGACTTTTTAAATAATTATTTGTGTATATTATGCATATTTGAATGCATATATATCTTAATAAATGTTTATATATATTGTATATATGTTTTTTTTCATTTAAAAAATTAAAAATATATATAATGAAAATAAAAAATTTGATAGGTACGGCTTGCTTAACCCACGGTGGGTTCACTAGTGGGTTGAGTTGAGATTTTAAGCTTTGTCACAAAAAAAAAAAATTCACCCAATCAAATGATAGGTTACGATGAGTTGTGGGCCAGCTCATCCCATCAAGATGTATTGACATCTCTACACTCGGCCCACACTTAATAGATTCTGAAAGGTAAAAAGATTTTTTTGATTTCTTAAGTCTCGTTACTTAGGTTTTATACAGAAAATATTCCGAAAGTTTGATATGTCCGATTTTAATCATGTATGTATAATAAAATGTCCAATTTTAGAACTCCGACCACTTAGATTGTCGAATTTTGGGTGGATGAGTTTGTACATGAAGTATAATAAAATATCTTATCGAATTTGATGATTTTTTACAAAGGCCCAAGTCAGGATTGAAAGATTTTATTATTTTAGAGAGTTTATTAATTTATAGAGTATTAATTTATAGAGGTTTTACTGTATTATTTTATTATTTTAGAGAGTTTATTAATTTATAGAGTATTAATTTATAAAGGTTTTACTGTATTAAGATCTATAAGACAGTCTCATTACAGGTGCCTCATATCTCAAATATTTATAATATGATTGAAGAAAATTTAAAACTTTATACATTTTTTATTGAGATGAAAATTATTAAAAATTTAAAATTTAATTATAATACTAAGAACTACACAATCATTTTTACATTATTTAATTTAAAGAATTTAGATTGGTCCATAGCTTATACATTTACATTAGGTTTAATATATAATTTGTTTTAGTTCGGGTCTCCTCCACCAAACTTCTTGTGTCATGTCGAAGGGTTTGATATTTAAAAAATAAAGACCTATTAGTTGTGTTTAATCCAAATTTATAGATTTAATCCATTAAAGCCATTGGTTTAAATCCATTTAGTAGAGAAATCTGATTATACATTAAATCATAAAATATATGACGAACTCATATCATATACGTTATACTCACAAATATACACAATACAAGAAATGCTAGAGAATGTGTTATTTGTACTCAAACAAATTTTAATGTATAAATACATTTTCTTACACTTAGTAAAAATAACATTAGAAAAGAAATTGTTATTTCAAGCACAATTCTAAATAAAGTTAACATTAGGGAACAAATGCCCAAAATAATATTAATATATCATTAACCAAAAAATAAGAGAAAAATAAAATAAAATTTTATGAAAGTACTATTTATGTGTGTGAGGATATAATATGAATAAAATTTTCTCACCACAAAAGCAACCACAAACCACAGGAGATTTTTTTTTACAGCTCATGTTACATCTAATTGGCACATAACAGTGTATTAAATACCATGAAAATATAATACCAAATATAGAAGAAAATCTATAACAACAATGTAGCAGATAATTCGAACTCAAAACAATGGCCTATTATAAGATCCGATCACTAAACAATAACATCAAATATAACAAGACGATCTGGACTCAAAACAATGGTATGTCATATGAATGAATATGTGTAAGTATATACAGTAAAACCTCTATAAATTAATAACCTTGGGACCATGAAATTTTATTAATTTAGAGAGATATTAATATATCGATAAATTAATATTTTATTAATTTAAAGAGAGACTTTTTAAATTCAGCAAATTTAGTACATATGTATTGAAAATAAATAAATTCATATACATGTTTCATTGTTATATTCATGCATCAACCAATTCTTTGTAATTAATTAAATATATTCATGTATAATATCAATTAATTGTATACAATTAGCTATTATATTCATGGATGCATGTATCAATTCATTGGAATTACTTAAAAACAAAAACAAACACTTTGCAAAACACTAGAATATCCAACACAAAACAAAATGAACACCACACATCTAGTAAAGCTTGAACTTCTCATCTCAATTGAGGGAAAAAGAATAAGAAATCAAACTAATGGCAAAATCACAGGAAAAAAAAAAAAACACTAATCAGCACTTCATGGTTTTTATTGATCTTGGAGCAATCAAACTTTCAACATAAAAGGTTTTACCATAGATTGGAGAGCTGAGCTGTGCAGGATCATCTAACTCAAATGTATAAGGCCCTCTTGTCCGCAAAATGTGTGGAGGTAAATTCATCACCTTAGTCCAGGATTCTTGAACACCATATTCTTTCATTACCCACAGTTCCATTTGGTAATGTAAGTGGTGACCTTTACTAAATAATGTAGAAAGACATCCATCTATTTGTCCCAGTACAAATGGATATATCTTAGTCGTTTCATAAGGTGTTTCAATCCAACCAACTGTTTCATTGCTCAAATCATATGATATAATTGTAAGCTTACAATCCTTCCTATAATATGCGGGCCAATGCACAATACGATGGACAAGGGTCCCCAAGTCTTCACAATGGCCAAAGTTATTGTCGATCTTGAGTGATGATGTCCAAGCATTGTATAGCCTGATGAGGTGGAAGTGAGAAGCAGTCCCTATAATGAGCTTATACTCATCATTGTCATACCCAAACCAACATAACCTACAGCCCCCGAAGGTTTCTTGGGGTTTTTTTATAGGTATAAATTCTGCTTGATGCAAAGCTGGATTCCACAACAAAACACCACCTCCATACTTGCTGTGTTTAGGCCATAGACATAACAAACCATTACAGCTTCCAAAGGATATTCCATAGCACTTTGTCCCTACTACTTCTCCTCCATGCTGCTTGAGGTAGTTTTGTATGTTGATATGGATAGCCCTCAAACTCGACTCTGCTTCTCCATGCTGCTTAAGACAAAGGTAGATATGTCTGTCAAGATGGATGATCCTCAAACTTGACTTGCTGAGATGGAGACGAATGAAATCATGGTTGGAAAGGAGGCTGGAAATGAGGTCATGAAAGGTTTTGGAAACGCATTTTAATCGTATCAAGTCTTTCACAACATATCCTGATAAGATTTGTATCCAGATATCCAAACCCAAATACTTCATCACAATAACAAGAATCTGCACAACAATATCAATAATCACACTAAATTATAACATAAATATATTAACATTTAAACATATCTAATTTCCATCAGGTGAACTGTTAAAGGATCTTTTCAGATATATTCTATTATGTCATTCACTGATTTGTGAATATGTTAGTTTTAAATTTCATCACCACAAAATTATTTCAAAAGGTTAACAAAATGTCCATCTTTAAATTTCCACAAATCTAATTCATATAAGAATATAATTCCAGAATAACTTAATTTAGTAGCAAAATGTAGCACTCATTAACAAGTAATAACTACGCAAAACAGATTTTTTTTTAATAGAACAAATCGATCTAACATTGTATGAAAAAATCCCATCACATTTACATGAATATGATTATATATAGCTATATTAAAAGAATGTAATGTAGTCGCTTTCAAATTTGTTGAAGAATCAGAGATTGCAGAAATGTAGTAAAATAAACAAATTTAACTATAATAATGCTTACCTAAAATTCAGAATAAAGTGAAGTGGCCAACGAAGATCTCCGACTTGTTCTAAAGCAAAAAAAAAACAAAACAAAAAGGGGCGGTTTCTTATTTGTTTGGAGAAGAAAGGGATTTTTCTTTTATAGCAAATTTTCAAAGAGTTAGTTACCTAAAAATATGCTAAAAATATCTTACTCTCTCCCATAAATTTCTCTAACTTCTCTTCAACGTTGTGAAATTTTCGTCTCTCCTCTCACATATATTAAAGTTAGACTTGCAACTTATAAAATCATTTCTTTAAAACTCCGCGTTAAGAATTTTTCGGGTGTATCGTTTTAATTATCATTAGTACTAACTTAAGGTCTAATAATAATTTTTAATGTTGATGATATTATTATTTAAGTGTAAAATATAAATTGATTTTAATATCTATATTAATAGAAAAAATATTGATATTTTAATTTTAAAATTATGTTATTTTAAATAATTGTATTTGATAATATTAGAAATTTGGAACTCAAAATATTTAAAATTTGATATAATTTTATATGCAATAAAAATAAATTATGAATTTTAAAATAGATATGAATATGATACAACATGCATTAAAAATGAACTTTAAATGAAATTACGAATATAATTAATGTATAAATATAAAAAAATACTAATAATTAAATAAATAAAATATTCAATAAATATTTTGACCATGATTTTTTGTTTTAATATTTTTCAAGGATTTACTTTTTCATAGATTTAACTTTTGGATATATATGATCTTATTATTTATTGCATGCTCATACAATTTTATAGATTTAAGCAATTTAATATCATTTAACATTTATTGTTAGGTTTTCGAATATGTTACCTTTAAAATTTACATTGAGATTTTAAAACAATTATCAAAAGTTTTAAAAATAAATTTAAGATTTTTCATGCGATTTGTAGATTAATTATATCTTTTTTGACTTAGGTTTTTAAAATTACCCATTATATTAGTAGTTAAATTTTATTTGTTGATTTTTATAAAAAAAAATCCGACTAATAATATATTATTATTATTAAAAAAATATTTAAATCAATATAAAAATATTAATTTTCAAATTTTTTATTGCAAAATAGATTGGGCAGAAAAGTGGCAAATCAACAATTTTTGTCAACTTTCTTCATTTTAAATATAATATAAATTGTGTTCTATAACATAACACTCTAGTCTCTATATGATATTAAAATAAGGGGGAAAAAACAAACTACTATCATTATTACTATTGTTGTCGTCGTCAACATCTCATTTGTTGTTGTATATATGTTGTTAGGTATTCTCTCCATCCCACAAAAATACACATTTTTCCTTTTTTCGTTGTCCCAAATTATAGATACTTTTTTTAATAGTAGTGTATAATTAGTCTAAAATACTCTGAATTGATATTCGTTGGATTTATCGATTTCAAAAAATATTGGTGGTTTTTTCGTTTAGTGATCAATGAGTATAATAGGAAGTTTGTGGATTAAAATTATTTTTCTAAGTAAATTAAATATTTTTTCTTAATATGTATGAAATGTAAAATGAATCTATTGTAATATGATTTATTTTAGAATATTCTTAAGATCGTTTAGCGTTCTGTTTTATGTTTGCTGCAAAGAAATAATAATAAAAATAATATGGTAAAAGTATTTACATAGTTTTGACGGATAAATTTCATAATAAGATCCAATTTATAGATTAATTTTTAATTTTGAATCCAAATTTTAAAATTTCTCAATAATGGACTTAATTTAACATGTTTTCTCAATTTAAGGCTTAAAATTTAGATTGAGTTCACAATTCAAGATAAAATTTCATTTTTTTTTATATTTATAGATTTATTTGTATTTTAATATGTATTCATATTTTGGATAAATTAAGACAAGTTAGTGTGATTTAAGAACAATTTTCATCAAACTTATCTTAATTTACAAGAAAGAAAAAAATATAATTAATTCAATTCATAAGATATAATTTATATTAAACTGATTAATATTAAAATCATTTTTTAATACTTTTATTCATAAAATTCAGAAAATAAAGGAATTTTAATTTATTTTTATTGTATATATATAAATTAATACAAGTTGGATGAAGATCGTTTCTAAATTGCACAAACTTATTTAAATTTATCTAAACTATATATACATATTAAAATATAAATAAAAAGAAAATGAAAATGAAAATGAAATTTTATCTTAAATTAAGAACTCAATCTAATTTTCAAACCTTAAATTGAGAAAAAATGAAAAATTGAGCTCTTATAGAAAAACTTTAAAATTTGAATCTAAAATTGAAAACTAATTTATAAATTGAATTTTGTTATGAAATGTATCCTAGTCTTGACTGGCGAAACAAAATAGTTTTTCTTTCTTTTTTTAATTGAGAAAAAGAAATAATTAGCACTTGAACTTAGTAAATATATTATTGGATAGATCTTATAGAAAACCTAATATATACTTTTATCTCAAATGCATGTTTGGTACACTTTTAGAATGAAGTCTGATGTGACCTCAAAAAAAGAAATTGTTTTTAGAATTTCGATATAATGTTTGGTATTATATGCAAAAATGCTCATCAACGGGAAATACAACAAAGAAAATTCACAAGTCACAGACTCACAAACTTACACTTCTTCAGAATGGACTTTTAGAGTAGTCACTTATACTATAAAAGATCGAAAATTTACATTGGAACTATAAAACACAAATAGTTTTAATTTCAATGTCAAACAATATCATCTAAATCAAATGTGCAATTCAACACCACCCTGAAACTAGACAACAACACAAGAATAACATACATAGTGAAATTTACTAATAACTAATATGAAGTATGATGAATTAATGTCCAAAACAATTGGTTCCCTCACTTAATATCAAGTAAAGCAGATTTTAGATTCATGTGAAGAAGATATTTCAATTGATCAAAGGCACAAATAAGCTTACAAACTGGTCTATGATGAAATGTCCAAGCATCAACAGAACAAAGTATTCATACCTAGAATCAAGAAGATCATAAATATGCAAAACTGATCAGAGAATAATTTTACCTCATGATCAATGAGTAGTCTTAAAAGCAAGAGGATATATGACTGAGCCAAAATCTAAGTTTAAAATGCTGCACTAAAAGTTCACATCTAGTAAAGCTAGAAATTCTCATCTCAATTTAGGAAAAAAGAATAAGATATATACTAATGAGCATATCTTTGTTTGATTGATCTTGGGTAAATCAAACTCTCGACATAAAAGAACCTTTTACCATAAACTGGAGAGCTGAGTTGAGCAGGATCATCTAATTCAACAGTATAAGGCTTTAATTTGAGGCCGCGATAAGTATCCAGAATCTCCACAGGTAAGATCATCAACTTTGTCCAAGTTTCTTCAACACCATATTCTTTCATTACCCATAGTTCCACTTTGTAATGTTTAATCAACATTGCCGAAAGACAGCCATCTACTTGTCCCAGTGCAAATGGCCCAAAAACAGGCATTCCAATCCTTCCAAAAGTCTCATTCCTCAAATCATATGATATAATTGTATTCTCGTGATCCCATAATACCATTCGGGCCAATGCACAGTACGATGGACAAGGGTCCCTATGGTTTCACGATGGATATATTTTGTGTGAATCTTGAGTGATGATTTCCAAGAATCGGTGTCAATGTATAACCTGATGAGGTGGATGTGAGAAGCAGTCCCTAAAATGAGCTTATACTCATCATTATCATACCCAAACCAACCAAACTGACAGCTACTCATTGGGGGTTTTTTTATAGGTACACATTCTGCTTCACGCAAAGATGGATTCCACAAGAAAACACCACCCACATAGACTTTGCGTATAGGCCATAGGCATACCATTACAGCTTCCATAGGATATTGTATCGATCTCATCTACATCTCTCTTCCGCTTATAATTGTTGATATAGATGCCTCTCAAACTCGACTCTGCTTCTCCATGCTGCTTAAGACAAAGGTAGGTGTGTTTGTTGAGATGAATGGCCCTCAAACTCGACTTGTTGAGATGGAGACGATTGAAATAATCACTGGAAATGAGGTCGAGAAAGGTTTTAGAAACGGATTTGAACCGTATCAAGTCTTTCACACCAAGTGCTGATAGGATTTGCATCCAGATATCCAAACCAAGGTACTTCATCACAATAACAAAAAGCCGCACAACAATATCAATAATCACACTAAATTAACATAAATATATTGATGACATTTAAACCTATAAAATCTTCATCAAATATATCTAATTTCGATCAGGTTTTGAGATTCTGATAAAGGATCTATCATGTTATTCACTGATTTGTGAGTATTACGTTAGTTTTTTTAATTTTATCACCATAAAATTATTTAACAAAATGTCCTCTTTAAAATTCCAAAAATCTTATACATATAGGAATATAATTCCATAAATTCCAGCTCGCATTAACAAATAACTATGCAAAACAGATTTTTGTTTTTTTCTATTAAGTTATTTCTAAAAGAAAAGCCTCGTGAGAAAAGTGTTGAAAAAAATTACCAAACCACAGAAATTTTTCATTCTCCATCAAATTTACATGAATATGATTACATAAAGCAACTTTAAAAAAATGTAATCAAGTAGCTTTCAAATTTGTTGGAAAATCAGAGTTTGCAGAAGTGTAGTAAAATAAACAAATTTAACTATAATAATACTTACCTCAAATTCAACGAAGATCTCCGACTTCTGAAGGAAAAAAACAAAGAGTTCTTAATTATCTGTTAATGGAGAAGAAAGGGATTTTTCATTTTTGTTAGTGAAAGAATTGTTTTATAGCATATTTTCCAACTAGTTACCTTGCACTGCACTCTTGTTAAGCATGGGCTTTTGTTTGGCATGGACCTGGCCCAAGCCCAATCTCTACCATCTAATTAAGAGTAACTCTAATTAAGAGTAGCTTTGATGTGAAATCGTGTCACGAATTCTATTATTAATTATATAATATTTTTATGTATATTATATAATATTTTTATATATATCAAGTAATATTTTTATATTATATTATATAATATATATAAATGATATAAAAATATTACATGATATATAAAAAAATATTACTTAATATTAATACAAATATTACATGTTGCGTGAAGGAGAAGAGCACTTAAAAGCTCTAGAATCAGCACGTTTTTATAAGATCTGACCCGACTCAATTCGAGTCATGTATTTTATAATACAAAAGTATTACCTTATACATAGAAAAATATTACCTGATACACATGAAAGTATTACATATTTTCTTATAATCTGACTCAACTCAAAACTCATCTTATAATACAAAAGGTATCACATGATATACATAAAATTATTACCTCATATACATAAAAAAGTATTACATAATATATATTAAAGTATTACATATTTTATTTTCATAATATAATACTTTCATGTGTATCACATAATACTTTTATATATCATGTGATGCTTTTCAAAGTATTAAATGATTTATATAAAAGTATTATATGGTAATACTTTTAAAAATTATTACATTTTGTTTTATTTCCATGATGTAATATTTTTATATGCACCATGTAATACTTTGACGTGTATCACTTGATTTACATAAAAGTATTATATATTACATAATAAAGTATTAAATATTATGTGACATTTTCAAAAAATATCACATGATATACATAAAAATATTATATGGTGATACTTTCAAAAAGTATTACATGATATATATAAAAGTATTACATTTTGTTTTATTCTCATAATGTAATATTTTTATATGTATCATGTAATATTTTTATATATAATGTGATACTTTCAAAAATTATTATCTAATATATGTATAAGTATATTATCACATAATACATATAAAAGTATTACATACTTTCATGTGTATCATGTAATACTTTTATATGTATCATATGATACTTTCAAAAATTATTATCTAATATATATAAGTATTACATTTGACTTTTGTTGACTGGATGTTGACTTTGACTTTGATCTTCTTACTTTGACTCGTTAAGTATGACCTGGACCCATTAACTGTTGATCGGTCGTTAATTGGGTCAAATCGAACCCTTCTCACAAAATGAGATACGTGAGACCATCTTACGCAAGACATTGTCCTAATTATAATTCTATCAATAAACTAAAATGGAATTTTATGTGGATGTATAATGTAACGAATTTTCCTAAAAAATTCTGTTTAGCCGTATAATTCGAAAACAATTTTTTCCAAAATTTGAGGAAATTGATTCAACAAATTATGGATCACATAGAAATTGCAAATCGGTAGATTTAAAAACTATTTTGATGTTTTTACATTTTCTAGTCGTAATTCAATTTTTTAACTAAATCTCCTCAATAATTGCTCGTAATTTCTCGATGGGATATGGCCAACCTCTTTTGATAATTTTAATATTATATTGCATGCACGTTTGTTATAATAGAACATCAAGTACACTTTATTCAAATAGGTTTAATATAATCAATGGTTTAATATACTCTTTAGGAATCAGGATTATTTCATAAACAATATCCTATCATTTAAATGTAAAAAATCTTTTGTGGTTTAAATAGTAATTTGTTTCCCTGTTTTTTATATTGATCCGGATTTACATGTTTGATTTTAACAATAATTTTTCATAATCTCATTATCAAACCACAAAATATATTTTACATTTTACGTATACGATGATATTTCATCAAAACTTGTAATGTTTTATATATATAAATCGAAATGAAATTATCAATCATGAATATAATCAATGGTATTTAATCAAAGATTATAATATTTTATATATAGAAATCATCAATCATGAATGTAATTTTAAGGATAAGAGATTTTTTTTAAATGATTCATCTTATATAGGATTTATAATTAAGAAGATTATACATATGCAAAATTGAGAGATATTATTAATTTCTTATATTCGATCCAATCCGATCCGACCCGTTTACAACATGAGATTCATGACGGTTTCACCCAAAACTTTAAAATTTTGTTTTTGGATAATTCATACTCAGTTTGTTCTATTATAAAAACCAGAATCGTCTTCACATACATATCTTCGCACACTCATTATACCCATTTATTGCAAATTAATTATATTTTATTTGATATGATAATATAAACTGTTATAACTTTTAGGACTGACATTTTGAAAAGAAAAAAAATTGTTAAAAATTAAAAGCTCGAGTGTCAGTATGTGTGAGGGGTTCAAGTTATTTTTAATTTGAAATTTCTATATATAATTCTCTTGTAACAAAATTATGAATGATTATAATTATTTTCGAACGATGAATATGAAAATGGATAGCGTATATATTTTTCGAATGATTACAAAAGTTTATATTTTCATTTAGCTGATGAAAAATTAATAATATGTAGAAACATGACTTTGTTTGTTTTGTTATTTGGAGTATTATACTAAACAGGTTTAAGGCCTAAGAGTTGTGGCTTTAAGAATACTTTAAACTATAAAAAAACCAATTTATTTAAATATTCAGATTCCAAAGTTAAATATTTTAACTCAATAGATGTAGTTTAAAAAAACTTTTTAGGAATAACGTAATTTAGCTATATATTGAACAGAGAGCAAAGTAAAACTCACAAAACATACATATTAAAAAAAAAAAAAAGCGGGGAATAGGATTTAAAGGTTAATTAAATTACTCAAAAAGAGATAAATTCTTAAATAAACCAAATAAATATTCAAAAAAATCTGGGTGTACGCTGGGCATTTGAAAGGGTATAGAACGCATATGAACATGAAAAGAATTCACAATACAAAATTTCCACTTCAATCACATAAAAGCAAATCGTTTATCATCTAAGTCCTCTTTATTACCATCTCAGAAAGGAGAATTGTTTGTGTTACTATCAGCCAATCATAGTGAATTATTGGGATGGAGTCACAGAAGTTATGAGATCACATACTGGAAAAGGGGCAGCTCAAAATGTGCAAAAATGGCAGAACAAGCTTACCTAATGATCAAGAAGAGTAGGATTGAAACCAAACATTATATTCTTGTTGCGAATAGGCAAATATGTGACGTTCCCATTCTTTAACAAAGTCTCGGCATTATGCTTCGTTGCCTCGATTTTCCTCAGCTCGATCAGCCCTGGCCCTGCAACAGAAGTAGCATCAGAAATCAGCTTTGCAGATTCACTCTCACCCTCAGCCTTAATGATAGCCGCCCTGCGTTCCTGCTCGGCTTTTGCCACCACGAATTTAGACCGCTCCGTCTCCTGCTGGGCAACCTGCTTCTCCTCCACAGCCTTTGAGAACTCTACACCATATGACAAATCAGTTATGGCAACATCATCCACCTCTATGTTGAAATCCTTTGCTCTATGGATCAAACTTGTGCGCACGAGCTTAGAGACTTCGCCATGCTGTGTGAGCAATTGATCGGCATTGAATTGTGCAACGACACCTTTAAGAACCTCATTGCCGATTGATGGAAGAACTGTTTCATGGTATTCAAGCCCGAGTGTTTGGTACAATTCTACGAGGTGATCAACCTTGGGGTGTGATAGAATACGCAGAGTGAGTTTCACCATCTGAAGATCCTTGGTGCCTGAGGTTTAAATAAAATCTCATTGAACTCATACTTGTGGCAATAGAATTAATACATCTATTTGTTCCTCAAAAATCATAGATATGCTGAAACAAAATCACTAATCAAGACTACAATTCATTACAGGAAAACTTCATAATTTATGTAACAAAAGTTAGCATCAGATTTATCATTAAAGCAAATAATCATGCCACTCATTTTCAACTATCTCAACTTTGAACTAAAATAGATCTGGACAAATTTGCAGGAATTTCAGCAAGCTCTAAAGACATTCAGAATTTCTATGTGCTTAATACTAAATCAAAAACACACAATATATAGTATTCAACTGATCCATACATTGATCGAACATATCTCAATCCTAAATCTCATTGATCGAGCAGAGTAATTACCTCATCAAACATTTCACAAAAAAAAAAAATTATATGTTTCCAGAAAATTCATAAGTATATAACGCGATCTAATAGAGAAACAAATGTAATCAATCATTAACGCCCGAACTTTAAAAAGTAAATCAGCGGTTAATTACAACTAATACAATTTCGATTTGATGACAAAACCTAGAAAGTATTGTTGGCGGCAAACCTGAAACAGAGGAGATGGTGTGTTCACGCGTGCGAATGTCGAAGAAGGACGGTTTTTGAATGAACGGAACCAGGAAATGAGTACCTTCGCCGATGGTCTCATCGAGTACACCACGGAAACGGTCGAGAAGCACACCGCGGTGGCCGGCCTCAACGGTGTACAATGATTTGAAAAAGACTGTGGAGCCGGCGAGGACGCCGGCGGCGACTTTCAGCGAGCTGCGGATAAACTGATTGGCTATTTCGACTTTGGGAGGCATCTCTTTCGAGTGATGCAGGCGTGATGCAGTTTCGACTTTCGAGTGATGCAGGCGGTTTTAGAAACACAGAGTGGAATGCATGTGATTTAACAATCTTATTAATATAACAATTATTGTTACACCATTAAAAATAATGATTCGGAATGTATTTGTGTTCAATAAAAATTACGAAGATATATTTTATATGGATGATTGACTATCACTATGACATGAAAATATAATAAAAGATAAATTTTATAATAAGATCTAATTTATAAATTAATTCTCAATTTTGAATCTAAATTTTAAACAAAATTAGATTAAGTTCTCAATTCAAATAAAATTTCAGTTTCATTTTCATTTTATTTATATTTTAATATATATTTATAGTTTAGATAAATTAAGACAACTTCTTGTAATGTTGGAACAATATTCATCCGATTTGTATTAATTTATATATATATATATAATGCAATTCAAAAAATTAAGATTCCTTTATTTTCTTAATTTTATAAATAAAAGTATATAATATCGATTTTAATATTAATCAGTTAATATAAATTATATTTTATAAATTGAATTAATTATATTTTTTCTCTTTCTTTTTTCATATAAATAAAGATAAGTCGGATAAAAATTGTTTTAAAGCGCACTAACTTGTCTTAATTTATTCAAAATATAAATACATATTGAAATATAAATAAATTTATAAATATAAATAAAAAAGAATTTGAAATTTTGTTTTGAATTGAGAACTCAATCTAAATTTCAAACCTTAAATTAAGAAAAAATGAAAAATTGAGCACTTTATTAAGAAACTTTAAAATTCGAATTTAAAATTGAGAACTAATTTATAAATTTGATCTTATTATGAAATTTATTCATATAATAAAACTAAAACAACCCTTGTATAATAGACGGTATTTAACTAAATATCTTAAAATGTCTTGATTATATTATCTTCTTAAGAAAATAAATATTGATATGTGATTATGGTATAGTTCATAGAACCAATCAAGCTACAAATTAAATATTGATAAATTTTCCAAAGTAAAGGAAGTTGATAAGTTAATTCTAAGAACCAGTCAAACTTTACTTTTTCAAAAATTAAAAGGAAATTGCATTACATTCTTATATCATTCAGTTTGATTTTGAATTTAGATTATGCTCAGACAAATTATATATATTATCATTATTTTGCAATGTTCTTTTTATTTTTTCCGCAAGTACATTTAAAATTACAATTTTGAATATTGTTCACACTGATATCATAAATTCTTCGTAATCTTATATTTTATTATTAAAAAAAAAATTATAAAGAGAAATTCTTTAAACAAAGCTAAAATCAACTAACAATGATCACGAACATAATCTCTCAGGACTATAGACAAGATTGTGCGTGATTATACTCACAATCATGAATATTATTTTTGCAAATGAGAATACCAAAATGATATTGACCCATATTTCCTTAAAAGGAGTTTATTCATAAAGTTATATGAAAAGGGATAGAACCAAAAATCACTACAAATTTTCCACAATACTAAAGAAAATAGTCTGAGTTATCGTCAGCCAATAGTTCCAACCACCAAACGGTAATGAAGCAACTCAAAATGTGCAAAAATGGAAGACCAAATTTACATCATGATCAGAGACTAGTATTGGCACCAGGAAGCACATTGTTGTCACTGCTGGGCAAATACGCCACTTTCCCATTCCTGCAAAGAATGGAGGCATTATCCATGGCAGCCTCGATCTTCCTCAGCTCAATCAACCCCATCCCTGCAGCAGAAGTGGCATCAGAAATCAGCTTCGCAGACTCTCTCTCCCCTTCAGCCCTGATGATGGCCGCCTTCCGCTGCTTCTCGGCTTTAGCCACCATGAGTTTAGACCGCTCCACCTCCTGCTGTGCAACCTGCTTCTGCTCCACGGCCTTTGAGAACTTCGAACCAAATGACAAATTAGTGATTGCAACATCATCCACCACTATGTTAAACTTCTTTGCCCTGTGGATACGAGCTCAGAAACATCATGACTCTCTGCGACCAGCTGCTCAGCATCAAATTGAGCAACGACAGATTTGAGAACATCATTGCCGATTGATGCAAATACTTTCTCGGCGTATTTGAGCCTAGTTTCTTGTAAATATCAATGAGGTGATTAACCTCGGGGTGATACAGAACATGTAGTGTGAGGTTCACCATCTGAAGAACCTTGGTGCCTGTTTTAAGTAAAATTGTTGATCTGATTATTCAACTCATTCATTCGTATGATCTAAAGTTAAAGGAAGGTAACATAGTTGATCTAACTGAAACATATTCAGAACACAAGACTACAAGTTATTTTCCAGCAAAACTTCATTGTTCATATAACAGAGGCTAAAACGAGTTTAATGAGTAAAGCAACTAATTCAATTCCGATTTCATAACAAAACCTACAAATTCTGTAAATTTCAAACTATAATCGTTTGAGAGGAATAACCTCATCGAAACATTTCAACAAAAATGCATTTGTCACCAGAAAATAACTACTTGGACTACTGCCAATCTATAAGCCTCAGCATAAACCATCTCTGCGGTTTTAGAGAGAGAAAGTTGGGTGCATGTGATTAACTACCAAGGGATAGAGTTTATTTGTACCTGCATGGTGTGAAATGAAAAATATAGGTTTTTTTGCTCATTTATTCTTATTCTAGATTATGGTGGTAATTACCCTCATAATTTATGTTCACTATCGTGATCAAGCATTTTCATTGTGATCTATACATATGGTAATTACCTCATGATTTATATTTCATTCTCGTGATCTATTTTTTTTCATCATGATCTATTTTTCTCCCAATTTTTTTTTTTTATTGCTGTTCAACCACATCGACCCTATGAAAACACAAGTATAGCATTGCATACGCAATGATTTCCAGTCTTTATACCATATGGCTATGATTTTTGAAAACATTATATATTTATTAGATCTGATATTCATCATTTATCATTTATTTGAATAACATCAGACAAACATGCTTCCGTATTTAAATAAAATTTTGAATTTTCATACCTTGTCTTTGTCTCTCAACCCTCGATGGATTCTGGTTGGTTTTTACGGATCAAAGATCCAACACGTCCGCAGTCGATAGTTTTTACAATGCTTGCTCGATTCTTTTCTTCTTTCTTTCATCAAAGTATCCATCTCCAATGAAATATACTTTGAGCAAGTGACCGACCAATTCGATATTTTCATAAATATTATATCCATATCCGATCTCTTCTTTGATATGGGAATTTGTACCTTCCCATGCTTTTCTCACTGAACCTTCCAAACTGTTTTCAATAAGTTTGGTAAATTGATTTTTATCAATATCCACGTCGACGAGACAATCTTTAACGATGTCATTCATTCATCGATCAGTTTCTCCATGTTTCTGAAATCAATGATGTCGGTTGTGAGCATCAACCTATATGATGTGTCGGCTCTAACATGGTTTTTGTCCAAGGGTTGTTAGCTAGTGCCTTATTCCATCCTGGTTGTCTTCTCTAATGAGCAACAAATGTATTATACTCGACTTGATCCGACCTCCATAGTTGCTGGGACAGGTATTTGTGCACTCGTATTCCCTTCTTCTTGTTTGGGGATAGGAGCGTTCATCTTGATATTAACCAAGTCCATAATTTTTAAATTGGAGAGTGATTTGGTTAATTACGAGATATCAATTGGAGAGTGATTTGGTTAATTACGAGATATCAACTCTTGTTGCCTCCATCAAACTTTGCGGATGATGTCAAGCAAGAGTTTCTCGTAGCTTTTAGACTTCAGAACTTCTGTAATCTTTTCCTTTGAAATGATAGGTCTATCTCTGAATGCATCTTTGAATCATTCGTTCATGGATTTGTCTGTTCTATTTGGTATCCTTCCTTTCAAATCTATGATTTCTTTTTTCAAATTTGAAATTTCTTGTTGGATCTCGTATAGAGATCGGAACATTATTTTCGTCTGTCCACCATAATATATGATGGTCTTCTGAATCTCCTTAAAATCATGTGAGATCTTAGACATGTCCGGAACAATAATGTTCCAATCGTTGTTGGACGTCATCAGATAGTCTTGCACTTGTGTTATCTCGAAAAACTTTTTAAATACATATTTTCTTAATTTTCTCTTCCATTAGCATATGGAAAATTAATATTATAAATATAATTTAAATTATTTCTTCAATAAACCTAGGCTCTGACACCATCTCAACGCTTTGGATCTTAATAAATATATAACCAGGAATTAAATTCAATTTGAAACAAATTGGAGTGGAAATAACAAAACAATGGATTGGAAATAGCATTTTCTAGCCGGAAAGGTCTTTTGGGTATTCTATTTTTATTTTGGGTAAAATCATATTTTCTTATAAGGTGGTATTTTTTTATGGATAATTGTGTGAAATTCTTGTGGTTTGAAAATTCATCATGAAATCCCTTGTGTTTTAAAAATTGCACGAAACCCTCTTATAGTTTATTAAATGTAACTGACGCTCTCATTTTTCTAAAGAAAGCTAACTCTATTAATTGTTCACGTTTATTTCCCGTTATACCATTCATTCATACATATAGTTGGATTGTTAACTTTATTTCAAAACAAAACAGTTCATGAGAGAGCACGTAAGTGAAAAAAGGGTTTTCTTCCCAAGACAAAAATGTTAAAATCAATCGATTTCTTTCAGAAATTTGCTTGAAGTGGACATTAAAGAAGTAAACAAATATAAATTACTGCAAGATTTCTGGTATAAAAAGAACGCGGATATAAGGTATGTTTGGGTCTTACAAATTTAGTATGTTAATCATTTGTTAATAGGGTTGGTTTTGTTAGGGTTAACTTTAGAATGTGAAGTTTTCCAACAAAAAATAATAATAATAAAGAAAGAGAAGAAGAATTTGTGTTTATTTGTAGGGTTTAGTTAACTTATTAGGTTGATTTATATTCTTCTTATTATTTGGTACATGATTTTTGTTCTCTGATTTCACTTTTATGTTTTGAGGATTTTTATTTTCCGTGTCTTCCATGTTTGATACAAGGTTTCACTTTTATGTTTTGAGAATTTTTATTTTCTGTATCTTCCACATTTGAAATAAGGTTATTTGTTATGATTTTTGTTCTCTGATTTCATATTTTGACTATTTTTATTTTCTATGTCTTCCACTTTTAATATAAATTTTTTATTTTGTATGTTCCACATCTAGTATAAGATTTATATTCCTAATATTTGTCGATATACTGATAGATTTGAGGATATAGTTTATTATTTTTGAATAAATATTTTTGAAGAATTTATTTTTTTAATTATCATGGTCTGTTATATTTGGTGTTAGTTTATAAACTTTTATTTGAATTTAATAATATATCGACAAATAAATTTTATAATATGTATTTAAATATATCAACAAATAAATTTTATAAATGTATTTAAATATATCGACAATTGTAAAAAACATTTACAATAGAAGGAGCTTTTTAGGGAAATTTGGTAAAAATGACCTGCAAGTTTGCCAACTATAGGAAAATGACTCATAAATATTGACATTTTTAAAACTAACTTGTAACTTACAAAATGTTGGTAAAAACATTTTTTGACAAGCTCCAACGGGAACGGTTACCCACTGGAACCTGTCAAATGATGTTTTTACCAACATGTTGTAAGTTACAGTTAGTTTTTAAAATACGGTCATTTTCCTAAAGTTGGCAAATTTAAAGGTCATTTTTATCGATTTTCCCAGTAAATAAAGGGTAAATGGGTTTTTATGGATTTGGATCCTCTGCTGGTTGAAGAAAACCAGCACCAGGTGCTGGGCCAAATAAATTCTGTCGTTTTAATACTATTTCTTAATCTCTCTCCTGTTTTTCATTCATTTATATTATTTATTATTATTTTATTAATCTCTCTCATCAACCATTTCGTTAACATATATTTTTTATTTTTTTATTAATATACTGCCGATTCAGCAATGCATCAAGATTTTTACTTTTTTTTCTTTTATGCTTACATTTACTCATTTTTTAGGGATTTGGAATAAGCTCTTTTCACTTCACTAATTCATTCGACCTTTTTTTTCTTTTCGTTTTTTAATTCTTCATTATCTTTATTTTTATCTTTTTGAGCCAACAAGTTAGAATAATCTAAAAACATATTTTAATATAATATATCAATAATACAAATATCGAAAATTAAAATATATCAAAATAGCAATAAGATCTCCATTGAATAACATTTAGACCAAAAAAAACAACGTTAGACAACTAATCAATTCATTGTATTGAAACTCATGCATTTAAGAAAATTAGAATATATCAAAATTGCAATAAGACCTCCATCGAATTACATTTAGACAAAAAAAAAAACTTTTATTGCCCAAATCCTAATACGTGATTATTGATATTTTGATTTGATATTCTCTAAAACATATATATGGAGGAAAAAATTGAATGGAGTAGAAAGAAAATAAATGGCAGCAGAATGATTGAAGAGAAAGTGAGAAAAATTAATAAAAAAGATACAAACAGAGTGATTAATAAAAAATAATAAATAATATAAATGGAATGAGAAACGATAGAGAGATTAAGAAATGAAAAATAAAATAAAGAAACGGTTGAGAGATTAAGAAATGAAAAATAAAATAAATTTAAGAAATAATACTAAAACGACGGCGTATTTGGCCCAACACCTGGTGCTGGTTTTCTTCAACCAGCAGAGGATCCAAATCCGTTTTTATACACCCTCAAAAGTGAAAAAAAACACCAGCATGAAAGACGCATGTTTAACTCTTTTGTTAACATTAATAGAGTTTGGGATTTCGGGTTACATTTAACAAACAAAGGTGTTCGCGTAATTTCTAAAGCATAGGAGGATTTCATGCCGAATTTTCAAACCACGAGAATTTCGCGCAATTAACCGTTTTTGATGTGTCTATTCGATAAAAATATCTATTACCACTAACTATCAATGTGAGAGAGAGAAATGAAATTCATGCTGAATTTTCAAACCACGAAAATTTTGCGCAATTAACCTTTTTTTATATGTGTCTATTCGATAAAAATACATATTACCACTAACTATCAATGTGAGAGAGAGAAATGAAATTCAAACCGATATTATATTTATACCTTAGCTGTGAGGGAGGGATATGAAATTCAAATCGATACTTATTTATACCTTGGCCCCTAGTGATCGTGCAGTGACGAGTAAGTTAGTTGTTAACTATTACAAAAGTCGCAACACGTTTAAGGGGTGTATTAGTAAGATAATAAATAAAAAATATAACATAAGATGTATTAATAAAAGAAGAAAATAAAACTATAAGACAGGGTCTATTTAGCTCCTTAGAAAACTCCTTAGAAATATTTTAATTGTTTTAATAATAAGGTGTCAATAGCGACACTCTAATTATTTCACCCTCTAAAATACTCCCTAGAAATATGTTTCTATGATAAGGATAGTCGAACAGTTTGATAAATATTCTAATTGTTTCAATAATGAGGGTGTCAATAACAACATTGTAATTGTTTCACCTCCCTACAATACTCCCTAAAAATATGTTTTTATAATAAGGATAGTCCAACAGATGATAAAGAATATGTGAGAAAATTTTACAAAAATTATTTTGATAATATCTTTCTGTTGATCAGGCAAGATATTTATCATTCTTGAAGCGAGCTGGTGAGGTATTTTGATAAGAGAATATTACTACTGCTAATTCTTAAAGAGAATGTTTTAAGGGAAGAATGAAAAATGTGTTATTTTATTTTTAAGTATGTTAGATGAGATATTTTGATTCTTAAAGAGAATGTTTCGAGGGAAGAATGAAAAATATGTTATTTTATTTTTAAGTATGTTAGTTCCAAAAATATTTTCTTAGAGTGGTTTATCTCGTTAATCAATAATTCCAAAACAACATCTTAATTTAATTAAGTTGGTCTTTATTTTAATTATTATTTGCATATTTTATTTAATTAAGTTGGTCTTTATTTTAATTATTATTTACATATATTTATTTAATTATTATTTACATCTTCAATTAAGTTGGTCTTTATTTAATATTGCTCCTTCAATAACTTTAAGAATAACACAATTGTTTCTATACACCAGGTGTAGGGATTTTAGATCCGTGCAACCGAGTCAACCCGACCCGAAAGTGCCTTTCACGCGCCCCACGCGCCCAAACCGTAACTCAAATTCTAGTTCTGCTGTATATTGGTATAACCTTTTAGTTTAGCGAACTTAACCCGACCCGACCCGTATGCCCAGTTGCATGGATTATGACTCATGCATCTGGTACACACAAACACTACTCTAAGAATAATTATGAAATTTTGATAAGAAAAATTATGAAAACTTCAATAACTTCTAGAATAATTATGAAAAAAAAATGTGTAAGAAAAGTTATTCAAAACTTTTAGAACAATTTTGAAATTCATATATGGATTAACAGAAAAATTATAGAAAAACTTTTGAAAAAACTTTTAGAATAAGAATACATATGAGTTAACAGAAAGATTATTGAAAAACATAGATACGGTTAACAGAATCGTTGCTTGTATTTCTGCTTCTAACACTTTTATTTTTTTATCTTTAATGGAAATGTCAATTTATTTAAAAAAATAGAAAGATTATAGAATTTTTTAAGATTAACAGAAATATTATAAAAACTTTTAGAGTGGAAGTTTATTTTTAATGGAAATCTCAATTTATTTAAAAAAAAAATAGAAAGATTATAGAAGTTTTTTTAAGGTTAACAGAAATATTATAAAAACTTTTAGAGTGAAAGAAAAAAATGAGTTAATATAGTTGAAATGAAAAGTTTATTTATAAGGTAAAAAATTCAAATTGAATAGAAATATTAAATATAAATATAAGTTTTAAAAAAGGAAATATATGGTGAAATGGGTTAAGTAAAACCCATAATTTTTTTTATTTTAATATTTGTAGATTAATTAATAATTTTAAAATATTTATCATTTCGAATATTTCCCTTATCAAATAAATATTTGTAAGATAATCAATAATTTTAAAATATTTATCAAGTCAGATCTTCCTCTATATAATTCAAAAATATTTGTAAGTTAATCAATAATTTTAAAATATTTATCAACCCGAATCTTTACTCATTAAACAAATATTTGTAAGATAATTAATAATTTTAAAATACTTTTCAAGTTAAATCTTCTTCATCATCAAACAAATATTTCTACAATAATCAATAATTTAAAAATATTTATCAAGTCAAATCTTATTTGTCCTCAAACAGACGTCTTGGTTTTTTTTATGTAATTTATGACAATAAATTATGAAAACTATTCTTGAAACTACAAACGTATTTATTTGGAGAAAATATTGTTTCATTAATTAGTGGGGAGAGAAATATTGTTTTAGTTTCAAATTTGAAAATTTGATCGTATATATTTTCATTAAGGGTATGATTGTCATTTAACATACTATTTTAATTTATAATTATTGTTCTATACTTTTCTATTTGGGCAAAATCTGCACAATTAAAGGTATGATTGTCATTTAACACAATAATTTATAATTATTGCTCTACACTTTTCTGACACTATTTTAATTTATAATTATTGTTCTACACTTTTCTGTTTGGATAGAATCTGCACAGGTAGAATTACCGCTACACTTTTCTGTTTGGATAGAATCTGCACAGGTAGAATTACCGAAAATTACCGCTAAAATTTATGGTTTTATTATTAACATAGAAGTTTTTTTTTTTAATCATGAGTGAAATTATAAAATTTCTAAATTAATTTATAAAATTATCTGCAAAAGAGCAATATTGTAGTTTTTTTTATTTTTAGGAGCTTCAATAAATGAACATTTATGAAGTCGAGCTTTTACTTCTGAGTATCATCAGTTGATAAAAGAAAACGGAATGTCACCAATGTAAACTCGATTAAAATACATGAAATACGAGATTGAAATATGAAAGAAAATAAATGATCTTTATCTTAAGTGCACCTGATACATACAAATCAGAGATAATGCCAAATTTCTCCACACTGTTTCCGGATTAAGCTGCAGTACAAACATAATCACTCTAATCCACCACAATAAGCTCCCAAATACGAAAACGACAGTTGAAAAAGGAATAAACTCAAGTTTCTTTCTAATCTTCTGAGGATTGAAACAACTCTTCGACCTCTGTAATGGTGCTTCGAGCATCATCAATTTCTGAACCTTCTTTTTCGCCAGACTCCTCAAGCTCTGCCTGTAGCAAGTAGATTGCATATTATTCTGTATTAACTTCAAGAATGAGAATAATCTCAGTAGTATTCTTGCAGTCTAATTACACATTCCTTATTCTAATTTCAAAAGACTAAGTAGTTTAAGATGAAATCCGATCACTATCTTAGAAATTCTTTATATGCACGAAGATTGTCCCAAGGAAACAAAATGTACTACTAACAAGAAAGGTATGCAGGAAAAAATCTTAAGCCAATCTCCTATGTATTCAGTTGGCTATGAATTATCATTGCCACATGTTCAAGTGTAAGTCTGGTAAGCACAAATTTGATATGCATTAAACATTTTTAATCACTTCAGTCAAAATGTATAGCAGGGAAGGAGGTGCTCATTCTTTTCAAAGTCAAATAAAACAAGATATTCAAATTGATAACATCCTGGGAATAAGGGAACATACAATCGAAGAATAATGTGACCTTTGAACTGAGTGGCAAGATATGCAAGGAGTGCAAATGACTATCAAAACCTTTTTAACGCAGTTCGGGCATTGAAGTTAGTCAGTAAACTGTTCTAAACTGACTGATGTTGAAATAGTAGGTTCAAAATATAACTAAATCCCATCGTCTTGCAAGTTGCTATTCTTTTAATTAAATAAATAAACCTTTATAGCTAGATAGATTAGGCAGAAGGTTTATCAGCATCAAGAAAGTCCTTCAAAAACATCACTCACCAAAGTGCCTTTAAGATCAGTTAGAGCAGCCTCTAAGCGCTTGCGGCAGTCAGGAACCATCATCCTAGATTCAGCCAGCACGTTTTCCTGAATGAAATACATCAAAACAAAAGTTCTGAAAGCAAGCAAGAAAATTCTTCTAGCCACCAATACCATAATTTGGCAGACAAAGAACTTGTCCAAAGTTTAAGTCTATCAATTTAACCTCTTTGTATTTCTTTTCTCGGAACAATCATTAGTGTTCTCAATTGACATAAATCACATCCGAGCACTATATAACGAAAAATGGGGTAAGAGCACAGTTCGATCCTATTTTGTTACTTAACAAAGAATTTCCTTTTCTTGTTTCATTTAGCTTTGGTTCGTTCCTCACACCCTTAGACCTTCACACATATGCTTCACCACAAACCGCAATCTATGAAGACGAACATTTCCCATGTAAGTAGCCTCAGAAATCTCAATTGTCAATTGCAGAAACTCACCCCTTCTCAAAAAGAGAGCATCACCTCTGCAAACAACTCCAGTTTCTACTAACAACATTTGATGCCAACAAAAAAAAAAAAGAACAAATCAAAAACAACAAACAGTACAATATTAGGTACTTAAATTACGGTTGTATCAATCTAATACTTAACCACTAAATTAAAATGCCAAAGCACCAACTAAAACGATCTTCACACAATAAAATTCTCACTCAGCACAATCAAAGCACACTAAATCCAGCATTACATTGCATTCCAAAAAAAAAAATCTTAAGATCGCACACAATCACACACCAATGAAGGTAAATAATAGGCAATAATAAACATTGTTGCGAGTAAATTAGGTCAAAGAGACCTGCTGTTTAAGGTCGTAGGGATCAGCCCCATTGGCCTTCATATCGGCGGTTTTAGCAGCTTCTCTTTCGACTTCTTTCTCGTAGGAGTGGAGCTCCTTCACTATTCTCTTGCAAGTTGATGTTTTAATCTTCAAATTCCTCAAAGTCGCCATTTTTGTGACCTAGTCGTTCTGTCAATACAGAATCACAACTCCTCAATCCTACAGAGAGAGAGAGAGAGAGAGAGAGAGAGAGAGAGAGAGAGAGATTACCTACGTTTCTGCGGGAGATCTAAGCTTTGATTAACAGAAGAATGTTGAGCCGTAAATGTGAGTTTAAAAGAAAAGGGAAAAAATAAAAAGGAAAAGGAAGAAAATTAGAAGTTTATTTTATGTTTTAACATGATTGATTCATGGAGAAAAAATATTGTGTTTGGACACAGATATTTGAAATATAAAATTTGAAATGGACAGATTTGAAATTCTCTCTTAATCTAGATTGGATTAAAATTCACTCATACTCATTGATCAAAAGTTAATCAAATATATATATATATATATATATATATATACACGAAGGTAGAAGAAACACTAATTTCATTTTAATAATACTTACCTCAAATTTTCACAATAAAAATTAGAAGTAGCCAACGAAGATCTCCCACTTGACATTTCAAAAGAAAAAAAAAAAGGTTCTTACCTGTTTATGGAGAAGAAAGGGATTTTTCTGTTTTTTGTTACTGAAATAATTATTATATAGCATATTTTCCAATGGGCATGGGCTTGGCCCAAGCCCAATCTCCACCAACTAATCAAAATTAAATAGAGTTTGATAAGGTATGGGCTTGGACCAAACCCAATCTCCACCATTAATTCTATCAACATATTAAAGTGTTTGAAGATACGAGATCATGTGATACCAAAATTAATTAAGCATATAATAACGTACACACCTCCTGATTTGTCAAGATTTACAAGTTAATTTTTTTTTTTTATAATCCAAATTTCTAAACTAATCTAATCAAGAATATATCACTGAAAGGCTATGTTAGTATAACCAAGTGTCATATATGGCAAGTGGCAACAAATTGACAATAACCCAAAATCCATACAAAATTCCATATATACATATTTTCTAACACAAAAATATATGAAATAGAAAACACAAGTTTCGTCCATCTATTTCCTTGTTCCAATTTTGAGATCGATCGACCAAAATGGTTCCAATTGATATTCTGGAATAGAATGGTCACAATCGACGAGTTTATAATTTAGTTAAAAATTCATTTCTTTATTCCTAAGTACTATACGTTATTTCTATTAATAGTAAAAAAATTGGTTAAAATAACAATCAAAATAATGATTGTGGATTTTTCAATAATTAACTTTATTTTAAAACACAAAACCTAACATAAGACAAAAATCTCGAATACCATAAAAATCTTATTAATGCCAAGAATTCACACAAGATTTATGTTCAGACCATCGAAAGTCGTTGGCACCGTTTCCCTTAAACCTCTTCCAATCCCTTAAAACGCATTTCAAATCGACGACTTTAGCTTTAATGGTTCGACAGCAATTGGCATGAACAGTTGCCACTAATCCAACATCTTGGCTGTCACTGCAAAACCCACTGAAATAAAGGGTATCAAGAAACCTTGCATTGAGGTTGAGTTCTTTAAGCACACCTTTGTCTGCTACAAGATTCTGCAACACATCTTGCTCTTTCATGCCTGTCAAATTCTTCCTCAAATCGTACCATTTTTGGAACAACAATGTGGTCTTGTTGTTCGATCTTATGAAGTAGAATCCTGTGTTGATTGGGTGTTTGTCTGAAAATGGATCGCCATTGAATCTATCTGTGCTTATTTGCAAGTCCAATGTTGTGTTCTCCATCAATCTTGTCAATGGGTTTCTTAGCCACAATACATCAGTATCCTGTAGCTAGCAACAAGTTTAGTAATATGAAATAATATTTTTAAAATTAAAATGGGAGATCAAAATATGTAAACTAACAAGCAAATGACTTCATGATCAGTTGAGAATGAATATAACATATAACGTATAATGGACATTGGTATAATTAATATAATATATAGCCCACAGTACTACACCTTCATATTGTTAAGTACTTCATCAATTCTCTTGAAATCTCTCATCTACATTAATTTTGGTAAGTCAACCACTTAAAAAAAAGGTACATATTAATAGTTCATTAAATGTCAAAATGTCAACACCTCATCAAATTTAGTGGCAATCAACAAAAATATGTAGTATGAGACTTTTTGGTGGGGTGGCACTAAAATAGAAGAAAAAATGATCCCATAAATTTTATGTTAAATTATTATAACTGACTTAATCTGATTCATGTAAGGTGAAATGTAACACCTTCTCTTTTATCTAATTAATACACCAATCCAAATCCACTTCAATATGTGTATCTGAAAATCTCAATTTTCATTCCAACTTAACTGCCTTTTAATCATTTGACTATATTTTTTTTTCTTTTTAATTTTTGTTTGATTTTGCTTGAAATGTAAACTTCTGCCTTCATGAATATCGGACTTGAAAAATTCATGTCAACAATCCCGACATCCATGTAGACAAAATCGAAATTTCGAGCAAATGAAATAAAATCATTACCTACAAAAATATCACATGAAAATCTTCCTTTCTAATTTGTATTTTTGTATAACTCATAATTTCAAGATAACCACTCCATACACATCACATTAAAAATATGAAAGCCAGGTAAAGTAGAAAGTTAAACATCAAATATAATAAAAAAATTCCCAATGTTAAAAGCACAAGATTATCAGATTACAAGAATAGAAAAAAGGAAAGCCCACAGATTACATGCAAAGAAATCAATAACGACGTCGTACCGTGAAGACGAAGTTGTAACCTCTCTTCAAGACATGCAGCAGAAAAAGCGTGCGTCTCCACATCATCTCTATGAACTCCTCCGACATGTACACCTTCTCTCCGGCGAACCGATCTCCGCCGCCGCTTCCGCCGTCCTCCGCCGCCAGTCTGTAACAGTTCAACTGCCGGAAGCGGCACCTTTCATGGGCAGTTTTGTCCATCGACACCACCAGCAAATGGTTCACGAGCTGCCTTGTTTCTTCTCCCACCCAAAAACTTTCGAGAAACAGATCGAACATCGATGGATACTCGTCTTCGTGTGGCTTGACGTAAGCCTCATTGACGAAGGTAATGATCAACGTCTTGTTCGCCATTGAAGCCTTCTCCAAAGCTTCTTGGAGGTCATCTTTTTGGCTAAATATTGACTGTCAAAAATTAAGGAAGAAACAAAATTAATTAACCATAAAGAGAAAGGCAAATTATATGCGTGTATATATATAGTGCATTGATATATTAATTTTTTGGGATCAAAATTATTTAAGAGATTTAGAGTTTACTGAGTTTGAGAAATTGGAAGAGTATTTCTCTGAATAATACAAGAATTTGCTGCTTAGAACTTCCCAGAAACAGAAAATTGTGATAGTTGCAAGGAATGAGGAGAGGATTAATACAAGATTTGTTTTGGAATTTTTGGAGTAAATATTCATTTTTTCTTGTCCTTGTTTAGTGAATTTTCTTTGATGATGTATATATGTTTGACAATTCAGCAATTTAAAGGGGGGTTAGGGTTGAGTTGAGAGGGGTTAGAGTTGGCAAGTCATGCAATTTGTTAGGCAAGCTCTATCTCATATACATGCATATATATAATGGATTAAATATTTCATATTTCATTTTTTATTAGGGTTAATTTCGATTTTAGTATTACATTGTTCAATTTTTTACAACAAAGCATCTGTTTATCAATTTTGATCTCTATATTTTAAATTTTTTCAATTTCATTTTAATTTTAATTGAAATTTTCAAAATCACTAACATGACAGCCAAATATCAATAATCATATCGGTGACTTTAAAATTTTGATCAAAATAGAAAATCAAATATTTGATTATAAAAAATATTTTAAATAAAGATTGAATTGAAATTACCCTTATTTTATTAATTTACCCATTTGAGGTGTCATTATGGGAAATAGTGATGAAATTCTCTTCCGTACCAGGACCGCAAATACAAATATTTTGAAGCTCGAGATTATAAATTTGTCTTCATTCAATTTAATTCATTAAATTTGATTCATTAAAGAAAGTCTTTTTAAGTGGTGAAGTGAGTACTATGATTCTGAGAATGTAATATATAACGTAATTTGTAAATTATTTTCTTTATGGAAAAGTCTAAATCGGCAATGTAATCAAATACTTTTAATTAACTTTTATTTATTAAATAGCTAACGTATCCTTTAATGTTCACTATATCTACCTAAAGTTGATATGTCAAGAATTCAAAATATCTATTAATTTCACTTTCTAATAATGAAGAGATGGATCATTACACGTTATCAGTGGACATATTAACAGTTGTCCACGGTGGGCATTTGAATATTTTCCTCTTTTAATGTATGTATTAACTTTTAGAAATTTATGTATCACATATGAATAAGTAACAAAAAGTCTAAAAAAGCATTTATATTAGTGTAATTGTTCTGAATAAAATATGAAAATTATTTAGATAAATATAAAGATTACATACAACCATAATCTAATTTTTAATAAATGTGAAATAATCGGAAATTGTTTTTTCCTTCAACTTTTATCCCTCGTTTTGTAAATAAAAGGGCAAAGATTACATAAATACGTAATTACAAGGGAAAAATCTCAATTTTTATTTTGTAATTTAAGTTTTGTTCATTTTTTTACTATAAAATTTGCATATTTTAATTTTAGTCTCATTTTACTCAAAATATCAAATTCATGTGGATGTCGAAACTGGAGAGCTTGCTTGTATAGGCAAAAATCTAAAATTGGATCAAATTTGAAATACATTATATAAAAATAAAAAATTTATGGCAAAAATGTGGATAATGTCTAAATTACATGGCGAAAACTGCAATTTTTCGAAACAGAAAACAAGTAAATGGTAAAACTGAAAAGGAAAATAAAGAAATAAATATTTATACTTTTCTATATACATACCATCAACCTAAAGATGCCAAGAATTCCAACAAGATACATGATTAGACCATCTAAACATGCTAGTACCATTTCTTGAATTACTATGTCCATTATTTTCCTCATCTTGAAACCTCTTCCAATCCCTCAAAACAGCCTTCAAATCTGCAACCTTAGCCTTGATGCTTCGACAACAGTTTGCATGGACAGTGATCACTGATCTAACATCATCACTATCCTTACAAAACCCACTGAAATATTGGGTCATAAGAAACTTTGCATTCATGTTGAGTTCTTTAAGAACATGGTGTCTTAATAACTTCACCAACACATCTTGCTCCTTCATCCCTTTCGAATTCTTCCTCGTGTCGTACCATTTCTGAAACAACGATACGGTCTTGTTGTTCGATCTGACGAAATAAAAACCTGTGTTGATGAATTTCTTCTCGTAGGATCGACTGCCATTGTAGGAATCTGTGCTTATTTGTAAGTCTATTGCTTCGTTCTCGATCATCAGTCTTCTGAATGGATTCCTTAGCCATAACACATCTGTATCCTGTCTTAACACATGTTATAAATTTATGTAAATTATTTGTGTGTATATATGCATTGATTGTGATATTATAATAAATAAATATATATATATATATATATATAAAAGAGAGAAAAATGCAATTTTGGTTCTGTAACTTAGATTTTATGTATTTTTTTATCCTCAATTTTACGTATTCATATTTTGATTCTCTAACTATCACTTTGTTTCAGTTTCATACGTATGTTTTTTTGAAATTTCAATTTTACCCACGTAAACGTTTGAATTAAGGATGTATGCCTTGAATTCCAAAATCCACGTAAGCACAATTTAATATTTTGATTAATATCAAACTAAAATAAAAAAAAATAAAAAATTGATAGTTACATAATGGATCTTCACGGGCCTCTTGACATACTTCAGTTAAGTCTTGTTATAATTTGTCAAAAGTACAAATCTAATGAAAAAGTCACATTTTTATGTGCTTTGTTATAATTAATCTTTGAAATTTTCAAAGAAATTTCCAAAATTGGAATTGTGTGGCAAATTCAAACATACATTAAATGTAAGTTTATGTTAGCCTTTGATTACTATTTTGTACCCAACTTAGAATGTTAGAAAATCCTTTAGCTGACTACTAAAATAAAGCAGACTTTTCCAATGTTAGGCGAGTATTAAGTGATACTTAATTGTTATATTCTTAAAAATGATTTTTGTAAACAATAAATCTATGAATTTCTGGTCATAAATTAAATATATATAAATATATATATTGGGCAACAATATAAGTATAATGTCCTTAATCAATCCTATGGGATAAAGAATAAAGAGAAAATTATCAAATAAGCCACAAATATTTATTTTCTGGTACATATAAGTCATTAAAGATTTATTAGATCGATTCAAATATAAAATTGATGTTGACAAATTTATACATTTATAACTGTCATTAATTAACTGAGTAAACATCTCCTATCAACTTTTGTCAGCCATTAAAATGATGGACCCATCTGATATTAATGAAGAGGAAAAAATATGTTTTCCAACACATTGTATTATACGAACTGATATGTTTCAAAAGCATTTTTTAATTGCATTTTTGTAATACCCCTCCAAGTCCAACTAACTTATGATTAGTTAGTTATAACAAACTTTAAATCATTGATTTGATGAATAAATTAATTAAATATTCATTATAAGTGATATTAATTGCATATGTATATCTTACAAAATTGCATATTCTCAAAAATAAAACCGTTGGTATATTAAATCACATTTCAAAGTTTTTGACATATATTAAGAAATATTTAAATTGAACAAAAATGTTCCTCAATCATCTTTCTCCACTCATTTCCTATGTGACAAGGAATAAATAAGAGATTTTTTGGGATAATTAGGGTAAGCTTGAAAGAAATGTTGAACTATAGTTAAAAAGGCGAAAATTTATACACAAAATTTGATCTCTAAAGTCATTTAAATGAGATTGGAATTGGGTGGTGTATAAGAACTTGCCCACAACTTTATAGCAATTTCTTATAATTAATTTATAATTTAAATAACTTTAATAGACTTTCCCATGTTTTTCTCATTAATTATAAACATATTTAGAAAAATTAATTTCCAGAATTTCAAAACGTTTTTTTTCCCCATAGATTAGCTTTGAGTTTTTAAGATTATTTATGAAAAATTATGTAAATTTCTCTATTCGGATTAACAATTTAATATTTTAGTTTCTGATTAGCCTTATATTTTATTTTTTAGTTCTTCACCATTATGCACATGGAAAAAGATTATCCAATTCTCGAATAGCATATCCTATGACACATTACGTAAATCAAATAAACAAATTACAAATTTCAACATATGAGACCGTTTAATTTGACCAAAGCAATATATATATATATATATATATATATATATATATATATATATATATATATATAATTTAAGAACTAATTTTAAATTTGACTCGATATGTAATGTAATTTTCATTTTTTGATAATTAAATATTTATTTTTAATCTTGATTTTTTATATTTTAATTAATTTGATCAGAATTTTTACAAATGTAGTCATCACAATTTGACTGCAATGTGATGACATAAATAATTTTGAAAATTTCGATAAAATTTTAAATTGAAATTAATTCTTAATTAACTAACGTGTAGAAAAACATACCGTGAATACGAAGCTATAACCTCGTCTTAACACATCCTGCAGGAAAAGCGTCCGCCGCCACATCATCTCTATAAACTCCTCCGACATGTAAACCTTCTCTCCCGCGAACCTATCGCCGCCGTCATCCGCCGCCAGTCTGTAGCAGTTCAGCCGCCGGAACCGACACCTTTCATGCGCAGTTTCATCCATGGACACCACCAACAAATGGTCCACGAGCTGCCTCGTCTCTTCTCCGACCCAAAAACCCTCGAGAAAAAGATCGAGCATCGATGGATACTCGACGGCGTCGTTTGGCTCGACATAAGCTTTGTTGATAATGGTGATTATTACGGTCTTGTTCGCCATTGAAGCCTTCTCCAAAGCTACTTCCAGCTCATCTTTCTGCACATGTGTCTGCTAAAAATAAATTAATTAATAAACATATGTAAACAGTTACAAAGAAAATGAAGGAGGAAATTAATAAAGATTAAAAAGATCGGGATTTATTACAGTCTGATCGGATGAATCCTTGTCTGAAAAAAACAAGGGTTTGAAGGTTAAGGGCTCCCAAAAACAGAGAAAAACTGCAGTAATTGCTAAGAATGAAGAGAGGACTACGAAGTTTTTGATGGAGTTTTTGGAGATATCCATTTAGATTTTCTGCAGTTTTTTCTGAATTTTTTCTTTATAGTTTTAAGGGGGAGAGAGAGTCATGCAAGGTACCTGAAAAATATTAATTTGGACTATCACGATGTATGATTTCAAAAAGAATTTGTCCTCTTTTATTATCTGGGAATTGCATTTTAGTCCTCAAACTGATATAAATTTCATTAAAGTCTCTAAACTTTCATCTATAAGACTATAATCCACATCACTACACTACCCCATGCACCCTTTTTTCCTGATATTATCTATCTGCTAACCATAAAGAATAGAAGGTATCTATTAGTTGAAAAAATTAATGATTTTATTACAAATGTTTGGAATATGAATTTGGTAAAAAGAAGTCAATTATAACTACATATATTATATATATATATATATATATATATATATATATATTTGTGATTTAATGATCAAAGATACAAGAATATCATTATGAAAAAATTATTTGGTGAATGTCATCAAGGTTTTGGAATCATATTGAATATTTGACGGTATATTACATAGCTTTTTAAAAAATCGAGCCTTATTTATCAACCACACACTGTCTAACCAAAACTGGGAATGGGTTGGGGTTATAAATCTTGAATTTGATGATCGAGTCGATTTCATAATTCTAAATTCATTTCATACCGGACCAGGTCGGAATGGGATTATACATTCTCAAGAGATCATTCGAGTGTATCGTAATAGATACTATATTTACCATATATAGAAATATTTACCAGATAACGAGTAGAACTTTTATGAGATCATCTTACAAGTTTATAATCGACAAAATAGAGTTCAATTTGTGAAAATTAAATGAATGGATTTGGGTTGCAGATGATGGAATTCATCAAATATTATAGTCTATCGTGGTTAAGTATTACTAATACTTTGACAAATACTTCTTTATAAAATACTAAATAAGGTTTTTTTTTTTTTTAGATTATACTTAAAAAGGTATTTTAATTGTTTGAGAATGACAAATGAATGTTAATTTTGTACATAATAAATGTAGCTATTCACAAAAATAATAGGAGAAAGTAAGGTGGCGTGTGTAAAATGGCCTTAAAATCGTATTATCAAAAAGGAAAGAAAATGCATGAAGCAAAAGAAGTACTAATTAAAACAAGTATCTATCTTTTTCTAGCCCAAAAAAAATTAATATTTTGACTTTCGATGTTCTTAAATGAGTTATTTAAATTCCAAGAAATGGGCCCACAATCAATTTTCTTTAATTTCAAGAAAATTTAACTTCCACATAGCTTGTCCAAACGTTCTTACAAGTCATATAGACTAACCAAAATGAGAATTTGCACGTGTTAAATTGAGGCCCAAATGGCCCAAACTAATGATTGAATTGGGCTTTTATTTTGGTGCCTAAAATAAGTCTGAGCCCATTTGGCCCACCTGGATGGGCCTTGCCATGATTTTGATCTCTATGATGTCATGTTCAAGGTTAAAAATATCGGTTTCGATAGAAATATCTACATCTCAATTTTACGAAAATATCGGAAGAATATTGAAGAAATATCGAAAAAATATGCAGACCGTTATTATATCGATTACGTGAAAAAATGAAAATATCGGAGATATTTCCGAATATTTTCATTCTTGGTCATATTGTATATAAAAAAAGCATCAATGAATTAAAGTACCAAATTAGAAAAATACAGGATATAATACAAAGATGGATATAAAATCATATGACAAAAAATCCTGCAGAAATATCATAAAACTAGCATATGTAATCACAAGGGAAAGGAGAAAGGATGAATAAGCTCAGAAGAGAGAAATGGAAAACATTAAACCAAAATGCATCAAGAAGAAAGTAATAGATCAGCAAATCCCTTCCATCATATATTTCAGCAGAACTTCATTGATCAGTATCTAGTTAAAGGAGACGACATGATTTAAACCGTCTCTTCTGTTTCTTGAGCTTTGGAGGCCGAAGAACCACCTTTATCGCTGCATCAAACACAGCTTTCACATTCTGCATCAGAAACGAAACTATGGCTTTATCTCGTGGTTTTTAACTTGATGAGATTCTAATGAAAGTTTAGCGTTTACAAAAAATAAAGCAAACCTGCTGTGTCTTGGCACTGCACTCAACATAAGCCACCGCTCCTATTTGCTTTCTGAGCTCCTCACCCTATATACAAGTGTAAATCAGTCTCATACAAAGCAAAGTGATTGTTTTTTAGGTGTTGCAAATGAAATATGACAAGCCCTTTTCATATCATATCATGTTGCTTCCATTTTCAAATATTTCATTGGCAAGAATGTCAAGTTTTATGCGGAGTTATGTTCTAAAGACTGGGAGATCGATCACAAGACCTCAAATACGATAGTTAAGCTAAGGTTAAACATGTTGATCGAGACTGTATACCTGCTCGGAGGATATAGTGCATGCCCCTGGATAGTCCTTTTTGAACTGCTGGTCCTCTCTCAGATCTGCAATACAAAATACAAATGATTATAGCAGATAAAGTCGAAGAGATATACATCAGAATCAAGAAAATTCATTATCAGCAAATGCCCTGCTCCAAAATGTGCGATTAACATGACTTCTAGTCTTTGTATTTGTCCTTGTATTTAATCCAAAGATCATGAGTTTATGTCTACTAACTTTGAGATGTGTTGAAGCTTAGATTGATTTTTTTCCTCAATTTACTCTATGACTATCAAGATAACAAATCACTAAAGTTCCGCTTTTTTTTGCTTCTGTCATGGTCCTGTTTAAAAGACATAATGAGTATAAAAAGAAAGGAAGGAGCACAGTGGGAATTCAAACAAGAAAAGGAAAAAGTTTACAGGTAATTGCTTTTAATTGAACACTCAAATACAGAGAGAAAAGGAGAAGACTTTAAGTGAAAGCAAAGCAATCTATTGAGCAACAAATATTTTCAAATTTAATGTAATCATGTTGGATTAAGAACTCTCACCCAGCTTTGTCCCCACAAGAACAATGGGTATTAAAGGAGCATAATGACGTAGTTCCGGGACCCACTGCACCAACATAGCAAAGAGCAGAGAGCAAAAGAATCCATGAAATATACCATCAAGAAAAAAGTCAGTAACTACCTATTGATTGTGTTTGTAAGATAAGGGAGAAAAGAGATTTACTTTCTTCGAAATGTTTTCAAAGCTTGGCCTGCTTATGAGAGAGAAAGCAAGCAAGAAAACATCTGCACCTCTGTAACTAAGAGGCCTCAATCTGTTATAATCTTCTTGACCTGCAATAAATTGTTCAAATTTTTTCATCCTCACAAAAAAGGGTTCATTCTTGCACATGTCCTAACTAATAAAGCCAGTTTCTTTTAGTAAAAGAGAAGGGTTCTTTTTCTTTTCATATATGAATTTTAGAGCTATGAAAATTATACTTCAAATGTAACCACATCCGATTTCTACACTAATTCCAAAATAGTGTAGTAGGTTGCATATCGTTGTTGAGATCAACACTGCATTGGATTGAAAACAAAGCGTTGGTTCCCAAGTTTATCATCAATGTTAAAATTCATCAGGAAAACTTAAGGCCTATAGAAATTTTTCACTTAGACATTTATACAAACACATCTAATTCAATATATCAAACATAAACATTTCTTCATTAAATCAATGGGAATCAAAGCTATGGCACACACACAATCTGTATCTATATAACCAAGATATTTATGTGGATAGGTGATCATACCAGCAGTATCCCACAATCCCAGATTCACAGTCTGGCCATCAACAGAGACATTGGCACTGAAGTTATCAAAAACAGTCGGAACATAATCCTGACCAAAAAAACACACACCATGAGTGAAATTGAATTCCAGAAAAAAAAAAAAAAATGGATTACAACAAGAAGAAGGCCCTTTACTCATATACATACAGTTGGAAAAGTGTTGCTAGTGTAGGATATAAGAAGGCATGTCTTCCCCACAGCACCATCCCCAACTGTCACACACTTGATGAATTTGGTGGCTGTGGCATTTGCAGTGGCAATAGAACTATTATTGGCACTCATTTTCACACCATATCAGAATCAAGAAACCAAGAATATTTCAAGAAAGCAGAGGGAATTGGATGGAGCCCTTGAGAGGAATGAAGAAACTGGCTTGTCTTTTCTTGATGTTAATGAGTAGAGGCCATGAAAGTATTCGAGGAATGAAGGAAGTGGGGGACATGAGGAGGGGCCAAAAGGGCAAAGCTATAGATTTTCTTGAGGAACTTTTTCAATTCCTAAGCAAAGAAAGTTGTGATTTTTGCTTTTTTTTGAGCTGTCAGAGAGGGAAAAATGAAGGGGTTAAAGCGCCTTAAATATTCTAATCAGTTATGAGTTGTCAACTCATAAACATATTCCAATCAAATCGAGTCCAACCGAATTATTTATTGTTGTTTGTGTTTGTTTTATTTAGTTATCGAACAAATTAAAATTTGTTTTATTGAATACATTCATCGTTTACGGACTTAATCAAGTTTTAACAAACTTAATAAAAATTAATAATAAAATTATATTATTGATTAATGTATTAACAAAATAAATTATATATTCTTAAAAGGTATAATATTTTTTATCTAGAATTTATAATTGAATTATAAAAATCTATATTAGATATTTATATATTTATAATAATTAAAATTTAAAAGTATAAAAATTTATGTATCATATTTTACGAACTAGTTTATGAGCTTTCTAACGAATTTGTTCACGAGCCAATGAGCCGAATAGCGTCGTGTTTGAGTTTGTTTGTTGACTTTAACAAATCACAATAATCAAATTCTAACGAATTTTTATCAAATCCAGCTCCAAATAGTTCACGAACGACTTAGTTAATTTACGTCCTTAATTGCCAAAAATCAAATGATTGGAAAGGAAAAATTCTTTTCTCTCTTTTTTTCCATTTTAAGAAAAGTATTGTTAATGAAATACAAGATTACTGTATTGAAATAGGGCAAACGTTAATATTGAAGTTTTCAATATTTGAGTAAAGATTGTTTGTTTTAAACTTGTTTGAGTTTGATTCAATGAATATAAGAAACAAACTTTTATTTAATTATTTTGTTGAATAATCTAAAGTTAAGCTTCAACTCCAACTTGATAGGTTTAGATCAAATAATTTTAAAAAAAAAAATTTATTTGAGTTTAATTCATATCCAACCTAAATAAAATTCACTCAAGTTCGACTTATTAAAAAGAAAAAGTTACAACGAAATTTTTGAAGTTGAGTGATAATTCATATGAAATTAAATAGTGGTGAGTTTGATCATGTATTGTTGGTACTTGGTAGAAAATAGAGGATGAAATAATTTCACAAGTAAAATTGAGTCAGGACAAAGTATTGATAATTTACACAAAGATCATTTTGTATCAAAACCAAATATTCCTCCATCTTAAATAAAATTGTCGTTTTGAAAAGAAAAAAAAGAACTTATTTTTTAATTAAAATTTCTATAATATACATATGATTAAATTTTATGCATATGAGCTATTCATATATTACAGTAGTAGACTTGATGAGTGAATAGAAGGGCACAAGAGAGAATTGATATCTTAGAAAAACTTTATTAGTTAGCTAAAAAACAATAATATTTTATTTATAAAAAAAATAATTTCCTAAGAGACTAAAATAGTAATATTGATACTGGCCCAAGGAATTTCACATAAGACAAAGCCCATCTGATTATTGAGCCATGACTACGGCCCATTTCCACAGGGTAAAGCCCAATTATTAATCGGTTTTTACACAATGTTGATTACAAGCCCATCTAAATGTTGGTGCCGAATATGCACAAAACTGGAGAGAGATTCACATAGACGAGCAAGTGAGCAACAATGGCGTCGTCGAAATCGCAACCACCGCCATATCCAAGCGCGGCTCGAATTGCCGACTCTGACTGTTACCCTGCTTATACTGCCTCCCTCAAATGTAATCACTTCACTTATTTACTGCTGCTTTTTTTTTTCCCGTATTTATGTTTGAACGGTTAATTTGATTATAGGTTAACCCGATTTTGTCACAAATGTGTTGTTTCTTTGAAAATATTTTTTGTTAAATTGTTGCCTACGATCCACGAAAATGAAGTTAACACTAACGTTGAGTTTAGATTTTGTTTAGAGTTGGAATTTTGTAGAATTTCTACAATTTCTTGCTGGTTATATGCGGAGTTAGATTGTTTGTCTGTGTTTTGTGTGTGTGTAGTGATGAAGTACTAATTTGGTATCGCTGAGATTCTATGTGTTTCGCCTTAGTGTTCTATTGCAAAGCTTGGTTAACAAGTGATTGTGACTGAGTGGTTGTTAGGAAATATGAACAGAGTTATTGTTTAGGTGGTAATATTTTGTGGATAAACCGTGTACAAACTTATCATATGGGTTCTTGTGTTACTTGACGAAGAATAATTGAACTGACTATTGAGCTTGAGCATTAGGTCTTTTGATCAGTGTAGGATGGTGAAGAATCATGATTTGTGGTATGTCAATTATTGTTGATTTCCTGGCGTATGAACTTCAATTTTTATATGGCATTTCAAATTTAGCAAATAAAGATCTCATTGATGAAATCCAAGCAGGTGAGGCCATATTGCCATGTCATATCCATGTAAGCTACAAGACAATGACCTTTTGATTAATTATTTCCTAATATAGAATCCGCTTTGCTTTTGTAAACTTATTCTCGATTCTTTATTTTTCTTTTTCGGCATGGGGTTGAAAACCGTCCCAGTTTCATTATAATGATCCTGAGCCAGACCCCACATGCCATCTTTGGCCTCTGAGATTTCCTCACCTTCTTCGAAAAGACGTAGTTTTGTAAGCTGTGATGGACTCTGTTCTGATAATGTGTGGAGTGGTTGAGGTTGTTCTTGGGTGGTTCACTGCCATCATCTGGAGGTCTCAATTATCCTGGGTTTGGATTTTGAGAATGGCCTTAACTGCTTCCTTCTATTTGTTTTCCAACTAAGAATTCTCCAAAAAAAAATTCTAGAATTGGCTCTAACATTTAAAGTTAGTGAGGAAAATGATGGTGGGAGTGCGAAGATGTATAATAGTTATGCAAAATGGGGTTGGAGAATTTTGATGCTCTTTTACATGGTGTGAAAATGTATGGACGATTCTGTGGAAATCTGAAGCCACTTGATGCTTTGGAGCCTCATTTTTCCAAGAGAGATAGGAAAACTCAGCTAATGCTGAGAGGAAGACTAATAGTGTTTACATTCAGTTGTCCCTAAGGGTATAATTATAGGAAGAATAATAGCAAGAATAGTTTATGGAAGCTGGGAGAATTGGGTTACTGCATGGTAAGGAAGCCTTTATCTGGGATCTGAAGACGAGAGGTTCTATTATACAAACATCTACAAGGAAGTTTGGCTAGCACTTAGAAGGAGATAGATGCACATGTCTTTTATGTCTCCGTTTCAGAAAATGTTCAGACCAACTTCAATGGTTTATGTGATGGTGCTTCTTTAAAGCTATGGAGTTTATTCTACATCCCAGAGAGTGTTGGGCAGAAGCTGGTCGAAGCTGGAGCAACACTTTAACGGAGAAGGAATCAGAATCCAGCAGCCTTCCAACAATTAATTAATTTTCGAAAAAAATTAATTAAAACAAAGTTCTGTAGCTTACATGGATAGCACATGTCAGTATCACATTACGCACTGGCATTCCATCACCAGAAATATGGCTGGTGATTTGAACTGCTAAAATTGACGAGCTTGTGTCTTTATTTGCCAAAAATTGAAAAGTCATATTAAAATTGTCAAAAGCGCTAGGGCTCATGGTTTATTTGAAATTATACTGACAGCTTTACGCAGTGAACAAGTTCACCTGCAATGTTTATGTTATGCTATAAGATAATACAGAAAATTGGAGCATTTTTTCTGCTTTACTCAGTTCGTTTAACTTTACATTTTTCGAATAACCTAATTATTTTCATGTAATTCAGACTGCTTAGTCAGCTTCCATTACAATACTTGCAGGCTTAGAAGTATTTAATAGTGAGAAGAGTAAATGCCAAGAACATTTTGACATTTATAAGGAATGCAGGAAAAAGGAGGTACAGGGACAAAATGCTTTTTATCCCCCCCCCCCCCCCACCAACATATTATTTTGGCTTTTGTTATTTTATTATTTCATTTTAAAACCATTAACTAACTACTTGGGTGGTTAAATATCAGTTACTTCTTTTTTCTTGGTTGTGACAGAGGGAAGCACGGCTAGAACGCAATCGCAGCCGGTCACTGTTCTCGTGAGATCATAGGTTCATGATTACCTTTAACTTTTATTGTTTCGGGTGCAATATCTCTCAAAGCTTCCCCTTCTTTGCTAGTGTTGTAATGTGGCTCTCGAATTTCTAATAGAAATAACAGATCCCTTCTATATTATGTTCCTATAGATTTACAAAAAATAAAAACATAATCTACAATCCATGGCAGTGTTCCACATTCCAAAATTCTACAGTTAAGTGAATTTTTTTACTGGAGCTTTTGTTCTTATGCTTTGTGTTTGTGCCAAACGAAGTACTTGGACAATGTAACAGTTCTAGTTCGGCTGATAATCGTCTTCGTTTATCTATTACTGGGTTTAGCCTATAATTGGAATGTTGAAGGGGAGAATTTGCAGGACCGAACAGGTTACATATCTTGTAGGTGAATAAAGTTTCATCCATGGAATATAGATAGTTATATGTGCCAAGAAATAATTTAAGTTCATTTCGCCCGTTTGTTATTATTATTATTATTTTTTTTTCTCTTTTCTGAAGATGATTCACCTAGCAATCAAGTTATGAGTTATTCTATCTTTATATTCTATTGACCTTTTTCAGTATTTCCAGTTTGTAATAAGGCATGAATTAGCAGGAAAATTGCATTCGACTTTAACATTCCAGGTGCATGGACATATTGTGTTCGTCTTATTCAAAATAAATGTTGTTTTTTTTAATAAAAAGAAAACATTAATTAATTAATTTATCCCAAAATAAGGGTCATTATATAATTTCAATGAACAATTACTTATATTCTATCAAAATTGTCACCGTTTACTACTTTCAAATTAAGTGATGTATACAATTGATTATTGAAAAATCACCCACATTGAATGCACTTAAAATGGGTAGCTTGACCTTTTCTTTTCAAACTTTTAAATCTGTGTATAAAAGTTTAAAACAATGACTCAGAGAAAAACAGGCAAAAAAAGTAAATTTAACTGATGTATCCCTTTAGGGAGATGAGGAAAGTTACATCATAATATTAAAAATAAGTTGACAACAATATAATATGTTTAATAGAAACAACATGATTATTTTACACATTTCCATCAAACTATGCCTATGTTTCAATCTTACTATATATGTTAATTAAACATTTCAATGTATATGACTTGTTAGGTTTTGTCACAAAATTGCCCAAGTTGGCCACTTTGCCTTCACGTGTAGGCAATGTATATCTTTTCCATATAAAACCGGTTTATTTAAAAAATAAAAAATCAATCAAATAGTTTTAAATGACAAAACATGATAGATTATACAATTCAAAATATTAGAATTATTTTATGTGAACTCGTTATAGATAATAAAATATAACAAATCATATGATCAAAATACTAGAAAATTCATGTATCAATTAATCTGGAACAGTTTTAAATGATAAGATATAACAAATTATATAATTAAAAAATACAAAATGCAATAAAATAATATTTATATGGTATAGTGTAAAATAAGCAATTAAGGAAATGAAAATCAAAATTTGTAAAATAAGCACTACCACCTCCTCAGCTGCGCCCCTCTCTCTCTCTCTCTCTCTCTCTCTATGTAGTATAGAAAGAAACCCTAGTTTTCTCCGTCTCACAACCCAACTCATACACTGTACAAATCTAAGCATTTCCCCGATTCCTTCGATCTTCCTATTGGAATTCCTCATTCCTTTTGGAATTCGGAAACCCTACATATACATATACCTGTGCTTTTTTTTGTAGGATTTTTGGGTAATTTTTTTTGTTCTGTTTGCAAACATGTACAGAGATCGAGGAGGAGGGGCCTCATCCAAAGGCGGAGAGATACTGGATCGGAAGCGAATTAACGATGCTCTAGACAAGCACTTGGAGAAGAACTCACCCTCCACCTCCAGAAACAAGGGTTCTGCCATCGCCGTACCCTCCACCTCCGCCGCCGCCGCCGCAGCCGGAAAGCATTTTGATTCCAGAAATCATCGATCTTCATCCACCCTCAATACCAGCAAGAACAAGTGCTCCGATGGTACATTTTTTTTATGTACCTTTTTTTTGTTTAGTTCTGATTTTTTACGGGAGGCATTTGGGTTGTTTTTATTTTAGTTCCATTTGTAAAAATCATTTCATTTTAGTTGATTGGAATGCAATGTGCGGTAATTTTATTTAATAACTGGATGCTTTCTTCCTTCATTTTCATGAAAAGTTACCCTGAATGTGTTAATTTGATGATTTTTTTGGGTATCTTAAGTTTGAAAATTTCTAGTTAAGTTCTCATTTTCACTGATTCCACTGACTCCACTGTCTTTGTAGATCTGATTGTAGTTGAGTGCATCCTGCATAACGTTATTTAGCTTATAATCTAAGCATAATTTGGGGAGTATGGAAATGTGGGTGGTTTTTATAATCTCAATTTATATTATGTTCATATCTTTTACTTGCTTCTTGGTTCTTGTGGAGTGGTTTTGAGAATTTTAATGGGCATCCGAGACTTGGGAAAGCACTACATGAAGATAAATTTTATCATGGTATTCTTGTGTCCTGAACGTTAATTATAGCTATAAGCTAGAAGCTAAATGCTTACGAGTTTATTTTCTCTATAATCATGAGTTATTTATTGCATTGAAAAGCATCGGAGTTGGTATTTCATTTAGGTAGAATCACATGTAAGGCATGTGAAAATTTCCACATGGCTGTTTAGGTCCCCTTAAGTTGCCCAAAAAACATGTGCCTGAATGTCAGGAAAAAGAGAACATGCTTTTTTTCTAGTTCAGGTGTAAAACTCCAATAAGGCTTGTGCTTCATTTTACTTGTTGGCTTAATTAGATATTCTGACAAACATAAACGGTGTTTTTCATTCAAGACTCATTTAATGTGCCTAGTATAAATGGAATTTTGTTGTCCTTAAGTATCTCTATTTATAATGTATCTTTTCCAAATATATGTACCCATGTTGAACCAAAGTCAGTTAACTGCATTAGTGCTTCTTTGGTAGCCCATTTTAAAATGGACTTTTCGACACGAAAGTCCATTTTTTTTGGTGATTGCTTTCCAGTGGACCTTTGAAATAAATGGCTCATCCAAAAGTCCATTTTAGAGAAGTGCTAATTTGTGCCTATTTTAATTTTTCTTCCTGGACTTCTAGTGGGTGGAAATCTAAGTGTATTTCCACCAAATAACTAACATTATTCATAAACATTTTGAAAATTCCATACTTATTGAATGGATATTTAAAGAATGGACCTACCAACTTAAGTGCTTCGAAACATGCACTTAATTGCTTAAAGATATGGTGTCTTTTCATCTTTAACCACACCATATTTGTTGATTTTTAGCATCAGTTGGTTCGGACCTTGACTTAATTTTACCCAAGCTTCATCTTTTTCATGCATAGATCACCCAGATTCGGGTCCATATGCAATGACAATTGTGCTATGAAGACTCACTTTTGCTGCAATGTAAGTTCCTTGTCTAGGACAGGATATTTAGTAAACACCACTACTCTTGGATCGAGAGGGGAGTATGTATGCTGAAATAATTTCTTAGATGTATCATCGCATCAGAGCATACTCTAGGGTTCCTGTGATATGTATATTCCTATGCAAGTCATGAAGTGTCTAGAGAGCATATCCTCTCCAAACAGTTAACTTCTATCTGTCAATAGCCATAATGAATTTGTCTTGTTTATGGTAAAAGCTATTATTATATAGGAAGATTATAAGTGTTGTACTTACAATGATTGATAATCAGAACTACAACTTTGTTAAAGAGAAGTTGATATTGAGTTTAGCTTTAAACCTACTTTTCATAGCAAATACTCCTCGTCTTGCATCTTGCACATGAGGAGAAGGTGCCTTTATACGCCTGGCAGCCTGAGCATGTTGTAACTATGCTTATACAAAACCTAGTTTATATAAGTATGTGTATATATACTTTCTGTTTGAACATTTGTGAATCCTCCTATTAACACACATCACTTATATGTCTATTTTTCTTTTGCATCCATATATGTAAAAAATTGCACACACGTGTGTGTATTTGATTAATCAAAAATTAAGATTGCTTAGATATGGATTTTGCAGATGAATCTGAAACAGACAGTGAAGAATCTGATGTCAGTGGTTCTGATGGTGAAGATACGTCTTGGGTTTCATGGTTTTGCAACTTGCGTGGAAATGAGTTCTTCTGCGAAGTTGATGATGAATATATTCAAGATGATTTTAATCTCTGTGGGTTGAGCAGTCAAGTTCCGTATTATGATTATGCGCTTGACCTGATTCTAGATGTTGAATCCTCCCATGGTAAAGCATTTTATTTTGCTTATTTAGAAGACATTATTTGAGTTTAGTCTCTAGATATTGTGGCTGTTCTGTTATATCTCTTAAGCATGATTTGTTTGGTCGTTTGTGCCACAACAAGTACAAGTTCCTTTTTTTGGAAGCAGATATGTCATTTTATAACTTGATACCAATGACCACAAAGCTCATTATTGGGTGATTAATTTGGTGAAACTGTAAATGAATCTGCTAAGACTTTTGGGTATGGATTCTGTTGTTCCCTTTGGGAACCTTATATCAGTCAAATTCAGGACTGGACACTAAATAATTGAAGGGTGATTCTTTACCTCTGAAAGTATTGCAGTACATGTTAGCTTTAAAAGTCATTTTCATCTCTTGCTTCTGCTGATGTTTTGCTTTTTGTGAAGCCAGCGTACGTTTATTAATATGTTCGATTGAATTTATTGAATGTCTCGACTTATTTACCCTTTTTGTGGCCTTTTACTTTTTGATGAATTTTCTACTATTACGATGTTAGTGCTGTTTTACCAGCATATATGTATTTCCAGATGGCTGCAGCAATATTTCTCTTTTGATGGTGATATATAACATTCACGTATAGCTGCCTGATCTGTTTGCTTATCACTGCTTCAGTATTGCCGAAGTTTTGGTTATTGTTTGTTTTATTTATTTAGTTAATTCCTTTTTTGTGGTTTCTCATACCTGGTTGCAATACTTAATGTTTTATCTTTATGACGTGCAACAGGTTGTCTCTTGTTAACCCATTTTGAAACTTGGTGATTTTGTTCATAACAGTCTTCATGTTGGACATGTGTAGGTGACATGTTTACTGAGGAACAGAATGAATTGGTTGAATCAGCTGCAGAAATGCTCTATGGTCTTATTCATGTCCGCTACATTTTGACGACCAAGGGAATGGCTGCAATGGTATCATCATTAGTTGCTCTTTGTCTCTCTCTCTCTCTCTCTCTCTCTCATGTTGGGTAACTCGCCCTTTAGTTATACCTTATTTAACTTGTTGAGCTGTGACTTTTAACAGTTAGAGAAGTACAAAAACTATGACTTTGGAAGATGTCCTAGAGTATACTGCTGTGGACAGCCTTGTCTCCCCGTTGGACAGTCAGATATCCCGCGCTCCAGTACTGTGAAGATATACTGTCCCAAGTGTGAAGATATTTACTATCCTCGATCCAAATACCAAGGCAGTATCCTTACTTTCTGATGTTTTTGTGCTTCCATTTGTAGTTTTTCATACTTCAATTGGGTGCAACTCTTTGCCTCCTTTTCTCATGCACTTAAAAAGATTTATTCATATCATGGCAATATACAGAACTCATTAACTAGGGATTAATCACCATACTGTTACCCATTTCTAATTCCTTTATAATTTTTACTGTTCTCCTGATTATCTACAATTTTAAATTTTGTCTTCTGAGCTGCTGAAAAAAATAATAATAACCAAGCCTAATTAACTTTGGTCTTCTTGTTTTCAGATTGAAGCATGTATTTTTTTGCCTCTGCATATCTAGTTGTAAAATTGTTTTTGCTGGGTTTTTTACTTTTTTTATTTTATTTTCTGAACTACACCAAGACCTCTTAGAAAAGAATGGACAAACACTCCCAACAAACTTACTAGATTGGTGATTTGGTTCTATCTCATTTAGTGTTAATTTCCTTGACTGCCAAAGATATTGATGGAGCATATTTTGGGACCACTTTCCCGCATCTGTTCTTGATGACTTACGGACACCTCAAGCCTCAGAAGCCAGTCCAGAGCTATGTTCCCAGAGTGTTCGGGTTCAAACTCCACAAGCCTTGACGAACAGTCTTCAATCACATTGTTGCAAAGCTCTTCATGTTCCTTAGATCACATAATTCTCATCTGGTGTCCATGGTATACAAGTGGGATTGTTGAATGAGGCAGAGGACCATTCAATGCCAAAATTGCTTAATTGATGGAGAGGCAGCTTAAGCAAATTCTTCATTGTGTAAGTTTAATTTCATTCAGGCAGAGAAATGCCTGTGATACTTTCTCGTGTAGTCCTTGTGGTCATACTTATCAGCAATGTATTTTCCATATGGAGAAGCATTAACAAGATATGTAGGATTATATCTTGATGTAGTCGGTTTCTTGAAAGCTAAATTAACTCAAACGACATGTTCTGTAGACTAGTTGCTGAATGGGTATGCTTATCAACCGATGAATTTTATAGCACATAGAAGATGGTGCTATCTTGCGCGTCTCATTTGCTGGTATAGATCACTCGAGACATTGGATGTTCATTTCTTTCTCCTATTTGCCTCTTCCTGTTCTTGTTGCTTTGGTGAATTTCAATTTCGAAAAGTATCGTTGATGTTAATTCTTCCTTAAGACTTGTAGCAATTCTTCGATGATAATTCATCAGAGCTGCACAAGTGGTAATAAAAATAGGACTTCTAAAATTTGGAGAATTGTTTTTGGAAACTCTAGACAATATTAAGAGTGTGTGCTTATGGTAAAATTAGGGAGTTAACATTGTCAAAACCATATGGTTCTTATCTCAAATTCTGAGTGCAATATTATTATATTAAAATGAAAATGTGGTCATATAATTTATTATATTAGATTGCATAATAAATAAACAATGTGTATATAATTGTGTATTAGAGCAAGCTGGCGAGTAGGGGTCATCATGGAAATAGAAAAATCATCCAAATTGCCTGCACCAAACATGTTTTAATATTTTTCTAAATAAAAAATTGCAATTTAAAAAATTAACCAAATCCACGATTTTGGTCGTGATTTTGAATCGAAAATTAACCAAAATTAACCAAAAATTGCAATTTGGTCGTGATTTTGAATGGAAAGAAAACCACCACTTAATTTTAAAAATGTCATTAATATATTAAAAAAATCCCAAAAAAAAAAAATATTATTGATGTTGAGACGCTCTCTTCCTTTTAAAACGTTTCAACAAGAGAATATCGATAACTCTGCTAAAACACTACCGATAAAATTTATTATTAAAATATTTTTTTATCACCTGAAAACACACCTAAACACTATTGATGTGGATGCTTTGAATGCGACTACATATAATAATATAATAATATGTTTTGCATTTGGAGTTACATTTCTACTGTTTGTTTTAATTCAATTTCAAATTTGCAAGACTAATCGACTCTAGGGTTTTTTTTTTTTTTTCATTTTTCATCATCTTCAGAGAGTTCAAAGTACGAAAATATATTCAACATTTTTAATATATATTATTTATTATTAATTAAAAGATCAAATAATAAAAGAAAAAAAAAAGAGTATATAAGATCAGATGATACATTAATGAAATAAACTAATACTATTTAATTACTAGTTTACTTAAAACTGTTGATGAATTCATTATAAAATAAATTATTTTTTGATATATTATAGAGAAAAAAAAAACACATTTATTTATCACCTTCTGTTTTCCTCTATGTTTAAAAAAAAATCATTTTTTTGGTTATATCTTTTATTTTTATTACTAATTAACTCCTTGATATTCTTTGTGTTTTGTTCTTGTCTTCGAATTTAATGTTTTATTTGCCCAATTTCACAAAAGAAAGAACTCGCGTTAAATTTTTTTATTTGTTCCAAAATCGACCATAGATCAATTCCCCTTTTGATTGGGGAGTATTGACTACACCCCAAAGTCTGAGCTTCATAATACTCTTACCAAGTCACATGTTAAACGATCATTTCGACATTCAAAACTTAAAGCATGATAATATAATATCATATCAATATAAATGAATGATTACAAATCAATTACGCATGGAAATTGGTTGAATCAATTTGTCGGGCTTTTTTTAGTTTTTTCATAGTTAAATGATTTGGTTGTGATTTTTACAAATCTTTTGGTACATTTGATAATTTAATCAAACATCAACGACAAAAAATGTAAATTACCAAAATAAAAAGATTTTTACTTGTGGCAGGTGGACTAAAAAGTGGATTTTTTAAACATAGAAAACCAATAAAAGGTGAAGGATATGGTTGAAAAATCCAATGAACTAAGCTATCAAATCATCGAAAACGTCTTTATATTATAAACTCAAGGATCAAATCATCAAACAACGTTCAAACAAGAGCATATTGAAATGATGGAAGAAAACCCAAAGCCACAATATCAAGCCTAGGAGTGGGACAAGAGAAATTAAAAGGAAATTTATCAGAATTATCCTCCACGCTCATTGCACACCATTAAAGCTAGAAACATAGCTCTTACAAAGTATCTAGCCTCAGAAAAAAGAAAAAACAATAGCATTAGAAATATGATGCATTCAGAAAAACTTGTCTGGTTCATAAATACTTTAAATTCCAGCAAAATAGTGCGAAGTACATATAGAGTAGTCTCTGTTACTTTAATTGAAAATCAAAACTTTAAAGACAACAAATCCAGAATCGAATGCCACTACATTTAACTCTCAGTCTGCTCCCTCAACCTTCTGATGGTGCTCCTAACAGTCACGGCACTGGCTGTGTTCAACGTGTAAGCACCGCCTGCTTTCACTTTGCCACAGTCCTTGCATCCCCAAATGCCGACGGCCTGCCTCTTCACTGCATACTGAAAACAAAGCATTGGGTTCAGACAACAACTAATTATTTACCATATAAACCAGAAGTAAATGAATTGTCTTAAAAGCACACCTTGCCGCAGAATTCACAGAAGTACTTGCTGTGCTGACTGACTTCCATCTTCTTGATTTGCTTTCTCAAACTAGCACCATATCGGGTGCCTGCATTGAAATCAAACACATTTCAACTCACTAACTTTTGGCCAATTCGGTCAATACATAAAGCAGAGAAGTGACGATGTTATTTTTCAAAATCATCAGAGAATCCAAAAAAAAAAAAAAAACCATCTCTTAAATGAAGCACCGTTACTCAGGTGACCCAATATTTAAGATTAAAAAAAGGTGAATGATATAACTGAAAAGTACAAAATAAGAAATGAACCTACCATATTTCCCGACAATACCAACCTTCTTGGTTCTCTTGGCCTGAAGAAGGCAAAGAGTTACAGTGAGAAACTTAATCATGGAGGGGCATATTTTGTTGACTATCAGCCTATGTAAAAACCAAACTCATACATAATCTTCACTAAACATGGGAAACCAGAATCCACCAATTGCACAAACTGATGAGGATTCATTTCCTCAAAGAAAAAGATGAATTATACATAAAGAAGCATCATCTGTCACTAATTAACCAAATAAGAGGACCAAAGTAGGGCAAATGCAAATAGTGAGATTTTGAATATCTGAAAAGAAACTACATAATACAACAACCAAACGACCAACAATTTATAAAACTAAATGAGGAGTTCAGGATTAGTTTTATTATATCTAAGAAACAAATTGAAGAAATGAGAATCTGGACTCTAATGAACTAAACAGTACTCATCAAGATCATAAATATGGATAAGATGAAACAAGATGAAAAAAACACCTAATTGCAACGCAAAGCTAATTTCACATGAATACACATATTCTATTTAACATCTAAGCCATCAAATAAAAACACCAGAAAATTTACTGCTACCAAAATTAATTTCACTGCTTCTACCCACAAAAATCAGAAATTTACATCTGACTCCTATTTTACCCAACAAGCTCATACATTCACACAATAAAAGCCCCTAATTCAAAGAAAACCTATAAATTTACATATATATACACTCGATAGAATTGAAATCCAAGCCATTATACAGAAGTCATAAGCTACCATAGCTCTTCACGCTTCAGATTATCGCGAAACGGCCTACGGAATACAAAATATGTGCATCTGTGTGTGGGTGAATATGTAAGAGAGAGAGAGAGTACCATTGAATCGGAGCGAGAGAGGCGACAGAGAGATGGAGCGGCAAAACCCTAGTTTTAACTCGGCTAAGGCCTCGTTCATGGTACCCTATATATATGCATTGACGAGAGCCCTAAATGAGGTAGTCCGTGTCTAAATGGGCTATTGACTGTTGCAAGCCCAAATAAGTAGGTCCAAATTATATGGGCTGAAATTGATTTACAGATTTATGCAGGGCTCCATGAACCCTAAACTCATGAAGTTAAACTCATGTTCTCCTCATAGGCCATAACTGTCTAATAGCCTCTTATACCATAAAATTAAAATTAAGTTAAATTTTCTCTCCCAACAACTAACTTATTACTTTTCAATCATAATTTTGAAAGAAAAGTTAAACTCACGTATATATAGTACAAAATTGTTAAATGATATGATGAAATATGTTATTCATATCTTATATCTTATCAATCAGGATAAAATTGTTAACTTTTTATTTTTGCGGTAATATATATATATATATATATATATAATCTATTTTGATAGAAAATCAATTCACTATTCTAATTGTGGTTAAAAAAAATATTATCTTTTGAACTTTATTAACAATGTTTTTGCGTATTTACTTGATTTGTTTTAATTACATATTTAGATATATGATAATTCCAGAAGTTAGATGTTTGTTTGCAATAAGTTTATTGAGTATACATATGAAAAATATTATTATTATCATCATCATCATTATTCTTGCTGTTGTGTTTAACACATGGTTTTAGTGCTTCTAATCTCAGCTCTATTTTTATTAAAATCCAAATTATGATAATTCCAAAGTTAAGTGTTTGTTAACTATAAGTATATTGCATAAACATATGAAAAACATAATTATTGTTGTTGTTGAGCTTAAGTCTTAACACATGTTGGTTTTAATGCTTGATGAGCTCGCCCTTAATGAATAGTCAAGGAGAAAAAGGTAAAGGAAAGTTTCAAAGTGGGACTTCACCAAACATCTCACGACACGAACTGACGACAACCATGCATTAATAAAGCATAGCTCTCTTTCTTCCGAGCTTACACGCTCTCTCTTTATTAAAATCCAATTTTTATAGAAATTCATATTTGGAAATTGTATTAGAGACAATAATTACAAGCTTGAGAAATATACATGAATATAAACCATATGAATGCATGTGTAGTTCAAGGTTGGTGGGGTGTTTTTCATTGAGGACAAATTAGTCAAGTTACATAAGGATTGTGATTTTTATATTCTTTTTTTAACTAAATGGTAACTTTCTTGATCGCCTCATTCGAGTGAAGATGTGGTTAAAGTATATTCAAAGGTATCATGATAGTTTGGGATAGCGTATATTACGTTTGAGGTCTTTCGAGCCTTCTATTGTACCAATGTCTCTGTTTTGAAAATAGAGTAATGAAATTTCGGTATGAACTGTTTTTATTGTTACCCAAGTCTAAATTATCTAACACAAAAGGTTTTACATGTATAGGAACTTCTTCAATCAAGAAATTATCACCATATCTAAAGAGATGGCCCATTGAGCAATAAGTATAGGCAATCTTATTTTTACAAATAAATAAATAAATTTGAACAAAGATGAGAACATCATTATCTTTTACTACAAATTCTATAATCTTTTTTTTTCCAGATATTGTCACTTTTATCATATGAAAATATTCCATAATAATTAAATCAAATCACTTCTTTCCTACAGCACTTAATTTTTGTAAATAGTACCTTATAATTGTTGAACTTTTGAAACAACTAACAAGTAGTTTGGTTTGGTCGATTAATTTGTGTCGACGATTATCCATGAAAATTAGTTCATAATCAAGAAAATTTTCATAAAAATAAAATTATATGATGTATTATTTCGTCTATTAATTTAAAAAACAAAATATTGTAAGATGATTTTAGTTGAATCACAAATGAAGTACTTTGTTGGTGTCGAAGACTCGAACCAAGATTTTAGAAAGATTTATTATTAAAAAAAGATTTTAAAGAAATAGCGTAATGTAAATCAATCTGGGTAGTTACATTTTCTTGGAGTTTGTAAAATGCAGATGTCCAAAAATATTGCATGTGAATAATGTTTGAATGTTGTGCCAAGATTCACGCAACCTAGTCTGCTAAATCATACAATTTTTAAGGTTTCTGGATTTCAAGATATCTTCACAATTTGGTTCATGCATTACATATCATGAAAATATTAAATCATTTCACAAATTACATTTTAATGAGAGCTTCAAACTCAAAAAAAAAAAATATATATATATATATATATATATATATATATATATTTAAAGAATTGTCATGACCCGTTTCATTGATTTTAAGTTTGTAAAACAGTCTCAAAAGTGACTCGCTCCACTTATATTTATTATGCTTATGTATGAGTCTATTAGCCAATATTATTCAAACATTCATAAGATTTGGGAATTAAAATTAATTATGCATTCTTTCTCCATTATGTATAATTAGGGTCCATAAATTAATCAAACCTAGCTATTGTGGGCAAAATCTTGCATAGTCTCACAAAATGGTTACATTCATTAAAAAAACTTTGGAATTTTTGTTTTTTTTGGGGGGTCTATGTACATATTGATATGGCAATTTTTATAAATATAATATATTAATAAAATAGAATACAAGATACATACATATATATATGTATATGTTGAGTCAATTAATGTGCTGATTATTTTACTTAAATTGTGATGGATGTTAATTTTGTTTTGGGTCTTTAGAATAATATTATGTATATATTATTGTGAAATTTGTCTTATAGTAATGTTGTTTTGTTTCAATAATAAAATAAAAAAAAGGATAAAATAATTGGTAGGCTGGAGGAACAAGTTCTCCCATAATGGCCCCTACTCAAGCCAGAAGCCAGGGTCACTCTTCAATTAAAAGGACAATTAATAAAAGAAATATATAAAATACAATTAATAAGAAATTAACAGTTCCATACTAATTACAAAATAACCTTAGGATCGCATGGTGCCTATGATTTTTCTTGTTGATTTAAGGAGATAAGTGAGTTATTATGTAATAGTAAACGATAATTAGTAGGTGTGTATATATATTTATTTATTTATTAACAATGTGAATCGTATATGCTTTTTAATTTCTAGAGAAAGAAAGAAAAGTATTTAATTTGTCCGAAATAGAAAGCAAAAGGAAGCTCAAAAGTCAAGCAATCCACCTAAAATTTAAAACTTTGAGGACTACTCTTAAATGTTGAAGTTGGTTTTTTTTTTTTTTTAATATATAAATCACTTTCAAATTTACATTTGATTAATTTGGAATAACAACTCAATAATTTTGGCTTCGTTTGGATTTAAATTTAGATGGATGTACTGAATTTGGATTTGAGATTTAAGTAGCGTTTGAAAAATATGAATTTTAATAATTTTATACTTGTTTTGGTGTTTTATATGGTAGAATTGTAGTTAAAATGTAACAATCATATTGGGAATTGTAGAAAAAGTAGATGATATTGTATTATTTTATTTTGAAAATGCAGATATTGTTGAAAATTGCAAAAAGTAGAAAAGTAGAGTAGAGTTATAGAATCTTTGAAATCTCATAACATGCAAAAACTCATATGAGACGGTCTTATGTAAAGGTGAAGCTTCTTGTAAGATCGATATTGATCATATTAAATGGACTGATCTGTCTTATTAATCCGTATGAACTCCATTTTACATAAGTTTTCACATAAGACTATCTCACATAAGATATACTCTTCAAAATAAATATAAATTGGGATTTTGTCTATCCCGAATCCAAATAGGTTAGTCCTAATAAAAAAATAAAAAATAAACCTTTAAATTACTACCGTATAAATCATAACTATGTGTAAATTATTAGTTTTGTATTTCAAATTATTGATTTCATTGCAAATATCATATCCCTTTTGGGAATAAGTTGGTTTTTTGTTTGTACAAACTACATATGACAGCAATTTTATTAATTAACTAAAAAAAATTTATTGGATTACGTGCAAACTTGCCCACCAAAGATTCGAATGTTTCCTAGACAGGGCTGGCCCTGAGCGCGTGTCGGAAGGGCGACGGCTTAGGGCCCCAAATTTTAGGGGGCCCCAAATATTAGTATATTTTTTATTTTTCTTAATGAACAATGGTTCAATAGCCTAATCATTAGAAATAAAACTAGTTATATCATTAAGTTGTAAATCCACTATATATAATATTTTCCAACTTCAAGCTCATTAAATTAATTATAGAATTTAAAAAAAATAAAAAAAATCAATGAATTAGTAAATTGAAAATGAAAAGTCATTATTATTTTTTAAGTCATATAAACAAACGGCCATTTCACAATTACCATTCACTAATCACTGACAAATTTTCTTCATCCTCACATCATCTTTGATTGTCGTTGTTTACCACTCACTAATCACTCATAAATTTTCTTCATCCTCACATCATCTTTAATTGTCGTTGTTGAGTGTTTAGCTGCTGATAATTTTGCTTCTCAAAATGCTAGATTAAATTTCTTTTATCCTTACATCATCTTTGATTGTAGTTGTTGAGTGCTTGGTTGCTGATAATTTTGCTTGTCAAAATGCTAGCAGATCTAGATATTTTCAATAATAATTTTACTATTTATTTGGACTTCTTTTTTTCGTGAGTGTTGTACTTGCTTCTCAAAATGCTAGGAGATCTATATATTTCAATAATACTTTTGCTATTTATTTAGACTTCTTTTTTTCGTAAGTGATGTACTTTTCCAATATCGTACATATGGTCCGTAACATAAAATTTGGATAGTGAAGTAACTTGACAATATTTTCAAGAATTGTGCGTATATTTTTTTTTCTTTACCTAGGGGCCCATTTTTTGTTGTTGCCCAAGAACCCCCAAACTATCAGGGCCGGCCCCTAGATCATTAATAATAAGCACAATAATTTGTTTTATTTGTTTATATCTCCCAAACATGCATTTTACTTCCTATTTAAGCCAAAATGATATATTGTTATTAGGACAAATTCAAAGCTAATTTACGACTAGAGTTTGATTTTCTTATTACTAAAAATGTGGTTTATTCTCATCTTTCATTATAGTAACATATGTAGTTATGTGTATTGATGATCAAATGTACCACTGTTTGTACTTGTAAAATAAATATAATAATGTTTTCAAAATACGAAATGCAAGAGTACATACACATATTTAATTATGCCTACTTTGTAAATATTACATCAAATGATGATTATCAGATAAATATTAGATTTTGCATAGATAGAAACATTTAATAATATATTGCATGTATTTAATTGAATGTAAAGTGTTCTACACTCAAAATTAAAATTAATCATGCAATTGACTTATTATAGCTAATTAAGTAAATTGTGATGAATGCTACATGACTTATAGGTATTAATCAGAGTCTTAAAATAATATGGAGTGTCTAAATCAGAATTCTTAATAGTATTAATTGGGTTTGCTCATAAGTAATCTTGCAAATTATAGATTGGATTTTGAAATAATTAATCCAATCGAAGTATGACGTCTGTCAAAGTGATGTCACCGATTTAGCTGGGCTAAGTCTTCGTTGACTATTTAAATAAATAAACAATGACCCAAAGATAGAATACTTACGTAGTTACGTGATATGACATTCTTTATTTTTTTTATTATAATATTAAAATAAAATAATACTAAACTTAATTTTCGCATTTTATTCATCAATTTTTTCTTCTTACGCACAATCGACTAAATTATGTCAATTGTTCAACTATCAAATTTTCCAAACTACCTTACAAAAAATTACTTGAAACATTATTAGTAGTATAATTATAAAAAACTTCAATATGTTATTTCAACATTTTGATTTATTTTCATGTTTATTAAATGATCGTTGGAAATATTATTTGAATAATTAGAAAAAAAATCAGAATATTTGAAAAACAAATGAAGAATCATAACTTGAAATTCGGGTTTATTAATCATAACACCCTTTTAGATTAAGTAATTAAAAAAAAAACATTACACATATAATATCAAATAATAAAATATAATTAATTATGCTTATTAGATGTAATTTAATTTCATATTTTATAATGAGTTAAATGTAAAAAACAATCTAAATTATTGAATATTTTTCTTTTTTCAACTTAAACTTTTTTTTATTTATCAAATTACAACCTGAATTACTACAATTTATTAAATTGCAACTTCCGACTCATTTTCAGGCGAAAATGTCGACACATGACCCTCATGGTAAACTCTCTTTATAGTGTTCTACAAAAATCTCAACCATATTGCAACCCTCATGTAGATCACGTGTTGATGTTTGGTTTAAAAGTTACAATTTGACAAATTTTAGTAGTTTAGGTTGTAATTTAATAAAATAAAAAACTTAAATTAAAAAATGAAAAAAATTAATAGTTTGGATTGTTTTCTACATTTAACCCTATTAATTACCATCAATGTATAGCGCGAGTGATACACTAGTAAAATTGAAAATAAAAACTGAAGTGTGAGTGAACAAAAAGCATTTTTACACTAACCTAATTAAGAGTGAAATTAGAACTGTAAAGAACCTAACAAGGTTTGACTTTCTATAATGGGTAGATTGGAGAAACATAAAAAATACCAAAAACCTCTAAAAAAAATCCACATATATTGACCAGAAATTTCAACATATGCCAACTTTTATACTTCCACTATTTTATTTTATTTGTGTGTGTGACATTCAATTGGTATAATTCGGGTAAAATATTTATGGTTTTATTTGTACATAAACATAATATATATATATATATATACCTACTGTTTATGTACATTCAATATATAATTAATATTACATTCAATATAATTCAGCATATATAACATTTTACAAGATCCATTTAACCATACAAACTAAACTTTTCTCCATTTTGCCATCCACGTTAACTTTGTCGTGAAATATTGTACTGAATATCTATTACTATATGTTAAGGTTTTGCTATATTTTTTAGTTGAATTTCGTTTTTCTTGTTAACTAAATAAGAAAAAAAAAATAGTATAAAACCATAACTATCAATTGTCAACTCTGTTTTGTTTCTTTCATTATATATTCATCATAGTAGAATCCTCATTTTCAAACCTAGAAATGACAAAGTCTTACAATTCCGTACAATTTTCCACTATCAATATGTTGTAGAAAGTGAAGACAAATTATTACACGTTATGATGGCGAAGTGGAGAAAAACCCGTGGATTAAATTGATTCTAGAAAAAATTTAAACGATAAAGTATAAAATAAATTATATTTCGAATTATAAATTAATATTTTATATGCATACAACTTGGAATATAATATTTTAGTTTCTTGGTGTGACCGTGTGAGAATTGTTGTTGTGGATTATAATTCATATCAATTTTCACATCACCTATAATTTAAATCAGTGTTTACAAGAAAAATATGGCTTTGTTGGTTAGATATGTAAAATGATCTGATGAGAGTTGGACTCATTTGTGGTAATTGGGTTAAAATCAATTTTGGTCCAATAATTACATCGTCTTTCGGTTTCACATTTTAAGATTATGTCTGATTTCAATTCAATTTTGATGAATTTTATTGGAATTACAATGTTACGTGTCAAATTTTTATTGGTGGAATATCAAAATAAAAATATTATTAAGAATTTAACAAGTGACAATTTCTGAAAAATTTCTAATTTTCTGGTTAAAATAAAATTAAAATCAAACAAAATTTTAAAATATTAGATTAAATTAAAATTTTAGATAATTATGAAACAACAAATGAGAAGATATTATAATAATGAGATAAATTCACATTATAGTCTTGTGAGGTGTGATGGGGAATATTATTGCAATTTCAACAATGTAATACCATGCAATACATTGGATGATTAAACGTGGGAATTTAGACTAAGTCCAAATTTCCAGCCTAACAACTGGAGAATTTATCAAACCGAATATACAATAAGACAAGAACATAAAATATTATTTTAAGAAGACTTTTGAGTTATGTCACATTGCTACTGTTTGACCACGATTTATGTAAAAGTCCAAATGATCACAATTTAAATATAACTTACCATTAACTTTGGTTTTGATTTGGGTATTATATATATATATATATATATATATATATATATATATATATATATATATATATTAGTGGATCGTGGATTAATGTACTAATGAGCTGTACCTAACTTCTTTTATTGAACAAGTGATCGAAAGTTTAAATAACTCTATATTCTTATCTTTTATTTGTTACAAAATTCAAACTTATGTATATGTAATTATTTTAAGCATAATCCGAATCAAGTGCTTTAATTCAAGTGTCCTGTTTGTTAGGTTGAGATGTCCAACTCAATTCTTATTTGATGAATGGCAATATATGTGCCATACATGTTGGATGGCTTATAACATGAAGCATATCTTGCCTTTTAAGGAGACAACATAGTTGTTAAGATATGTTGTAAACATGGAAAGAAATCTTTCGTGTTGGCTCTCTCATAAATGTCTAGATTCATTAATTTATATTTCATCCAATTGAGAAATTTAAGATCCACTGAGAGAGTTCTTCATCTCTTTCTAATCAAAAGAATAAGCATGTTTTATTTTATTTGATCATTATGAATGTTTTAATAAAAGCAAAACACAGATTTTGTTATCAATAATTATACTTTGAAAATTCATGGATATCATTCTCATTATTATTACGTAATAAAAACTCAAAATGCAATTAAAAGTTGAAAACTTGATCGAATACAGAGTCCGATTGTATTTTAGACTAGAACTACTAATCGGCAAAATGATTATTATTAATAATTTACCTACATTTATTTTTTCTTAAAATTCGATTTCATTTTCATTAATATTTGCTTAAATAAATAAACATTTTTTGTTGATATCAATAAATCAAATCTTAAACACCTTTAATTTTGGATCCCATTAAAAAAAAAAAACTAGAAATCTAATAACATAGGTTTCTCATCTCCATCTTCTTTGGGACCATCCAACATCTTGCTTGTAAAGAGCGGATGATCTATCTAGACCTTCGTGTCCCAATTGTTTGTACTAGGAAAAACTCTCTCCTTCCTCTCTCTCTCTCTCTCTCTCTCTCTCTCTCCCCACCTACAAAAGCAGGCTTATTTCTTGTAGAAGAAAACAAAGAAAAATTCTTCAACTACTGCCCTTCAAAATCTATTTGACAGCAACCCCTTCTCAATTCCAGATAGGAGAGAGAGAGATATATGCAAGAAAATGAAGAAAGAAACATCAAAAGCAAAACCCAGATATATAAATAAATATATATATAGAAGATAAATCTTCAACCGCGTTGAAAGTCCAAACAGTTGAGCGAAAGCAGGAGTAAATGCATTGAGAGGTATTCATCGTTTGAAGAATTATTTCAAACATTTGATCTTCATAAACCACCTCCTCTTTATCAATATCCATTCAAATCCAAGGTTCTATAATTTCTTCGATTTTCCGAGTGTTTATGTTAGAACTCAGCATCCTTAATCTTTGTCTACTCTGTTTTCAGCTGGATTTTTATGGATACGGTTTCAATTTAGCATAAGTCGAGAAAGAAAACATGAAGTGTTTCTATTACTTTAAGGATAGATATCGAAGCAGAGTGCAAAAATCAGCCCCAATTCTGAACAACCAGAGTTGCAATTCCGACATATCCGAAGCTGAGAGGGTTACAAAGTCGTCGTGTTCGGTTACTTCTCCTCGTAGTATTCCGGAATTGTACGAGGAAAAGGCTCAGAATCTGAGGGTTTTTACATACTCTGAACTGAAACAAGCAACTAACAACTTTAGCAGATTGCTTAAAATTGGTGAAGGTGGTTTTGGAAGTGTGTATAAAGGGATGATTAAACCTGTTGAAGGAAAGGGTGATTCTATTGTGGTTGCTATCAAGAAACTCAACAGAGATGGCTATCAGGTTTGTCTCAATTTTGTCGCGTTATTTGGTTTGTTTTGAATTTGAATTAGTTGTCCTTATCTCGTTGTTTTGGCTTGAGGGATTCGTTTAAGGTTCTTGTCTGAATTTCGATGAGATTGATGAGACAAGATGAGGTATGCAAATTGGAAATGTATATATTGGGAGTTGAAGATTGGTAGAATCTTTAAAATGCATCTATATTTCTGCAAATTGAACACATTAATGTGTTAAACAACATATTGAGACACGTTTACAATGTATTTGTCCTTAATTATCCGAGCATCAAGAATGTATTCGATAATACTCTAATCTACATTGCTTTTGCTTCATAACAAACAAATAATCCTTATTTTAGCTCTGCAATAGTATATGAATGATTTTGTTGGATCACTCTCTGCAGGGTCATAAACAGTGGGTAGCAGAAGTGCAATTTCTAGGAGTTGTCGAACACCCAAATCTCGTTAAACTTATAGGATACTGCGCTGTGGATGGAGAAAGGGGTATTCAAAGGCTACTCGTGTACGAGTACATGCCAAACAAGAGCTTGGAAGATCATCTTTTCGACAAGGGTTATCCACCATTGTCATGGGATAGTAGACTGCAAATAGTTCTTGGTGCAGCTCAAGGATTGGCTTATTTGCACGAAGAGTTAGAAATCCAGGTATTTTACCATCTTTTCATTTTTTAAATGATGACGAATTCATCTAGCTATGAACTGATTTGTTCTTCTTGAAGAGGTTTAGTTTTTGAAAATGATGTGTGGCCCGTGATGCTTATTGTTGTTGTTTGCTTGGACAAATAGGTCATATATCGGGATTTCAAGTCATCCAATGTGTTGTTGGATGAAAACTTCAAGCCAAAGCTTTCGGACTTTGGGCTGGCACGAGAGGGCCCGAAAGCTGGTTATAGCCACGTTTCAACCGCGGTACGTTTCCTTTCCTAACATGGACTCATGATTATGTTGTGTAATAAATGAAAGGCTAGACTTCGTACTTGGTAGGTTGTCGGGACATATGGATATGCCGCCCCAGATTACATAGAAACGGGACATCTCACTTCGAAGAGTGATGTTTGGAGTTTTGGTGTTGTCCTGTACGAGATCTTGGCAGGCAGACGATCCCTAGAGAGGGATCTGCCCAAATCGGAGCAGAAGCTATTGGAATGGGCGAAACATTATCCATCCGAGAGTCGGAAATTTGGCATGATCATGGATCCAAGGCTCGAAAACCAGTACTCGCTTAGTGCGGCTCGTAAAATCGCCAAGTTAGCCGATAGTTGCTTGGTGAAGAGTGCTAAGGACCGACCAAAGATGAGCAAAGTGGTGGAGACGTTGAAGGAAATAGTTCAAGTTGAAACGATGGAAAGCCCTCCGACAAAGTACGTAGATGGTGTCGAAGACGAGTTGAGAAAGGAGCAGCCGGTGAAGGAGACGGGGGGCCCGGAATCGGCCAAGAGACGTATGGCGCACTTGGCTAAGATAAGCGAACATATAGGAGGGGTGAGTAGGAGAAGGTTTATGATCATGCAAAGGGCTAAAGTAACATGATGTAATTAAAAGTTGAGTTAGGGTTCGATCTTGAATCGAGTATTGAGTTGTTTGAGCACCTTAAAAAGAGTTTGTGTTGAAAATTTTATGAAAGGAATTAGGTGCAATGAATGGTGTAGTGTTGATGGCTTTGGGAGTGGCTCAATACTTATGGAAGTGAAAGTATATTATTGAAAAATATATATATATTAGGATGAATTACAAAAATTATCTTTGCATCTGATCTAAATGGTTTAATAATTAAATGTTACAACCGTTTAAAATAATTGTCTTTCTAAAAAATCAAATTTATTTCAATTTCCATGTTTCTTTTTAGTTATAACGTGTCATATGTATTTTATGTACATGCAATCCAAGTCGATTTGGATTTACGTGTTTTTGATTTTATTTTTTTTTAACTTCAGGCCAAAATCTTTATGTACAAAATCGGTGATCTTTATAAACAAATTTTGTGACTTTTCTGTTAAATAACTTAGAAAAAAATGAAAAATTTTAGCAAAATTTGTAAATAACCTTTATATTATATTATGTATATTCTTGTGACTTTCATATACAAATATTCATACATTTATATATTACATAAAGGTAGGAATATTTGTACATAAAAGTCACATGAATATATATATGGGTCACATGAATATCACATAAAGGTATCTATGTACAAATTTTGTTGAAATTTTTCCTTTTTGTTTTTTTCTAAATTACAATGTATAAAGATAACAACATTTATATATAAAGGTCACGACTGCAAAAGGTTATCAAATTTGTACATAAAAGTCAAAACATAAAATTAAAAAAAAAAAATTCTCGAATTCGGGTCAGATCGGCCCGAATTGCATGAGTCTTAGATCTGTGCACCAAGTGCACAGGAGAATTATCTTTTAGTTATCATAAAAGATTTTGTGATTTTTGTTTCTATCTTGTTTAATTTTGTATTAATTTTTTTTAGTTTAATACATTACTTATGTCTATAATGGTCACATAGCCATTTTATCCACATAATTATATTTATTAAATGTTCGTTTAATCTTTATAAACATCTTAGTTAACGGTTATTTTGAAAGGAAGAGAGTATAATATTCCATTTATTATTTCTCTCCCCACGGGATATTTAATCTATTGTTCCTTTAATATCTACTTATTACATTACAAACATCGTATTTGCATAACTAAAATTAATAATACAAACATAATTATTATTGTAGGATATGAGTAGTAATCTTTTGCAAATGCATTATTAACTAGGCTTATAATAGCCTTCATGCTATGATATTATAACTAAATTATATGAACTGGATTCATGTGAACACTAATATATGCATGTACCTATACATTTTCTGACTGGTAAAAATTATGGAGAAAAAAATAATAAATGTCTTCAATGTAAAAGAATTTATTACAAACCTATAAAATTGAAAGTCTAGACCAAAAGCCAAAATAAATGATCTACGACTTTAAATGTAAGTGTACTTGTATTCAAGATGGAGGTGGAAAATATTGACAATACTCCACCCACTCTCATTAAGTTATGAAATCTTGACTTTCTTCTTTCCTTTTTTCATATATTTAATTCACAAAATGTTATATTAAACGGTGCTATGAATTTAATTTAATGAAAAAAAACTTCACTATTCATAATTCACATTTCCAATAATTTAATTTTTATCAAGGGATTAATTTTGTTAAGACTACCAAATTATATGGTATGCATAAAATAAAATAAAAAAAGGAATAATTATATAGAACAAATTGTAAATTTCACTCATTCTATTGTATAGTCCACTTGGCACATTCTACAGACTAGTTTTCTAAGGCATCCTTATTTAGTATATATACATATATATTAGCACAAATATAAAAATATGACAATTTTACCTTGTTTATAAAATATAAATACATCTTTTATCACATTAGTCAACAATCTTGCATTGTACAAATTTAAATTTAAGGATTATTTTAAATTATTTATTCAAATTGTGGTAAAAAAAAATAACAAAATTATATATTAAAATCTAATGTTATTTAATTTTGTGGTAGAAATGACCATTATACCTTAAATATAGATTCTAATAGTGAAGAGCAAAAGTACATAAATGAACTATAAAGGTCAAAAAAAAAAAAAAAAAGAGTAAAGTGGAAAAGAGAAAAAGGGTAAAATATAGGTTTTACAATATTTTAAGTTAATTCTTAATGTTAATTGCTTGCTAGTTACGTGTCTCCTTGTGACGTAATTTTTATTATTAAATTGGTGTACACAAAATAGTTGGTATCTTCTGATTGGGTTCTACAAGAATCTCAATTTTTTTTAAATTTAATTTTTATATATAGAGAGCACAACTTTTAAGAAAGATTTAGTACTTTAAGCACTATAATACTAAATTTTATTAATAAAATTGAGGGCACATTGTTCAATAAAGATTTATCAATGCATGTGCCAATGAAGTTTCAAAGAACCTTCTGAGTTTCTTCAATGCTTAACTCATTAAATGTATTTAATTTCCATATATATTAGCTTTCATTACACATTGGTCCCCATATACTCTCTTTTTCAATGGAATAATACTTTAATCGTCTTGTTTTATTTATCGTTTTAGAAAGAATAATTTGATGTTACATATCTAATTTTAATCATGGCCAAAAGGATCAAATATTTTAAAACATTTTATACTTTATGTCAATTCGTTAAATTATGATTTATTAATTTAACCATGTTTCAACTAATTAATGTAAATTTTATTTATTTGTTAGGATGAAAGTGTTTTTTTATGTGTATGATCGTGATCAAAAGTTTCTTCTTGAAAATATAAATTCAAATAAAAATATTCTCTAAAATATCGATTTTTTTTCTTTTGTATGTGCATCGAAGAAAATATCTAATTATAATTATTCTATATAATGAGAGTTGAGTACGAATCACTTATTTTTCTCGTATTTATAGAAAAAAAAAGTTTTAATTATTATAATTAAACTCATGGATACAAGTTTTCAAAAGTTTTAAAACTATCTTTCAATTATGATATCATCTTCACATCTATAAAGTTAGATCAATATCTCTATAATTCCCAACAACAAATCAAGTTGTATGTTGCTATATAGGCCAAATGAAATAATAATTATATGTCATTTAACTAGCTAGACATTATTGTGTATGAACTATCTGGTACAAGGCATAGCACACATGACGATTAGGCTTTAACAAGTAAAAGCAAGAACTATTATTATAAAATAAAATAATAGAATTAAGTGTAAAAAAAAAAAAAAAAAAGAGCATTATTATTGATAAAAGTTGAACATCACATCCAGGCATTAAAGACATTACTTTGTCGTGAAGGCAATGGACATAGATATCTATGTATTTAGACATGGATACCCGTGTAACTATTAAAATCGATGAGAAAATAATTTTATATTTTACATTTTTAGCAAGATTTGATTAAATATTAAAATGTCCCATTTCTCATGTCACGAAAACAATTTTTTTAAGACCGAAATTAATCATTTTTTGTGTTTTTATTGATTTTTTTTTTTTCAAAATCAATGTAAGGATTATGACATATAATTCATTTAAAAGAAAATATTTAATAAAATCACGTTAGCAAGTTATTATGATAAATTTATGTATTGAAAAAGTAAAATTGATTGTTAGACCTAGACGTTGAGGTACAATATCACTTTAGTTGGTCAGAAATTGAATACTCATTTGAAAATAGTAAAAAAAATTCTACCTATAAATAAATAAAATATATTTTTTCCAACCACTTTCTACAATTTTGGACAAAAATATGCATTTAACTTGAATTGAAAAATATGAATTGATCATCTTTTAAACACTTTATAAGAATATTTTGATTTTTTAGGTGACTATACTTTTAAAAAAGCCTTATATTTACTTATATCATGGCAAGAAAAACAATTATGGTGTATTGTTTGGAAACACTTTCTCAACAAAATTCCACTAAAAATAAATTTTCTATCATATGCTTTAGAAAAATATACCTTTTAAAAATATAATTGGGTAAATTTCATCTTTGTTTACTTCCACATGCAATTTTTGAAGAAGTTAGACATTACCACTTAGAATGACTCCAAAGTTCATCTCAAATGTATTTCACCAAATCTTTAAACAATTTGCATATGGTCTTTTCATCAACTTCACTAATCAAGCTCAAAATCCTTGTGCAGAATTTCCAGAGGTTCTTGAATAAATAGAGTTCATAAACCTAATTTGGAAAACCACAAGACTAAACCATCATCAAACCATAACATCTTCAAGAAAATAAATTAGAGAGAGAGAGAGAGAGGCATGATTGAACTTGGATAAATTAGCATTGAATAAGAGATGATAAACAAAGATTCATAACATCTCATGTAATCCCAACAAAAGGGACTTCATCATCATATAGACATTGAAATGCAGTACCAAAAAAAAAATCAAAATTGTTTGATATAGGACCTTCTCTCTCCTTCCTGCCCCCCCTTTCTCTCTCTTTACAGATCTCTGAATTCTCAAAAAAAAACTCTTCATCAATTCCTGCATCTGAGTCTTCTGGAATCCCCTCTCTCCTTCCTCTCTCCCCTCTTTTTTTTTTTCTTTCTTTATTGAATCTTGCTATTTATTCGTATAACACAAGCTTGAATTAAGCCACAGCCACAGTCCCTGTCCGTACAGCCTTGTTAGTATCATATTCCTTTGTTGAATCCTTGCTTTGTCTAACACTACTAGATCTCTTCGAAGAAATCTTCCATCTTTTCTCATTTGCCTCATCCATTTCTATCTGATCTTGCCTGCATTCTTGGCTGCAAAACGGCGTATTTCCCCTACAATTCAAGAAAACAAAAACCCATCAAAAATAACCCAAAATGAGACCAAAAATAAGATCCCTTTTCCAAAAAAAACACCAACCTGTACATGTAAATGTCACTGTTTTGGCTGAGAGGCTTATTGCAAAGAGAGCAAGAATCAAGAAAATGGGGTTGGTGCTCATACGTGGCGGACCTCATTTTCCGGCGAGTTTACGGCGGCGGTGGTGGTGGTGGTTAATGATGAGCAGCGATGGTGGGAGGAAAAGGGTGAAGAGTTGTGGTGGTTTTATATAGTGAAAGACTAAGCAATGGCAATGGGAAAGGGTTATAATCAAGTGGAGCATGGACCACGAAGACCAATGAGTGCAGCTAATGAAATTTCTCACAAGTTCGAAGTGACAGGTTTTATGGCCGAGACCACCGCGGTTTAATGGGCCGGGGACCACTGGAAAATGATTTGAGATGATTATTAATAATATAATAATATGAATAATAATTGAAAATAAAAACCAGTGGCAGTTTTGCCCAAATCCATGGGGTTGAAGTTCAATCCTGTGGCAGAAGAAGTAGTAGTACATTGCATCTGTTGGCCAAATACAACAAAGGTTTTGTACTAAATAAACATTTATTTGCAGTTTGGTCACTTGTGTTTTGGGGAATCCGTTTTGGGTGCATGCACTTGTATTATTTTATTTTGCATTTTTTGATGGGATCTATGTTGGCTTTTAACTTTTTCCAAAAGAGAGTGATGAAAACTGGGATTTTTTATTTGGGCATCTTCAGAGTAAACATGCATTCATTTTTTTAAATGATGTTAATCAGTAGTGATTTTTTTTTTATTTTTTTTGTTTGATCCAAGTGTTAGAGGATGTTTTGTTAAGTTTATTTGAAAGACTTTCAAAACATTTACATTGAGTTTGTCAAAAATAAGATTTTATTTTAAAATAAAATGATATATCATTATTATTACAAAATGAAGTAGGATTTTATTTTCAAACATTTAGCAATCATTATTGAACGTTCACAAGTTCAACCAAATAAAATTAATATTTATAAGACTACAAGCTAGTTTTAAATATTGATTGATGAATATGCCATATTATAAGTTGAATTATTGGGAGGGTATCCATCTTTTCTTTTCCTTAATGCCTCTTGAACTTCTAGGAAGATAAATCTTAGTTTAGTTGATATTTTGATATATATTTATATATATAAATAAAATAGATCCTATAGTAATATCGAATCAAAGTCTTGATCATTGGCTCCTACTTATTCTAACCAAATGCGGACATAACAATGTTTATGATTGATTGATTGATTATACGATTAACTAATGAAAGCCTTATTAATATTTAACTTTAGAACCATCAATCGGTCATTTCAACAAACATAAGAACAAAAAACTCAACATCTTTGTAACTTAAGGTTTGACTTTAATGCAATCATAATTATTTAAAATAATAAAATAAAATTAAAATTTTAATAACTTAACACATTTTTTTCTGTAGATTCTTGTCAAAACCGTTTTATACATTTAATTTTATAAGATTAACCAATCTATAATTCATGAATTAAAATTATGTGTGTTGTTCTTGATTCACGATCAAATTAAAATCAAACAAGTTGTTTTGGTTTATAATTTCACTATATTTGCTTGTCTTTGTCTTTGAATTTACACAAATTTATGCAAGAATAATAGTCTGTAATACTATAATATCTAATAAAATTAATTTTTTTATTACTACATATAATTTTGTTATTTTTGCAGTACATTTTTAATAAAAAGTGTAAAATAATATTTGCATTCACATGAATATGGTGCAAGTTGTTAACTGATGTGATAGATATATTATTTATATCTTATCAAAAAGTATAAAATTATCTTTTTGTGATTAAAAAAAACTCTTTTATTGTAGAAAATAATTCACTATCCTAATCATGGTAGAAATGAGTATTATGTGAATAATAGAAATATATATAATTACCACCAAATATTGAGATATAAAGTTTTGTTGGGGCAGAAATACAATTTCACAGAAATTTGATGAGTAAATTATATAAAAAGGCACATAGATTTGGAAAATGTCGAGACGCCGAACCCCACCATAGTTGATGACAACACTCGAAATGTCATAATTTCATTATAGTCCCCACACTTTTTGTCGTTTTACTATCCGCCCCCCTTGGAGTTACGTCGGATGGGTCCCACTTCCCACCAAGGTGGGTCCGCCTCCATAATAAATCATGTATGGGTGGGGCCCAGAGGGGACCATCGGGTACATGCGGGCTCAGATTCCGAGGCCATTGTCTCGCTGCCCGCTGCCCGCGGGCAGGCTGTAATATTCCAAACCTCCCATTTTTTCCCAATTAGCATTTAGAAAATAAAAAAGAAACATTTAATTTGGAATTGTCCGTTACACGTGAGTCCTGGAAATGAAACCAGCGAAGCAGCCGATAATTAAAAAAACTGCCACGTGTATTTTATTACAGAACTCGATGTAGGGTGCTTCTAGATCTACGTTATGGGAGATGTCACTTACCTTTAGGTCAACGAAATCAACGGTCCAGATCAACCATCGGATGCTCGCACGCATCATCCTCTATTATTGGTGTGCACCCTTCTATGTGTGCACCCCCTTACCTTAGTAACTAAGTCTTGATTAATTTGGTTTTATATTTTCATCCAAAAAACTAAATTAAAGAGGGTAATTTAGATGAAGGATATAAAATATAAAATATACTCTCGTAATGATTATACTTAAAAATGGTAGATTAGTTTTTTAATAATTTGGGAGAGATAAAGTAAATATGAAGAAAACATTTCATATTTATTTTTGTGTATATAAAATGCTTAAATATTGTATAAACATTACACACTAGATAAAATTTTAATAAATTTATTACCTTATTTTGGTAATAAAAAACGATAGAAAAATTGAAACAATTATATTTTTCTAAACGACAATTGTTTGAACATGTGACATATTTATATGGAAAATTCTTAAGTAAAACGGCCTCAAATATAATATTTTGTGAGTATGAAGTTCTAATTTATTACATTTTATTATTACGGCGACATCTTCTAAATGATTGATGAATATTGTAATAAATGTAATATATCAAATGCATGTATAAAGACCTTCTAATATGAATATCACAATTTGTACGTATTCCAAATATCTATATAGATTTAATAATTATATATGTATAATTTTCTTAAAAAAATATCTCTAAGGAGAATCAAGATCTTTACAACATTTAATGATTTAATAATTCAGTTGTAACTATGTAGTCGACATATAATGTATTTAAAAGGATATAATAAAATATGAAATGGACGTCAGTAAAAAGGATTGGTGCAATTGAGGTTTTTATTTTGGGAATTGTGTTTCTTTTACGTTTTATTTTTTTTAATTTTTTATTGAATCATCATCAGATTTTACTAGTTTGTATTGTTTAGGAATCCTGGGGAATTGTATTTTTGTTGGATCGAAATAATCAGAAATCGGGAATCACACTATTGTGAGATAAGATATTCATCTAAAAATATCATATTCCATTTGTTTGCACGAGCCAAAAATTTACAATTTGGCCTTAAAATTAATAAATTCAATAAGCATATATATATAATAACAAGAATTTATACAAGATTTTTCATAAATATAATATGCGAGATTATTGATGAATATAAACGAAATGAAAAAGAAAAACGAAAAAAAGTTTTTATGCATGGAATCGGACAGTATATCATGTTTATTATGTACATACATTGTATAATAAAACTATATTGAAAGATTTCAAGACCTAAATCGAGATAATTAAATCGAACCAATTCGAAGTTTTTTTTTTTTATTTTGTTCAATAATTTTGTTGGATTAGATTTATAATAAAATACTATATTTATTCTTTTGAAAATTGTGTGTGTTTATATTAAAGTATGATATTTATCTAGTGGGGCAAATCATGAGCAAGGTTAAAAAAAATTCCATATCAATGATTTATAGATATTTCATTTAATATATAATTTGTGAAACTCGACCTTGCCAAAATACTTGTCACGGTGTGACAGATAGATCCCTATAACTGATATTCAATATTTAGCAAATGCAGAAAAATTTCATTTTCAAAATACCTGTTATATTAATTTCCATAAATTATTCTGATCATCATACTCAAAATAAATGCCTTGCATTCTTTAGGCACTGTCTATTCAATGATGAAAGATGGCCTCAATGGAATGTCAATAATCAATATGGCAAACTTCCAGCTCATATTCAATTATGAGAACTATGCCAATTGATAATTGCATTTATGTCCTCTTAATTTTAGTTTATTTTATTTTAATGTTTTTAAATCTAAGAATGTGGATGTATAATTTGAAAAACTAGTAGGTTATAATAGTCTCTTCAAATCCAAGAATTACCAACTTTTTTTTTTTCTTTAGGGAGATTAATTAACCAGCATTTTTTTGGGGAGATAATTAATTAACCAATTCAATAGTATAACAATTCTTAGAACAGTTTTGAGTAGAACTCTTATTAAATCGTTGCACGTTTTTTATTTGATGAAATAGGTCAATTCACAAAATAAAACTTCAGTTATGAAAATGAATTTGATTTGTGAGTAAGTGAAACTAACATATAACATTATACAGAAACTAATTTAGATGAATACACAAACTCACCCAAACAACGTCTTAATCAAACCATAATAATTTATATAATTATATTATAGCTCCCTACGAACTGATTAGTATTGGGATTTTGTTCTCATTTATTAAACATATATGTTTTATTTTAAATAAATGTCTTGAACCCAATAATCAGGAAAGAAAAACAATTATAAAGGCACAAGTCATATTCAAGAAATATATTATTACGTTGTTTCAAATATTGAAATTAAATTGGATTGTTTATTGAGTTGATAGCTTCAACTTAGGTGAAAATTGAATCATGAGCCATCTTTTGAGATTTAAGTGTGACTCTCTTTCTCTCTCCTCTTTTTCTTTTGATGGTGATTGCACCAAAAAAAATTGTAATATTTTTGGCTTTGTAAGTGTCAAAGTACATGTGATTAATTAATGTACATGATCATTTAATAGAAAAAAATCGAAAGGATCAATGACATTAAAAAAGAGTTTTTTACTTTCCACTTTTTGATAATTATTATCTTTTTGCGGAATTTGACAATGGTTATGGAACAATTTTTCACTTCTTGTAGTTTTCTAATTTCTCTTTTTCAATTTTGGAGAAAATATACGATTTATTTTGGGAGAAAATATACAATATTTAACTTCATTGACTTTAGCAAACTTTCAATTTTTAAGATTGACTAATGAAATAAATTTAAATTTTGAAAAATGAAGTTCCTTCTCAAAAAATTATATCTGAAATGATATATTAAATAGTTTTTATATAAACTTTTAAATCCACGGTTATACAAAGAAAAACATTATGGATGAATTTCTGTCTACTTTATTGTTTGCATAATTAAGGAATAGTGGGGAAAAAGAGAGAGAGAAAAAAAAAAAAGCACTCTCGATGTAGATAGACGGGTTTGTCATTAAGCATTTGAGTGAGAGTTTGAGGACCAATAAATAAAATTTATTTAGAGTATTTTGATAAATAAATAAAAAATCAAGTTGTATTAATATAACTTTTGTGGAAAAGTTACTTTAATTGGCATTGCTTAGTCTTCACTCACTCTTTCCCCTTTTGGAAATCGAATCAATTAGCACATGAAAGACGATATGATATGATTTTAATGAAATCGAACACAATTTCATTATTCAAATTTTTTTTTTTAATTATAGGCCGACTTATTTATTATTTAAAATTAAAAAAATGCATAAGTCGAAGTTAACCAATAAACACATTTCTTACCTACAGGCTACAAATACAATCTAAATTTTGAAACATCCGAATTTAGTTAAAAAGCTAATAAAATATTATTCCCTAAAATATTTTATAACTAAAAAGCATCAATAAATGTGTGATAAAACACACTCTTAATCAAACTCTAACTTCTAAATATTTGATTATATTTCCCTACAACTTGGTAGAGAATATAATATATGGTTCGTGCATTTTGGGATATTTCTTTTTCATCCACTTGTTATGATAAAAAAAAAAAAAAAAATCTTGATACAATTATTAAGATATATTGTGTTAAATAAAAAGTCTTCAACCCAATAATTTAAAAATACCAAGTATGCTACAAAAACATTATTGTTGGGTTTGTTTTATTGAGTTGACAACTCAAATCATAGGTGGAAATGAGTCGTAAACATGTGACATAGATTATAGCCTACTCTATTTTATATTATCATACAATCTATTAAAATTAGTGTTATTAAAACATCTCTTTTAATTTTCTTTTCCATTGATGGTGATTGCACCAAAAAAATCGGGTTCTTTTTCTTTTTTCTGCTTTGAAAAGGTGAAAAGTACATGCGATTAGTTGCTATATGTGATTTGTCCAAAAAATCCTTTAAAGAACAACTTGTATAAATCGATGACTTAAAAAGTACAATTTTCCAAAAATGATATGTAATTTTATATAGGCCATAATTATAGGGTTTATTAATTAGAGGTGGTAATTTTAGTTGAATAGGATGGATCAACCCAAGCTTAGATGATTAATTACTAAATATAGTGATGCACTTTTAAATGAGAAAAATCAGTGTTTGCGTAAAAAAATAAAGGGTGTAGATGTAATAACCGAAACCATATTACTATTAATATATTATTAATAATAATATTAGTAACATAGCATTATTATTTGTATTATCAATACTATCTAATTAATTAGTCAAGAAGTTTATTAATTTAGGCCTATTATAGATCAATTTCCACAACCTATAAATGAGTCAGCTAGAATTTTCATTGTAAGCCCAACATCAAAATTAATAGAATATCCAAGCCCATATTTAAATAAATTATTCAAAGAATCTATCTCCATCTTAAATAAAGTTGCAAGAATTACATTGACAAACAGGAAAATAAATTAACTTTAGATACGATATTTAAAACTTTATAAAAAATTATTAAAAGAAAAACAAAAACTCTTATTCGTTCTTCATTTGAGATGACGATGCTTACTCTTATTTGGGCTAGGAAGCTTGGTGTGAATCTATTTCCATTTTATTAAGGCAATGCTCAAAGCTTATAAAGCCAATTACAAAACTAATACCCCATCTAATTCTATTTAATTTTTATTTAGAATTTTCCATATAAATTAAATAATGTAAAATTGGACAAAGTATTTTTAAACAATCCCTTAATTATCCAATGCGCAAATCAACGAATAAAATAAATCAAATATGATAATTGAAAAAATAAGAGAATTCTTAATAAAGGAATAAACTTGAAAACGAAAGTGATATATAATTAGATATACACGATTATTTATACGCACCAGAAGAATGAGTTAGAATTCGTATAATTGGATCAATTCGATCCGGGAATGGTTTACACGCGTTCTAAACTCTCACACGTACTCCCATGCACCCATGTCCGTCCTCAAACTCTTATTTCATGAGTAACTATTATGTTCGCTTAACCTTTATGTTATGTTAATTTAACATTTACATTATATTACATATATATATAATAGCTATTAAACTTTATATTGCAATAATATAATATTTATGTTATAATAATATAATCTTTATGTAGTTTTTTATAATATAAATGTTAAATTATAATAATATAAACGTACAATTATTCAAAATGAATTTTTATAGTAAGAAACTTTAAGTAATATTGATTATGATATTTCTATATAAAAATTATATTAATATGATATAAAAATTATATTAATATAGCATAAATATTACTGTATAAATTTTTAAAAAAAATCTTTGAATTTGGACCTGGATCGGGTCATTCGGATCCGGCTCCCGCACCTAATTATATGATGCAATTATTGTACAAAGACCCTGCTCTTGAATAAAATATTCTACCTCTTAGAATCATTTATATGGTACTGTAGGTAGTAAAACTGAAGATAATTGTAGACAATAATTTGTTCTATTACAAAAAAAAAAAAATTGTATATATATATATCCATACTCTGTTTGTTTCAAATCATATCATTTGTCTATTAAAAGTGTATAACTTCTTTAAAATATTCTTACTTAAACTCCATAAAACTTGTGTGTGTAAATTTTGAAAATTATCACTTTTTTTATTAATATCATTTTCGAAATAAATTAAATAAGAGTATAAAAGGAATTTTTTAGATAATATTTATTTTTCCAAATATATTAAAGAATGTTTTTTTTTTAATGTGGTTGAAAAATGAAATTGGACTTAATTTGTGAAACTAGCCATGTAGGGAGTATATTCAATATTTATAATAAAGTTAAAATAATTATTAATAAACAGTAATATTTTCCTAAAAATAAATTAAAATAATAATCAAGATGTTAAAATTGCTGATTTGGAACGCCAAATCCGTCAACTTCTCCGCCCAATGAAGAAACCCCCAAATAACCGCCACCAGATTGCCGGCGGAATATGGTGGCCGGCGCTGGTAGCCACCACCGTAAAACTACTCCTGATCCCCGCCTACCGGAGCACCGATTTCGAAGTCCACCGCCACTGGCTAGCCCTCACCCACTCCCTCCCCCTTTCCCGATGGTACTCCGACACCACCAGCCAATGGACTCTCGATTACCCCCCTTTCTTTGCTTACTTCGAGAAAGTCCTCTCGCTCGTCGCCTCCAGAGTGGATCCCACCATGACCGACCTCCACCGCGGCCTCAATTACGCCTCCCCCCTCACGATTCTCTTCCAGCGCCTTTCTGTCGCACTCTCCGACGTCGTTTTGGTCTATTCTGCTTATCGGTTGACTAGGAATAGAAATTTTAGCAACTCCGAGAGATTTTTGGTATGGGCTCTGGTTATTTGGTCGCCGGGGTTGTTTATTGTGGATCATTTGCATTTTCAGTACAATGGGTTTTTGTTGGGGATTTTGTTGCTCTCCATTTCGTTTTTGGAGGAAGGAAGGGATTTGATGGGAGGGTTTCTTTTCGCGGTTCTGCTTTGTCTGAAGCACTTGTTTGCAGTGGCTGCGCCTGTGTATTTTGTGTATTTGTTTAGGCATTACTGTAGGGGTGGGTTGGTTAAAGGATTTGTGAGGTTGGTTCTCATGGGGAGTGTCGTTTTGGGGGTTTTCGCAGCGGCATACGTGCCGTTTTGGTACTATGGGCAGGTGAAATGTTTGTCTCATTCTGCAATTGTTAATGTTGATTGTTAAAATGTCAAATGATATGCAATTGTGCTTTGAATTTGCTGTGATTTGATGTTCTTTCTATCTCACAAATTTAGTTTAAATGAAGTGCTGTTTAATGTTTAGTGGAATAGACTTTCAGCTAGATGTTTGGGATGATGAGTTGATTTCTGTGATTCTTGATACATTTGGAAACTGATGAATATCGAAGTAGAGTGTTTTTGTAATCCTTGTCTTGTTTGAGTAACGTAACTGCTAGTTTATAAAATGATATATTTCTATGTTGTTTGTAATATTATGTTACAGTTGAAATATTATTGAGAATTTGTACATGTGTGGAGTTTGTTGGAAAGCTTTGTAAGGTTGGATACGGTCTCGAATAGGCATTTACAGATTTGCGGTTTATTTGTGACCTTGCAGATACAAGAAGTTCTTCAACGCATGTTTCCTTTTGGCAGGGGACTCTGCCATGCTTACTGGGCTCCAAATTTATGGGTTTTCTATATAATATTGGATAAAATTCTTGGATTTTTGCTAGTGAAACTCGGGCTCAATATCCAAGCCCCAAAAGCTTCATTCACTGGTGGTCTGGTGGGGGATTCCTCACCTTTTGCTGTATTACCCACTGTAAGAATATCCGGACTCCTGCTATATGTTCAATTATTGTTACTTTGAATCCGTAAGGAAATCATTATCAAGGAATATGATTTATTCAAGGTGTTTGTTGTCGTGTACTTGGTGTATGTCTTTCTTTATTGTGACCTTAAATTGGACGTATTAGAAATTTAAAATTTTTAAGGGTGATATTTGTTTTATTAACTAATATAATTAATTATATGAAATATCAAGAGTAAGTTTTTGATTCATTGAACAATAAAATGCAGATCACCCCTTTGATAACATTCATCACAGTCCTCTTGGCTCTATGTCCTTGTCTAGTAAAGGCTTGGAGGAATCCCCAACCAAGGATGGTCAGTAGATGGGTATCCTATGCTTATACGTGCGGCTTTCTGTTTGGCTGGCATGTTCACGAAAAGGCATCTCTTCACTTTGTGATTCCCCTTGCATTGACATCACTGGAAAGTGGGAAGGATGCACAACATTACTTCTTTTTGTCTATAGGTAAGTAAATACTCAGTAATCTTCATACATGACATAACTTACATTCTTCTTTTAGTGAGTACTATTCGTTTTTGGATTGAACATCTTTCCAGTTATATTAATATTAATGGTAAACGGTAGCATAATGGACATTGATTGGTGTTCAAATCTGTTAGTCTCTCCCAAATTATTGTATACAAAATATTACATTTTTTTATTTGTTCGTCTGCATTTAGATTGGTTAGATTAAAATAGTTACGCCTTCAGGTTTAATATTGCGGTAATGAAAAAGATAAGCCCACCTGCTGAAATGACAATTCTACTAATTTTCATGTCTATGGAGGATGATGATTGCTTAAAGCTAGCTTTACTTTCTTTTCCTTTGTATCACTGTTACACACACACACCCCCCCAGGCGTAAATATTCCACCTCCACTATCTCTTTATAACCGAACCATTTCACACTTCTTCAGAAAGAGAATCATAGTTGCTTATTAGGAATTCAAAGCCAGATATCAATTTTTGGATTCTTACACAAAATTTTGAAATTTGAAGACTTTGGTCCCGTGTATTGTTGTCTGTTTTAAATGTAAACCAACTGAAGAGTACTCATGGAAGCATGACTAGCCACACAATCCAGGCTTGAAATCAAACCCAAACATGTATATGGCCCTCACCTACTTGACTCTCAGTTCTGCCATCAAAACACCCAAAATAAGCTTCTTTCACATCTTTTTATATTGCCGCTATTGTTTGTGCAATCCAGAGAGAAGATAGTTGCAATGTTATCCACAGGGTTTGTGAAAATAGTGAAGAGTTTTAGCACCAACCTCTAATGTCGTTACTAAAAGTCGAGCAGTTTCAGCAGAAAGTGAGATATAGTTTTCTGTTTGCGAATACGTTTGTTGTTCGATATTGGTGTTATTCGAGTTAATCTAATTGTGCATCAAGCTAACACAAATCTCCTGTATTATATTATATGCAGTGTCTTGCTACTCGCTTTTCCCTCTTCTATTCGAGGCTCAAGAATATCCAATTAAAGTTGTATTTCTGCTTCTACATGCTCTTCTGATGTTTTTTGGGTTCTCCTGGCGTTTTTCTGGGACAACAGCTACAACAGAAACAACAGTCAAGGGAAGTGATAAAAAATCGGAAACTCCTGCATTTAGTATGGGATGGTTTGGAAAATCCTACCTCTCCGGCTTACTAATTATTGAGATATGGGGACAGTTTATCCACCCTATCATTTTTGGTGATCGGCTTCCGTTTCTGCCCCTTATGATGATTTCTATATATTGTGCTCTCGGAATGGTATACTCGTGGATTTGGCAATTAAGACAGATCGTTTCACCTCATTGATTTATAGATTGATTGCCGGCTTATAGCTGGGATCACCTTAACAAACGTTACTAAAAAATGAGAAGATTTTGTTGTTGTATTTGTTCGGTACTTTCTTTGATTTTACCAGTTCATTATACGAGGATGCTTAAAGCAATAGGATGATTTCTACGTTTTTTTAGAGAACCCTTTTCCCTCTTCTATGAGAATCAATAGCGAAAAGATTAGTTTTATTCTATTGCCTAATTTGATAAAGCAAAAATGGAAAGCAATATTGACAATATTTTTATGAGCTCCTATTTTCTTTATAGTGTTTCTATTTTGTAAATTATGACATATCTACTGGCTGTATCAATGAAGAAATTACAATACGCTTGTGGTATGTGTGTGAAATAAATACAAGAATGAAACTTAAAAATAAAAAAGGGAAAGACTTTGGTGAAAGGATAACATACAATATTCTCTATTTTAAATTGTATTTAATTATATTTTCTATTTTCATATTATCACATGTTTCATGTCTTTTTATAACATGGATGTTGATAATACTTGACTTTGTTCTTAATAAAGTGGAGACGTAATGAATTATATTCTTTGATTCTTAAGGTATTATAAATATACAAAAGGGCTAAATGGACCGTAAAACGGGCCTAATCAAACCTTAAGCCCATGTTATAGCTAATACAAATAAAAAAACAATAACAATATAAATAATGACTTTCAAAGTACAAAAAAAAACTATGGATAAGTCCATAGTTATGTGAGAAGTCAATATTATACTTAAATTGAAGACTTTTGCACTAAGTGGAAAATTATTTGATATCATCGTCTCACATGTTGCTTTTCAAATAAAAACTTCAACTCAATGTATATATAAATTTGGACTTTTTCGGTCTCACAAATTACACATAAGAAACCCATTACCACTATTATGGTTTAAGATTTTGAAATTTTTTGTGTAATCATCATTATCATCAATTTTCATTTTTGTTTAGAAACGTAAATAAGGATTTATAGATGTGTACGATGAACATTTATTTATCAATCTTAATGAATATAAATAAATAAAAATCCTTGTTCACCTACCTTCATGTGATGTTTACAAATATGTTGTGTTTAGTGTTGATTTGATATTTGTTTATAAATAGTTAATTTATGATTTGTCAACTGTACATCAAACTACTTTTTAAGTTACTCGTCATTCATTAATCATTGTGAAAAATATTTTCAATCATTTTAACATCTTATAACTCAAAACAACTCTTTAAAAAACCAATATAAATAACACTCACGTATTGGTGCTTGATTCATCCACATACTTACAAAATTTTCTTATACATCTTGCCTAATGCTCAAGGCCTTAATGATAAGATTATTATTATTTTTCTTAAAGGTGATAGTACACGGCCCATAAAATACTAAACACATTCGAAGTTTTTATAATTTTAAAAATATAAAATTACATTTTTTGGGATGTGTTTGGTACTTTTGGGGTGTGAAAAGTGAGTCCATTTCTTAAAATTAAAATTAAAATTAAAAAAGAAAAGAAAAGTACAAGTTGGAATGGGGAGTGGTTTGTGGGTGTAGTGAGGGCCCAACAGCTATCACACGTTAACAATACATGCCAACCGCTGACCCCTCACTTCCTTGCTTTCTTACAACAATCTCATCTCCCCCATCTTTTCTTTCCTAATTCTTGATTTTATTTCTCTCAAAGCCGAGGAGGAAATTAATCATGGGTTCGAGCAGCAGTCATCTAGTTTTCTCACAGTCATCGTCCTCAACAAAGTCGTCTTCTTCTTCTTCTTCTGCCTCTAGTGGGTCCAAGCTCAGCCGCACAAGGCGCAAGCTTTCCCAATTGTTTTGTGGTGTTTTCACTCCAAAGTCAAACTTTCAGGTTTTCCTTTTTTCTTTGCTTTTTTTTTTTTTTAGGGTTACAAATTCATGAACCATCTGATATCTGGTTCTTGTGTGTTTATTTACAGAGTTATGACTTATTGTGATCCTGTTTTTTCTTGATTGAATTTGCCAATTGTAAAATTTTGAGATGATTGATGATTATTTGATGCTCATATGATTCATAGCTTTTGTTTTGAGTGAAAGTACTAAATGTTTTCTTCTTTGAATTTTGCTTCTCTGGGTTTATTGACATGTATAATAGGCACATGGAGGAATAAGATTGTGTGATGAAATTTATTTTACAAGGGAATGGGACTTAGTAGAACTTGTAATGGTGAAGAATCGGATTTCGTGTGTAGGGACTCGTGGGCCTTGTGAGGCGAAATGCGAAAAAGTCATATGAAGTATTATTGCTTTCCAATTTTAAGGATACGGCTTTCTTCAAGATTTTCCAAATGACTTGATCTTGTTATGGAATTGTTTGATTTGATTATCCTTGTTTTGGGGTTACAAAATGTTTGGTTAACTCTTTTAAAACAACTGATGATGACATTTCACCTTTTTGTTCGTATAAGGTGGAAGATTGTCCAGAGATATCATCCATTAGCTCTACAATAAGCTTAGCTCCGGTTGATGATCCTCAAAACCCCATCTTAGAATCTTCTTCAGTATTCACGTCAGAAGTAGGTGATGCAATATCTGATAGAAGCAGTATGACCGAGGAAGCTTTTCTTGAATCCAACCCTTTAACTGTCCAAACAAGCAGAGATCTTGAACCACTGCCACATCAGGTTCTTATTTTCATTGTCGTTTCTGGATTTATGGTGGGATTATTACTCACGAAATCTTGGCTTCCTATGACAGCCCATTGCAATGTCCGTGGAGACAGCTTTCGTTCATCCAAATCTTGATGAGTCGAACAGTGCTCTTGTGGGGTTCAATGGTTCCGATTTAAGGTCTCTTTCTATCGTTTCTGATTCTTTACAACGATTTCGATTTCGTGGGGATGACGACTATGCTCACGTGACAACCACTTCTAGTTCAGGACTTGTTGTGTCTGATAGTGACCAGGATTTGATGAGTGGAGATCTCCTTCGCCTTGATTTGGTCAGTATCTCTTCCAATGCCTTATCCGGTATAATTGCTGAGGCAAATAGCGACGAGTCGAGAAGAAACAGTTTGAGGCTGTTTTGGGATGCTTTATCGAGACGTAGCTTGAGAAGGCACAGTGATGCTCCTGCATTTGTTTTTGCCACTGGTCTTGGAGATGATTTGAGGTCCCATGATAGATGGCTTCTCGATTTCGGTGGCGATTTCCATTATCATGGAGCTGGTCGTGAGGTTGATTCCTCTAGTTCTAGACTTCATCGTAGAAACGAAAGGAGGTGGCTTTTGAGATCCGAGGTTAGATATTTTTTCGTTTACTTACTTAATTTTAATTTTTTGAAACTTATTAATAGCCCTTTGTTATGATGGCTTAGTTAAGACTGTACGCTAAGCGTTTTAATGAGATCGAGATATAATGGTATAAAGACATCATTCTCTTTATATTGTTTCCTTTGCGTGTTTGCAAAGGTGTATGTATATTTTCTATATATGTAAATATGGTAGCCAAATTGAAAATTAATATCAAAGTATACTAATGTGAGTGAAGGCTCTTACACGTGTTTAATCCATGTTTCTTGTTTTCTGTAGATGACATAACTTAAATACTTGATGCTAGTTTACTATTGCTCAGTGTTCGTGCATTTGACTACTTCCATGTACGATGATTTGTGTGGCTAGGTCTCGGAAAGAATAGATGTCTTTAACGAAATGGCGCGAGAACCTATACTATGTTCATCGGGACTCCACCCGGATGGGTCATGTTCATGCGACTCATTCTTTGCAGCTGAAGGATCGAGTAGTCTTGCAAGTATATCACGAATAATCATGCTCGCTGAGGCATTATTTGAGGTAGATCCTTTTAACACCATTTAAATTTGGAAACTTATATATTCAACGTCATCTTAACTCTGTTATCATGAACGTCCTTTACCGAATTGTTGAGTCATCCCTCACATAATTTTGATTGTAAATTTATCACCTATCTTCTTTATGATCTTGTTAGTGAATTTTCGTTTCCAATCTCAAATCTTGTCTCAACATTTCAACGGTGTTTTTTTCGTTCTTCCTAGCTATCTGTGTTGTTTATTCTTTTGACAAATTCTTGATATAAATCTTAAAAGTTCTTGTTACCTATTCCCAGGTTTTGGATGAAATTCACCTCCAGTCTTTGTCACTATCGCTTTCTACTCTCTCGCTCCCCGCTCCAGAATCCGTCGTGGATGCATTTCCTCTCAAGTATCACAAGAAGATAAAAAATGCCGAGAGTGATTCAAATGACGTTCGACAGTAAGTCTTTCAGATGACATTTAACCAAGAATCAATATTCCAAAGTTTATGCTCACGAGCTATTTAAATATGGATCTCTAAGTTTTTGGTGTACTTATAATGTTGGGAAAATTGCAATTTTTATCAACCTTTTTACCACAAATTTTACGTTTTCCAATTTTGATTCTCTAACTATCACTTTTCTCCAATCTATATCCGATTTTTCTTGAACCTTTGATTTTTTCCTACATGGACGTCGGAATTGCAGGCATGGATTTTTCAATTCCGGCGTTCACGTAGGCCAAAATTGTCATTTTGAGCAAACTTGAATCAAAATTGGACAAATGTGATAGTTTGAGGACCAAAATTGGAGTTAAGTAAAATTAATAGTGAAAAAGTGGATAGTGCCTTGGTTACAGGACGAAAATTGAGATTTTCCTATAATGAATTATTTGAATGAGATCCATCTGGTAATATAACATTAATGCATTCTACAGATGCTATATATGTTTATCCGACTATGAGGAAGGTGATGAACTACGAGTGCTCCCATGCAATCACGAATTCCATGTCCCATGCGTCGATAAATGGCTAAAAGAAGTAAATAGGTATTTCAACGAGTAATTTACTCCGTGTGTGTTTGTTTTTGCCTTCATCTTTCATAACATTGGTTTCCTCACTACTCATACTTCGCAGGGTATGTCCGCTCTGCAGACACGACGTTTGTGAGGGAACTGGAGATTGTTCCGTCTCAAATCCAGAAGGGTAAAACGACTCTAAAATGTAAATATATCGAAACCTAATAACCTAATACTTATGCTAACTTACTATGTTTTATACTTGTGCAATAGCTAAATCGGTTGGATATGAACTTATGTTTATGTGATAAATAAATTCGTTGCAACCACTCGAAAGTGTGCACCGGGTAAACCTCGTTTTCGCATAACACCGTTGGTTGCAAACCATGTTTATTCGTTTGTTTTGTTTCTCTATTTTGCAACCCTATGCCTCTTAAATTAGTTAGCAGATTCAGACGTTGTTTCTGAAACATCTTAGAAAAAAACTTCTCAACTTTCTAGGAGTAAAATGAGGGTCAAAGAAATCCACAATTTTCTTGTGTCTCACACACATACAATTACATATAAATATATATATATATATATATATATGATGGATTATTCATAGCGCCGCCGGAAATGGTGGTTGGTCGCCGGAATTTATGCAGCATGGGTGGCTGTGATGAGATGAGATTAGAGTAACATCATGAGAAAGTCATTGTTTAAGAACCTATATCTTCTTATATACATGATGTCTATTAATAAAACAAAACATGGGATTAAAATACACTATTAAAAAATTAGGGATTTTGTCAATAAGAGAATGCTTAAGCTTTGGGCAAAGGATCAAGATTAATTTTATTTTTCAAAATCTTGGTCAACTCAACCAAGTTAGATTGGAGAAGTCAAAGTGGCTAAGAAAGAAAGTCAAAATTGCTATTTTTTTTGGGACATATAAGTACTAGGCAGCTACTTTCTAGTTCGCTTCTTGCCATGGATTCATGGAGAGTTTTTATGCATTGGAGAAATATCGTTATAGTTTGTTTTGTATCGATTATGTGAAAACAATATAACTATTGTAAAAGTATAGGTGATATTTTGGGGTATTTTCATTCTATGATACATCTAAATAAAAATTAATTAAGGATTACCTATATAGCTAAAAAAAAAAAAAGTCATATATATCTTAGAAATATATAATTTTTGTCAACGGAATAAAGATATATTTTTTGTATAGACTGTGTTTTCCCATTTATATCCCTCTAGTTATGGGGAAAAAAAAACTACTTTTTATTATTTTTGTCACAAAGGTATTATAAAATTAAATTTTAAATTAATAACTAAATTATGTTTGTGAAGATCATAACATAACTTTTGAACATAGATGAGTTATGTGTTCCGATGATATAACTCACAATTGTGTTTTCCTTCAGCCAAATTTGAATAAAAGGAGAATCATATATATATTAGTGAAAAAAAATATTACAATTTTTTTAATTGAAATATATACACACAAAAAAAAAAAAAGGAATGAATAAATAAATAACAGATCGTCTTATCAATCTATAAATTCAAAAAAACAAAAAAAAAAAGAATATATATATATATATATATATATATATAATTGAGTTAGCTCTTGCAATAAATTTTTTTGTTTGCAAAATTAGCTTTAATTAATAGTAATACGTCATAATCATTCAAGAAAGGGTTTCATGAAAGCCTAATTAATATACATATTTTGAATAACAAATAAAACATAATTTTTGTCTTTTTCATAAAAGAAAAGACATATTCATTTTATTTATTTATTTATTTTTCTAGAGAAAAAGCTTACAAAGAGTCATCATTAGAAGGGAAATTCATCTTTGAATGTTCAAAGACCAATAGTCAAAAGTTCATAAACGGAGTTCTCGACAAATTAAAGTATCCAAAACTTCTTTAAGCATGATTTTAATAACATCGTTTTACAAATATAATTTGATAAGGCAAATCAATTTATAATTTATAATTTACAAAATAAAATTAATTTGTGAAAATAGATTTAAGTTATGAATAGTGAATTATATCTCATATAATTATATTTGTAAAACGATTTCATATAATTTAAATTATGAATAGTGGGGTTATTAAATGAAATTATTGCGTTAAAAGTTGTGAGGATAAAAAAGTGCACGAATGTGTAAGTTACTTTCATTTTTAATTATGATGTTGTATAAATTTAATACACTACTCATGAGTACTGAATTTGTCACTAAATAAACAAATTGATCCTTTTGAATCGAATTAATTAACTAAAATTATAAAAAAGATTCGTCTGAGTAATCAATCATCATTTATTCAAAATTTAATTATCTCATGAAATATGATCACTTAATCTATATTATAATTAGAGTAAACTAAACTGAGTTGACTATGAATTATGGCAAGCTCACACACCATGAAAAGACCTTTTTCCACTATTACAAGATGAAGAGAACCTTGAACAAGATCTAAACCAAGAGATGAAAAACGAAAGCAAAAACAATGCCCAAACAAAAACCAAAATCCTTAAATAGGTGGAGCCCACAATTTACACATTTGGGACCAAAACAAATTAGAGTATTGTTACTCTAAATCAGATGCACGGATGGATTTAGATCTGGGTAATTGGACGTACGTAGGTCGGGTTCGATCGGGTCTAATCAGTGTTTAGATTATTATTATTTTTTTTAATTTATATGGTAACTTTTATATTGTATGGATTTAATTTTTTATATTATATTAGTATAACATTTATGTACCGATATTTTAAGTGAATAACTTAAATTTTTGTCAGTGTAAAATTCATGTAGTATTGCTGAATTTTTATGTTATAATATTTCAACGTTTATGTTATATTAATATAATTTTTATGTATAAATGACATAACCTTTATATAATTAAAAAATAATATAAATGTTAAAAGGTAATATAGGTTTATAATAAACTATAAAAAGTTAGACAAACATAATTAAAGGTTAAGTGCGTGGAATTAGGTTTCAGCACGGATCTGAGACGAATAGACATGCGTATGAACAAGTGAAAAACAACACCAGATCGATCGATCGATCCAATTGCATGCTTCCCAACTTGTACACCTGTGCACATAATACATAAATAATTGTGAAGAAATTAATACCCACAAAATTGCTCCACCTCACATGAATGATGTACACCACTAATTGTAATTATGACGATTTAGAATTTTTATCCTCATGTTTTTTTAAATAAATTGTTTTTTAGATATAATCTAAAAGATATATTTTGAAGGATTTTTTTGAATACAACCATTTAAGTTGTTGTATTTAAAAATTATTTAAAAAATGTTACACACAAGTCATGTGTCGAAATGCACTGAAAAATGATTGAAAAATTAATTTGATAGATGTCATAAAAAAAATCGCTAATTTATATACATAATCGTTGATAGATTGATGGTTGCTGCAATGCAATTTAACTCTATAACCTATTTAATAGTTGATAATAAAATAACGGAGGAGATGAATTCCACATAGTGAATCTAGAAAATAAATTTGTTTTCAACGAGTCAAACATTATGTTTGAGTTGAGTAAATGATTGAATTGCATTATGTGATATATCGATTTAATAAATTAATAAAATCGATAAATTTTGTGAAATTTCCATTTAATATTTAAATAGAAATGATTCATACCATACACCACAATATCGGTTTCATGAGGAATCCATTCCTTGACTAGACAATAAAATTCATATGACGATAAATATGACATTGGTAATATCAACAAAATAAAATATAAATATAAAATTGAAATCAATTCAACTTTAAGAGTCAAAAAAACATTATAGATTGTTGAGTTGAAATAAAACCTCAAAATATTCGACATGTCTCACGAAAATTCCTTAAAATAAAAAACATAATAACATGATAGTATTTTGTCATTTAATGAATTTGGTTTTGAATTTCATGTCGTTTTATCATTTATTACACATGTAATATGGTATTTGAATTTTATATGATTTTTTTCATTTAGTGTGCATATAATATATATCATCATCATCAATGCATTTATAGTTTTCTATCATATAACAAAAATGAATATACAATTCCACGTATTATTTCAGTAACATACACATTGTCACGAGCCATTTACTAGTAAATTATAATTGGCACATAAATTTTACTCTATTTTTTAACCATAACTTACATTAGATTTTATTTTTTAACATTCAACTACCAAATTTCAAACATGTAAGCTTTTAATTACTCTTGCAATATCTCTGAACAATGATGGAAAACAACTTTTATATCACTTAAAACAATGATTTACTTTATTAAAATATCTTGTGTTTTTTTTTTTCTCTCAATAACAACCATTATTAATAAACAAATCCAGGTCTATAATCATATCTATAACTAAAATAGTTTTAATAATTCAAATACAAATTTTAAAATCCATGACACAGATTCGATTTTCTTACCAATTATATTGTATTTGATTTTTTATTAATGATAGATGTTACACAAGTTTGCAATAATATAATTTACATTAAGTACAAATATATATAAATACTATATATATATATGTCTGAAAATGGTCTAATTGTCCAAAACCATCTGCTTTCTCTCTCTCAATTCATTTTCTCTCACTATGCCTACTTCGTCCACACAGTCGCCGCCACTCGCCGTCGTCGACGGCGGTTCCAGCGAACCGTACTCATCATCTTCACACTTCTCCACCACCTCTCAGTCATGGTCATCCATTATAATTATAACCATTATCATCGCCTCCGCCGTCATTATCTCCGCCTCCACTTACATCCTCCTCCGATTACTCTCGAAGCGGTTCCGCCGCGCCCTCTCCGCCGCCGCCGACGACGTCGTCCTGCGATACGAGGCTCAGAATTCAAACCACCAGCCATGCCATGTGGCCTCCACGGATTTGCTGGACTCACTCCCGCTCTTCTCCTTCCGCTCCGTCAAAACGAACGGAGGGGACTGCGCCGTTTGCTTGTCGAGGTTTGAACCCAACGATCAGCTCCGTTTGCTGCCGTTTTGCTGCCATGCTTTCCATGCCGCGTGTATAGACAAGTGGATCGTCTCCAACCAGACGTGTCCTCTCTGCAGGTCCACCATATTCCGCTCTGGCTCCGATGCACTCGATAAAATCCTCAACCCCGGCAACAGTAATAACAGCATCGGCGACGAAAACGGAATCGGCGGAAGCTTTCGGATTGAGCTCGGAAGTGTCAGTCGCCGCCGCGAGGGGCCGGAAAGAGCGCGGCGGTCTTACTCATTAGGCTTCTTCGAGTACATTGTGGACGATTGCGCGTACGAGGTTTCTGCAGAGTGCACAACCCATCGGAGAGGATTTTCCGATGTCAACTCAAACAACAAGGATTCGCCGGAGGCTTCGGCTGCGGAGGTTTCCGGTGGGAGGAACTGGCTGAAGGAGTACGTGGACAGACTAGCGTCCATTTCTTCAAGAACGATGTCGTTTAGAAGCTCCAGAAGATTCTTCACCGGCAGCAGCCGCCGGAGCGAGGCCGCCGTCGTGCCGGCGGATTTAGAGGCGAATCGGGTCGGCGAGGAAATAAGTGAGCTATTTCGCTGAGTTTCTGGGCTTTAATTGTAAATTCTTCAATCTTTAGGGGTACCAAAGTAAATTGGTCCCTTAATATTCAATTTTCTTAACTGGGTTTTCTTTTCCAAACACTCATTTCCCCCATTATGCAACAGCATATCAGTGAGATTACTATTTACTCTACTTTTTTTTTTTTGATTTCTCATATTTATTTCGTATTTTATACATTAAGTACAAACTATGGTCTATATATACGATATAATATTTAGTTATAGCTTTTATTAAATTTTAAGCTACTTTATATAAGCCCCACGTCCACCTAGTTCAAAGTCAGTATATTATGTAATTCATTAGGTGTAATATTTACATATTCTAATTTCTATATTATATATTTATTATCAGTCTTGTTAATCTACACAAATGTTGACATATGAATGTGTCATTTGTTGTGCCGTATATGTACATATCGATTAATTTTATATTTTATAATTTAAAGAATATGATTATTACATATAATTATTAAGAATTGTCCATTGTGGATATTTTAACATTTTTTGTATTTTATTATATATGTATAGATTACAAATACTAATTTTAATGAGTAGGCCTCTTATTAAACCGTCTCGTAGATTTTATGTCGTGAAACGGGGCAATCCACTCAAATTTACCAACCTAATTAATTGAAGAATCTTTTCTTGTATGTATTTGTATTGATGAAATAAATAAATGAGGTAACATTTCAGAATCTATTAATATAAAAAAGTAGGACAGTTGGAGGAAATTATAAAAATCTCATTTTTCCTTTAAAAAAGATCAAATCAAATTGTTGAATGTATAAATATTTTCTTTATTATCTTTTTTTCAAGATTTCATTTTAATTTTCTAAATCACAGACTTAACATTGTATCTGGTTTCCTCTCCAAGACTTTTGAATCAAGCTTCACTTCGAAGCCATTTAACTATATAGCAAGTCATTCAACAAATCTCATTAAAGAAAATTCAAGGAGACTAAAAATATCAAAAGAAGAATCAGAAATGGAAGAAGAAAATAAGTTTTTTCAGATTTAATGAGATATTGATAATATTAATTTGATTGTTATCAGCTCAATCCAACAATCCTTCGATAAGGAATAACATTAAAAAAGAAAGAAAAAATACATGTGCGAAAGGGAGAAGAGGGGGCTATGTGGTGCTGTTGCTTTTCCGGCGTATTTAATGACCTTTAACACCTTATTTTCCTTCAATGTACATTTTCTACAATTCTATCTCCACTTTTACCTCATCAACCCATGCACATTTATTTTATTTAAATAAATTTTTACATTTTTGGTAACTTGAACTCATATTCGTGTGCCTGAGTAGAGAGCTTTTCTAAGCTTTGCAGCTCATCTCTCACAATCTAAGTTGACGAGGGAGAAAGGAAGGAGAAACGGAGAGGGGTTGCCGAAGAGGGGCTATGATGGTGGCTCAACAGAAGCGAGAAAAAGAGAGGGGGGGAGAGAAAGCGGAAGGAAAATAAAAGATTTGGAGTCGGTGAAGAGGCAGAGGCGGAGACGGCGGTGGAGGTGAATGGAGAGGAGCGGCGGGCAGCAAAGCAAATGAATGATGGACTAGGATTGTGTTTACATAAAAAAAAAAATATATATATATATATATATATATAGGGTAATTAATTAAATTTACATAATTAATTAAGTTAACTTAATAATAGGATATTTAAAAAATTGTCAATTTTAATTGGATCTTTTTAGTAACGGAATATAATAACAGTATAGGAAGATACAATGATATTTTCAGAATTATTGTATAAATCTATTTAAAAACCCTATCTTATTTGTATGTTTATTTTTTACTTCAAATTTTACTATTTTGAAGAAAAAAATTGAGTGGGACAAAAATTACATATTAGATCATGTTATTTTCATATAATTTAACAAATACAATAACTTAATTTATATGACATAGAAGAAAAAAAAATTATAATTTATTTTAATACATTAAAGAAATTGGTATTACAATCCAAAACATTCCTATTTCATTTTGTTTAGTACATTAAAAAAAATCATGTTTTTATTATTTTGTCACATGAAATTTTGATTTTATCACCAATAACATATATGAATATTTATATTGAAGCTAAAAGAAAATGCATTATGATATATTAATAATTTCATAGCAAAATTTAATTATAATTAATGTATTGATTTGTACTTCAAAATATAGTTGTTATATTGATTTATTAATTTGTGCAAAATAATAAATAAAGTAATTAATTAAATATTGAATTAATAGATTGCTTTAATTTTTGTTGGATTTTAGTTTGGTGACTTGGGTCTACATAAATTGATTGGTTTGTCTTTTTAGACTAAGCACGTGTTTACATTTATTGTGAAATTATTATAAAGTTATCCAATTGAAAATAACTATGCTGTTATATTATATTAATTTATATAAGATAATCTATTATAAAAAATCTTATTTTCATACCAGCACTCTTATATAGTTGTAATATTGACTTATTTCTGCAAAATAATCAGTGAAATAATTATGTAGGGCTTTGTTTATATTTTTGTAAATATATATATATATATATATATATATATATATATATATATATATATAATCCCTTGTACCATATTCCTAATCATAATAGCTATATTTTTGTTTGAAAGAGATTCTTTTATTTGACTTTATGATTTTACCATCCCTTCTTTATTTTTTTTAGTCAAATTGAATTGATAGGACTATGTTACTATTGCTAGTCAAATTTTCTTTTTTTATTTTTGATTTTGAATTCACACGGCAAAAAAAAAAAAAAAAAAAAAAAAATATATATATATATATATATATATATTATGTACGGTTTTGTTCTACTCTTAGCTTAATATATTTTCAACTCAATTGATTGAGTTATAGTTATACATTTTTTGTTTTATTTATAATTCAGTTTTTAAAATAAAAGATAAAACAAATATTTAAAATATAATTATATAAATTCAGAATTTTCTACTTATTAAATACGTTATATTTATTATATTTTTCATATAATTTATTATGGTGTGTTATCACCTTTATTATATATTATAATACAAACTATTGTTTAATAAGCTATCTTATAATTTATATATATGAGAAGTGATTGGGTTATTATTATTACAGTTATTATTGTTGTTGTTTGATAATTTTTTTTTATAGGTATTTAAATTATATATGTTATTTATTGAGCTTAAGTCCTTAATATATGTTATATTTATTTTGAGTTACTATATTGCCAAAAATAAATGAGCTATATCAACTCATGAGTATGCACACCACATTATTATTTTTATATAGGATTTTCAATATTATTATTATTATTATTATTACTCAAATATTTTTTAATATTATTACCATCATTGTTATTAGTATATATAATAATTAATATATCTATATTTACATCTATTTATAAATTAATACATGTATGTAATTAAAATATAAGCTCATTAAATTATTACAAATTATAATTTATCATGATAAGTAATAAACCGCGCATCGCGCGGGTATAATACTAGTAAATTAAATAACATGATCCAATTTATATATTAGTTCTCAATTCTAGACTTAAATTTTGAAATTAGGGATTCAATTAAACTTTATTTCTCAAATTTAGGTTTCAAATTAAATTGAGTTCTTAATTTAAAACTTAGTTTAATTTTATTTTTCTATTTTTTGATATTTAAAAATTAACGTAAATTTCAATGTGTACTTATTTTTTGAATATATTAAATTTTTTACTTTTCTGATTTATTTTTTGTTGGACCGTCAATCGCTTTACCGCTACATCAATAAGATATCCAGTGGGCATATGGCGCAACTTTAATGTCTTATACTTATATAGTTTTGCGCTCACAAATTCAAACTTGGCAGAGCCGTGCCTCGCACCAATTTAAGCTCCTACCCAAGGCAGGGTGCTGGGAAAATTTCCAACATTTTTCCTTTTTTTTAATTCATATTTACAAATTTATTTTTCATATGAATTAATATTTTGAATAAATTAAGACAAGTTGGTGCAATTTATAACTTCTTATTAAGAAATTTCAAAATTTGTGTTTAAAATTGAGAATTAAAATACAAATAGGATCTATTATGAAATTTATCCTATATTAATTATACATTAATAACTAACCTAAAAAAAACACAATTTTATAATTTAGTGGTATCATTTACTTTTCGATGGGTGAAAGTATTCTAAAATTAAATGAACTTGTTTGACGTTTGAAAATTCTTGGATATTTAGATTTTGAAGTTTTTGCACGAAGGTTAAGTTATAACCTTAATAATCATGTTTAATTTATTCATAATATCTTGTTATTGGTAAATTATTAACTTAATTAAGTATTTACACGAATCATCATCTTGATTATAATTGAAGAAAAAAATTAAAATTTTGAAACCTTACTCAAATTAGAAATATAAGTATATCAAATCAAGTCCATTAATACAAAATATGAAAGATAATAATTATTAGTTTTCCTAACAAGTAATTATTAACAAGTTATGATTATCCTTTGAATTATGCATTGTTGTATAAATTTCGATTCCCATGTGATATGCTTTGAGTTGAAATTTTTTAATCAATTTCAACAAGTTTTACTTTTGAATTGTAAACTTGCTTGAATCGGATCCTTTTGATTCCTATATATGTTCCACGAATAAAGTGTATAAAAAAAGGTATGAAAAAAATAAGAAAACTGAAAGCATAAGATATCCAAAATAGGGCTGGGTCAGCTCAAAAATTAATTCGGGTTGGTGGGTAGATGATTACGGATTCGGGTATCGGGTCAGGAGCCGAACTCTCTAGAATCTAACCGAATCTAACCAATTAGATCCCAGAGTATAAAGCCTAACCTCCAGCCAACGCCTTCTGAAGTTGTACGTTGAGCGTTAAGACTGAGGTAGCAAAAGTACAACACTTCATTGCAGTACCCAAAGCTTCCCTGCCTTATCCATGGCGTCCTCTTCTTTCATTACCCTAACCCTAACCAATCCATTGACCGCTCAGAAACCGAGCTTCCCACGTATCTCAATTCCAAGACCAATTGGTTAGTTTGGTCACGTCTCCACCTTCAGTTTTCGTACAGTTTTTATGATTCTAATTCAGTTCAATCGCTCTTTTTTTTTTTTTGTTTTTATTCTGAAATTAATTGCGTTCCATTTTGTGAGTTGTGAACAGATTTCCAGAGAAGCTCTCTGAGAGTCAATGCTTTTGCAAAGACATACGAACCCGCCAAGGTTTTCCTCTCTCTCTCCCTATCTCTCTGTGAATTTGGAAATTGGGGTTGAGTGGATATTGGTCTGTGTGTGTAGGTCGTTCCGCAAGCTGATAGGGTTTTGATTCGTCTCGAGGAGCTGCCGGAGGTATTGTTGTTCACTACTGATTGTTATCAATAAATTTTAGTGTTTATTGATGTCACAAAAATGTTTCTGTTTATCAGACATAAGGAATCATTTCATTAATTGAAAGGCTAATTTTCCGAAAATAAGCATGCTATAGTTTTGTGTTTGGAGAATTATAAGCAAAGCTTGGTGGTTTGAATGCTAATACAATCCTGGAAACTCATCCTTGCTGTTTAAACTTTGTTACATTTAGTATGATAAAACTTGAGATGAAAGTTGGTTTTAGTGTGAAGTTATTGAAGTGATCATCTCATTCTTAGCATCCTTTAGAATAGCTAAGCCCAATGTTGATGATTATTTAAATGCACTCATCAGTAAATTGAAAGTGAGTTTACAATTTGAACAAGTGTATGAATATGATGTGGCTTGTTTTAAGAAAGTGTAGAAGCTGAAACATTAAAACGTAGGATTAGTCATGCGATCTTTTCTGTTTAGATAATAGAGCTTTTTTCTTGGGCACAGAAATCCGCCGGCGGAGTTTTGCTTCCCAAGTCAGCTGTGAAATTCGAGCGATACCTTGTAGGAGAGGTGAGTTTAGCAGATTAGTTTGTCTTTCTTGAAGGTTTGTTCATCATGAGTATATCTTCTTTTACAAGTACTTATATTAAAAATGCATTCTCTTGTGTAATTCCTTGTTAGGTTGTTTCTCTTGGTACTGAGGTTGGAGAAGTGGAGAAAGGAAAGAAGGTACGTTTCAGAAGTTTTTGATATCATACACACTCTGGAAATCCACTTTGTGATTGAGTTAATAGTTTTACAAATTTTATCATACCCATTTTCCCAAACACTGAATCTTGATGGTAATAAAATTGCTTCTGTGCAGGTGCTTTTCTCTGATATAAATGCATACGAGGTACGTGTTTAGAACCTAGTTGATGGCTAGTTTTCGTGGCATATTTAGAGAAATCCCTCGAATTTTGATTATGTGTTCATAGGTCATCCATGATTCATAAAATGTTACGTGAAATAATTATTAATGATGTGAAACTCTCAACTCTAAATCCATCGATCTTATACCATATACTATCAAAATTCTGCGACCCTGGCATGTTACTTGCATGAATTTCTTGGAAAGACTGAATTTGGCTTCAGTCTCTTGCATCTAACCTTTGGACATTTATGGTTTACTATCAGGTTGACTTGGGAACAAGTGAACGGCATTGTTTCTGCAAAGCTGGAGACTTGCTTGCTGTGGTCGACTAGAGAATCATGCAGAGAAATGCCTTGTTGAAGAATCGGGAGCGAAGTGGTATTATTAAGTGGGGTTCTTGAAGACACCCATCAGCATGATTTCAAAAATCTTGCCATGTTTTTTGTCTAGTAATAATTATATGAAGATATGGTTTTAATTAATTAACATTTTCGGCATCCTACTTACCCTATCAGAGAATATTTTGTTTGAAATTTTGAACATGCAGGTTACGGTTTTCACCCCTGTAAGGTGTAACTGAATTAGGTTTAATTAATACATTGGTAGGCTCAAAAGCTTGAATCAAATAAGTATAATTAAAATTCGAAGGCTAAAATTTGAAGACATATCAGTGTTGGCAAGCCATTGAGACAATATGAATCTGACTCGAAGTTATTGAAATGGGTATTGAATATTGAAGAACTGGAGATCTAGTTTAAGAACTGCTCAAGTAACTTGACCTGGACTTTTAATTTTGAGTTGAAATTAATTTTTCTTTGAATCAATCCCAAGTAGCTTGTAAACAGGCTTGACGTGCTAACACATAGCCCAAATGTGAAAAATATGCACTTCGCTTTTCAGAAAGGGTTGCGGAAATTATGGCTTAATCTTCTCATCACATACTCATGTTTTACAATCAAAATGGCCTAAAGCTTTCTGGAAAATGAATTCTTAGAAATGAATGAGATCTCACTTTTATAAATCATGTAAGGCCGCACTCCCGTTTAAGACAACATATCTTAATGAGTAGCCTAAACTGGCTTGTACAACTGAGGAAATACGAGCAAAAAAAAAGACTTCTTAACGAGATATGTTTGAAGCCTCAGAGAGTAACAAATGCAGGCTAAGGAGTAGAAATAAGGTTAGAACTCAAACAGGCGTAGCTCGACCATCCCTTCTTTACGTGTTGTGGAATACCAGGCGACCACCTTCCCAGAACCAAGCAGCCTTAGCGAGTAATTCAGGCTGTACATCAGATCTTCCAGGTGTGGCCCATTTTTGCCAGATGATGAGTCGAGGGCAAACTTCGAATCTACACGGAAAACAATAGGCCCTGCAATCTGCATCATTGTAAATATAATAAATATCATGCCCTTGCAACTGGTGTTTTTTAAGCAATGTAAAGATTCAGAATACAGGTAAGCATCTTGAGTGTTCATCAGCTATATCTCCATAACTTAAAGATTCTTTGTACATTTAAACTTCCATGTCATTTCATGAGAGATTCTCTTCCTAATACGTTATGTTAAAATGAATGATGTATTATATGGCTCACCTGTTGCTGAAAAATTAAATTAAGCCTCGGGGAGAGTTCATTCGGTGGTTGATTGCTTTGGGTTTTCTGGAAAAGGTTTGCCACCTTTTTGGCAATTGCAGAAGCTGAAGTGATATCCAAGCGAGCATCTAGTCTGGTGAGGTCTCCGAATGTATTTCTGAACTTCCCATGTTGGAAAGCATAGCATGCTGAGCCAAATAAGTCAGCACCAAAACGACCTCTATTCTTACTTGCTGAAGAACTCTGGTCCCCACCAAACCATGCCTCACAAGTAGCCCCTAAATGTGAAAAAGAGGATGCATAAAATAAATTGAAACACTAGTCACAATATGGAGACCAGCTAAAAAAATATTGCATACCTGAAAGGTATAATAAATAAAACAGGCAACAAATATGTATCTGGGATTTATCATATTTATCATTAGCAATGGGCTGAATTAGAAAGTAGCCTAGGTAGGGCCTTTTAAAATATTGACCAGCAGAAAACATTATTCTTGCTAAACGAATTGAACATGATGAATGGAACCTGTTGTCAACTATAACTGGAATGGCCATTACAATAATTGATTTATTAAGATGCATTAACCACTTTTGTATTATGTGATTTCTTATGCAATTTTGGAGAAGATAAGACTGGAGCTTGTGTAAACATTCATGTTCGCACTTAGCATTATGTATATATACATCTCAATTAGGCTAGCCCGATAACATAAAAGACTCTGCAGATATCACCCGTCTATATTAACTCTAAAAGTGAACATGCCCCAGGTGAAGCATGCAACCAAATACATTAAGGTGTCAAGACATGTCATTTGAAGAAAAAAGAATATATTGAAAGAAAAATTGGTAAATTTTTTAAGAAGATGAAATAGATAGAGGCAGAAGTAAACACATTTCATGAAACTTAGAATCACCTATAATTCCAGATATTGCTGCGTGAGGCTCCTTGAGACGAACATCGTATGAGGGATGCCAAGTTGGGCCCTGATCTGTCTCTATCATGATATCCTCCTTTGTTTCCTTTTGCCTCCATAAGTCCTTTGACTTCTCATAAGAAAAACCAGCTTTTGCACAAAGCCCGGATAATAAGGCAAGGGGTGTTTCGGTAGTAACGGAACGAACAGCCTGAGGAAGGCCACTGTTATTATGTACGCCAAAACGGTATCGCAATCCTGACTCGGAGATAAGGGATAAACACTCCAAGGATATTGATTCAGGAACTTCCCAGTACTTCCCTTTATGGTCTATGAAGAGCTGAGGCCATGCAGCTTCCAATGTAATATCATGATTCGGAAGCTGCAGGTGAAGAGAAAGACATAGGGTAAAATTAAAATGCAGATCAAGTTAAAACAGTACAATGGATTATATTCAATCACGCAATAAGTAAATCAACGGAACTACGAGCATTTGAGTTAATAAGAAAAAGTAGTAGATGAAGTAATCTTTCTACTAAGTAAATGTCAAAACCAGAACCCAAGCTTCAAGTAGAATGCTATTCTATCTATCTTTATATATTTCATATTATAATATATTGCTCGAATCTTTTGATTATGCTTAAAGTTTGTTCAAGAACCCGTAAGCCACTGCCACCTTTCATGATGAGAAATCCAAAGGAAAGAAAGAGAGCAATCGAAAATATTAATGCTCAACATTTTGCAGAATTCGTTGCACAGCTAAAGAGACAACAATGATCTCTAGCAGCTGGTAGTAACTTCTTCAATCTCTCATTTTTTAGATAACCTTTTAGATGTTATCCAACTCGCAACGAAGCTCTAGATCATACACTGAAAATATGCCCAAATTGCCTTGTATCACATTTGCTACCAAGGGAATATGCCTTGCTTGGTTCACTATCTGAAGTAATTTTGCTCTACTTCCACTTCAATTAATAAAAACACGCTCTGGGACACTGAATGAACGCTACAAGTATAATGGCAATTAAGTTACTTTTGTAACATGGAATATACATAGAGTACTTGGTGTGGTTTACTGCTATCCTGAACCAATCCGACTCAATTGATCAAAACAAAGAAATCAAAATAGAGAGAAGTGATTCTAAAGGCAAAAGTAAAACCATGACAAAATTGTCAAGGGAGCTAATGCAAAGGGTTCAAAACTTCACCATGGTGTGGAGCAGGGCCTTGGTGTGTCGGTTCTTCTTCTCGCCATGCTTTGCAGTCTTAAACACTACATATGACGAGGGCGTTAATGAAAACTGTGAGCATAGACCCAAAGCATAGATTGATTTGTCAAGGAAATGCTTTGCAGTATCTTTAAACAACGATAGATCCCAATCTTCAGCAGCCGAAACTTCGGCCTTGATAGACGATATCAATTTTTTCGGACGAATTTGCCCAATCAACCCAACCCACCTACAGAAAATTCAATGTCAGTGCATCAATGGAAATCATGGTTAAGAAAATGGGGGTTCATTTAGGCGGGAAGTGATCAATTCAAACCCTACATATATCCTTACTCTCTTCCCTTTAATCACAACAATTCCAACAAAAATCCAATTATCCAACAGCATAAATTCACATTGATACAAACAAATACACAACATAAATCAGCACAGAAATCAAAGACAAATACCAGTTATCAAAAACCGCTCTGCCAAAGTGGGATTGCAGCGCAAAGGAGCCCAATTCCTTGTGATTAGGTGACGGGGACAAAGATGGAATGATGCCCAAAGGAAAGCCATTACCCAGCAGAGAAAGCTGCTGAAATCTCAACACTTTACTCGCTCTCGAACCGTCGAGGGGTATGGGATCCCCTGGAATTGCCCTAGCAGCACCGTCAAGGGATTGCGGGGATGCTATGTCGAGGTCCCAAAATGCTGCGTCCATTGCTGTTCTTAAATTCGCCATTCTCCGGCCAAGCTTCGCCGCCGGCGGAGGGCTTCTTGGGAAAGATGGTTTTGATGTGGTTTCTTATCTAGTGGTGGAAGCAGACAATTTCAGGTAGGGGTTTTCTTTGGGTTTAAAGTTTTCGGGAATTGCACTTTGACCCCAATATTCTTGAATATTTACTTTTTATTCTCTTCTTTTCTCTTTTTTTTCTTTTTAGTTTTTGTCTCGATTGGTGGTCCAAACTCCAACATTCTAATAAAATTGATTATATCTTTAAAGTAATTATATATAAAATAGTGAAATAATAGGTTAACTGTTATTCAATTACTTGCAATTATAAGTAAACGGAGAAATTATAAATAAAAACTTACATTTTTACTAGATTTTTAAAAAGTTTTAAACCATTTTACTAAAAAAAATGCTTCTTTATAAAATAGTTTTTTAAATATTTCTTATTTATAATATTAACTTATAAAAGTTCTCCGCTACATCGTAAAATTTTGTTACTAGATAAATTTTAACACTCAATCTACTTTATATTTTGATGTGAAATTTGCTTACTCTCCTTGAAACATAAATTTGGATATGTTACTGGTTTCATATCACAACATAATGTACAATAAGATAAATAACATAAAATGCAATATTTAATTACACACAGAACATCTTAATATTTATCAATAAGAAGATGTTTTCATATTTATATTGAGCACAACTTAACATAAATAGTCTAGTTAAGTGATGTGACATAGATGGGTCAATTCCAAATCATAAGGATCATAAAAACTATCTTATTGTGATCTTAAACAATTGAACATGTTAAATTTCGATTCAAGCTTTTTTATATATATCAACATGTGACATATTACTAAAATCATATAAAATATCAACTCCTTGATTGATGGATTAAATATACCTCCATGCTTATTTATTACAATGTCATCATTTTTCCAATTATAGGTAGGCACGCAACATGTTAGAATAAAATTTATTGAAACCACTTTCTTTGGGTGTTTAGTTTATTTATACTATCAACAATCATTATTTTTCTCTTGTGATCACAATAAACAAAAGACAAATTCCATTACCAATTGGCCACATAAATTAATGAAAGGAAGAGTAGATCAACTGATATACTCCATGTCCATGCTCATTTGTTTTACTATTTTCACATTTTTCAAATATTATTAGGTAAATACATGTTACATGTTAGGAAATTATTATTGAAACTACTTTTTTTTTGGTAGTTAGCTTCTCCATACTTTGAACAAGCAGACTCTTTGGTGGGGTGGGGTGGGGTGGGGGGTGTTCATTTTTCTTTAATTCTACCTTTTGACTCAAATTAAATTAAAAAGAAAAAAAGTATGTGATGGAATTGGTTCTCATAATTTTTACTTTTGTGTTGAGGATGAAAAAAGTGCATCTATTCTTGAAATACTTAAAGAACAATAGGATAATTTCCTTTACAAATGTTTGGCCACACATTAAAAGAAAATCATCAGCCACAGTGATTTTAAGCATTGCCATTTTAAAAATCATTTTTTCTTATTTTATATAATGAGAATTGTTCGCATAAAACTAATCCTTTTTTTTTTTTTTTTAATTCACACCAATTGATCATACTTATCTGTCTAATTTATTTAATAACCAAAATCTTAAAAAGTTCGTTATAAAGATCTTTTCATATGATAGTTAGGATTGTTAGATTGTACCTATTTATAACTATATGACAATATTTGTTAGCTCATCAATTATTTAAAAGTCTTTTAGTATTCTAGAAGCCCATAATTGATGGCTTAGATCTATATTTCCTAAATAATAATAAACAAATAAAATATCAACAAGGTTTACATGATCAATGGTTCCAAACTTTGTCTCTATCTAAATCCCATGATCTTCTTCAGAAAAGGTTCTGTTTGTCATTTACAACCATAATCTCCACAAACAACATAGTGTTAACTAAGCAATTATGTAAAGCTGTCTATAATTTTTAATTAAATATTGTAATTGTGCCACATGTCTAATCAAAATTAATAGACAAGATACAAATTAATTTATTACAAAAATACATGTTAAATAATCATTTCATATATATAAGACTAAACACACGACATCTTACAATTCAAATTTATTTTCATAAATTAATATCTAATTTGTAAATTATAAATTATTCTACGAAATTACGAATTAGATCAGGAAGATGGGGTCATAAAAATCACATACTTGATTTATTTGGCCGGTCAACTATATTCTTTATTGACGATACAGTCACAAATTCAATGAATATAATTTGGACGTAAAAAATATTATCTTTTCAATTACTTTTAAAAAGGTTAAATTGATGTAACTAACCTTAAAAAAACAAAAGATTTTAAATTGGGCAAACATGTACGATATTATCTACTTCGGATTTTGTTCTTTAAACTAACCGAAAAAAATCACAGCAAAGAAAAAAAGGGAAGAACTAAAGTCATCACATTAACTTTTAATCACATACCAATTTAAATATTTTTCAATTAAAGTATTTAAAAATATCAATTTTACCTTTTAAAAAATAAAAATAAATAAATAATAAAATTAGAAACCTACCCTCTTTTTTTTCAACTTCAACTTTCTCTTTCTTTTATATTTTCATCCTTTTTATCATTTGATATTGTTTTTTTTAATTTCTTTAGGAATCAAATGCTAAATAATTAGATGTAAGAAACTCGTATGAAAATCGAACAAAAAAATACAAAAAATCAATTAAATTCGATCATATCCGTCCGGCTCTGGTTGGCCGAACACGTCATTTGACCACCATGGCCAAACACACTATAACATGTTCAGTCATGGTGGCTGAACGTTCTACTGCATGTTCAACCAACCCCAAACGAAGATTGTATAATTTAATTGATTTTTGCATTTTTTCGTTCAATTTTTATTCAATTTTCATACATTCGACTAATTCGTGGGATGCACTAGTTTATCATTCAATTCCTCAAAAAATTAAGAAAAATAACATCAAAATGATCAAAAAAAAAAAGAAAAAAAAATGGATGAGAAAATTGAAGTGGCAAAAAAAAGAGTTTTTAAAAAAAAAAACGAAGGGATAAAATTGGTATTTACTTAATATTTTAATTATTCAATTAAATTACATTTAAATTAGGGTGTGCTTAAAAGTTGAGCGGTGCATTTAGTTCTTCCCAAGAAAAAATTGTTTCACGATTGTAAATTCATACCCCGGAATGGAATTTGTTTAAACAACCATAATTTCTTCTTTTGTACCATTATCCCAAATATAATGTATATACATGTATATATACATATATGTATATTATATTAATTGGTTTTATCTTAACTGCACATTCCAATCCATTACCAAGTCAGTTGCCATATAAATAGCCATCCCTCATGGGAAGATCAGAATTCAGATAGCAGAAAACAAGAAACAATAAGCCCTGTAACCATAAGAGAGAGAGAGAGAGAGAGAGAGAGAGAGAATGAAGCCATGCTCATCCTCCTTGATTCCATTTCCTATTCTTATCCTCATCTTGATCATGAAACAGACCATATCAGCCCAGAATTTGATCAGCTCAACTTGCTCAACTCTAGCCCGTGATGATCCAAACATCGACTACAATTTCTGCACGACTTCCCTACAGGCCGCCCCAGCCAGTGCCTGTGCCACCCTCAAAGGGCTCGGCATGATCTCCATCAGGCTTGTTCGATACAATATAACCGACACACGGTGTTTCATCAAACAGTTGATAAAAAAACAGACGTCTGATCCATATACAAAGCAGTGTTTGAGTGATTGTTTCGAGTTTTTCTCAGATTCAATCCCTTCTATCAAACAGGCCATGAAATACTACAATATGAAGAAGTTTGACGAGGCTAACGTGCAAATAAGTGCGATCATGACTTATGCCACGACGTGTGAGGATGGTTTCAACGAGAGGAGAGGTGTCGTTTCTCCTCTTACGAAGAGAAACAACGACACCTTTCAGCTCTCGGCTATAGTGCTTTCGATTATGTATATGATTCAAAATGGAAGGGGATGAAGTGAATTGTTGTTTTTCTTGTTTATGATTATATTCTTGATATTTAGTTGATGTTAGGGAAGTTTGTTTATCTAGGGTTTCAATGGTGAGATTGAGGTACTCGTTGATGTTAAAGCTATTATGTTTGAACTGACTTTCTGAAAGGAATACTAGGATTTCACTTTCTTTAAGGCTGTTTAGCCTGAAAAAATCACTATAGATATTTGGTTGCTTTAAGCTTTAATCTTGTCTGCCACTTCAAAAAACAATTATTCTTTTAGGTTGTGTCCGGATCGACGATTTGAAATATAAGAATTTGGATTTATTATGAATTTCGAATCCTTCAATCCAAACACAACTTTAGAGAACAAGGATACCATTTCCGAACCTACATAGAACTGAAAATAACCATCTTTTTCTTGATTATTTTTACTGACATCAGTTTCACTCTTTCAGTAGTGAAAAGTTAAAAGATCAGAGAAACAGTATGAACTTATCAAAGCAATACAAGTAGACACTTGTGCAAATATTCAACTCCACTTCGGGGATATTTTATCTCGTAAAGAACTAAATTGTATCCCAACAAGTATCACATTTCTATAATAGAACTCATGGTCGAGCAGAGTGTGTTTACGAACCTTTAAGATATGGAAGACCAAAACATGGGGAACAATGCGTATCTTAGCTAGCCATAGGATGGTTGCGAATGTATTCAATTGCAAGAGGGCACGAGTCAATTTTGTCAGCTTCCTTGTCGGGAATTTCCAGCTTAAACTCTTCTTCGAGAGCCATCACAATCTCCACAGTGTCCAAGCTGTCCAAGCCCAGATCCTTGTGGAAATGAACATCAGGAGACACCTGCAGAAATCAGAATGGAAAATGGCAATCAGGATGATGAACGCTGGAACATACACAAAAATGTTTATGTTTGACAGAGACACTGAGTGGTGTAATCCAAAGGTTAATAAGAATGAGAAGCATCAAATGAACATCGATTTATGTTTTACAATCATTCAACTAAGATATGAAATTATAGTCCTAACAAGGTATCACAGCTACAATTACTGCTTCAAAGAAATATCATGAAGTGGTACAACACTTCATGTGTTCCTTCCAATGTGAAAAGACTTAATCACACATTTCTATTAAACACTTTCAATTGGTTGTATTTAGGATAGCATGTTGTATTGAGGATGCAGTACAAGCTACATCTGGCGTAGTATCATTTTTTATTTCCAACATGCTTTCATGGGTGTAATCATGTTTATGCATAAACGAATGGTAGATACCATCGCTGCACCAATTATATCCCATGAATTCCATCAAGGTAACATCTACAAGACTGGCATTGACTTTATTTTTCTTCTGAGGATGACTATCAAACAAATTATAGAATAATGTTTAAGTTGTTACTACTAATCAAGAATTATGAAACATTAAAATACATTCTTTCAATTTGTTACATTCCCCATGAGTTAAAAAAAATTCTTACAAATTAATAGATGATACTTCAACTGAATTTTTAGAATGTGAAAGCCACTCAGCATCTCCATATGCCCTAAAAAAAATTCTACACAAAAATAATTGGCAAAAAGACCAATTTGGTTGTAACTACAATTAAACAAATGACAAATCATTTTCGTACATTTCTTACTATTCTTCTTCTTTACATGCTAATTAGAGTTCATTGTTTATGATGATCAAATAATTCAGTCAATCGAAAGCATTAATGTATTAAAGTATAAATGTAAAAATCAAAACTGAAACAAGACAAAATTGAAAATATTTAATTGATTACATTACTAAAGTAACTTCTTTCCACATATTTCAAGAAATTGTGAAAAATACGACGAAGAAGTATTTAATGTATTGAATAACCACTAATGTTCACATCTGTGATTCAGAAAAATGAATGTGGTAAAGCATTCCTATAGAAAACAAGAGAAGTTTATGCATACTTCTATGCTAACAAATTACAGATGAAAAGCTAAGAGATTCATTTACCCCTTTTCTTTCAAGTTTCGACATGCCTAAGTTCATCCTTAGGGATAATACAAGCTTAGTAACAATGGCGAAAACCATAATACAGCCAATAATTAAAACTAGTACAAAAAAACTAAAATAACACTGTACTTCTTCAGCATTTTAACAAATTATTTTAAACTTTGAGAGTAGAAAATCCAATATTTCAAGAACTACTAAAAAATCTTCATGTGCCAAAAGAAAGCTACATTTAAGTTTTAAGTCGATTACTCAATTTTAACTGAGGACACAATACAAAAATCTAACATGATTTCTCCCTATCTTCGTATCTGCATTAAATCACATCTCCATTCAAATATAAATTGAAAAGGAATAAAAAAACAGATTAAAAAAATGAAAACCCTAGCCCATTCACGCAACTCAAGCTTCCTTCATGCAAATCCGATGCAAATATAATTTGAAATTTTACACATAGAAATCGAGAAGCATTCGCATTGAAGATCGTAAAGCAGAAACCAACTGCACACAGTTCTAAAAATGATAATATATATAAGTGAGTAGACCTTGGAGGGGTCGACTTTGGGGAAGTTCTTGACGACGTCGATAACTCGGTCAATTACTTCCTGCTTGTTGAGATGATCGTCGCCGTGGGATGACATTGATCGGACGGCCGTTAGCAGGGATCTGGATTGAGATAACGGCACCTGAATGTGGTGGAGCATGGCGGATCTCAACGCCGACGCCATTTTTTCCGATTATCTTAGAAATGGCAAACGCGAATCTCTTTTGTTTATGTCTATGTGAAAGACCACATTTGAGGGTATTCTTGGTATTTCGTATATATGTTTTGTAGATTTTTTTTTTAATATTAATTTAGATTGCCCGATAATATAGATGTAACTTGAAATTAGAGTTAATTAATATCAATTTGTTATTGAATTGTTTTTTAGTGAGGTCTGAACTCAAAAGAGTTTCAAATAAGTAGTTATTTTTTTGAAATTTTTTTCAGTGCGTGGCTGCTAAAAAAAAAAATTTGATCACTAACTATTATATTTGAAATTTTTCGATTCTGCCCGAACTTAATTCAACATATTTTTCATTTAAAAATAAAAAATAACTTAAAATACATCTGCACATCAATCAAAATACATGAGTCCTACATTAAAATGATCAATTTTCGAAGTCAAAATGATGACTCTAAGTCTAGTTAACGATTCTTGTTCGATTCAAATTTGAGTAGAATAAAAATTATTTAAAACTCTAAAATGTTTTTTTGTTCGATTCGTATTTAAATTGAATGAAAATTTTGAAATCGATTTAGAGTTATAATTTGACTTCTAATCAGAATTATTTTAATATGTGATTCAAGTATTTTTAACTCATATTTAAAGATAAATTTCATTTTTAAGTTTTCGAACAAATTTTATTGGTCGAAAAATATATTAAAAATTAGGTTTGAGTAGCAAAATTACTTAGTAGTCAGATTTTTTTTTTAGTTTACATCCATTGAAAAAGAACGTGCAGGTACCAAATTAATATTACCCCTTAAAATTATATATTTTTGGACATTATGATCAATTTGCCAATTAAAATAATATATTTATTGGACGTTATTTGCAAATTGTCAATAAATTAATAAATGTCTTCCCCCTTTTCAATTTCTTGACTCGAACGAAGAAGGATAGTAATAAACCCATTCATTTCCAAAACGCGTAAGCCTACAATTTCCACCTCATCGTTTAATCCGGCAAATATCTCCGTTCATTTTTCCGGCGAGATCTTGACTTTCCGTCGGAAAAACTGCGCTCGAGCGGAATTCGAAGATCCGAACTTTTTTCTTTTCTTTTCAACCGACCCGAACTTGATTATGGCTCCGGTTTCCGCTCTCGCGAAGTACAAGTTAGTGTTCTTGGGAGATCAATCCGTCGGAAAAACGAGCATCATTACTCGATTCATGTACGACAAATTCGACAACACCTACCAGGTGTGTGCAATCAGTTTGCTGCGGAATTTAAATTCAGTGATTTGTTTTGAATATATGTTTCCGAAAAATGTTACTGATGTGTGGATCTGATCCCTACTATCTCTGATTGATTTTGCATTTTTCTTAGTTCTGAGTGGTATTGCTTGATTTATAATAATTTTAATTTTATATAACTGATCAGCTCAATTTCATATCCCTGACCTAATCTTAAAGATTAGCTCCCCTATACTGCAATGAAATTCTTAATGTGCTTTCATTGTCTTAAAATGGTGATGATCCTATGCTTTAATGGTTTGTATTGTAATCTCTGTCTCTGTCGACGCATCAGTGTTATAATTCAATCAAGTTTGTATTGAACTATCTTAATTTTTCATCAACCAGGAGTTTCAGGAAAGAATTTTTAACATGTTTGAAAAAATATATTAAAGAGAAAAATTGCAGGAATGTTGGAATTAAAACTCACATCCCTTGTTTTCTTTGATCTTCTTCAGGCTACTATTGGTATTGATTTCCTTTCAAAGACTATGTATCTTGAAGATCGAACTGTACGATTGCAGTTATGGTAAATGATTATCTTTGAACTATATTATACACACTGTTACTGAACATGTATATCCTTTGCATCTCCATTTCTAAATTGTAATAATTTACTGGAAGCAATGACACCATAGTTCTGTTTGTCTTTTTTCTACTCATTTCGAGAAACAGTACAGGCCATGGATGGTGAAAATAACCAGTTGTGAATGAGTTTCATTTATCCAGGTTGTAATGATTGGATGGTCCATTTTGTTCCCCGGTCACTGTTCTTACTTTTAGTTGAAGTCTCTTTGATCTTCTGGTCTCATGACAAGATCCCAATAGGCATGAAGTTTATTCCTCTGCTAGGTTCTGATCTAGAATTACATTTGTTTCTCATTCAGTGTAGTGTTTGGACCTGCATGTTATTTATTTTTCATATTTGATAAAATGTTCTCCCTTCGCTGTTTTTCAGTTACTCAGTTGTATTTTCTGCTTCCTAGTGGTTAACTTGTCTGAAGACATGTTGTTTGTTGTTTGATGTGTTTAGGGATACAGCAGGACAAGAAAGATTTAGGAGTCTCATTCCAAGCTATATAAGGGACTCCTCTGTTGCAGTTATAGTATATGACGTTGCAAGTATGGACTTTTTCTTCTTAACTTTTGGGAAAATGGTGTTTTGAGTTGTAGAAGATGCACTATTAGCTACATGTTTGGATCCTTTTGCATGTTCTGTGGCTTGACCTAAGTAATATAGCTTGATCTTTGGGAATTGATTATGTTCACGGATTGTTAGGTAGACAATCCTTTCTCAATACTGCAAAGTGGATTGAGGAGGTCCGCACTGAGAGAGGAAGTGATGTTATAATCGTGCTTGTTGGCAACAAAACTGACCTGGTGGACAAGAGGTAAATTCTGCTGGTATCTGCATGTGGTTTTTTCATTAAGAAAATATCTAAATTAAAGTCAATTTAACCGAACTTTTCCTGTGAGTGCGATATATATATATATATATATATATATATATATATATATATATATTTTTTTTTTTTTTTTTTTTTTTTAATCAAGGTCACTATCCTGAACTTACAATTGTATAATGGAGCAGAAGAAAGAACTAGACAGATCTAATCAAAAGAAAGCACTAGACACAACTAAGCAATTGTACAACTTGAACTCTTAGTCATTGAAAATGTACAAGTTCTTCTTCAAAACGTTGCAGGACTTGTTAATGTTTCTTCATCAATGAGCAAATATATTTTAAGTGGTAGCTTTAATGTAGTCTGAAAGGATGTTAAAGCTAGAGGGAAGAACTTTTGGAACTTCCATATTTTTTGTTATCCCTAAGGTGGCACTGTAAAAGAAATGGAGTATTCCAATTGGGTAAATAACATCATGTCAAGGTGAAAATGTTGTGTAATTTGTCTTCAGCTTGGATTTATATCATTATTCTTGACAGATTTGTTCTTTTTGCATCATGAGCCACTGATTTGTTTATACTGAACAAAATAACTAGTCTGTAACATTTGGTATATAGCTATATGTGACTCCAAATTTCATTTTCATATCCAGGCAAGTCTCAATAGAGGAAGCAGAGGCCAAAGCTCGTGACCTTAATGTCATGTTTATTGAAACTAGTGCGAAGGCTGGCTTCAATATAAAGGTGAAAAATAACAACCAATTTCCTTCTGATATTCAATTCTAATAGAAAAAAATAAGAAAGTTTGAGGGAAAATGCAAAAATTCGCATAATTCATATGACAGTGTAATTTACCTGCAAAATAAATACTTCTATAGTTATAAATTGCTTTTGGGGCCGTCAATCCTCAAAAACTATTTGCGTAATTTCAGGCGCTATTCAGAAAGATAGCTGCAGCCTTGCCTGGAATGGAAACTCTATCATCAGCAAAACAAGAGGATATGGTCGATGTCAATCTCAAGTCAAGCAACTCTAATGGATCTCAATCCCAACAACAATCGGGAGGGTGCGCCTGTTGATATCTTCTCAATTTAGTTTCCTGTGTTGTCACATTTTGATCGAACTATTAACGTACCTGTAAAGTTCTTTGTGATCGATAGTGTTGAATTTTGTTGTGATTGTTATAGCATTCGGGGCTGGATATATATTAGATCGTTGCATTAGTTCAGTGTACTCTGTTTCATCTGTGTATCATTTGCTAGACCTACTGTTATTCATACCATGAAAGTTCTATAATGTTTGGATTAGCATTCTATAAGTAACTAGTACTGTTTTTTCATTTTTATAAATTTTAGATTCAATTGAACTATTGCTTTTTTAAGTAACATTCTAAACTCAAAAAAATTTCAATCACGACTCATATAACTTTCACTTATATTTTGAGGTGAATTACAATTTTAATTTTTTTAACAATAACTGCAATTAATATCAGAATTCAACCTTTGTTTCAACTTGTCTAATTTTATTATTAATATGTACTTTGTTTTCAATTAAACTTATGTATGTATTCAGGGTATGGCATATGTGTTTATAGTTGGATATGTATTTCATCTATTTTAGGTGAGTATCTTATTTATGTTCAATTAAACACACTTTTTTTTAATTAAAACCTTAACAAATAAATGATTCACTTAATTACATTTAAAAATAAAATAATTTAATATGATCTCATTCCCCAATACATATTTGACGTTCACAACATTAATTGGATTATCCACTAAAGCAAAACACGTGCGAACTTTTTATTTATATCTGTTCCCAATAAATATGTTAATAATAAATTAAAAATTGAGTCACAGGATAACTATATCAAGACATTGAACCCAAAAACACTACAAAAGTATTTGGGATGTGATTTTTTACGACAATAAAAATTAGGATAAATTTTATAATAAGATATAATGTATAAATTAGTTATCAATTTTAAATTTGGATTTTAAAGTTTCTCAATAAGGGGTTTAATTTAACATGTTTTCTTAATTTAAGGCTTAAAATTTAGATTGAGTTTTCAATTCAAGACAAAATTTCATTTTTTTTATTTATATTTATAAATTTATTTATATTTTAATATGTATTCATATTTTAAATAAATTAAGTCAAGTTAGTGCGCTTTAAGAATAATTTTCATCCGACTTAATTTAATTTATACGAAAAAAAGAAAGAAAAAAATATAATTAATTTAATTCATCAAATATAATTTATATTAAATATTAAAATCGATTTTCTATACTTTTATTCATAAAATTAAGAAAATAAAAGAATCTTTATTTTTTAATTGCATTTATTATATATATATATATATATATATATAAATATTAATACAAGTTGGATGAAGATCATTCCAAAATTGCACAGACTTGTCTTAATTTATCTAAATTATAAATACATATTATAATATAAATAAATTATAAATATAATAAAAAAGAAAAAAAATGAAATTTTGTCTTGAATTGAGAACTCAATCTAAATTTCAAGCCTTGAATTAAGAAAAAATGTTAAATTAAACCCCTTATTGAAAAACTTTAAAATCCAGGTCCAAAATTGAAAATTAATTTATAAATTGAGATTTATTATAAAATTTATCTTAAAAAGTATCTCGAAAAGTCTATTTTTTAAAACATCGTATTGCCGCAAAATTTAATAATATAAATTAATAATAAATTCTCGGAATAAATAATTAAAAGAAACTATTTACAAGAAGACTTTTACAATAATAAAATAAAAACTGTGATAATTATATATCAATATTTTTGCGACAACATTTTCTTGTTAATAGTTAGGTTTTTGGTCGAAGTGAAAAGAAATATTGATCTAATATTTCAGTGATAATTATGCGTGTCCTCCATCAAACAGAATAATTATTTCCACCAAAAGAGAAATACAGTTCACACAAAGCAGGCTCAACATGTTCGACGAATTGTCTCAAAGAAAAAATTAGGCTTGTTTATTATTCATTCATTTAATTACATATAAGGTTGTTCAAGCTTTTATTCAAAGAAAACTCTCTGTAACATTGCTAATTGATCCAGAATTTGTACGTACATTTCCACATTTGTTGGCTATTGCAATTAATATTTATTGATCTAATTAAAATTCAGAACCATGAATACAATACAAACCAACTTCATAAGCCTTAGAGTTGATCTCAACTAAATCCTTCTCAGCACAGAGGTTCACTGCCTCAACATTGGCCATAACATCAGCATAGCAACCATCTGTGACATTTGCTCGAAGCCCTTGGCAACAATTATCCGTCACTAATTGAGACATCGGAATTGTGAGATCCTCACATATCGCGTTAAGAATTTGATTCTTGCATTCCGTTGTCAGATTACTGTCGCACCCGACATATACGCCATCGTCATAGGCGCTTGGCGCCAATGAAATTTCATCGTAAGAAGGTTTGATGGCCGCTTGGGACTCATCTAGGATAATTGTCGAAAAAATCACAATCAAAGTGATGGTGTTTATCATGGTCATGGATTTGGAACTCATGTTGCAATATTTAGTTTAATATCTTTAATTTCTTTTTTTTGTTTTTGTGTTTGATAAAGTCATTCTGTCAGTTTTAATTTATAGTGATTCGATCAAGTTGGATAAATATGTTACAACTCAATTTAATTAATGATCTCTTCATTGAAAATTTGAAACCTACATGTGCATTAATTTAAGGTTGTTTTAAGATATGTAAATTAAGGAGTTAATTTAATTATATATATACACATCAATTGGATCTTTTATTTATTTATGTTACAATCCATTAGGGAAAAATGGAAAATGTCTCGTAACTACGTTATATGAATTTCCCCAGGTGCAATTTTGAAGTCGATCAATTTTTCAAATTGTTTTCTTTTGTACTTAATTTGTCAGAAAAATAATTTTTAAAACTGATCGAAGTCAAGATTGCATCCATATATAAAGTCGATATTATTTTTGCAATGTCGTAAGGTTTGGGTAAAAACTATAATTTATAAAAATGTTGTTATTTTATTAGCAATTAACCGGAGATAATTTAACATTTAAATAATTTTAAACAAACCCAATTTTTTTTTGTTATTATCCAAAACTCTAAAAAAATCCCATTTTTTAAGGATAAAACTCTAAAATTCTATAGTTTGAATGGTAAAATGTTTCATTATTTATTGTGTTTCGATTCCCAATAAATAAAAACAATTCTCATGGCATGTAAATATGAATTTAATTCAAAGATAAAAAAGGGGGAGACATGGAAGAAATGGGCTCAAACATAATAGGAAATTAAAGGGATGGACACACACATAATATTCAGTAAAAAATTATTGCAAAGCAATTATTTAAGTGCCAATTCAGGGGCCATTATTGAAGCAAACAAATTGTAAAGTTTTTCATCCCAAAAGTATATACAAGAATTATTTCCAACTTATCATACATCGGTAAGTTTGGTCCTTTTTTTTATTAATTTTCATCATTATTACATAAATATTTACCAGTATCATGGTATATAGATAGTGATTCTTAGGTTGTAATTTCATTATAGACTTTAATTTCGAGTCATATATACATGCATATTTTTCTCTTGATGTCTAATTTTTTCTTTAATTTTCGAGAAGTCTACCTTCCTTGGTCAAGAATTGAAGAGGTTAAAATTACTTTCTTAAAAATTTCAAATGGCATTTTTCATTTAAAATGCTTAAAACTTATTGGTTTTGATACTATATATTTCTTGCATTTCATATTTATTTACTCACACATAAATATGAGAGGTAATCTAACCAATTTCATCTGTACTGAACTTTGAAACGATCAATAAATTAATTAATTCAAAATGAAAAATTAGTTCTTATCATGCATTAATGCCTCAGATTTTCAAGGTGTTTTATAGATATTTTGCAAAGATTCAATTCATCTGGTAGCATAGAGTGTTCGTACATTCTTGCTTTCTGCTCCACCTTTTCTTGGATGTGGATATGCAGAGAGCAAGAATGCACAAACATCCCTCCGCTCAAAAATGGATCGAGTTTTTACAAAGTTTCTATGAAGTCACTTTGAAAATTTTGAAATATTAAAGCATGTTAATTAAACAAAATTAATTTGTAATATTTATATACTTTTTAGTCCAGTTTTAAGTTGAGGACGTCGTAAATTGTTTGAGTATCTTTCATGATTTCTAAGTCTTGCATGTAATTAGATACAGAAAAATATGATATAATAATAATGATACATATAATAATATGTTTATAAATATGAAACCTCACTCACCCAAAAAAAATAAATAATAATAATTAATATGAAACCTCACAAACACATGCTAGCTTGAAGAATTTATATAATATGATATCAATGATACGTTCATTTAGGTATAAATATTTATGAATATACACAAAATTTTAGCTGATGAATCTAAGGACTAAAAGATGCTAAATTCTTATTCTATCAAATGTGTGTATATATATATTTTTTTTTTATTATTTTTTAAATTATTTACTAGGCATAATTCATGACTTTATAATAAATAGAAGATATTGCATGACAAATATAAATATCATACCCAATAATTAAGTGATCTGAGTAAATTAATGATTTATTTGGGAGTAACATGGATCAATTATTCTCATTTGACATTCGTTTTCACCAAATTTACGCCAATTACTCTTATCTACCAAATATAAATCATGCCCATTAATTAATCAATTTCTTGACTATATCCAAAATTCCTTCACAATTTTTATATAGGCTTTATTTTCATGGATAGGGCTCGTGTGAAACCATCTCAAATTTAATTTTGTGAGATCGGAATACACAATTTTTAAATCATAAAATAGTAAATGATTTGTGAAATAAGTTTGAGTTGTATGTAATTAGGTTCTTGTATATTTGAATTTGCAACACAAGATATATTTGAACTATCAATTTATTTTTTTCGATTGCAATCTATAATCCACATTCTCTTATAATTTACAATCTTCAATTCGATTACTTTTCACCGAAATATTATTTTAAGAATTGTTTTTTCTTTTTGTCTTTTTCGATGAATTAGGGTAAAGAATCTCTCGTTAAATTTGCATTTGTGAAATTTAAAGGAATTTGAGCTCAATAACTGCAAGAAAATTTCATCAAATTCATCTTATATTTTCCATACAAGAACAAAATTGAACATAATTTGTTCATACATATTTCATAACATCTAAAACCCATCAATAACTACATATTTTATTGAAGATGTTAATATTAGTCGTTTTCCATTGCATTTGTAATTTAATTTGAATATTTAGTTTATTTTAGTGTGAAATAATGTTCTAAGTTCAGTAAACATAAAAAAAAAAAAAATTAATAATAATAATAAGGAGAAGAAGAATCTTGAAGATGCTGATTGGAAAGAAAAAGAATGCAATACTATATATAGTATTGCAAGTTGCAGTTAACCATTTTGTATATTTCTGAGTTTGGTAATTTCTTTTTCTTTTGTCTCAATAATTTGTTCAATTGACAAATTTGTTTCCTTTTTCTTTCCTTTTTTAATACCAAAAAAATAAAATTACTCCATGCTTCCCCCCTAGAAAAGTCAAAAACTATTTTAATTTATTGTTCAAAATAAAAGTCTCACCCCACATTCGATGTTCTCCATCTCTGCTCCTAATATTGTATGAATCTTGTTCCAAATATTCAATTAAAGAGCAAATAAAATAATATTTGAATTACAAGTACAACATCTATAGATATTGAAACCAAAAACCTCAAAAAAAAAAAAATTATTGATTGAAATTTTAAAACTAATTATATGAGATTATCTCAGGAATGAACCTCATTACCTATAATTCAAACTTATTTTTTTAAATTAAACTCTATTTTATTGATTATATATTAACATAATTCACATAGTAGATCCACCCAATAATTTAAAATGAATTCTACCTACTCGTTAGGTTGGACAATTTGCTTTTTGACCAAATTATATAATATAATATAAAAACTTGTGTATAACTGTTATATAAATTCTAAATTCGTGCAATTAACTTGATTCGATCCATGCATTTTCCACAGGTTTGGGTGGATATTATGCTTAAACTAATTCAAATTCGCTTAAGATGTTATACATTTATATTATGTTAAACTTACATTTATATTATATTAGTCATATATTTAGAGTCTTTTATATTATGTTAAGTATTCATTTAGGATTTCTATATTATGTTAGTTATATTTTTTAATTATGTTAGTTGTATTTTTATGTATTACATAAATGTATGATTAATATTACTTAAATGATTAATATTACTTAAATGTATGAGTAATACCACATAAAAGTATATATGTACAAGTTAGGATTTTTTATGTTGAAATTAGGATTTTTCGCCGAAATTTGAGTTTTTTTTGCCGAAATTAGAATTTATTTTTTCAGTTAAAGTATTATATAAATGTATGCTTAATATAATATTAAAATATGACTAAAACAACATAAAAATCCAACAAAAAATAATATGTGGATTTGGATCAAATTCAATCCAATCCGTATTGTATGAATTTAAAATCTATAAAATCCATACAATATTTACACTTTTATAATATAATTAAAATGAAATTTTTGGTTACCTTAATCATAATATTAGCACGTGGATATATAATGTCTACGCCGCAATCTCCGTGCCCAATAATACTTATCATCATTATATTAGTACTGCAAAAATTCCAAGAGTTTCTCAACTTAATCATTACTAAAAAAAATTTAATCATTGCTTATATTTTTTTAATCATTGCTTATAGTACACATTATATTTGACATGTTTAATTTTAGTTTGACCCAAGATATTCAACATTTAATTTGTTTGTATTAAAGATTAATTAGAATCTTATTAAACATATATAAGAAATAGATCAACGCGCTCAAAATTATAGAATATTTAAAAGTAAGTCAACAAATTAATATACTACTATATATTAAATGGTGGGATTGCCAAAATGAGGGATTTATAAAGTCGGAATCCTCTATTGCAGCAATTTTGCAATCTCTGTTTATTTTATATGTGCATTTGGAAAAAAAACACACACACAAAAAAAAAAACTTAAAGTTGATAATTTTAATGTTTTATTTAGTAGGGGATAATCTATTATTTGTTTATACATCTGCCGCGATTGCGGATTTTCTTTCTAAACAATAATTGTGGAATTATTAAATAAACCAACATTGGTTTCTTTTATTATGTTATACTCATTTCGTTTTTGTTATCTTACTCTTTTTTTATTTTAAAATAAATGTCGTTTTAGAATGGACATAAAAATTGAACAAAAATATTCTTAATTAATTAGAAAAAAATTTAAAATTGGCAAATGAATTAAATTAATTTCATAAAAAGAATCATATACAAAAACCCTAAATTTTAGCTAAAGACTATTAATAAGGATAATTGAGAAATAAAGTTGTATAAAAGTACAAAACGATACTTAATTTGAAACATAATTTAAATTTCATAACGATATTTATTTTGAAATTAAGGGAGTATAAATTTTTGTCATAACTTAACTTACTAATTTTAATTTTGGGATTTTCCAATGGTAGAAAGTTCAAACCCAACCTAACCTACTTAATCATGGGGTATCTCAATATTAGTATTTTGATTTCTGAATATTCCAAAGTATTGAGTTGCATAAAAACTTATATGATATTGTTTTAGAGATATATTAATTTTATAAGGTAGATTGTATTAGTTCACTACTCACATCCTACAATCCAAATTTATTTTCCATTGATCAATATCTATTTTATAGACTATGAATTAACATATTATTTAAAAAAATTATATTCGTAAGATGGTCAATACAAAAGTTAATGCTCATCATTCATCTGACTCGTGATCTACTTTAAATTCCTTGTCCTTTTCTTACTTTTCCAATTTGTATTATTTCCCTTTCTCTATGATATTATTAATTTATGAGAAAATGGGAGTGCATAATGAACTACACACATACTACATATTTATCAAATGCAATCTCTTTTGTTTCCAACTAAAGTAGCAAGAAAGATAAGAAAAGGACATGGATAAGCAAACAAGATGGTCAATTGTTTGAGTTCAAAGAATTTGAATCATAATTATTAATAGATAGAAGCAAAAGCTTAGTACCAATAGAGATGACATTAGACTTGTAATGAAAAAGACCACATAGTATTCCACAACAAAGCTCCATACACTATGCTTCAAAAAAGGGTGCTCAAATTCTTCTGTCTTTCTTAAGTTTCAAGATTTTCTAAACACTTGTATGGTCACATAATCTTTGTGATACCCCAACTTTTGAACTATTCTCATCCCTTTGGATATTTTCTTTATACTATTTGACAAGGTATTTTGTGACTTACATAACACTACAAGAAAATTGTAGAGAAAATTGTAAATTAAAGATGGGATTCACATGGACATCATTTGTCACCAATTAATAATAAAATAATGATATAATGTGTAATGTAAGCTTAATGGAGCATTATAAATATCAGACTAGTGATTGTGGGGTGTATTGGTTGTGGAGTCTGTAAGATTTTTTTAAACTTCTAAAGTCTGGAATATTTAATTCGAATTTTCAAAAGTCTTTAAAAATCCTGAGGTATTCAATACGAACTTTAAAAACTTTTAAAAAAAGTTTAGGTATTCAACAGTTTATGGATTTTAATACTCTATGGATTTTCTTTGATTCTCTTCCAAAAATATAAATAGATTTCACTCTCCAAAATCTCTTTTAAGAGCCTGAGATTTCTACGTATTCTCTCAAAATAAAAGTTAAAAAACTCCTCATTGATAAAACTAAAGCTAAATTAAAAAATTGTGATTGATACATACAGCTAAATTAAAAAATTGTGATTGATATATATCAACAACTTTTAGAGAAGTTAAATATTGATATATAGATATTTCAACTAAAATGATTAATATCGATAATATCGATAAGTTTTATATGAATTCATGCACATCATAACTAATATGAATATTGATATATGTTCAATATGACATAAAAATATTTCAATTGTTTCACTTATACCAATATTATTTATTCTAAAAAATAATAGATATCACAAATATAATTTATTTAGGAGATGATGAAAATAGAGATGTACGCATAGAAGATAATGTATTTTTTTTGGAACTAATGTATTTTTGGTATTTTTTCTAAATAATTTGGATAACTTTTTTTATATACAAGTGTGTTTCATATATATTTGCATCAATAGTTCCAGCGCCGGATTTTATGGAAATCCATACAAATCAATAAAAAAAGTGTATTCCACAATTATGTCAAATATATGAAAATTCATGTAAATCAATAAAAAAAATCAGCGCATGGAGTCTATGGATTTTCTAAATCAACTGACTTTTTAAAGTGCACCCCTCGGAATTAGACCAAACATTAGTGACCAAAATTATCGTAATTCGATCTTCGATTTTATATTAGATACTAAGGATATCTTTCTTAAAATTTAGTAATCAACCTTCCAATAACTAATGATTCAATTTCCAATTCTTCACTAACATACTTTAAAGGCCAAATTTATTGTGATCTTGAGACCAAATTATCCATCTCCATGTTGCCTTTTCTTATAGTGTAAGAAATAATATTTGAACTGGTTTGAAAATGCAAATGTTTTTTGAAACACTTTTTTCTTGTTATTTTACAATTTTTGTTTTTAAATTAATTATATATATGTCAAAATTTTAACATGTCGTGTAATTTAATACTAATTTTCATAAAATTCATTTATATGATAATTGAATCAAACATAAACTATGTATGTAATTCACCTTTTTTTTAAGAAATATTCGCTAAAGCATAAATATACGGTTTTCACATTTCATACCAACAAAACACATTTAATTTTCTTGAAATCAATTTTACTCCACAAACTTTCTATAATACCCTTATTTATACAGAGCGATGACAAAACAAAAATTATTAACATTTATATATCCTTACATAAATTTCCAACATTAACTAAGGCCTAAGGGTTTTTTTTTTCTCAAATCATAAAATGTCCACCGTGTACAATTCTTATTATACTCATTGATAACGTGTAATGATCACATCTCTGATTATATAAAAAAAATTAATTGATATATTAGATATTCGATACATCGATGATAGATACATATTAATTTGTTTATGATGGCTATTGTAATATTTTTTTAAAATAACTCAGCAAATAAAGAAAATATATCTAATTTAAAAATTGATTCTATAATAAAAGTAATATTACTTGGCAAAATTCGGAAACACGACTTTAATGGTCCTAGATTTCGTGACCAAACTAATCCAATCTTTTGTGACCGTTAATGCCCTTTAAAGAGGCGTGGGGTCCACGCGATGCTCTAAAGTTGATAGTGTTTCCTAAAAGCTTGGGGGGCCCATGGAAGATTAATCCTTGAAATCTGATTGTGGGAAACAGAGTGGTGCATATGGTGTACAGCGAGAGGCGGAGCACCTTAGCCCACCACCGCTAATGTTGAGTCGGAGTCAGCGATTCAATACATCTGACCCATCCCATTACTATGCGCCATCAATTTCTTCAACAGTCGTTATTACCCTAATTCAATGTGCCACTCCACATTCATGATTCATCACTGGAAATTATATGGTCTACATAGCTTCTTAATTTATTGTTTTTAAATATCGGTATTGAGGTCTTACATTATGATTTTTAGTATATTAATGAGAAGTGATTACACAACTGAGATGAATTATTTATACATTTATATTGGATTGTTAAATTTTTGTTTGTGTTAAAAGTTGTTCTTTTGGAAATTCATTAAGTTATTTATAAAGTTTTTTTTTTTTTTACCTAATAAATTAGGAGTTCGATAATTTAAAATTTTAATTCAACATCAGAAATGTGGGTCGAATAGTCTGAAAATAAGCCATCATGTCCGTTTACGTGCAATTTCGGCTCAATTTGACCATCAAGTTGAAATTGAACAAAATTTGTGAAACCTGAAAATTTAAAATCCTAAATTATCGGTCTGAAAACTTAAAATTTAAAATTTCCAAACCTCCTAATTTACTAGACAAAAATAGTAATAAATTCTATTTTATAAGTACATGAATTAAACAAGTATTTTATTAGATAGATAATATATTAACGGTTTCGATATTCACTTCAACTATGGAAAAATCTTTTTCGACAATAAAAGAATCAAAATAAAAATTCGAAGCAAAATAATTGATGAGTTTATTGTTGATAACTTAGTTATTTACAATGAGAAGGAAATTGCTATTTTAAGCTAAAAAATTTAAGGCTCCATTTGGTGAAAAATGCACGTATCCTAGCACTGCCTAACTAATGCTCCTCATGATCTTCTCCTTCACACGTGAGTGTTGTAATATATATAATATTTTTTTATATATCATGTAATATGATATACTACATAATATAAAATATAAAAAATATTATTTAATATACGTAAAAATATTATATTCGATCCGACCTGAATAAGATCTATGAGACGGTTTTACGCAAGACTCACTCCTTTATCTTAACACATATAAAAACATCGTTTCTGTTAAAAAAAATGTTTTCATTTTTTTTACTTTCTAGTCGTTGTCTGTCCTCAAATGTGTATAAATTAACGATTATCTCTTCTCCAGATTCATTTTAAGTAAAATTCATTATTTTGTGATGGCTTATGAAAATGCATGTGTTATCATAAATTACAAAAATTCATCTGTATTTTGTGAATGAATATTCGTGGTTTGTATTTTGTTCATGTTATTCTTTAAAAAACACCGTTTTCTTTAATTGTTTTCCTTGAAAATTCAGTTATATCTTGTGATATATTACGAAAATTAATTAGTATATTGTGATATATTATGAAAATTCATCTATATATTGTGAGTTGTATTTTGTGAATCAATGTTCAGTGGTTTCTGTTCATTTCAATCTTTAATTGTTATTATTTTTTCATAGAACTTTTCTTTAATGTTTGTGATATTTTTCCTTAAACTTTATTTGACTTACATTTTGTAAATGAGATAATGTTAATTCTAAATGCTTATAAAACTTATTTGGTTTCTTCCATAAATATAATTTTAACTTTTAAATAATATATATATATATATATATATCATAAATAAAATTTGACTTTTAAATTTTATGTTTTGATGGATTAAAATTTATTGATATTTTCTATTCAATATTTGTAATTATGAATGCCATGGAGATAATGTCAATTATAAATACTAATTTATTATGATCAGATCATTCTTAATTTCTATAATATATTATTGATTTAAATTTTATCACGGCTTTAAATCATAATTTATTATAATCAGATAACGTTGATTTTAAATACATATTGGATTAAAGGATCAGTTTGATTTTTGTCAATACCATTCTTGAATTTAAGTTGTATGAATAAAAATTGAGTTTTTAGAATACACAATTTGAGGTTTTAGAACATATGTTTTGGTGGTTTAAAATTTATAGATATTTTTTCTAATTTTTTCAAATTTAGGTGATAAGTATATTTTTTAAGAATATCAATATCAATATTTTCTTGATTTTTCCGATATTTAATTATTTATACTTTTGAATTAAAGATAGATATCAAAATTGATATTTTTTTATATTTTATAAATATGTAAGAATAATATATATATATATACTCTGCATGAGAACTATAATCATTGATATTGAAAATATTGAGCATTTTTGAGATATAATAAACATCGACATCTAAATAATCAAGAATGTATTGAAATATTTTAAATATTAGTAAATATTTATAAAAAGTTATAAATATTCTTAAAATTATTCCAATATCGACATTTATTATTTCCTTAAATTCAACCCATTCATATTAATCTCAATAGAAAAATAAATGTTTTCGAATTTTTATTCCAATTTAAATTGAATATTAAAACCTAGTAGAAAATATTGATTTTTCTTTTTTAAAGAATCCACAAATTTACTTATCCTCAATTTGAAAATTTAGAAGAAAAAAAAATGGACAAATTTTTAAAGAACCAAAATATCCCAGATACTAAACCAAGTTTATCCTCTAATCCAATAAGCATTTAAAATGAAAATTTTCTCATTATGATTAATTATTATTTAAAATCGACATCGATAAATTTTAAACTATCAAAAATATACTCTAAAAAATAAGTATTATGTAAATGCAATAAACATTCAGATTTATTTTATTATCATATTAATTTGAAATTGACATTATCTCAATATTGAATTTTAAAGCACCAATATTAAATTTATAATACAGAAAATATCAATAAATCTTAAACCTTCAAAACATATGTTTTGAAAGTCAATTTTATTTATGAAAATATACTTTATAAGTTAAAATTTTATTTATGGAAGAAACCAAATAAATTTAGTAAACATTTTAAAAATGACACTATCTCATTTAGAAATGTAGTCAAATAAAGTTCTATCACCAATATTTTAACAAAAACTGTAAAACTGTGTTTTTATGTATATAAAGATTTGTAAAATATGAATTCTTAAATTTTTGTTTGTTTTCAAATTTGGTTCTTATGACTAATATGTTGACCATTACTGTACTTAAATGTACAAATGTTGAAATTGTATGAATATATGTATAAATACTTTATTTTAATGTGAATAAAAATAGTATACTAACACAAGATGATTTTGGTAAGATAATTTCACAAATTTAATTTTTTTAATATAGATCAATCCACAATTCATGGTAAGATCATCTCACAAATCTAATTTTTACAATATAGATTAATTCACAATTCATAACCCACAAAATGAAGATAGAATCATGAGAATGAATTGAAGATGGATCTCATGAAATTATATTTGTAAAAGAATGTTATATTACACCAAACAAAACGAAGAAAAAATAATAATGCTTGAATTATGATGTGACTGATTTAATTATGTATGTATAAACATACTCAAAAGTTGACTTAAACTTTAGAGATTTAATGCACTTTATATCCTATTTGCTTATGGAGTTTAGCATAAGCCTACAAACATAGCAACCATTGTTGCTCTTACTATCAATTTCTTATCACTTTTACAAGAAATTACTTGCGCAAATTGTAGACTAAACGTGTTCTTTACTAATATTGTGTGGAAAATATAAATTTTATTAAATGATATAATATCTATGAGTTTTAATTTATAATGTAATATTAAATTTGTTTTGGAGTCACATCGATGACATGACAAGCGTCATTAGCATAAAATAAAATTCTGAGTTTTATTGTTGATCATGATAGAGCTCGTCACCTCTTCAGCTTGGCTTCATTTAAAAAAAAAACACTTCATATTGGATTCTATATGTAAGTTTTACTCAAAAATATTTGTTCCATTGCACTCATTTAAGTATTATTAGAATAGGAGACGAAATGTAGAGTTATCTATGAATTAAGTCTTTATTTCATTTGATGTGTATATATATATATATATATATATATATATATATATATATATATATATAAATTACCTAAATAAATGGTACCAAATTTTAAGATAGATCCAACAAATCTAAGATTTAGCTAAAATATGGATTTTAATAAAAAAATGTAAATAATATTACATATAAATTTAATCATTACACACTTTTATTAAATTAAATAGTCAACTAATATTTTCATCATTACCCATTTTACCCACCCCACCCAACTCTACCACAACAAAAATCATAATGTAATCCTAATGGGGAGCAAATGCAATACATCCCACTTATATTTGAACCACCCCACATTAAAAAAGGTAGCTGTAACGTTACGAAAATGAGAGGGCCATTTATGTAATTTCACGACTATTGTATTAAAGAATAGAATTCCAAAAAGAAATATAGCAATGTTTCTTTAATTTCTATATATTTTTCCCCCAAGTAAAAAAAAAAAAAAGAAACGAAAAACGAAAAAGGAAAAAGGAAAAAATGTACATGAACGAGTGGGGGTAAAATCGTAATTGCAGCAGGTAATAACCGGCGCGGTCAAAAGTCAAAGCTCGATCAATAGGTGTGATCGTAATGGGGGTACCTTCCGAAATCGGCGAGTTTCCGGGAACGATTCTTGCAAAACGACGCCGCTGTGGTGAGGTGTGGCTTTGCCGGAACCCTAGGTTCCCCGGCTGAGGCTATCTCCGGCGAAATTCCTTTCTGATTCCGTTGACGGTTCGGGCTGGGCCGAACTAATGGACTCATACAGAATGCCAGACCCGATACGCTCTTGCTGTGGCCAGCCACCTTCCCGCCGCCGCGACGCATTGACGCCGGCGTCCTTCGCGGCGTCTGCCGCCACCCTTGGGAGTCTGACGAGTATCCGCTCGATTGGCAATGCTCGTCTTCGTTGTCGGCGTGCCCCGCCGGCGACATTCCCCTGCCGCGATTCCGGCAGGTTCTTTCGTCGATCGAGAACGTCTGAATATTCTTTTTCCGGCGGCCAGGGATAATGGCGGAAAACCACGACTGCGAGGGGGAGCAGGAGTCAATCGCGACGCCGGGATTGGAAATTGGGACCGGTTCGAAGCCAGGTTTGTTCTCCGATTTCGATCTGAAAAGCCCTAGAAACAGAGTGGAGAATCTACGTCCACTGCTCTTCTTGCTGTTCTTAATTTCAACCGTAATTGAGCCGTTGGGCCCCACCTGGGGAGTGCTGTAGAATAGGCGGTGATCGTGGGGCTGCCACGTGCCGGTGGCGGTGTCGGACTTCCGCCGGGAAATGTACGGCGAAACCGACCGGGGGAAGGACGGCGGCTGCGGTAGGCGGGTATCGGATTTCCGGCAATCATGTGGGGACTGTTTCAAGGCCTGTGCGTGTGCTTGGGCAGCGATAATGGCGGCGAGCCGCTCCCGGAGGCAGGAGGCGCAGACGCCGACGCTGCTACTTAGGTCGATCAGGTGTTTCCTACACTTCATTTACTGGTATGACTACACGATTATGTATGTATCTATATGTATATCTGCGTGTAAGTATGCCTCAGAGAGAGAGAGAGAGAGATGGAGAGAGAGAAAGAGCGAAATGGGTGTGAGCTTTTAAGAGAGAGAAGAACATGCTTGTGGGGGGTTGGAGCTAGTGATGAAACTCGGTCCCTGGAATTTATTATATTTTTTATTTTAATTTAAAATTGAAAAAAAAATAAAAAAGGAAAATGTTTTGAGTGGGAATGATGTGGTGCGGGCGGTGTAGGTGGGCCAATCCAATAAAATGGCATGAAAATAGACATTTGCTTCTTTAAATAAAAAATCATGAAGAATGAAGAAATCCAAAGTGTAATAATGAAGGATTCACTAAAGTTGTTTATAGGTGGCAAAGGCAAACAACCACCTAATTAATTTTCTTTTACATGAAATGGTTCATCTAGAACAAGTTGACTTCTAGGTTAAATCAATTCAAACACATATCAATGAAGCTAATACATACATAAATCACAAAGACTTTTTTTCGATATAATTTATCATAAATTTTATCAAGTTTAATATTTATTCTAATATTTTTTTTATGAGATTAGCTTACGAACCCACAACTCAAAATTCATGAATAAAAATTAGTTTCGAAAAAAATAATCTTGAATTTTTTATTTTTTATTTTTATAAATGTTGCTTTAAAAGTATGTGCCAAACACAATATAGCAATGATTTGGGATAGCATAAAACCCAAAATAATAATAATTGGTTTGGCGGTTATGAAAAAGTTATCCATGGTTAGTTGGCTTAATCGAATTGGTTATTTAAATATTAGTTTAGTAACTTTAATTATCATTATCTCTTCTGTCAGGGTAGTTAACACTTAGTTATTACCGTAGGACATTTGTTTCTATGGATAGATATTTTCTTTAAAAATGTTGTTGACTTTATAAGATTTCCAGTTTCTCATACTATTTCAAATTATTTTTTATTTTAATAACACATACTGTATAATAATAATAATAATTTCTGCTTCTTATATAATAATAAATTAAATATGAAATTGAAAAGAACAATAAAGATAGTATCCGAATGTCATTTGTCACTATCAAATATCTGTCGAAGCTTTGGCCAATTAGCTTAAAAATCGACCGAAATTGAAGGAAGTTATGGTTCAACCATATGAAATTAATAATGACACTTCATGCATTAATTCTATTTATCATGACCAAGGTTGGACATGAGTTTGTTTGATTTTTTTAGTAATTTTGACGTAAAACAATTTCACGTGAAATTTTATATCTAAATTAAAGTGGATTAATAAAAACAGATTAATCAATTCAATAAAGTTAAATCGATCTCAAATAAGATTGTATAAAATTTTATTTTTAAGATTTTATGTGTGATGGTCTTATATAAATTTTTGTTTTTTTACAACAATATACCACATTCTATGGTTTTAAACTATATATATATATATATATATATATATATATATATTGATGATACTTCTATACTTCGAAAAAACAAAATTATATGAGACAGTTTACGAATAGTTACCGTGAAATGGATCCTCATTACTCATAAACAAAACTCATTTTTACAAATTCATATATCAATTATAAATTATAGATTATGAGTTAATCGTTAACTCATGTCACATAGCTAAATTCATGAGACGGTCTCACATAATACTTACTTTTCGCTGGATATATTTCTATAGCGGTTTTACCCATAGACATAAACATGTTGGAAATATTGTGTAAATTGAAGGTGGATAATTTACTGGTATAGTATTTATAAGACTTTAAGTTTAATAGAAATTGGTTTCAATTTTATCAAACTCATTGAAAAATTGTCATTGCCATCTTTAGCAAAAGTTACTAATGAACGTAATCAAAGTTCAAGGTAAGATGTTGAAATATGAAATGAAAAAATCTAACGGATTTATTTTTGTTAAAGGCAAAATACCGTTAAATGTAACTATCAATATTGAGGAAATAAAAATAAATATAACACATTATTTTTATTAATTATCGACAACATCTACACTTTTCCCTAACAAAGAAGCTAAATAAAATTTTCAATTCACTTCTATTTTTATAAAATTTATTTCATGCATTGAAGGCATTGAATCTTGTAAAAAACTTATATAAGATGTTTACTACCTCTGAACCAAACTCGTTTTTATGAACTTAGGGTTAAAATTATTTTAAGTCTCATAACTTTGATCATTTACACAAATGGTCACATAACAATCATTTTTTTCAATTAAATCTAATAATTTGAGATATTACTCAATTTTGATCTTATTTTGACTAAATAATTTAAAATCTGCCGATAATTTATCCTTTAAGATCATCATAAAGTTCCAAATTATTAATTGACAAATGCATATAACTCATGTGACAATTTTCCATCGGCTTCTAAAATTTTCAGTTAATATAAGACCAAAATCAAGCAATATCTCAAGTTATGAGATGAAATCGTAAAAGATGATTATTGCATGATCATTTGTGTAAATGGTTAAATTTATGATATGGAAACGATTCTAACTTCACAAACTCGTATTTAGACTATGAATTGTGAATTATAAATTAATTTATCCCGTATAATTAGATCTATGTGAAATTAACAATCCTTTCATGACAACAATTGACAAAGATTGGAGCCACAAATTTAACATAGGGATGTAACGTAAACACACAATTTGTTCCCATCCACTTGAGGAAATTATGTTTAAAAAAAGTTCAAATCCATCAAGGAAAAGGCCTTTAACGAAATCATGTAATTTAATCATATAGGCTTAATCTATCTATATATAAAAATAAAGAAGTTGACGAAAATTACTAATTTATCATTTTTATGTTTAAATTATTTAATAATTAAATAATATATTTTTTATATATCTTACAACATAAGTTTCACATATTTCTTACATAATAAGTTTTAAATATATCTTATATAATAAATTATCTTATGATTTATATGTAGGGGTAGAGATGTATTATTATTATTATTATCATTATTATTATTACCATAGTTGAACTCAAAATATAAACTCATTATATTATTATAAATTATATTTTATCATGGTAAATAATGGACCGCCCATCTCGCTGGAATACATAACTTTTTTGGGTTTAAATAAGTTATTGTATAACTAATGAAATTAATACATAACCCACTTTGAATTCACCTATAATACGAGCATAATTACAGTAGTTAAAAGTGTTATTATATACAATTTGAAGTCCTTATAATGTGCTTATGTCCATTTGAGATCTTCAAGTTTAGGGATTTAGTAAAAGTTACTATTACATTTTATCGGGCTATCCAATTACCTATACCATATATTTTTAAGTGTTAAATTTTTTTTTGAAATCATCTTACAAATCATAATTTAAAAAATAAAATTCTACCCAATTCATTTTATTGTAATAGTAAGTTAAATCATGTCATATATATTTGAATATTCTAAATCTGTCCTCATCTCTTAAATCCATAATTGTGGAATAGTCTTTTAAGAATATCTCGTTTTAAATTACTCATAATTCTTAACCGAATTTATTATGTAAATCATTCTCTTAAGTAAATTCCGTATTAAATTCCATATAATACGAAATTTACAAATTTTAAAGACCAACACGTTATTTTCGAATTAGTCTTTAATAAATTAGTTGACATTTAGGTAAACGTATAGAAAGACCGCCATTACGAGTTGTTTCTATTTTCTTTCGTGCATTTTTTTTTATATTTTAAATTGAAAAAAATAACTATAGTCCAAATATTAATGTTGTCGTACATAAGAGGTCTAAAGCCGGTGCACACACACCTTGAATATTTCTCTATTACTCCTTTATTTTTTTCATAATTACGATGGATTTAGGATTTCTTGACATAGGTGTATAATTCAAAATAATATCTCAAATTGGGGTCTTTATTCCTTAGTTACAACTCAAAAATTAAATTATTGACTCACAAGATGAATTAAACATACATACATATATGGGGAATTAACACAGGATTGATAATATATCTCACATATATATATATAGATAGATACATTTCCTTAAGTACATCATGCTCATATTTTTATCGTTTAGAGAATGCCAAACAATAAATAAAAATGTCACCAATATTTAATTTTCACATTTCACTCACACAAAACCTTATATAAGATAATTTTACGAATTAATATATATGAAACGATGTATCACTGATATCTACATATCAAATTTATTTTCATAAAATTATATGTAAACTATGAGTTATAGATTGTGATTGACTCTTCTTATTAAATTGGACGTATGAGACGATCTCACTCAAGTTATTGATCTTGAACTAATCTATTAATATAAACTTAGTTTAATTGCAGAATGATCCATAAATTATCACAAAATTACGATTTAAACACAACTTTTCAAATATAACAAAATAAATTTCGAACCTAACATAATTTCATAATTTGAGTCGTCAAAACACACATATAATAGAGGTTCTTACTCTTGCTACGATATACCTGGTCTAGTGAATCTTTTATGAGACCGTCTCATGGATCTTATTATGTGAAATAGGTCAATCTACAACTCATATCTTAAAATTCACATGTTGTTTGTGGATATATAATATAGTTCCGTCTCACAGTAATTATTCGTGAAACCACCTCATATAAGTTTTTGTATATCCAATCGTTCTTGCTTGAAAATTAAAGTATATATATATATATATATATATATATATATATATATATATATATATATATATATATTAGCACATGGGAGATTTAATATTGCAGAAGAAAAAATTTAAGAGCAAGTTTTATATTTTGCCTTGATTTTGTGAAACCCCACAAACTTTTTTTAAGTAATCCACATTGTCTTGCTCCATCCTCTTATATTGGGACTTGGACTAGGTACTAAGTGTCACAATAGTAGCATTTACTAAGGAGGAAATGACATGGTATGGCCCAAGGAAAACACAATCCCCCAAAAGTTTGGGAAATGTCTCTCCTTTGATAAAAAAATAAGAATATTCTTTATACATACTTTCTTTCTAATTTAGTTCTGTTGATAGAATAGTAATTTACAATACAAAATCAAGATTTACTTGTAAAAATGAGTTTGAGATATGGATATATAATAAAATTCTATATAATGAAATTTGATCCACAAATTTATAAAAGAATAATGTATAGGTAAGTGTATAATCTACGTTTATGTGTCATATTAATTTTTAATATAAACTAATATTTAGTGATTTTTAAAGCATTTTTCATTATTTTAGTGACAAAATAATTATTACAATCTTTTGTGCATTTTATTTACATGTGTGTTTGCATAAATCAAACTCGATTTTTTTTTAATCCTGAACATTATGCTTATCATCCGCATCTATATTCAACAGAGTAGGACATTTAGTGTTAGATCGATCATCTCATTAATTCAATTTTATAAATAATATATAAAATAAATATTTACTTATAAAAATGAGTTTAGGTCGTGGATATCCGACATGCAACGTGAAACTATATATGTGAAATATCTTTATATAATTTTTTGTATATTTGACTATCATTAGTAAAATTGAGATTTATATATTTTTGGACAGATTAATTCGAACATCTAGGCCAAAATGTCAACTGTAAATACTTTTGTGCACCTAAAACTTGTGCTTGAACATGTCAAATTGTTTCTAGATCCATATGAGACAGTGACCATATTTAAATAAATACTAAAATACGTGTAATGATATATTTATGATTGATATATGCTGAAATTTACTCTTAATATGACCATTTCAACTCTGTAATTCTAGGTTGTAGATTTTATAATTTGGCTCATTGCCTTCAGTTTAAGTCAGTTATCATGGTATAAACTAATTAGGATAGATTGTCTGATTTTTCACTAGATATGAGGTCCCACCATATGAATAATTTAACCTACTTGTATTATTAATTTTCTTTCGGCTAGCAGCAGTGAATCCTGAATAACTAATTAATAAATTAGCTAAAATAACATTTAATGAGCAAATAGTAACTACATTAATTGATCATAAATTTTTGGTGACTTCATTTGGAAATTAAATCTCATTTCTTTTTTTTTTTTTAGTAAAAGAAAATTAATTAATCAACTAGTACTAGACATTCGGAGGGGTTGGAACGATATAATAAGGGACAGATTTAAGATTTTATTTCAAGAAGACATATTTTTTTCAATTCTAAATATAAAACAGATGAGAGGTTAAAATTTATATCAAAAACAAAATGTTAAAATACAATATGGGTGGGCTCTTATAAAATTAATGATAAAAATAAAAAAAAATCAAAAAATATACATAAAAAGAATTTCGAAAGTCCAAGGGGGCGACCTGATGCAGCGAGAAGCACGAACATATATCTGTTGATTCTTAGAATACCCAGATTAATCGTTTTCTACATACGTTGATTCAATTCATGAATATCGTAAAATAAGAATAAGAGAATAAACCCAATTTCATTATCATCCAATTCCCTTTACAATGTTAACGAGATTCCTATTTATAATAAACAAACTTGGGTTGTAGGCATGAAAGCCCTAAAAGCCAGACCCAATAACAATTATTTAAAACATAAGCAAAGCCCTAAGACTATATAAAATATAACTATTAATAAATAATTAAAGCAATATTATCTCCATCACGACCGCACCCCCAAGCCATTCCCCTTAAATCTATCGTTGATCAGTAAGGCAATCAACATAAGCATTTGTCACTCTTCTATATAGTTGTAGAATCGAGTTTGAAATTTGTTTGAAAAACATACATAACGATGAATAACACATCAAAACACCAACAAATCAATTATGTGAAATTCTTAGGTATGTTTGGAAGAGAATTATGTGAGATTGGTGAAATCCCATTATTGAAATTTTGAATTTTGAAGTAAAGGTGAATAGTAAAAATGTATGTTTGAGAATTTTGTATGGTCGAGTTATATTGTAATGCTAAATTAATGTCGAAAAAAGTGAGTTGATGTAATAGTTTATTGTAAAAATATGGGTTGATGTTATTTTATTATGAAAATATGTTTTTGATAATGATTTGAATGATTAAATTTAGGTAGTAATGATTGTATTCAAATTTTATAATCGGTACTTTAAATATAAAAACAAATGTTTTATATATATATATATATTGTGAAGTCTAAAATCCCGTTACGTGAATTTTTCCCAAACATATCCTTAAAAATTGCTTTTCGTGATTTTAAATAATCATGTACATCGTGGGCCTAGCCCAATAAGAACCAAACTATGGCCTATGGGAGTGAGTCTTGCTAGTGGGCCAAGCCCAACAAAACATTCTTCCTTATAAGAGTTATTTATTGAGTGAATGCCAATGCCAAATGCAAAAAACAAATGTTATATATATATATATATATATATATATATATATATATATATATATATATATATAAATGCCAATGCCAATGTACAATATAGCACCTTTTCTTATAATAAAGATACAACAACATCAAAATTACAAATTTATGAAGATACCCTTAAAGAATTTAAAATCGAGTTTTATATTAAATTAATTAATTCTATATATGTGTTTTTTCTATGTTTGTGTGTGTCAAACATTACATATAGTTTAATATGTTTACTAATAAATAAAATTAATTATCTCACTTGCAATGATATATTCCTTTTTTTTTAAATGCAATGGTATATTCCTTGGTCATCATAATTATGACATTGTCACACTAATAATAAAAGCTTAAATCGTATCCATATAATAAGAGAATTAAGGTTTTTTTGTCATCCCATTATCAAATCTCCTACTCACAACGCCTATATGGTTTTCACATAAACGATGACATCAAAATTCTCTTTCAAACAATAAAACATGACAGTCAAATGCTATCAAGAAATATATTTTTACTCAAAATAACATCTACCAATCATAGATTCATGTTACTCTTTATCACTAATATATGAAAATTATTTGTGGTTCGGTATGGTAAATTTAGGTATGTAAAAATGCATATTGTTATCTTATTGAAATTTCAGTATTACACGTAGCCATATCAATTTTTTTTTTTATATTTGGAAATATCGTCACATTGAAATGAAAAATATATATCCAAATTTTAATATATCGAAATGAAAATTATATATTGAAATCTCGATGCCAGTACATCGAAATGAAAAATATTGTTTTTGATTTATTAAAATAGAGTTAATATGTTTTTTCATTAATATTAATATTTTTAATATTTTGATATACACAAAATTATCGAAAATTTGGAGTTATCATATCGATACCGTATTGAAATTTCTATATTTGATGTGTTAAATTTGATAATTTTTGCCCCAACCCTACAAATCATATCTACAAATTTATGGTAAGAGAATTTACCCTATAGTGATAACAAATGTAAATTTGTTAATAAAAAGTCTAATTTGCAAAACCGTTGACCCTTGGGCCCACATAACTAGACTTTCTATTTCCATTTTAATGGCTAACCGACTTTTCCTTTTTTCTCAATAACCAGACCTCTACTACCAGAACAACGTACAACTACTCATGGTCGATGTACAAGACAGCTAGAGCATCCGGTGTAATAGTGATTACTCTGGCATTACTAAAACTGATTTTCCCCAATGGTGTCACTGTTCACACTTCGCGTCGCCATTCAATCTGACTTTCCACCTATAAATTCCATTGCCACTATAACTATACACTGAAGTAGATTCGTTTTCCCTTTTTTAGCTTCCTGAATTTTCCTCGCAAATTATGGGGAATTTTTCTCGCCAGATGAAGCTTTCGTCCGCTCTGTTGAAGCGTTTGCAATCGCACCGGCGAACGGTCGCCGCCGTGAATGTGAGTGGTTCGAGATCCTTTACCACGACGGAGGGCCACCGTCCTACCATTATTCATAAGCGCAGCTTGGATATTCTCCACGATCCATGGTTCAACAAGGTAAAACTAAATGAAAATATGAATGTTTCAGTCGATTTGTTACTGGATTTTGAGTTTGGTGCGATATTTGAGATCTGAAATTGTATTGGTTGAAGTGTTTGGTGATTGTGTGTCCGGATGTTGATGCTGCTGCTTTGTTTCTCCGTTTAGGATTTTTATGCGTTTATGTATATATATTGTGTTTGCTGTTTGGTTGTGTGGGCAAGTACAGTTTTGGTGATTATTCTGAATTGAGTGGTTTGCGTGTGCTGGAATTGGAAGATAAAAACAATAACTTATTAGTTTTATTGATAGTTGATTTATGGTAGGTCAGATATTTGAGGTAAAAACTTTGTCTGGTGAGTATTGATGCATAAGATGAATGCAGGCTGAGTAATGTTTGTCATTAACCAGAAAAGGTAAAGTTTCTGCATAATCCACACAACAAGCTCATTCACTTAGTTTGGACAAGAACGGAGTTGTATTTTGCAAGTTTGGATCTGAGATTTTGCAAGTCTGTATATTGAAAATCTTGAATTTGTTTTGAGGTTTAATAATGTAGGATTATGTTTAAAATGCACCTTCACATTGTGAGTAGTTTAAAAAGTTGATGGTTGTGTAATTTTTTTTATTGTGAAAAATTGAGATGTCATTATCACATGTTATTGTGTGTATTACTTTTCAAAAGTTTGGGGGTGGATGTGGGAGTTTACAAATCCTAGACCAAACAATGGATTGTACTTGGCCGGATTGGCCAGTCCTAGTCCAAACATGCTTAGATTCATAGAACAATGGTGCAAGGATTTTGACTTTTATTGGATTGTGTTGAGTTTTTTTCTTGATATGATGAAGCCAATATAATGTTATATCTATTGCACTTGGTATCCTCTTCATTCTTTGATACTTTATGACTTTCTGTACACATCCCAACCAACGATTTCTTTAATCTTTTCAGCAAACATTATGTGTTTGATACTTATCTAGTTTCTCAAAAAGCTGTTAGGTTCTTTTGTGTTTCTTTCCTTTTATTTTTTTTAGTAAACCCTTATTCTGGAAGTTGAATTTCCAATTCTTATGCTCCATACACATAGGGAACTGCATTCTCGATGACGGAACGTGATCGTCTTGACCTACGTGGACTTCTGCCTCCAAATGTCATGTCTTCTGAACAACAAATTGAACGCTTTAGTAAGTTATCTTCCACCAGTTTTCATGATATACTTTCATTAGTCTTCAATGCTCAATCTGATGAATGGATAATATTCATTGTGCATAAATTAAATGCAAGAAAGGGACTGAGTCATTTTTATGAATTTGTTTGATTATTATTTGGTTTTCTACTCATGTGTTTGTTTCAGTCTCATTTGAGTGATAATGGCTGTTGCATTGGCTGGCTTTTCAGAAAAATGAGATGCAAGTTAGTTCTAGCCTTGGTCTAATTGAGAAAATAATAGCTCGCTGACCAACTAAAAAGAAAATATGGTGGACCCAAAGGATGGGTCAAGTCATTTAATAGGGAATGAGATTCTGAAGAGCTATATCCTTAAATATTCCAATTTTCTTTCAAAATAAATGCTTGTGTGCTGATTCTTGAAGTTTATGAGTCATAATTTTGAGCTTTAATTGCTTGTAGTAAGATTACTCTTTTTATTGTCTTCATCCAATCGTAGTGGCTGACTTGAAGAGGCTTGAGTTAAGTGCTAGAGACGGACCATCTGATCCGTACAATTTGGCTAAATGGCGCATTCTCAACCGCTTGCATGACAGAAATGAGACAATGTATTATAAGGTCAGTGAGCTAGTCCACTCTTTTTTCTCTAATAAATAAATTTGTCATTTTCTCCCGTGGCAATGTCGTGATATCAGTTTACAGTGGTAATGTTTCTATAGCTCTTGCAAGTATGACAATGCCACCACCCTATTATTTATTCGCCAGTCTGCATCAATTGCCATTGCTTGAACCTGTTTAACACAAAATTGTTCCATTGTTTATTCATTTGTCATTAGCACTTTTGAAGGTCATGTAGTCATACTTGTTTAGTTGTTCAACTATTTTTTTACTCGTTTAAACAAATGAGCGAAGAGCGAAATACTAAACTTTTTTAATCAACTAGGCTGACTTGAAATAATCCTCCCAGAGATTCTTGCTGACAACAAGGAAACTTTCCTTGATGATAGTAAAATTAGAAATATTCTGAGAATCTTTAAACATATTCCTAAAGATTAGAATGTTGGACCAGTCAAAATGAATCATATTGTGAAGAAGACACACAAGTTGATGTGGAACAGCTTGCGGACGCGTTTTTGGCAGCTGAGGATTGAGCAAAGGGGAGTTGTCGGCAGAAATCGAAACAAACATAACTTTTGGAGTTGGGCTCAGAATAGCTTTTGGAGTTTGATAGCCTGTTTGGCCCTTTTCTATTTTGATTAGTATATTCTATTTTTCTTTTCTTTTATTTCTTTCCACTTAGGGTTTTGGCCTTTAAATACGGCCTTCTTTGGTTGTAATCGCACTTTTTGGATATTTTGTTTTAAACTATATTGGTTTTCCGTTTTGTACGAAGAGCGTTTGTCTTCTACGAGTATATTGTCCCGTGTCACCACTGCATCTTTTGGTGTGTTTGAATGTCACTGGCCACTTATCTGACTCTTAAGCTAGATGCCTCAACTTTTACTTTGATGCACTTGGGTCATCTCTGAATCTAGTCTGACTTCTTAGGGTAAATTTTCATGGAGAAAATGTTTTTTTTTGTATAAACACCCTCTCTCTCATGTTGATCATATTAATAGGTACTTATTGACAACATCGAGGAATATGCTCCTATTGTCTACACTCCTACAGTTGGTCTTGTATGTCAGAAGTACAGTGGCTTGTTTAGGCGACCAAGGGGGATGTACTTTAGTGCAGAAGATCGTGGAGAAATGATGTCAATGGTTTATAATTGGCCAGCAGATCAGGTTTGGCATGCTTGTGGTCTTTGCGTTGTGTGATGTTTCTGACTTTAGTGTTTCATGGTTCTTTTTTTGTTGCCTGTTAATTATTCCAAGTAATATTTCTCTGTCATGCCAGAATACCTGAGTATCTAATGGTGTTTAGACTATGAGCTTCCTCCTGGTTTAAATAGTTGATTATGGATGGCTGGGTTCTAAGTTTATACCTATCTAGTGTAGTTGTTTCTGGCTATTTCCCACCTACATCAATTAAAAAAAAAACAGACACATTTGCACCACAGGTATATATTACTGGGTTTGTCTTCAATTGTTGCTTCTGTGTCATGTATTGTCTAAGGGGTAATCAACAAAAGAGCAGTTATCTCACTGTTTTAACGTGAAACATTACAAACATTTAATTTTTCACTAGCAAATAAATACTAATACATCCCCTTTTATTGGAATGCTAATTGAAAATTAGTCTCCTTCCCAAATTTTCTGCTTTTGGTAATATCTCTTTCATGTAGGTTGATATGATTGTTGTAACGGACGGAAGCAGAATATTGGGTCTTGGAGATCTTGGGGTCCAGGGAATTGGAATTGCTATTGGAAAGTTGGATCTTTATGTTGCTGCTGCAGGGATAAACCCACAGAGAGTAAAAAATAATTGTTTTCCTTTACATCTAAATATTGCATTAAATATCCTTTCTATGGCATATAAATTGAACCTGAGCATGCTACCTAAGTTGCCTAAATTTTATGAACAAAATCTCAGGAAAAGTCAATGAGGAAGAGAGGATATATTTTGTAGACTATAACTGAATTTTCTGAATAGCTAAACCTTTGAACAGTTAATAGGAAACTGAATGTTGAGTTTTATTTGCAGAAATAGAAAATCATTTAATATAAAGCATGAAGTATTTGTTTTAAATCTTTGAAAGTTTATCTGCAAAAAAGATTTGAATATATAGCAGAAAGGAGTATTTATTTTACTACTATAGATGATAGATAATTTCCAATACTACTAGTGTATGCAGAAAATAATGAAACAACAGTGGATTATATCCCACTTGCAATTTTTTGCATTTCTTTTCTTTTCATTTTTCTAGTTCTTCATGTGTTATGAACTTCTTTCTTTGTGCACTGTTAGTTTTCTGACTTATCACTTGATTATGATTTTCCAGTCGACTGAAGTAGAATTCATGGCACTGGATGCTCATGTTCATTAGCGAAAGGAATACCATTGTCTATCCATTTTGCGGTTCCTTTTAAACTCAAATGAAAAATGGAGAGAAAGACTTAAAAGACTTAGAAAAAATTAATTTATTAAAAACTACTTCTCGTACTTAATAAATGAGAAAATGTCTTTCAAATGAACATGATGGCGAGTTATGATCCATATAGCTAACACCATATAGTGAGATAAAGACTCAGTTTATTGTTGTTGTTGTCATCGTTATTGTCTCAGCCACATCGTGATAATCTGTGTTGGGTTGTTGTCTATTTCTAGGTACTCCCAATCATGATTGATGTTGGAACCAACAATGAGCAACTTCTGAAAGACCCCATGTGTAAGTGCCTTAATTTAATCATGTTATGTAACATAAAATTGTCTTGTCTCCAGGGATATTTTTCCTCTTGTTTTGACTTAATCGAACTGAGGTTTACCCAGCATTCTCCAAATTCTTTTATTTGTTATTTTTCTTCCTCTGAGGTCCTTGACATCCTGCCACAATCAAGCAGAATATTTTTCCTGCAGGTGCCTTGGTTTTCTTATTGTGTTAACAAAGGCATGCAATGTAGTTATGTTATGAGTTTTCTGTTTATCACCATGAGTTCATTGGTGAATGTTTCTCTAGTGAATTTGATCTGGTTATGTTTGTACACTTCTCCAGATAACAATTAAGATTTTTAAAATAATTGATTTTATAGTTAGTGATCAATAGATCTTATTCTTCTTTTAATTAAGATTCATACCATGACCTCATTGCTGTTTTCTTGCAGATTTGGGATTGCAAGAACATCGCCTTGATGGAGAGGAGTACCTTGAAGTTATTGATGAATTCATGGAAGCAGTTTTTACTCGTTGGCCTCATGTGATTGTTCAGGTTCTTATTTGACTTGTAACTGATTATAACCTTCTGATCACAGTGTGCCTTGTTGGTTAGTTTGTTTCTCAAAGAAAGTTTCTTCTTTTATTTATTTTTTTTCTTTTTACATTACTGATGAATGCAAGATATTTGCAGTTTGAAGATTTCCAAAGTAAGTGGGCCTTCAAGCTGTTGCAACGTTATAGGAAAGAATACAGAATGTTCAATGATGATGTTCAGGTAAGTAATTCATCTGCAGATGGTTTTTGTTTTAATATCTGGAAGATTGACCCTAATACTACCAATACTGTTCAGGCTGTCATTTTGGCATAATACAATCTTAAATTAGTATCTAACATAAAATCCTTTAGCTGTTAAGGAGACAGTGTGCTTTGTTGACCAATCAAGTTATAGATGTTGTGTTGTAGCCATAGATGGGCTAGTTATATTCCTAATTTAGTTGTGGAACTGTCAAACAGTTTAATATAGTGATAACTGAAGCTATATCATTGGGTTTTATATATCTTTCAAATTTTCAGAAAGATGAAGGGCATTTGTGTATAATAAATGTCATTGAGACTTTCTTTTATTCATATAAATCTCAATTCTTTCAGACTCAAAATTTTAAAGGGTTTGAGAAGGTTCTTGAGGTTACTGACATGCATATGACTAGATTAGTTGAGGGTTTGGATATGCCATACAGTATCATGCTTCTGCGAGCATATATATAAGTTCGATATGTCAGGTGATATTTTATTATCTGGGATATGGAGAGAAGAACTACTAGATCCCTCTCATGCCCAAGATAAATGCATGTATAATATCTTTCTACTTTTTTTGTATGTAAGGGAAAGTGAAGCTTTACGTATGGAAAATAACAGTGTAAATATGATATCGAAACAGTGCATACAAATTGCAATACAGATTCATTACTCATTCAAAGCTTTATGGCTAGCATTGAACTAAAAGAATATCACTAGTAAACATTTATATAGAAAGTCAAGACTTCAATAATGTGATTTCATCATTTGTATTCCCATTGCAGGAACGAATCAGTGTAGCCTGTGATGCAGGGAAACTGTATCAAATGTTTTCTGTCATAAACGCATTATAAGAAACTAGTAAAATCCTATACTCTAAAAACAGTTTAGTTCTGAATACATCAGATGGTTTATTCTCTTCTATTCTAAAACATCATATTGGATAAAAATTAAAATTCAAAAAATTCAACTCCAGAACTAATGCTGAGGTTTAGAAAGTTGAAACTCTAAAAAGTAAACGCATATGATCATCATATCAGTTGGTTGTGGTGAATGGATAAGAACCATGTAGAGATCAAAAGAAAGAGAATTCTGTGATCATATATTCTTTTATAAATTCGTATCTTATAATCCGTAAGCACCATGAATTAACGAGACTGCTTCAATCAATTTTTTTATTGCCTTGTACATGTTTTAGTAGTCTCATCCTGTGATATCATGCTTTTATGTGTTTAATGAAACGTGATCTGAATAATTTCATGCTACAGCCATTAAATGTTTGTTGATCTTTACAACTGATAATCATATTATGTGTGTCATTCAATGCCAATAAACTGACCAGGGAACAGCAGGGGTTGCACTTGCGGGTCTTTTAGGAGCAGTCAGAGCTCAAGGAAGACCAATGATCGACTTTCCAAAGATGAAAATTGTTGTTGCCGGTGCTGGAAGGTAGTAGTTCACCATTGTAGTTGCTTCATTCTCTTGTTCCACTTACAAAATGTTGAAACTCTGTCTGCAGCGCTGGAATAGGTGTTCTCAATGCTGCAAGGAAAACAATGTCGAGAATGCTAGGAGACACTGAAGTTGCTTTTGAAAGTGCTAGGAGTCAATTTTGGGTTGTTGATGCTAATGTGGGTGATCTACTAGTATCTATTTTAATTTTCTTGTTTTTCTTTTGTTTCCTGATTAATTTGATTAGTAAAACTGAGAGATATAACCATAACTCATCTCTGTTAGCAACGGAACATCTTGAAAATTATTGTTGTTTCCATCATCAGCCGTTCAAAAATATTCTTCACGGGCAACAAGTACTTAAAGGTGCAGTATATTATGTGTAATTCAGGGACTTATAACAGAAGCGCGTGAAAATATTGATCCAGATGCTCGGCCATTTGCCAGGAAGGTCAAAGAAATAGAACGACAAGGGCTGAAAGAAGGGGCAAACCTTGCAGAAGTGGTCAGTTTATTAAACTGGATGTCTTAATTTTAGTCTTATTGCACCTATTATATTCCCAAATGTGTGAATCATTTGGCAAACATTACAATCAGACCTATGGCTAGCTAGGTAGACCTGAAATGTCTAATGAAATTTCACATATGCTGTTTTTTATGTTTTAAAGACTAATAATTGAATGTGATGTATATCCGACAAATAGAATTCAAACACTAAATAACTACACAATCTGGAACATTTTAGTTCTGCTTATATCTTGAAAGCAAAAAGAGCTGTTTTGGCCATTCTGCATTTTCTGTAATTGGTCAGGACAAAAAAAATTGCCGCTCCAAATGTTTCTTCAACCATTTCCTGTGTTTAAAAAGGCAAATTAAATTGAATATGTTCTTCATCATATCCATTAATGCAGGAGAGATCAATCATTCATTGTGATTGGATCTCTTCTGTTATTCTGTATCACATAAAAACGTCTGTTATTTTTGCATCTTCAATAACTTACTAGAATCAAAGAAGTACCACTGAACAAGATTTTCCTTTTGAATTGAAATTTTTAGATAGACCGATTTGGGAACATTGGTTGACTATTGTTTGACTGCCAGGTTGGCCTATCCTGTTCATCAACTGCTAAGAAATATGATAATAATATGTTTAAGAAATTTAACCTAGATGGTTTCCTACTTATTAACATGACATCAGGTATCAGAGAAGTTTTACATGGCTAATTTGAGTAGCATTTCTAGAGGTATTTGTTATAGAGCTTTTGTTGGGCCATCCTTGTCCCTTAATATACCTCAGCATGTACCTTATCCCTGCGTATAAACTATGGTTAAGAATTTTCTGATAACTCAAATTGTATCCTTGGCATGTACTCTATCATGCATATGGTTTATTTGAAAAAAGATAGTTTAATATGCATCTCTCTCCCTCCCTATCTCTCTCTCTCTCTCTATCTATCTATCTATCTATCTATCTATCTATCTATCTATCTATCTATCTATCTATCTATCTATCTATCTATCTATCTGTCTATATATATATATATATATATATATATGGTTGAGGTTCAAATTTATATTTCAGTTTGAGGTGATTAATATCTTTATGCATGACAATTGTCTGGGTGGTATCTAATCAGGTTCGGCAAGTAAAGCCGGATGTGCTTCTTGGGTTGTCCGCTGTGGGAGGTTTGTTCAACAAAGAGGTATGCGATCCATTAATTCTTACAACCTTTTCGCCTCTCATAATAATTGTATTTTTTTTACCTTACTCCATTTTTATTCTTTCATGTTTCCACAGCTGTCATAAGCAAAATTGCAAAGTTGTAGTAGTTTTATGCAGAATCAAATTGTTTTCCAATTGTCAGGTATTGGAAGCTCTCAAAGGCTCAACTTCTACCAGACCAGCAATTTTTCCTATGTCTAACCCTACGAAAAATGGTACTACATGTGCTGGTTAAAATATATAATTTATACATGTTTATGTCATGTTTTGTAATCCGTTGGGATTTTCTTAGCTGAGTGCACCCCGGAGGAAGCATTTTCCATAGTTGGTGACCACATCATATTTGGAAGTGGAAGCCCATTTAGCAATGTTGATCTTGGTACGTCTTTTAACTTACTTGGTACTTCTTGCCCTCTTTAAGTTTTACCTTCAATCCTGGCATTCAGTTAAAAATCCAATTAGAGAGAGATCTAGAGGTAAGCATAAGAGAATAATGTTCCATTAATGAATTAATTTCGGTCTCTTTGGCTGACTAGGTTTTTCACCTGCAGAATATTTGATCAAATTCTTCTGTAAAATTAGAATTACTCTAGTTCACTGTTAACCTAAGAATTTTGCCTACTTGCACTCTCCTAAGATGATCTAAATGGTGGATTCCTGGCTTTACCATCCAGACATTGTCCAATAATTGACTGTTGCATGGAATTGATATTTCGCTTACCAGCACTTTTAGCAGCATTTTCGTCACAATCAACAAAATTTCACTTCGGAATTAATGGATTGTTCACTGATATGCAACATGTAAACCTCTACCCCTCGTCCCATATGTCTCCTTTTCCAACAAACTCGTCTTTTACTAAATTAAACAAGTTAAGAATGTGGGAAGTATAAACCTTTAGGATTGGTGAAAAAAATATATTGTCAGGGACTATTCAGATGTTTTGTAAGAGAGGGGCGGCTTTGTCTTAAAGTCTATTACTCACTAACTGCAACTAAAATTACACAGGAAATGGTCATGTTGGCCACTGCAACCAGGCAAACAACATGTTCCTTTTTCCCGGGTGAGATTCTCAAAATTTTAATCAATTATGGAAAAATGATGTAGTTAGCATTTCCTAGAATTTACCTTTTCATCCTAACGTTGCTCTCCAAAAATGCAGGATTGGACTTGGAACACTTCTATCGGGCTCTAAGATCGTCTCAGATGGAATGCTACAGGCTGCAGCTGAATGGTACTTCAGGACTTCAACTTTTAAATATTTCTGTAGTTAAATTTTCAAACCTCTTAACATTGGCTCGTGTGTGTGTGTGTGTGGGGGGGGGGGGGGGGCGCAGGGGTAGCTACATAGTATAGAGGTCTTCTGAAATCATTAGTAGCTCCAGCTGCCCATCAAGTCTCAATTTAGGTCTTGACTAATTCTCTGTAACTACAGCCTAGCTGCATATATGACCGAGGAAGAGGTACTTCAAGGAATAATTTATCCATCAATATCCAGGTACTCGAGGAACTTAATCTGTACCAAAGATAAATATTTTACTGTCTCCCATGGCCATTTGTTATCCTAATTATTGAAACATGCAAGCAGAATACGTGATATAACAAAGGAAGTAGCTGCAGCAGTCATTACAGAAGCAATAGAAGAGGACCTAGCAGAAGGATATCGCGAGATGGATGCACGAGAATTGCTGAGACTTAATCAGGTACTTATAGATATGTGAACATTTAAATTATGCACGTCTCATTTTCCCTTCTTTTGTCGGTGCCATTTCTCTTTTGTTCTGGGATATTGCCTTGGCTCAGAATTTAAATACATGCTTGCTTCAGATTGCCAACCCTGATCTTTATCCTAAAATTAGTAAGATGCTATAATAATCTAAGTTTTAAACTTTTCAAGTCCACTTAGAGGGTGTTTGGCTGGCTTATTGATGTTTTACAACTTATAAGCTTTTCTAAATTCATTGTTAAGACTCAAGAAATTTAAATAAAGTTCTTATTTGCTCCCAAATAAATTGTTTAGGAGCTTACAAAGCAGTTTTTAAAAAAAAATTAAGGAACTCATGCTCCTTACAATGTGGTCCTTTTTTATTTCGGAATTGGCGCTGCTAACATTTTACAAGTTCCGTTATCTTATTTTATTCAAGCATCTTAGCAACTTATTTAAAGTTAAGGTCTAGCATCTTATAATTTCTCAAATCGTATGATATATAATAGATTATAAGATCTTTTAAATAAATTTAGGCAAACAGTTCTATTTCATAGTGACTGTGATCCTGCCAAACTATATGCGCCTTTGACGTGTCATATCTGTCCAAATACTTAAGGGTATGTTTGTTTAAGGCTTATGTAGGATGGGGGAAATCCGAATTTTGAAATCTTGGGATTTGGTAATAAAGGTGAATAGTTAAAATTTGTGTTTGTTTTGAGATTTTATATGTAGGATTATTACTGTAGATGTCAAATCAATGCTGGAAAAAGTATGTATGTATAATATTATATTGTTAGTTGATGTGTAATAGGTTTTAGGTATATAGTTAATTATAGTGTTTTTTTTAGATAGAATAGGTTTTTGATAGGATTTGATAATTCTTGACAAAATCCTCTAAACAAACACGGATTTGGGATTTTAAAATCCCAAATCCGGTGGGGGTAAGCCTAAAACAAACATACCCTAAGTTTATTTACAAGACACTAAAGTTTCAGAGTGCTGTATACTAGAAAAGAAAAGGTTCATAAATCACATTTGTAATGTCAGAAATACATGACCAGCTGTCTCTGAAAACCATATCCATTTTCACATATATTGCATAATGTCCCTCTTACCAAATTTACCTTCAGACTATATGTATTACTTCACTTTCAACTTTAATTCTTACAATCTCTACATGTTCAAGTATATCTGCTCTACATTTGAATGTTGAGTGGTAAATTTCTGCTGATTAATTCCGCAATATTACCAATTGCAAGTAAAATTTACAGAAAAGAAAATATTGTTGCTTTCGAAGCATTTATACATTGATTCATGCAGTTCAATCGATCTTCTATGTGAAACCTACTTGTTTGCTCGAACCTGTGAACTTGCATTTATCGGAATGTAACTATCTTATTATTTGTTGTGCAGGATGAAATTAAAACTTTTGTAGAGAACAATATGTGGTCTCCTGAATACACAAAACTGGTTTACAAGCAGGACTGAACATCACCTCAAACACGAGAACTCTTTTCTTAAATCTAATAATCGTTTCACACATTGTATGCAAGTATTTATAGGTGAGAAATTGTTGCGTCAATGAACGCAAAAACAAACCGTTGCAAGTGGTAGCATCTGTATTTATCCATTTATGGTTGTTTTTTGCCAATAACTATCAGTAGAAGATCTCCAAGTTTGTAAATGTAAACTGCGGAAATTTATTATAATTTGGATGTCATATTATATAGCATCAATAATGCTTAAGCTTGCCTTTTTGTGCTCAGAATAGTGTATAATATGTGCAGGATACTTATATGATGATCGGTTTTATTTTTAATGTGAACATATGGAATGGATATTAAAATGATTCATGTTACAATTTCTGCAAAATGCATTAAAGGTGCTGGTATGATAAACCCAAGTTTGACCTTTTATGTTATAAACTTATAAGTCCTTATAGGATAAGAAATGCTCTTCGAAATTGAACTTTCTTACCACGTTTTTTCCCCCCAAATTGAGCTTACTCTACCTATTACAAAATGAAGAATGAATACTTTTTGATCTATAAATCTTTGCTTTCTAAAATAATTTTAATATCTACCATCCAAATATTGATTGATATATTTTTTTTAAGTAAAGAAAGTAATATACGATTCCTATGAAACTGATTTTTCAAATCTTATTTTATGACACAATCAATCCACAATTAGAACCCAAATCAAAAGTTTTGACTTGTAAAAATAAATTAAAATTATAGATATGAGATATCATAGAGTTAAATCTCTAACATGATTCCGTAAATTTTTTAGAAACAACATATTGATTTTCTCTATTCATATATTTTGGTCCGTATACTATGTAGAGATGACCCCACCACCGCCAAGCCATACCTCAACGGTGCACTCCCCACCGATGACCCACTTCTCCGCTTTCAAATTTCAAAAATTTCAAAACGTTACACTCTAAATTAATTTCTACACCCCTAAAATATATTAATGATAAAAATAAAAAAGGAAAGGAACAACACACTCCAACGGTCCTGCTCATCCTCACCATATCACAAGTGGGTGCGAAGCACCGAAAAAATCTCCATAAACTAGACAAAGCTGCGCACCCGGCGCAATATAGCCCTAAGCCACACGCCCCAATAAAACAAAGTTAATTTCAAAAGTATTTCTACACGAATTTGAACAAAATCAGCCTAATTTCAACACACACTCTCTCTCTCTCTCTCTCTCTCTCTCTCTCTCTAATTCGGCGTCCATTTCAAGTCCAAACAGTTGTTCCTCGACTCTCTGTTACTTCAATTCTAAGATTTTCTGTCGTTTCCAAACTTCAACTTGTTTTAGGTTTGGGAGCTCAACTGCATTCTCGGTTTAGATCTGTTTTTTTTTTCTCGAGTTTTTTGCGATAATATAATGGCGACAATGGAGAGTTTGATTGGGTTGGTGAACAGAATTCAGAGGGCTTGCACCGCCCTCGGTGACTATGGCGGCGGCGATCAGGCTTTCTCCTCACTATGGGATGCCCTTCCCTCCGTCGCTGTTGTCGGTGGTCAGGTGAGCGTCTTGATTGCTATTGTTGTGTAGGAAATCTGCTTATATGTTCATTAGCAGATCTGTGCAAATTATGAAGTGGAAACACTAATTTTGAGGGTAAATAGGATTATTTCTGGTTGATTCGGATGTAAGATGAGTGGTAGGGATTGTTCATAATCTTTGCCGAATTTCTCTGTATGTGGTTAAATGTGAATGGGGTAACAATTTTTGTGGGTTTTGATATCTGTTTTTCTGTCTATTTGGTTGAGCTGAACAGAGTTCGGGAAAGTCATCTGTGTTGGAGAGCATAGTAGGACGTGATTTTCTTCCTCGAGGCTCTGGTTAGTTTTAGTTAATGAATTTTGGTTTTACGAGCTAGATTACGTTTTGCATTGAATATTACAGTTGTACATTGTATGTATTACTTGATTTTATCATGTTCACTGTTTGATGATTTTAAATAAATTTGAGCTCAGGAATTGTTACAAGGAGGCCGTTGGTGTTGCAACTGCAGAAAATTGAAGATGGGCAGCAAGAATATGCAGAGTTTGGTCATTTGCCTCGTAGACGTTTCACTGATTTTGGTATGTGTGAAATGTGCTAAATTATTACTTCTAAACAAAAAGAATGAGAACCTGATGTTGAAGAGGGCTTTCATATTGATATATTTCATTTTCTTTTGTATTATGTTCATCAATTGATCACACTCTTGTGAATTGATTTATGGTTGGAAAAGCAATTAGCTTTTTATTGTGTTTGGTTGTAAATGACAAGGTTCTTACACACGAAATTGATTACTAGGCTCAACCTTGCTCTTATTTTACTTCTCGCTGATTTAAAATTTTTTGCACAAATTTGAATGTGGCATTTAGCAATTGTAACTTTTAATCCTTTTACTTGTAGTAGCTAGATTGACAAAATGTTTACATCTTCTCATTTTCTGTGCAGCGCTGGTTCGCAAGGAAATTCAGGATGAAACTGATAGAATTACAGGAAAGTCGAAACAAATTTCACCTGTTCCTATTCATCTTAGTATCTACTCACCAAACGGTATGTTTCTTTTGAAGCTAATTTATCTTATACCATATGCCATGTTGTTAATCTTGTTCTCTTTCACCCAAAAAAGGTTCTATCCTGCTAAAAAAAAAAAATTGATCTCCTTTTTTTTTTTTGCAGTCGTCAATTTAACTCTTATTGATCTTCCGGGTTTAACAAAAGTGGCCGTAGGTATGCTCTATTTAAGTAAAGTATTTAAATTTCATGTTGATATGAGAACTTTATCCAATGCAAAGAAATTATATCTTTGCAGAGGGGCAACCTGAAAGTATAGTGCAAGACATTGAAAATATGGTTCGCACTTATGTTGAGAAGGTAAAAAAGAGAAAAGCATGTATTTTCTTAATGCATATATTTTAATATCTGCTTTACTACAATTTTATTTTAAATAAAAGTATTTGCTTCATTACAATATTATTAAATATGCAGCCCAATTGCATTATACTGGCAATCTCTCCAGCAAACCAAGATATCGCAACATCAGATGCTATTAAACTTGCGAGGGAAGTGGATGCATCAGGTAAAAACCTTCCTTTGGTAAACGAAGCGTGAATATTGAATAAGATATGTTACAATCTTGGTATTGCTATTTTATAATCCTTATAAAATTCATGCAGGCGAACGCACATTTGGAGTGCTTACAAAACTTGATCTGATGGACAAAGGAACGAATGCTCTGGATGTAATCTCTCCTCATGATTTTGCCTATAACACACACACATACATACATACATAATATACCCATACATACATATATATATATATGTATGTATATATGTATGTATGTATAATGCTCAGAATGATGAACATTATACTAACAATGAAGGATAAAATTACAAAACATGTTTCAATTATTTGCCTAGTCCAAAACATGTCATTTTTGACTTTTTGTTTCTTCCAGTTTAGCATGATAATCCCCCATCCCGGGCCCGTCTTCTTTAGTCTTCCCTTTTTCTGTCTTCATTTACATGTAAAGACTAAAGATACATTCTTATGTTTAAACTATTATTAGGTGTTGGAAGGACGATCTTATCGTTTACAACATCCTTGGGTGGGTATCGTGAATCGTTCACAAGCCGATATCAACAAAAATGTTGATATGATTTCTGCTAGGCGAAGGGAGCGTGAGTACTTTGCTAGTAGTCCTGACTATGGGCATTTGGTCAACAAAATGGGTTCTGAGTATCTAGCAAAGCTGCTCTCTAGGGTACAATCATGTTCCTTAACTGTAATTTATATATATATGCTCAATGCAATCTGGTTTGTTCAGCTTGTGCTTATATTATTGTATATTTTTCTTTCAGCACCTGGAATCTGTAATTAAGGCAAGGATACCAAGTATCACTTCATTGATTAACAAAAGTATTGATGAACTTGAATCTGAATTGGACCACCTTGGAAGGCCCATTGCTGTTGATGCTGGGGTGAGCTTCTTGCATACCTTTTCTTGAAATGATGTCTGAAGTATTTAAATCTTGTTAGAAACTGAAGTTCGTCTTTCAGGCTCAACTATACACCATCTTGGAACTATGTCGTGCTTTTGACAAGATATTCAAGGAGCATCTGGACGGAGGGTATGTTTGTTGTCTGCCTTCATCAACCTCATATTTTTACATCTGGAAACATTTACCAATAACCCGCTATATGATTAATATTTATTTTTTCCTAAAACTTCATGGTATGTATGATTACATTCCGTAGATATCACATTTACATCTACCTGATGCATTTTTCCCTCTTCAGATGCATATAGTTCATGCCCTTCAAGAAATTCAGAAATGTAATTTATACTTTATATACTTATTTCTATTTTTGGGAAGAGTTCACAATCAGACTTAGAAGATATAAAATTTTGTCACTGAAACCTAAATTTTGGTTTTGTAAAGTTGATGCCTACCTTCGTAATTCTGCAGAGTTTAATGGTAATAGCCTGCGTGCGTATCCACATTTGAAGCTAAGAATTCTTTAAATCCCTGTGGTTTTAGTCTGGTTTATCTTTGCACTTGAAAACCGCTCCATGTTAACCCCTTGTAGTGTATTCTGCACTTGAAAACCCCATGAAGTGTATTCCGCCCTTGAAAACTGTCCTTAGTTAACCCCATAAAGTTTATTCTGCCTCTGATTTCATTTAGATTTGATGATTGTGTGTTAATTTTGCTTGATTGCTGAACCTATTTTTTTTCCTTCATGTTTGTGGCACATCATTGTCTCAATATATACACCCTGATCTTATTATTTGGAGTTTTTAACTTATGAACAATAAAATGTTTGATGACTTTGAAAGACTTCTCTAACTTTAGTGATAGATTGGAAACAAAAGTACACATCTTTGCCTGGTTGTTACTTATCCACACCGTAATTACCCATATTTTCACTTTTTGCATTTGCTTTGTTTTATTAGATGGTTATGGTTGTAGATTCTAATCAGGTGCTGCTTTATTTCAGCCGACCTGGAGGAGATCGAATTTATGGAGTTTTCGACAATCAGTTGCCAGCTGCATTAAGAAAACTCCCATTTGATCGACATCTTTCAATGCAGAATGTGAAGAAAATTGTTTCAGAAGCTGATGGTTATCAACCGCACTTGATTGCTCCTGAGCAAGGTTACCGACGGCTTATTGAGGGCTCATTAAATTATTTTAGGGGGCCTGCCGAAGCATCTGTGGATGCTGTGAGTAATTTGTTATTGAAAACCATTTTTCTTCATATAGCCCTATAATATTCTCATTACATTTATGACTAACCAACAAAAATGTCATTCAGGTTCACTTTGTGCTGAAGGAACTTGTCAGGAAGTCAATTGGGGAGTGTCAGGTGAGTCCATTGTTCTTAGACATTTTCTTTATTTCTAGTTTTGGTCTAGATAAGATGTTTATTTCTCTGGTGATATAGGAATTGAAACGGTTTCCAACCCTACAATCAACTATAGCTGGGGCAGCCAATGAAGCATTGGAAAAGTTTCGCGATGAAAGCAAGAAAACGGTTGTTAGATTGGTTGATATGGAATCTTCATATCTTACTGTTGATTTCTTCCGGAGACTTCCACAGGAAGTCGAGAAAGCAGGAAACCACCCAGGGGGGAATCCACGGGACCACCCCAGGGACAACTCAGCAGCTGCAAATGTTGATCGTTATGCTGAGGGACATTTCAGGAGGATAGGTTCGAACGTGTCATCTTATGTAAATATGATATCAGAAACTCTGAGAAACTCGATTCCCAAGGCAGTGGTTTATTGCCAAGTTAAGGAGGCCAAACAGAATTTACTCAATTACTTCTACACGCAAATTGGGAAGAAAGAGGTACTTGCTCTGCTGCTCAACTAGCCACCCAAACTACCAGTTTTTGTTTCACTTAACCACTTGAAGTTTCCGTGGTTTGCACTTTGCAACCGAAGGGCCACCATTGCAACTGTTTTTAGCTGGAACCTTTAGTTCCGGGGGCATGTTGCAAAGTGTACTACACAAACTTCACGTGACCAAAAAAAATAGTTCTGGTGTTGACCAACATATATGCTTGGTGGTCAAAACAATAGTTCAAGCACAGAAGTGCGAATGGTCATACTAAAAATAATACGAAATTGACCCCAGTTTGTACCATGTCATCCTTGGTTCTTGCATATGCTTACTACTAATGTTTGGTGGTGTTGCAGGGTAAACAACTTTCCGAGTTATTAGATGAAGATCCAGCATTGATGGAGAGGAGACAACAATGTGCTAAAAGGCTTGAACTGTACAAAAAAGCAAGGGATGAGATTGATTCTGTGGCATGGCTTCGGTGATCAATTTGATGTATGCATGGTACGAATCTTTTGTATGTTTATATACTTCACGAAGCCATTGTTGTGGTTATCATCCTGAGTCTCGATTCTTGATCGACTGCAGGGATTCATTTCATTTGTAGTACTGTTTTCCTGATTGCTGATTCATTGCATTTTATATTAATTGGCTTTATGTGAGGTTTCATTTTCATATTTGTTGTAAATGGATCATAATGTTCCTAGTATTAGCCATATTTGTTGCGTATTTTATGAGTCAAATTTGTAGCCGGTTTTTGCATTTTCACGACTCTATATCATCGTTCTGGGTATGTATATACACTAAAAAAAAGCAACAGCGATACAAAAATACAAGTTACTCATGAAATTACATTGCGATACAATATACTATTTAGTTTACAAGTGACATAATTTCACGACTAACTAATGCAATTAAACTGACTATCTCGAGCCAAATCAGATACGAAACTCCATCAGTTTATCCTATGAGAAAGATCAGCAATGATTAAAAAAGAGAGATGAATAACTTAACCACTTTAGTTCTTATATCATAACATTTATCAAAGTGGCTTACCAGTATAGCAAGGCTATCAGTTCATTTCATTGAGCAATTCACTCACTTTGTTAATGCCAATGTCAGATAGAGACTCATCATCGCAATTCACTAGTTCATCGCTGAATTCCTCTGCAAAACAGTGTTTAGTTTACAGATAAATGACAAAAAACAGGGAATGTATAGTAAATCAATTTCTAGAGAATCGTATGTACCAAACATCGACTTCAAGGAGGTAGGAGGAGGAGTGGCCAAAAAATTCAAGCCAACATAAACTCCAATTGCCAGAATAATTGTCACCAATACATAAGTGGGCACAGGTAATGCTGCAGAGTCCCTGAAGTAGAATATCGGCATATATAATAATAACACACAAATATCTTCTAAGCTTTCACAAACCACAAGAATGATGCAATTGTTAGAGAAACATGAATTAGTTCGATTACTGATTGATTCTGGTGAATGCAAACTTGAACCACATCAGTTTATCTTAAACAGTTGGCTGAGAGCCTGTTATCCTAGTCAGTTTAGTTTATTGCGTTTCTTATTCTTATGTACAAAAGAAAAGTTCCAAGCAACACTACAACATCTTTTAGAGACGAAAGCATAACTAAATTGGTTGAAAAACTAATAAGAAGATTGCACTTAAAATTTAAAATTGCACTCAACCATATAGCTGCTTCGATTTATCTTTCACAAGATGAGAACATGTACTCCAAGAAAGTAACTTTTGAGTGCAGAATAAGTAGTATATGATAAGGATAGGCATACGTGAGGGAATCAGAATAAAGCTCTAAAATTGTAAAAGCAAGCACAAATCCCATTGTACTAACCTTTTTGGGTAGTAATAGATTCCTATAGAGTTCAACCAATACTCAGGAACATATGCCCATATGATTAAACTGCCTGTTAAAGATAAATTACACGAAGCGTTTTAGATGCCACGTTATGTAGCTTCAACTGTAAGATCTCGAGCTCTTTAACTAAAAAAGAATCTGCATTTTCACGACCCCATTTCATAATGTCGGATTATGCTGAAAAAAAAAAAGAAAAAAAAGAGCAATAGGAATTCGGCAGAAGAACTTAGTTAAGTTGCTCCTTAAAAGTTAACACGTGGGTCAAGTCCGCTCATGAGCTATTTGGGATCTCCTCAAAAGAACCTCAAACTCGACTTGGTGTTAACTGAGTCGGGTCAACTACTAGAATAGCTCTCACGCTCGACATATATGACTCGATAACCTCATGAACCTAATTAGTTGCGTTTAAGGTATTTTTCAATTTTATCCCTTGTAAGATGTAGGTTTTGATACATAATTATGCAGGTATCAAGTTAAGCTTTATCGACTCCAGTTGAATCTTCTTAATTGTATAATCATAAAGTTCGGATTGTTTGCATAAATAATCAAGTCGAACCGATTAGAGCTCGAGTTTGTTGAGTTTTCTTAGAAATGCATCCAAATACAAAATCATTATTTTGCCTTTTCAACTTAGACATCAAAATTAACTTAAGAAGCTCCATATTACTCATTTCAAAACGTTAATTAGCTATTAGAAAAGGCAAAGGCAATCAAAATGTGAGATCAATTATGCTCTAGTCCGCCAATGCTTCAAATATTTTTGCTGGTGTAAACCAATAAACAAGAATTATACATTCTCAAGATTTAATCAAGTTTTTGTTTAAACAACTAATTAAAAAAAAACATCTAAAACCTGCAGCGAATGAAACAGGACGAAAACAACGAAGAGGGATAAAACCTGCAGCAACGACAACGGTGATCGAGAAAATGAAGCCATAGAGTTCAGAAAGCTTGGGCCCCTGCTCACCGGAAACGCCCAATCTCGCCGGAGATAGATCGTCTGCATCGGGGAATGGTGTATTGGCACTCCGATTCACGATCTTTAGAGGGCTATCCTGTTCCATCAAAATCGTTTTCTCGAATGGATTACTGCCGTTTGGGCATTTCGTCGAACAAGTAGCAGGCAGTTTGATTACAGAGTTGAAGAGAATATGCAATCAGCTCTGCTACTTTAATTGGGAAAAGTTCAAAATCCTGAGGCTTCAGTTTTATTTCAAAATCACCCCTAAATTTGTTAATATTGTCAATGAAGTCCCTACGGCTTTGTCAATAACTATTAATATATATTTATTCATTATTTTGACCCAACACCTGGGCTCTGCTTTATTTATTTATTCATTAGGTTGGTCCAATACTAGTGGACCATGTACCATCTTAATAAAATATGGGCTTTTATTCAATTATTTATGAATTTAATTTCCTAAAATTAATCAATCACGACTTATAATCCATACACTAGAGTTTAGTTTATGAAATTGTGATTGGATTATAATAAATGAAAATTCATCTCACATAATTATATGTATAACTCAGTTTGATGTAAAAAAAAATTGTTTGGCTAAATAAATTGTGTAAAACTGTCTTGTTCATCTTATAATTGTCATTGTAATTGAAAAATGGGAAAAATAGAAAAATCCACCTTGTTCTGTTTGATTAAAACAACATATGTAATTATTGTCTTTTATTATCATAAATGTTCATATCAATCAGTTTACGGACTTTAAATTTGTGCAATTGAGTCGATCCGTTTCAAGAGTGTATTTTCACTTGCTCCACACATCCTAAATCCGCATCCAAACCTTAATTTTATACACCTAACCTTTAATTATGTTTGTTTAACATTTTAGTTTGACAAACCTAATATTTTGTTATATTTGCAAAACCTTTATGTTTCTACTAATTTGACATTTTCTAGTGTATTTTTTGACTTATAATATCTTTCAAACTTATATGTTATAATAATATAATATTTATATTATTATAATTTAATATTTATGTTATAATAATATAATTTTTATATTATTCTTAAATACATATAAATTATGATATTTGTATATAAAAATTATATTAATATAACAGAAATGTTAAATTATTATAACATAGAGTTCAACTATACTATATGAATTTTTATATTGAAAAAAGTTTAAATTATTCACTTAAAAGTTATGATATTTGTATATAAAAGTTATACTCGTATAACGGTTACCACATGAATTAAAAAAAAAAATTGGGTGTAAATTTGAATTGAACCTGACCCGACCAATACATGGACCTAGATTTGTACACCTGATTTATGCAAACACTACTTTTTTTTATATGTTCATTGGACTAATATTTAACCTAATAACTTCTTAACACAATTCCAATATATGAGTGTAATATTGTGATAAGTACAATCTCGTGAATTTGATTTGGTAAAACATATCAATCCATAATTCATAAAATAGATATTGGCTAATTCATAAAATAGATATTGGCTAGTGAGAATGGATATCAATCGTGAATAGTAAGATTAATTGCATTATTGAACGCTCTTATAAACTTATAGATTGTGTTTGGATTGAAATATTTGAAAAAAATGATTTAAAATAAATGAATTTCAAATTTATTAAAAACAATTTAAAATTCACTCGTATTATAAAAAATTTATTTCAAAATTAAAGTAATTGAATTTTAAATTCAAATCAATTCAAATACCACCAATGAAATTTACTATTATAAATTTCAAATATATCCATCCAAACAAACCTTTTATATTTTAATCTAGCTAAAGTAAATTTTAATTATCTCATCTACATCTTTTCATGACAACACATCAAATCTCATAGGCATATAGAGATTCATATATTAAGTGAAAGGTTTATAGTATAAGAATAGAATAGAATAGAATTCCACTGAAGAATCTGTGAATTATCTGCTATTAAAGTTGTATTTTATTAATAATATATATTATGTGCATACTAATAATATTACTGTTGGTATATATATATATATTATATGATATGGAAACCTCCAATTTTTTATTTTTTTACTATATATTTTTTCAATTGTGCACTTTTAGTGTTGGTATTATAGGTTAAGAGTTGAACGACTTGACTTTGAATTATAGGAATTGATCTGAAAGAAACAATGTAATATGATAATGCACAATTATTTAAATATTGTAATAATTAATTAATATTTGGGAAATCAAAAGTATAATATTCGATAAATATAAAAGAAAAGTACATTTTCGTCTTTGGAAAAAGAAAATAAAAGAATGTAGATGAAAGTTTAATGAGTGAGAGAGAGAGAGAGAGAGAGAGAGAGAGTATTTGAGGTGCAGTAAATATAGTTAGAAGGGCATGGTTTAAACGCTTCCCTCTCTATAAATACAGTCTACTGCAATTGTGCTCTTTGTCCTATTCTTAGATCTCCACTATTTTCCCTCCCTTTGCCAATTTCGCAACAATTAGGTGAGACCCACTTCTCAATTTATGTGTTTTCACCCTTCTTTTTTAATCCCAACAACTCAATTTTGATTACTTTTGTTTTTAATTTGATGTGGGCTTGTGCATAACGCTTCATATTGAGCTTCCCATTGTAAAGATTTGAATTTTCTTTTCTTTTGATAAAAAAAAAAAAAATGATGTTATGGGTATGATCTGGTACTTTTTCCGGTGATAACTACGTTAGATAATGATGAATTCAGCAGTTTTTAGTGGGTTTTTACTATATGTTGCATAACATTCTTTTTTTTTTTTTGCTGAATCTTGAGCACAACCCTTTTGTTATGTTCACAATTTCAAGAATTTTGTTGAGAAGAAGTATTGGTTTTCAGTGATCTGATGATTTGTACTGATCATCAAAATTATAATATACTTAATCATATGCTCATCTGTTTGCAGTTTTGCACAATCTTAACTCGGAATCGATTTCAAGCTTTTATTTGGACTAGTGATTTTTATACTTTAAAAGAAGGATTCTGTGCTATCTCTGAGTTGTAGGTTTATATCAAGGATGAAATTTTCAGATTCGATAGAAATTTCGATACTTTGATTTTTACGGAAATTTAGGCATTTTGGTGGAAATTTCTGTTTCGAAACCTAAATTTGAGTGAAATTTCGGTGAAATTTATCCTCGGTTTATATTCATATAATTGTAATCAATTTCTGTATAAAGTGATTGATCTTCACTCTATGAAATGGTTTTCATGTTTCTCTGTGCTGTGATGAACTATAGTTACTGTTTGGATAATGGTTAACATTTCCAAACTTTTGATGCTTAAATTCATATAGAGATCTGCGATTTTGATTGAAATTGGTTACTTTTTTTCGGATCTGGGTTCATTACTTCAAGGCTCCCTGCTATGATATTTTTTCTTTATAGAATGCTTTTTGTACTAAAATCATGCAAGTAACTGCTGTTATTGTATATGGCCTGCATGCAGATACTTCGTCATGGGGACTGTTATCAATGCTGCAAACAGGGTATTTCTTCAAATCTTGTTTTGCTGTCATTTTGCAATTGAGTTGATCTTATAGTTGTGAAGAATAATTCCAGTTCCGGTGGTTATCATGTAGCCTAATGAATGAACAAAAAATCATGAATTTTGATAGTGGATTATGAATTTAAGTTGCATCATTGCTATCAACTATAAATTTTAGTTGTCACATTAACACAATGACAGGCATTAGTTCTTCAAAAATTGACATAGGTTAATACTGGTGCAGGAAGTAAATGGAACTTCACAAACTGATAAAAAGTTCACTGTGGTTTTTGTTCTAGGTGAGTGCTTTGATTTCTATATTAAGCCTTCATTACTACACTATATTCTTCAGAAATTAGATATAATTTTTTTTTTTCTATTGTTATATTTTTGTCGCTGTTTCTTATGTTCGTCAAAATATGATTGTCTCCCAGCCTGTTTTTCATTTTTCCTTGTTAAATTTGAGCAGGTGGTCCTGGCAGTGGCAAGGGCACTCAGTGTGAAAACATTGTCGAAAATTTTGGTTTTACACATCTTAGTGCTGGTGATCTTCTACGAGCAGAGAAAAATTCCGGCTCTGAAAATGGGTACAACCTTATTGTAATGCTAATGCTATCTACTCAGTTATCTTCAGCTTTGTATTGGTCTTTTCATGTCAAATTTTCAGTCACCTAATACTTTTGTATATTAGTTACATTTAATTTTCATTTTGAGTACAGTCTCTTCAGAAGTAAATGCATGCTCTATACTTTATATAATTTGTCAAATGCTTATAGTGCACTATGCATAACTTCATTTGCTTTAAAAGTTCTATCAATCGGTTCACTTTTAATTGGTCTTATGGTGTATAGGAAAATGATTGACATCATGATTAAGGAGGGGAAAATTGTGCCCTCAGAGGTAACAATTAAGCTTCTCCAGCGAGCAATGGAAGAAAGCGGAAACGACAAGTTTCTTATTGATGGTTTTCCTCGTAATGAGGAGAATCGTGCTGCATTCGAGTCTGTTGTATGTCTTCTCTTTTACCTCTCAACTACTGAAGAACATATTTATTTCATGTAGATATTGTTTTTAATGTGTTATCTTTTGGTTCTTTTTTCTTTGACAGACTGGAATCGAGCCAGAATTTGTACTGTTCTTTGATTGTCCCGAGGAGGAAATGGAGAAGCGCCTTTTAAATAGGAACCAGGTTACACATTTTTATTGCAGCCATCGATATATATACACTAATATTCTCTCTTTATTTAACCTTCTTCCTTCTTTTCGTGCTTTAAGGGTAGAGAAGATGATAATATCGAGACCATAAGGAAGAGATTTAAGGTGTACATAGAATCCAGCCTCCCAGTGATCGAATACTACAATTCTAAAGGGAAAGTTCGAAAGGTAATCTCTTCCCACCATTTTCTCTTTTACGAGAGACCAAATATGTATTAATATGACGACGGACTGTTTCCTGTATTTTAGATCGACGCTTCCAAACCAGTTGAAGAAGTCTTCGGTGCAGTCAAAGAAGTTTTCGCCTCTCTCAACGACAAGGTAAAACCACATCATGATGCTTCTCGGAAATGTTATAAACCCCTGCAATTTATGAGGAGAAAGAAATCAGGAAATGGGGCTATTAAATGCAGTTGGATGAGATGCATTTTGCCTTGATGATCATAGTGCAATTGTATTTTGGTGTAGTTACATGTAATGAAGCTCGTGGTGTTGTATGATTGTTTGTGTATTTCTGTACTACATTTCAATGCATGGCATAAAGGACAAAAATGTAAATGGCTTTGATCATAAATAAATTCCCGGTCTAGGGTTTATTGCCACGTGCTATTTATTTGTATCTTACTTTCGTTTCCTTGTGGATCGCAGATTGCTGCTTGAAGATATTGCTTCATCATAAATTTGCAGGTATCTTTCGTTTCGCTCTCAATGTGTTGTGCCATTTTGTAGAGTGGAAGAATGGTTTGTTACATAAGTTAGGTTTGAGATGAATGTCGCTATGTTCACGACAGCTTTTTAAATTTATTTCAATCTCGTCTTTTATTTTCATGGGTGTATGATTGATTGTACACATGACATGCACTGATGAAATGAGTTTGGATATTTTGTGTTGCAGGTGGTTTGAGATTTTGATGGGCCTTCTTGGTATGATATGATTGAGTTTATGAGCATTGTTTGTTTGCTTATATACACTTAGAGATTACATTTTTAATGGTGGTTTTGATTGTTTTCTGCACCTAAGACTTGGAAATTTTGATTAGGTTTTTGCCTCTATTTTGTTATATTGGTTGTAGCTCTTTTATGGTTCATTTATTTGGTGGCCAAATTTGGGAATGGTCCCTCTCTATGGATAGATAGATTGAATTGTGATGGTAAATGCGAATTGTAGAGATAAATGATACGATAAGACATGATAGACATAAACACATAAGAAGATATAAAAAACGGGTTAACCATTGGAAAGTCATAATTTTTACTCAAATTGTAATTTTGATCAATTTTTTTACTATTGGTTAAAATAAAATAACTTCGATTAGTTTTTTAACTACATTTGGATAGTTGAACACGTTAACATATTTTTTAAAAAACGAGGTCAGAAAATATATTATTTATATAAGGTTATATCATTTTGATTAATAGCAAAACTTTGGTTAAAATGATAATTCGAGTAAATGTTTTGATTTTCAGATAATTTACCCCAAAAAAACATGAATTCTCAAATTTTGTTAAATCATACTCATTTTTATGTGTATCATCAAATAAAATGAATGATATAAGTCACCTTGATGTTTGACATCATATATTTTAATTTTTTTTAATCTTCACTTCTTCCATTGTTTGATAGGAGATTGATTATGCATGCTTGTTTTGTATTTGAAGATTTTCTGCATATTTATTCACCTACAATTGTTTATAAAAAAAAAAAAATCACATTAAATCTTAAAGATCATAAACAATGTGATTTGATCAAATTTTATTCAACATAAAATCACACAAAAGAGAACAAGAAAAAAAAAAAACCTATAATATTTGGGCTTACACAATTCGAATCCTCTATCCCATCCATTTAACTACTATCAAAATTACGTAATTTTGACAATATTATATGCGATAAGAAAAAAAAAGTTAGAAGAGAATATCTTTACGGTTTAAAAATAAGGGATGTACTACATAACATGGAAGTGAACTCATAATTGAGAGGATTACACGCTTTCTCAACAAAATTCTGAAATAATAAACAAAAATTAGATATCAAAGCACCAAAAACGCAGTGATTATCATTCATGGAAATAATCAAAGGTACTTTAATCCTCCCTTTCTCTCTCCCAAGTTTTTCTTAATCTAACTAATTATTATAATTTTAAGCTCTTAATTTTTAATTATAATATATTTTTATTAATTGAACCCTTTAAATACAAATTCTGGATCGTTGCCATGAATATCGGTTAGGCATACAGTGCAATACAGCGAACTCTGAGAATTGTCATCCAAACGGCTGCGTATTGACCGTAGAATTTGTTGAGGAAGCATAAAGAGTAGGTGAATTTGACCATGAGTTAAAAGTATAGTAAATATGTAATTAAATTAAGTTCTCTTTATATATAATTATATTTGGAGGCCTATATATAAATATATTATATAGTCTCGTGTGTGAATAAGCAGTTGTGGTACGTTGTGTTAATGAGTTAGTTATTATTAGTTGAAAGAATCAAAGGAAAGGTCCCAATTGTTGAATTCATTTCTTGACCAAATGGTCTTTAATGTTCTAATATAAATTCTACATTCTATCTATTCTCCAAAAATAAAAATAAATATGAATTAACATTCTAGAAAACAAAGGACTATATAGGATTATCTCCTTTAAATTATTCAAATAACTCATTCTCGAATTATTAATGTTGTCGTTTGCCATCCAGAACATTGATATTTTCCTTCAACATAGTCAAAATTAATGCACTACGCATTAGCTATTGTTCAACAAGCATCACTTGATGCACTACGCATTAGTTATTGTTCAATTTTGTGGAATTTTACAGTATCTTGGAAACTCTTATTGGGATAAAACTGCACCATAGGCAAAATTGGCATATATTGCCTTTGCAATGACATCATATTTCATTTTTGTCGACTCAAGACTTAAAAATAGTTTACCACATGACTTTCATTGCAAGAACAAATCCTGTTAATAATCGAAGATACTTTAAAACAATAAAATGTTTTTGTTGTTTCCTCTATTAAAAAATATATATTTACTCATATATTTACTTAAAAAACAAATCCTAATTTTGGTAAAAAGATCATAATTTCGACGAAAAAACTCTAATTTGTACATATATACTTTTATGTGATATTATGCATATCTTTAAGTAATAGTAGTCATATTTTTATATAATACATAAAAGTACAACAAACATAATTAAAAGGTATGACTAACATAATATAAAAAATTGTTTAACATAACATAAAAACCTTAAACTATACTTTAGATAATATAAAACCATAAAGATATGCTTAACATAATATAAAGGTTTATACGTTTAATAAAAAACCTTAAAAAATGGGTTATCAAAAGTGTTATTTTTATAAAAAAAATACTAAAAAAACTTTCCAAAGTAAATCCAATTCTATTTTTTAGATTAAGAGAAGTAGGAGTATATGCATCAACCGAAATTAAAGAAGAAAAATATTCTATAAGAAGCAATCAGATAATTCACGAATCCTTTATTTTAATTTTACCAAACTAAAAAATAAACTATTGATTCTTCCACAATGCATTTTTATGTTATGATTTTAGTGTTTTTTTTATCCGTATCTATCTTCTTCAGTAAAAGAGAAAACTTTAGTTATTTAATTATTTCATTTAAATTAAATGAAGCCTCTTTTCCAAATCTCATTAAATTTTGATCTCCTCACGAAAAAGGAGTAGTCGTCGGGGTCAAAGAAGGGTGGCATAAACCCAAATGATATTCTCTGTACCAAATATTCATGTACCACATCCCAAAACTAGTTATATTGATTTTCAAAATAAAACGATTATAATATTAAAAAAAATCAATATCAAACCTACGTAATTTTGATATGATACACAAAATGAGGAGTGTGTCTCATGTACACCAAGTGTACATGCAATCCGGGTCGACCCGGATCCGCGAGTTTTTTATTTTTTTTTTTGATTTTTTTGTTCCAAGCCAAAACCTTTATGCACAAAGTTGGTGACCTTTATATACAAATTATGTGACCTTTATGTTAAATAACTTAGAAAAAAATGAAAAATTTCAGCAAAATTTCAGCAAAATGTATATAAAGGTATGAATATTTATATATAAAGGTCACATAAACATATATAAGGGTCATATGAATATAACATAAAGGTATCTATGTACAAATTTTGCTGAAATTCTTCCTTTTTTTTCTAAGTTACGATGCATAAAGGTCACAACATTTGTACATAAAGGTCACCAAATTTGTACATAAAGATCAGTGCATAAAATTTATAAAAAAAAAAAAAATCGTTGGATCCGATTCAGATCAACCCAAATTACACAAATGTTAGATCCGTACACCAAATATATAGGAAAATTTGTCGAAAATAAAATATAAATTTTGATGCAGAGGATCCAGTCTAGCATAGACCAGCTTTCATATAACCAAATAATTCAACAGACTCTTCAAACAAGGATGGAAACTTCCAGTTTAAAAATAAAAAGCCACCTCGACCCCACCATATGCCCCTACACCCAAGTATATATAACCCTATACTCCATACTTCCAACATAAACTACTACTGAATATTTTCATTCTTTTGTTCAATTTTTTTAAATTGAGGAAACCAAAAGGAGAAGAGATCTCAAATTCCTGCATTTGAAGAAAAGAAGAGAGTTGTGGAGGTGGTTAAGGGTTAAGAAATGGATGCAGGTGAGCTTTACAAAGCTAGCCGTAGCTTAAGAGCAAGCAATAGAGCTGGAAATGCGAGTTTGAGGGCTAACAGCTCCAGCGTATGGAGAAGCAATGGGCTCGAGGTGTTTTCTCGATCGGCGCGTGATGAAGACGATGAAGAGGCCTTGAAATGGGCCGCTTTGGAGAAGCTGCCCACTTATGATCGTCTGCGCAAAGGTCTACTGTTAGGATCCAAGGAAATCGACGTTGGCAGTCTTGGGTTTGATGATAAGAGGAATTTGGTTGACAGATTGGTTAACAATGTCGAAGATGATAACGAACAGTTCTTGTTAAAACACAGAAACAGAATCGATAGGTATTTTTTCATCTTCATTTTTCACCATCATGATTCAGATCAGAGAGAGTATATATGTATGTTTATCTGATCATCTTTAATAACACGAAGAGTTGGGATTGATATACCAACAATTGAAGTGAGATATGAGCATCTGAGTATCGATGCAGAGGCCTATAATGCAAGCAGGTCTCTGCCCACTTTTGTCAACTTCAACATGAACATGGTTGAGGTAACATAATATCTCCATATATACTCGTCATTAATTAATCTCTTGAAAATGGGCTTATCTGATACATACATATATACATATATATTATTCAGGGCGTTTTGCAAGCTCTCCATTTACTTCCCAACAGAAAGAAGCCCTTCACAATCCTTAAAAAGGATGTTAGTGGGATCATCAAGCCCTGCAGAATGACCTTGCTTCTAGGTCCTCCCAGCTCTGGAAAAACCACCCTTTTGCTTGCTTTGGCTGGAAAACTAGATCCAGCTCTAAAAGTAAGTGAAAACGATAATTTAATTTTTTAAAGAATTATCAATATTTGCAGAATTCTGATTGGATATATTTCACCAGGTTTCAGGGAGGGTGACTTACAATGGACATGGAATGGAGGAATTTGTGCCCCAAAGAACTGCGGCTTACATTAGCCAACATGATCTACACATTGGAGAAATGACTGTGAGGGAGACCTTAGCATTTTCTGCTAGATGCCAGGGTGTGGGCTCACGATACGGTTAGTAATTACTCCCTTCGTCCCAACTCAACTTGCCTATTTGCCATTTATGTTTGTCCCAGCCGAATTTGTCAACCCAAAAATGACAAATTTTATTAAAGTGAAAAAAGCAAAAAGTAAGTATATTTAATTGAAAAAAAGCAAAAAGTAAGTAAAAAGCAAAAAGTAAGCATATTTAATTGAGTCAACTGTGTTTTCTTAACCTCCGTACCCGATCAAAGTAGGTAAGTTGAGGTGAGACGGAAGTAGTATTATTTTATTCTTTTCAGAATTAATATCTTGTTGATTTTTAACCCTTTTTTTTGTTGATATTTTTGGCTGGTAACAGAGATGTTGGCAGAATTGTCAAGGAGAGAGAAGGCAGAAAATATTAAACCTGATCCTGATATTGATATTTATATGAAGGTACACCGATATTATTATCTTTATAATTATCTTTGATGCAAGAAGACAGTATCGGTGTCGATGTAAATATCGGTATCTTCATTTTACGGAAATATCGGGGGAATATCGAAGAATATCGAAAAAATATACAGATCGTTATTATATCGATTACGTGAAAAAATAAAAATATTGAAAATATATCTGAGATATTTTCGGATATTTTTTTCCCTGCAGTTTGATGGTGCTCATTATTATTGTTTGTCTGAGTCATGTCTTGTGCGGTACACGTAATCATGTTTGTACCATAAACTAATTGAATCGTTTTAATTTTTAATTCCTCAAGATATTTCAATTAAGTTAATCAGTTTATCTTTGCAGGAAAATATCTAATTTATTTAATTTTAACTTCATGCCATTTAAATTAAAAATCTCTCTGTCCTTTCTCTTTCAAATATAAGGAATTAAAATGACTTCCATATTCATTCTTCTAATGATTTTTATTAGGTAGTGAATCTATTCAGTACAACTCGGTCGTATTTCTACCAATCTTTAAAACTTAATAATTTCATTAAAATCCGACTTACAAGTCAAACCAATTAAACACAACCAGCACAGACGCACCATTTGTTGCTTTTTATTTATGATCGACCAAATTCTTTTTTATGCACCTATCCCATTTTCATACCGACATCAATTTTTAAGTGATTGCTTATGTAAATTTATCATATCTATCACATTTTTGTTTGTGTATGCATTTACTTATGGAAACGAAATAGTAAATTATTAATACGTCAACAGTTTATCATTGTTTTGAATTATAATGGGAAACTTTAAACCTAGACATTACTCAAATTCTGAAATATACCTCTTAATCTATGGATAAAAAAAAAAGTATAATAACTTTAATACTGGCGTATCTGATGATATAGGCAGCAGCAACAGAAGGAGACCAAGCAAATGTAGCTACAGATTACGTTCTTAAGGTTTTGGGACTTGATATTTGTGCTGATACTTTGGTCGGAGATGAAATGATAAGGGGAATTTCTGGAGGCCAGAAAAAGCGTGTTACTACTGGTAAACAAACTAAACACGATTTTGTAACATAAAAAAAACAAAAAAAAAGCTTCTTCAATGGATTCATACAGATACTGAAGTTTTTTCCGCATGAAAATTTGCAGGAGAAATGATAGTTGGACCATTAAGGGCACTTTTCATGGATGAGATATCAACTGGGTTGGATAGTTCTACAACTTTCCAAATTGTCAATATGCTTCGACAATACGTCCACATCATGAAGGGAACTGCTTTCATCTCACTCCTGCAGCCAGCCCCCGAGACATACGATCTGTTCGATGACATTGTTCTGTTGGCTGATGGACAGATTGTTTATCAGGGTCCTAGAGAAAACGTGCTCGAATTTTTTGAATCCGTGGGGTTCAAATGTCCTGACAGAAAAGGAGTTGCTGATTTCCTGCAAGAAGTAAGCGAAAGAAAAGATTGACTCTTGAGTTCTTCGCTATATCCTATATGTATGATCTTTGATTGATTCTAATGATGTGAATGCAGGTAACATCAAAGAAAGATCAAGAGCAATATTGGGCGCGTAGGGATGAGCCTTTCCGATACGTTTCAGTCACTGAATTCACAGAGGCATTCCAATCGTC